>CM062633.1:41275507-41875507 GCA_025617555.3 Puccinia polysora
GCTCAATCCAATCAAAAACTTGTGGAAGACTTTCAAAAAAACAAGGTTCAACTACTATACCCACCAGGATTGATCCCAGGGATGGAGAGGGCCATCCATAGCACCACCTAGGCTGATGTTCTTGTCAAATTCTTAGAATCTCATTGACTACATTCCTAATCACTTGAAAGCTTTCATCAAGGCCAATGGATATTTTACCCAATGGTAGATTTTTTTTCTTATTCCTCATGGTCTTATCCCTATCTTAAACTAATATTATCAATTTTTGATGGCACAGTATTTTCTATTTTCTCTTTTTTTTAAAAAAAAAAATCCATGCTCCATTAACAGGCAAATCATGCTGTATTTTGATCTCTTAATTACCTTTTATCTCTAAATTTTTTAAAGAAAATTAAACTTATTGTCAGTTAAAGTTAACATTCTGAGATATTAAATATATATACTTTTTAAAAATATTTTGCATTCATTTTGCAATAAAAAAAAATTGAAAAAGACAAAGAAAAAAAAAGGTGGGCAGAACTGGGAGTATCAGTCCCATGACTTTTGTCCACCCACTGTATTTACAGGGGGGGGACAAAAGTTGTCCCATTGGCTGGGTTTTTTCTCCCCTTTTTTTTTGTACCATGTTTGGTTCTTTGCTTTTGTTTTTTTCTTAGGAAAAAGAAAAAAAATAAAAATGGGTTAATTATGTTATTTTGGGTCTGTTGTTTAAATAGCAATGAATTTTTTTTGATTTGAAACCAAGTAATAATATTTTTTTTAAAAAAAAAAAAACAAAAAAGAAAAAAAAAAGACAAAAGAAAAAAGAAAAAAGAAAAAAGAAAAAAAGAAAAAAGAAAAAAAGAAAAGAAAAAGAAAAAAGAAAAAAGAAAAAAGAAAAAAAAGAAAAAAGAAAAAAGAAAAAAGAAAAAAGAAAAAGAAAAAAGAAAAAAGAAAAAAGAAAAAGAAAAAAGAAAAAGAAAAAAGAAAAAAGAAAAAGAAAAAAGAAAAAAGAAAAAAGAAAAAAGAAAAAGAAAAAAGAAAAAAGAAAAAAGAAAAAAGAAAAAGAAAAAAGAAAAAAGAAAAAAGAAAAAAGAAAAAAGAAAAAAGAAAAAAGAAAAAAGAAAAAAGAAAAAAGAAAAAAGAAAAAGAAAAAATAAAATTCAAAATTGGATCATGGTTTTTGGCATATGGATACAAAAAAACAATGAAAAAAATCAAATGATCATAATTCTTTGATACTTTGAGTTTTGGAAATCACCATCATGTCCGCTCACCTCCCTCTCTGAGAAAATTTCTATTTAGTTTTATCATTTTGTATGTTTGGAATACATTTAGCTTGTTCTGACCATTTTATATATGTCTTTGTATGCTTGTGACACTTTTAGCTGTCCCAACCACCTTTATATGTCCTGATACTTATAGTTGTCTAGGCCACCTTTATGTCTGGCACCTATAGTCTTCCAGCCACATCATCTAATCTCACAAGCTCTTGATACACAACTGTCATTAACCTAGCTTATGTGATACTATTGCTACATTCCTATCCTCAACCATTTTATCCTGTCTTATCTTATTGAATATTCTTCCTTATTCAAAGGCCCATTTTTGGTTCTCTAGTTGTCTATAAATACTCTTTCTTCTATGATCCCTTGAATGAAAATCATCAGATTCTTACTCCTCTTATCCGGGCCCACTCACTGAAGCCCTACTGAATCTGGTCCCTTCTGGACCCCCTAAGCCAGATTTTAATCCCCTCCATCATCAGCCTCTCCTCTCCAATCCCTCTTGGTTCATCTCCTTGAGCCTCTATTCCAACAGATACTGTGTAAGGATTGATAGGGGATCATGATGGAAAGGAAAACAAAATGAAAAATGAATAAAGGTAATTCTACCATTGAGTACAACCACCATGAGCTTTAGAAACTGCCTTGATTTGTTCAGGCATGCTTTCAATGAGATGGATGAGTTTCTGCTTTGGAAAATCATTCCAGGAACTCTTGAGGGCCTTCTTGATCTTATCCAGGGACTTTGGTTGGTATAGTCTATGTATATTGACCTTCATGGTATGCCAAATGTTCTCAATGCGTTTGAGGTCTGGTGATTGAGCTAACCATTCTATTTTTTTTTTTTTTTTTTTTTTTTTTTTGAGTCCTTATTTTTGTTTGTCCACTTTTTGGAAAATTTTGGCCTTGTGAATAGCAGCACAATCTCCCATCAGGATTGAATTTTGATGGTTGGTTTTTGATAGCCATGGCCCTAATTCACCATTGTAAACAATTTCAAGTAAATCCTTTGATGACCTTCTTTTTGGAGGCATGAGATAAATTGGAGAGGTGCTTTCACCCATGAAAGCACCCCATATCATCATGGTTGTTTGGCCACTCTTGAATGTGGGGGCAAGGCAGGCTGATTCATACTTCTCATGGGGGAGTTGCCATACATTGATTTTCTGGATGTTCTTTCCAACTTCAAGGAGGATTTTTCTGTCCAGATAATTTTCTTCCAATCCTTGATTGTCACATGCAGATGCTCGAGAGCAAATACCAATCACCAAGTCTTGTGGGTGGCATTTAGAAAGGTTTTTCTGGCTGCAACTTGGCATTGATAGCCTATTCAATGGGAATATTGGCAGATTTTCCTGATAAAGACTTTGGTCACAATTGAATTGGCCAGTTTGTTCAGTTTGGACATTCTTTTGCCTCTCAAGATATAACCAAGCTGCCAAACATTCCAATTCCCAAGTTTTGTTGGCCAACCCAATTGCTTTTGGTTTTCAATGGTTCCTTGTAAATTATATTTTTTTAGAAGGATATAGATTGTGTATTGGTTGAGTCCCATTTTATCACTGATCTTTTTACCCCACATTCCACCATCCCACCCTTGTACATCCCCACAGTTGGTGCCTTGACTTTGTCCAATAGTTCTTTCTTTCTTTCTTTTTTTTTTTTTTTTTTGAATTTTTTAACATTGCACTATCACAAATTTGAAATCAAAAAAAAGAATCAGTTTATGAGATAGAAAAGGACAAAAATTGAGGATGGATTTTTAGAAAAGGATTTGAAATGAGAGGAAAATGAAACTCACCTGGTTTGATAGACCAAATCAAAATGGTCATGAGGCCAAAGACCAAACAACAATGGAGTTCAACTGGCTGAGCAAGGTCACCCAGGCTGCACTCCAAGTTTGGGAGTGTTGGCACCCACGCTCATTTTGCATCAGTGGGACAAATTTTGTCCCCCCCCCCACCCTGTATGTACATACATACAGTACAGTGGGTAAACAAAATTCATGGGACTTTTTGTCAAAGCAAACGCACCCAGGTACTTCAAACAATGTAGATGAAGCCGGGGGTATCTTGATTTTCCTGTTGACCAACCCATCTTCAGGCTCCCACTCCATCTGACCCATTGCCACATTGCCACTGACTCAGTTTCTGGATCTTGATTTTGGACTACTCAATTGAATCAAAAAACAAACATGGTAAGTGATTTTTTTTTTTTTTGAACTCTTATGATTCATCTTTGAGTCTGATTCATGGGTTCTTTTTTTCTTTTTTTTTTTGATATTTGGTCTTCTTGGGCAATGGGTTGTTTCAGAAGATGAAGATGGTCAAACCATTGGACAAGGGTAGAATTTTGATGGTCCAGATCAATTCTAGAGTGATTGAAATCAGCCCAACTCAGATTTAACCCCTGACCAACATAAACTCAAACAGATCGAGGCACCTCAAACCTGAACAGGATCACAAGACTTGAACAATATGACCATTCCATTCCCAGAGAGCTTGAATAAGCATTTATAAGTGGTTTCCATGACTTCCAACCTAAATATTTCAACATTATCATCACAATCTTACCAAGGCACTGAAAAATCAACATCCATCAAGTCTTGTTTGAAATTTTTTTTTTTAGAAACTCTGAATATTGATTGTTTTTTTTTTCATGAAAATCATTCATTTTGATCCTTGCTAACACCCATATAAAGAAGAAAATATATCAATGGTACAAAATCTTTCAATTTTTTTTTTCCTCCAGCATTAGTTTTGAGTGTTTTGTGCTTTTGAAGGTTTCTTTTTTAAAAAAAATTATAATTTGATATTTTTTGAAATTCCACTGGTCGTATAATTAAATTACAGATGTTGACATATCTAATCCCATTAATAAATCTAAGTACATGCCTTTTCTTGAACAATGGATTTAGCTTGAAACATATGCCTGACAATCAATTGACTGTTTCAGGCATACACTACATTAAGATCATCAGCCCTTCTCCCCCTCCCCCTGACCAACCCATCAGATTTTTCTATTGATCCTTAACAATCATCCTAAACGTGATCTCAATCAACATCAAAAAAAATAAATAAATAAATAAATAACTACAGAGCCCCCTTTTCACCAACCCCAAAGAAACAAACCGAAAAGAAAATGAAAGATTGACGACAGCTTGATGATGATGATGAGCAGGAAGCTGACAGGACTGAACCGAACCTTAAAAACCCCAACCAGGTTTTCTTCGACTTGCTTACCTTCGGAATCCACCAAATAGAGACACACACACACAAAAAAAAAAGCAGAACTCCACTCCACCCATACTCTCATCATACCAACAAATCACAACCAAACCAAACCACCGAGTGATGGGTTTTGTTTTTTTTTTTTTAAAAAAAAAAGAAAGAAAGTACGAGCGGAAAATAAAATGCAAACGGGGCAGGGAGGGTGTGACGATGCTAAGGGGAAAAAAAATAGACGATGATCAACAAAATAAAAAAAAATCAAACAACCAATCCCTAACCTCAGCCCACCGGAACACTCGCCAAGAAAAAAACAGTAATAATAATAAAAACTCTCGCTGCATCCATCACCAAGACGAAAAAGAAAACAGAAAAAGAAAAAAACACTTTTCAGGCGAACGGATCAAAATCGGCCAGATTGACTGAATGTTGAGTGTTTTTCTGATGAGTAGGATTCGATCGGGTAGGGATGACGTTCCAATTCACCTGTGGGAGGGGGGCCTGGGATGACGAGTTTCGATGGTTCGAGGTGAGAATCGAAGCAGGCTGAGATGATGATGAGGAGGAGGAAACGAGTTGATTGAGTGAGGAGGGTTGAGGGACGAGTGCTGGTAAGCCGACGAATTGGGATTGGGGTGGATGACTAGTCGAGAGTGAATCGTTCGATATCGATTGAGGACGTGTTTGGGTATTCGGTAGGATTGAGTCAAACTTCAGCTCGGAAGCAGGCCGGCTTGATGAATATGATGATGATCTGGCTTGAGTGGCCAGACTAGGATTGAGGAATTCGTTGGAGCTAGTAGAAACTGTTGACGTTAGATGATCTCTTGGGGTAGGTTGGATCACGACCGAGGATGGTCTTGGACGTGGGTCGGACTTTGAAGCACTGGCAGATAAGCTAGCCGAGGAAATCAAGTCTTCGATCGGATCACCACCAAAACCCCAAGCATTATTGATCGACGGACTAGTAGGAGCCGTGAGAGACTGTTGAAAAGTTTGACTTGAATGAATCGACGACCAACTCTTCGCTCCCCCTTTAACCAGATTCTCAAAGTTGGCAGCTTCATGAAGCGGGTTGTTGGAATCGGCGGTATGATTCATAGGATTGGATGGATGATTATTACGGGTAGCTTCTTCTAACCTTTTAGCTTCGATTAAGTGTCGAGTGTGTTCCTCCTTGACTCGATTGGATAATTGATCGATTGAATTCATGAATCTATTGAACTGATCGATATTCAATAATGGTCCGATCGACATCGACCACAGTTGAGGCAGTATTAACGTGGCGATCGCATTCAATTCCACCTTTCTACCCATCTCTTCATGGACTGCTAAGGTAGCGATCATGACCGCTGGTTCCTTGGTCTTGATTCTAGCGAGGAGTGGGACCAACTTCTCGGTGAGAGTAAACTTGTCGAGGATTTTGACCATCGAATGAAAACAGATTAATGTATTCACTTTGACCGAAAGTAAAGTGGTTTTAGAGAACACCATCTACTGGCAAAAAAGTGTCAGTCAACGAGATTCTTCCGGTTGTCAGACTGTACGGAGGTAGGTTCAAGAGATAGAAGGAAGAAACAAGGTTCAGGACACTCAACTGTAACTTTGGGAAACAAGACCTGCTTTACGTGAGTATACTAAGGATCGGAGCAGCGCGGAGACAAGAAAAAAAAATCAATGGCGACCAACATCAGATCAAGTTCAAGATACAAGAAGAAGAACAAGGGAAGTGACAGACTTCGAGTGATTCACAAAGACCAGGAATGACCTTCAACGATTTCTCTTGTAAACTAGGAAGATCGGATTCCAATGCAAAATAGATCAAGGGCATCACATCCTCTCGGAAAACTTGCGGAGTTGATTTGGATTGCAGAATCGATAGACTGTCAAGTAAGATCAAAACATTTTGAGGTGGGTCTTTTATTGCAAAGAGAGGCGTGAGATGCGGCAACAATTCACTCCTAAATTCCTCCTACATGTATGCATGTGCATTTACGCGTATGTTCAAAAAGCGCTCAGTCAAATGTCTTCGATTGCTCTGAGGATAATAAGCATACGTATATGGATGATGAACTTATGTAGACGAGGGGGAACAGCAGTCAAGGAATGACTTACACTCTCCATCTGCTGAGCAATAAAGAAGATGTTGGGTAACAGAAAAGGTAACAAGACGTGTTTACGACATTCTTCGATCAAAGAGGGTAAGATTTTCTGTTTAAGGACTTTGGGAGAAAATTGGGGCAAGATCCTCAGGAGGCCTTTTAAAAATTGGACGTGTTCCTCATTTTGTTTTGAATTAAACGTATCTCGGTCTAAAAAGGCCAACGTTGAAACCAATAAATTACTACTGAAGTATCTTGAGTTCAAGAAACTTGATGCGCCTAATCGAGTCGACGGTGTTCGGGTTACCAGTTGTGATAAGACCTCTGTAGCAGGGTTAATTATTTTCCAGGTCCCAGATACAAACCGAAAAACGAAATCGAGGGATAAAGTTTGTGGGATTAGAATAAAGACGTATTGAAGGCGGAATTAATCATAATAAAAAATGCGGAGGGGGGGGACATAATACTCCAACGGATTGGAGTTTGAGAAAAGCATCCATTTTCATCGGTTTAGATAGAGATATACTATTTACCTTGTACGTCGTCAGGTATCCGACTCCACGCAGCCCTCAACACTCCGAAATTTTCAACGTTTTTTCGGAATTGATCGAGACTGTGATGGTTTTGAAACGGGGGGCCACTGCGAGTATGGAGATTGTGGAGGATACAACCGAGACTGTACATATCGTTGCTAGTCGAGAGATTTTCGTCGAGGCAGTACTCCGGGGCTAGATAATCAAGATCCATCTGAACGCAATCTGGCAGCCGATGATCGTAGTCTGGAAAGATCCATTTCGAGTCTAGTCCGTCTGGTTGCTTGAGGTAGGTGGATAATCCGAATCCAGAGATCTTCCAATCACCCTATCGAGTTAAGACCCGGTTCAAAAATTCAAACCTGATAGGTAAAACTGACCACGACCGAGTGATCTTGATCAGGAAGAAGTTGGCCTACTTTTGCATTGATGATAATAGCCTCGGGGGTGAGGTTACCATGAACCAACTTGGCAGACTCATGTAAGAACTGGAGACCTTTACCGATCTGTAGTAGACCTTTTTGAGTCTGACGATGTGAACGAGGATGGATTAGGGACGAAAGCCTCTGATGAGCTAGCGAGATAAAATGGCTGGAAGATGGTGAGAGGTCGAACGATAAATGATGGACCGGTGACGACTGACTTCGACCTCGTCCAACTCGAGGTTTAACTGAGAAGGGTTTCGGTTGGGGTACACGTTACTCGATCTGCGATCAGTTTGCCCGATCCCGTCTCTCAAACATCCGGTTATCGGTTCGGTGACAAAGATCATACTAGTTCTAGATTTTGTTCGTTTTGATTTTAGAGCCAAAGGGGGGAAAGAAGGGTATTTGGATGGTCAGTAAGGATAGATTCGAGCTCGATGGGACAGATCTGGGATGATTGGATTCGAATCGATCGTTGATGATGTATTCCCTGACCTAGTTTCTTCCAAAGGTTCGACGACTTCTAAGATGCAAGGATGACGTAGTCGAGAGAGAGAGGAGACCTGAGAGTGGTATCCGGGAGAGTTGGTAAGGATGGAGGAAAAGGGAGAGGGGAGAGGGGGGGAGAGAGAGAGACGGACTTCTTTCTTGAGGATCTCGATGACTTTCTCCAATGGGGTTTTAGGTTGGTTTGGATGATGATGGCTAGTGTTAGTACTTGCACCACTAGCCCAGCTGTTGGCAGCGTTAACGAGTCCAGGGAGTGAAGTAAGGGAAGATGAGGGTGAGGAATCGAGTCTCTTATCGGCCGTCCAAACGCTAACGAGCTTGTTGGTAGTATTATGAGTGGCACTAGGGATTGAGTTCGAGATCAGTTTTTTTTTTTTTTTTTTTTTTTTGTTTGTTCGTCTGTATCTTATGCTATCTCGAGAGTGATGATCAACTGGGAATTGGACTGGGTTGAAGGGTTTCTGAGACGAACCGATGTACGTTCCAACATCCGATTCTGACGGGTGGGGACCAGTTCGAGTTATTTGAGGTTGGATGATGATGATGATGATTTGAATGGGATGAGGTTGAGGAAGAGGAAGGGATGGATTGAGGGTTGGAAGGCGATGGATGGGTTGGCGAGGGAGTTAGGTTGGTATAAGAGCTTGAGATGTTGGATCGATCGAGATAGGAAGCAGCAGCCTTGAGATAATAACTAGCCATCGATCGATCGATGGAACCAGGGGTGTGATTGGGGACTAGCAGGGAGTGGAAGATGTAGTCACCTCGGAGGTGGCTCAGATCGGGATGGAGATGCAGATGCAGATTCAGATGCAGATGCAGATGCAGATTTGAGTGAGTGGATGTGGAGGAAGTCGAGAGTGATGAAGGATTGAGAGAGGATCGATGGAAAGCTTGAGCTTTGAGGAGGGTGAGGATGATGATGATGATCAAGTGATTGAGTCAATCGAGAGTTGGAAGGAAAGAATCAAGTCGGAGGAGGAAGAAGTGGAGGGAGAGAGGTAGATGGAGATGGAGATGGAGAGGGAGATGGAGAGGGAGAGATGGTCAACAAGAAGCGAGAGAGAGAGAGGGAGAGAGGGAGAGAGATAAGTACATATGTATGTATGTACCTGGAAGGAGCATAGCACATCCATATCTATGCACATCGATCGATCAGATTCAACCAACCTAAATCGATACACCCATCGCCATCGCCACCGCCATCGCCATCCTGATTACGTCAAGCATGTCGTCATCGACCACCGGCCAGGATCGTAGGATGGCTCATGATGGGTGATCGCTTGTGTAGGATGATAGGAGTCAGAATCCTTTATGTATATTCCAATTGGGTCGCGCGCGGATAGAAATAGTATATACAATTGTCACAGATATGTGACATCTCGACCGTGACATACATTTGGGTAGTTTGATAACGCATAACACATAACACCCCCCCACAAACTAACCAATCAAGAAGAAAAGAAACGATCACAAAATACAATTTGTTTTTGCGCGCCGAGTCTCTTTGTCATAACATCAGCCAACTGCGCTTTTGTATCTACCCACTGTATATCTAATTTTAAGCTCCTAATAACATCATTAACAAAAAAGAAATTCCAAGCAATGTGTCTCATTTTGGATCTCGAGCCATTGTCTTTTGCCACCAGGACCGTGCCGCGGTTATTGCAATAGAGTGTAGATCTTGTAGAGGACCCAAGGTTGGCGACCATTGAATGGATGGGCACAAAGAATTCGACAGCCAAACCCAGTGAGATGAATTCTGCATTGCAGGTAGAAGTAGCTACCGTCTTCTGACGCTTTGACACCCAAGCCACAGGGCAATCGTCCAGTAAGATGATGAAACCAGAAGTCAAGCGATGGTATTCACCCCCCCAGTCCGCATCCACCCATAATTGTAACCCTGTGGGTTTAGGCCAAAACACCAAATGCTTGTCAACTGTAGACAAAATGTAGCGGACCAAGTGTTTGAGTGCAGCCCAGTGGTGGGCATCCGGGCATTTACTAAAACGTGAGAGGTAGTTGACGGCAAACAATAGGTCTGGGCGAGTACCTAAAGCGAGGTAGTTGATGGACCCTACATACAATTGGTACAGTTGAACATCAATTGCTTTGGTCGAATCGTTGGTGGCAAGGGGTGTATCGGGTAGCGTCGTGGTCGCGGATATGAGTCTAGGTCGGTCGGACTGTTCCCATTTCAATATGATTTGCCTCGCCAATAGCGCCTGATCAAGGAGCAAGTTACCCTCCCGTTGTTCCAGATTGATACCAACAATTCAATCGCATTTTTCGTCCCATTTCAACCGTACCTTCAATGCCATGCGCTCTCGGAGATTTGCCAAAATTCCACCATCATTTGCAACCACCAATCCATCATCTACATGTAACCAAATCGCCACCACCTTGTCTTCCCTCCTATATATATAGACCGTTTGCTCGATGGATCCGCCGTCAAAACCAAGATCTGCCAGGGTCTCTTTGAAAAAGATCCACCAACATCGCGCCACCTGTCTCGTACCATACAAGGACTTCTTCAAAAGCATTACCTGGCCCTTGAGTTTGGGTCGTATATGCACGGGCGGTTCAACGTAAACCGTTTCTTCAATTGGGGAGTGGAGGTAAGCCGCCAAAACGTTGAAACTCTGGATCAACCATCCATTCGAGATTGCTACTGCCAGTATGAGTCAAAGCAAAGATAGGGAAGCTGTAGGGGCAAATGTTTCGTAACAATCAACGCTGAGGCGTTGACGAAACCCTTTCGCTACGTACCGCATCTTCAGTGTGGTGATGGAACCGTTGGGAGCTTGCTTGATGGAAAATACATACTTCACCCCAATAACTTTCATGCCAGGTTCGTGCTTCACAGGAGTCCACACTCCCATATCAAATAGTTGATTGATCTCCGCGGTGGTAGGCGCCAACCACGTTTCTCGCATAGGACCGGAAAGGGCGTGGCCGATAGATGTGGGTAGATCAAGATCGGGGCACGCGGGGATTTGGTTGATTTGACGGTCTTGCTTGGCACAGATCTCTTTGCTAGGAAATTCACCCAGGCGCAGATCAACTGCCCGTAAACAAGGATCAATTGCGTCCATCGGGGTTGGTATCGCAACAAAAGGGGTAGGTTGAGAGTCTGGAAACTCGGCAACGTTGGTATAAAACAAGGCCTTCTCATCAACATCCCAGAAGAGGAAACCTCGCTGGTCGTCCTGATAGCCCAGAAACACCATCTTCCTCGCTTGGTCATCAAGTTTCAGACGTTTCTCCCTCGGGACGTGCGCGAGTGCTATGGAGCCGAATGGGTGGAACGGGATGGCCTTGTCGGATGTGTCGTAGAGTATCTCAGAAGGTGTCTTAGGGCTTGAACGTGAATTTGTGAGGTGATTATGGAGGAAACAGGCGTGCCGATAAGCGAAAGACCAAAAACAATCGGGCAAACGGGCGTAGGTGAGCATAGTCCTAGCCATGTCACCCAGCGTCCGATTTACCCTTTCCGCCTCACCGTTTTGCTCGGGCGTGTATGGGGAAGTGAAAATGAGCTTTGAACCAATCGTAGACAGCTGGTCGTCCAGAGTATTCGAGTGATACTCCTTTGCATTGTCCGACCAAATGTGGGTAGGCGCTCTACCAAGGCAATTCTTTAGATACGTAACGGTCCTTAGAAGGAGCTTGGTAACCTCGGATCGGAGTTTAAACGCGTGTACAAAGATGAATGTGGAAAGGTGATCCCAAATCGTTAGGAGGTAGCAATTGCCGGATATGTCGGTTGGAAGGGGGCCGAGGACGTCAGTCACGAGGAGGTCGAGGGGTTTTTCCAGAGGGATCGTTTCAGGAAGAGCTTCGCGCCGTCGAACGCTCTTTGCCGTTTTGCAAGATTTGCAGAAGAAAGGCGCCCAAGACTTTATGTCGAACAAAGGGACAAATTTATGGAGGTAGGCTTTGACCACATGATCCAAGACATGACCGAGTGCGCAGTGATAGAAATAAGAGGGAGAGATATAAGGAAGGGGGGAAAGGGAAAGGGGAGGAATAGAAACAGAACGGAGACAGGGAAGAACGGGGGAATGTGAGGGAGAGGCAGAAGAAGAATAGGTCACAGTCCAGGTACAATTACAGTAGGAAGCCAGAAGCCGAGAAGAAGAAGAGATAAGAGAGATGTCGTTGCCAACGAAAGTGGGGCAATAACCGGTGTCAACTAGGTGACCAAGAGACAGGAGGGTACCGCTCATCCGAGGGCAGTATAAAACGTCACTCAGTAACGGGGCCCCATGGTCCCCAGACCTGGCCGCCGTCAGTCGTATCGTCCCCCTGCCGATCGCAAGCATCTTGGCGTGAGGATCCGCGAGAGTTAATGGGAGAGGAGAAGAGAAAGAAGAGAAAGAAACAAAAGAGGAAAAACAACCTCTCACCGTTGAGGTCGCCCCTGAGTCTAGCACTAGAGTGTTGGGAGCCGTCACTGATCGGACCGTGCGAGTCTTAGGGCGAGCCTCATCGGTCACCAATTGATCAGGTCCCGCCACGGCATGTACTCTGTTCGGGCAGAATGGGTTGGGCGTTTGGTTTGGAGGATACCGCAGGTGGGGAGCATTCGAGGTTGAAAGATTTGGGACATTTGGAGGAGGAAGTTGGGCGTCCAAACGGAGGATCGGACAGTCGCCCCGCCAGTGGTCGGGGGAGTTACAGTAGACACAGGTGCCGCCAACCCTGGCATGGTGTGGTGTCATTATATAGCCTCGGGTCGGGGACTGCGTCGCGGCCTGCGCGCTCAGCATCTGGTAGGTTAGGCTCAGCAGTGGGGGTGCGCCGGTCCTCAGCAGTAGCCGCTGCGGGTTCAGCAGTAGCCGCTGCGGGCTCAGCAGTGGGCGCGGCGGGATCAAGCACGCGACTGCGGGCCGGGCCTGACTAAGGGAGGCGGGCCGCGACCCGCTTGGATGTCCAACTCATGGATGGAGCTGGGCCAACCAGGTTCTCGGAACGGCTAGTCGGGGGAGGAAAAAGCGGGGCGACAGCGGGGCTATATGCGTGGGCAGCCGCGCGCAAGCGCGGGCCGGCCACGGGACGGGAAATTCACGACAGCGCGTTGGGTGGATGCGCGCAAGCGCGGTGGACTTCGGATATCGCGCGGCGGAGGGCCGCGCCACAAAAAGACGAACCGGATGCGCGTAATGGCAGGCGAGCTGGCGGGGATAAGGTATGGGTATGGGTTTGGGGATGGGTCAGGGTTCTGGGTCTAGGGTTCCTTCTTCATGGTTGCCAGTCTGTCTTTGTGCTTGTGCTTAGGTTAGGGTTGAAGGGGAGGGCTCAAATACCCTTCCCCTTGACTCCGGGTTGTAGGGGGGCATCATATCTTAATATCTCTCTCACTCTCTCTCACTCTCTCTCTCTCTCGGAGAAAAGGAAAGGAAGCATTCTCGGTCTTACAGACGCTAGAACCATTGATCCCGTAACTAGGGACAACTTCGTGAGGGATAACCTCAAAAGTTTCCACAACGGACGTCAGCCGGTACAGGGCGGTTACCATTTGTTATAACGGTTTGGGCCGCCTGTATATCGGCGGCAGTCGGTTGTCGACGAGCGGCACAAGTACCGGGAGGACGTTGTGGGTCATGAGGCTGGGGACAATCTTGACAATGAGGGCGATCAGGCTCGGGCCAAGCCCACGGATTCACAGCTGCAACGGCATAAGGGTTGTCGGACGAGTTCCCTCTTGTGATCTTGGTGTAATAAGATGTGAGGATCAATTGTGTATCGGCAGCCGAGGGTTTGTCAATGCGTTGTAAGACTCCAAACGGTGCTAAGCCGTGGCAGTTCTGTGGAGGGGAAAGGTGCTGTTTAGGCTGCCCTCCTAGGAGTTACAATAATATTTAAATGTAACCGGAATCAAGGTCCAGAACCTTATGGATGAGAAATCAAAGTAAGGGAAGAGGATAAGAGTTGTCGGTAGCGATGGAAACAACACTATCTGAGGCAAGATGGTGCAGGTAAAGACTTGAACAAATAAGTCAAGGTTTGTTCAGAGTTCAATAGAACAAGGCAGTTGTAAGTAACAACGCCCACAAGCTAATAACTCTGGTCGTCAGCAGCTGATTAGGAAAGATCAACTCAATCCCAACCAACCTCCAGGTTCTCAATGAACCTGCCCAACTCTCCGCAATCAAGCGCTTGAAGGGTACCAGATAACTGTGGGAGGCTGAACAAAACAAAAGCAATTTTTTTATGAAGCTCTAGAAGCAAATCAATAACGAATTTGAGCAAGAATATCCCAACACTTCTCAAGGGACTCAAGAATAGCGTGGCGAACTCAACCTTAAAGAAGAAGGGAGGTATAACACTCCAGGTTTTAAGCTTAATAAAACCCCTTCAATAAAACGTGATTGGCTCCAGAAAGATGATCAAGGAGAGATCAAGACCAGTATGGTCAAAAAAAGGGATCAGAGTGGTATAACACACCCAAGAATTCAGACAGGAATTCTTCTTCAACCAGCAAGGCTATTGGTTGGTGATAAGGATCAAGGTCACAAGGGACAGAGTTTGAGTATGGAGGCTCAAAGGATCAAGGGGCAATCATGGATATACCCGGATAATTTGCTCAGATAAGTGGGGAAGGATGCCCACGGATAAGTTGATTACGATAATGGGGGAAGCGGATGAGATGAGATGATGATGGTCTCCTCCGATGCTGGGCCAAAAGGCAGGGGAGAGCCCCTCCTTTTATAGACATGAGGCCCTGTATACTATGTACAAGAGATACCACAAATAGGTGCGGGAAAATGAAAACAAAAAAAAGAAGATGACATGAGAGGAAAAAAAAAGAAATGTTGCCCGCATCAAGAATGACCGCAGGCAACCAGATGGACACCCGCGACAGCGGTCGCGGGTGTCAACAACGGCTGTCATCGGATTGGAGGGATGAGCGGATGGTCTGGGTAAGATTGCAAACTGAAGTGCGTAGGCATTGGTTGATTTGAAGCTTTGGGTGAACTTGAGTCCAATCTTGGGTAAGTTCTCGATCAGGTTGAGCTTGGGTCAACCAGGAGTAGTGATGGAAGACTTGGGACCTTGAAGGTTCTGAGATCCGTTGGTGATCAGAGGTGGTAATGAATCGTAGGATGCTCTGGCGTTCTCGATTGCTTGTCGTTGTAGGATCGAGATTGTCTGGGGTTTTGAGTCCTTGCTCATTGTTGCCGCTGTCGCTTTAGACTTGAGTGCCGATTCAATGGGTGCTGTACCTGGCGGCGTAAGGATGGTGATGATGATGATGGGGTTGAGGGGTAGAAGTAGATGGAAGGATAGATTGAATTGTGAGAGGTTGGTCGAGGATGAGAGGATCGTTGAAGATAGTTGATGGATGGATGGATGAGTTAGTGAAGAACTGTAGACCCAGTTCATGGTGGTGGAAGATGATGATGAGGATCAATGGATCGATGGGATTGTCAAAGGTGGTTTGACGATTGCTTGCGTCGCCAAAAGTGAGGGCCGCGAGCGCGACAAGTAGGAGTTGAACATAGGAGGGGGGGGATCGAAGCGGAGAGACAGGCAAGAGGCCTGTCCTAGACCGCTAGGACAGGGAGAATTTGAGAGATGGGGGGAAATGAAGGTACCCATAGGGGTACAACCAAATTTTTTTTTTTTTTTTTTTTTTTTTTTTTGGTGTCCCGGATTGGTCACCACAGCGTTCAAGCTGAGGGCCTACGCTCTGTAGCATTTGAGTTTGAGAAGTACCAGGAGGGGGTGGCGTAAGCACCTGCATAACTAACGATACACACGAATCCGGGACAGGCGTCCCGAGTCGTCCTAATTCAATAAAAACATTCAAGATGCGGCTGAGATGAGATGAGATGCTCCCTTCCATTGTCGTTAGCTTGTAAAATAACTCATCCCACAGTTCAATCTGGCGGGTACGCGTCGACAATTGAAAATTCTTTTTAATCGTTTTGAAAGCCCCCGCCGCTGTATTATCCTTCGCGATTAAGGGACAAAGTTCACAATTGATAGTCAAGATGAAAAACACTTGGACAACAACACTCTTGTTTTTGTTTAATGCTCGTAGGTTCGCCATATCGTGGGTAAACTCGTTGATACCAAAAACCAGCAATCCGATGGTATTGATCCCCTCGATCCATTCGTCGATGTTGCTTCCATCCCGCTTCAATCTTTCCACCGTTGAAACGTACTCGGTCGGGTTAGACATAAATCTTGCTTTTACCATTGTTTCAAAAGACCCTGCTTGCATTACCGTCCCTTTTGATTCCACCGTGTCAACCATTCTGGTAGGTTCGCTCGCAATAATACTTTCACCGTTGCTCGCCGCTTGTTCGTTCGCTTGTATGTCGTCTTTGCTGGTGTAGTCAACCCCTGGTTGTCCTGGTCTCAATCGTCCGCGCCATGGGACCATAAAACAAAAAAAATGCTAGTCGTTGCTTGTTTTGATGAGCCGGCTTTTAACCTGTAGGATGATAGGAGTCAGAATCCTTTATGTATATTCCAATTGGGTCGCGCGCGGATAGAAATAGTATATACAATTTTCACAGATATGTGACATCTCGACCGTGACATACATTTGGGTAGTTTGATGACGCATAACACATAACAGCTTGGACTTGATGATGGCAAAGACTGGAGAGACACCCATGAGACCAACAGTGGTGATCAGTGAGGGGTATTTTTAGGTATCTACACTTATGACCAATACTGATAAACCAGTGACTTGGATTGGGTTTCGAGAGGCAGGGGGACAATAGTACATACACATGGGAGCCATCAAAAGAAAGAAACTTGAAAGACCTACTAATCAGAACATCAAACACAAATCATCACTAGACCATCCAACCAATTGATGACAAACAAGAATATATTGAGAAGATAAAAGATTATAGGCTCAATCCATCCACCCACCAAGATCCTTGATATAACTCCATCCAAACCATCCACTTGATAAAAAACTTTGAACGAGACTCAAACTTGGGTCAAGTCCAAGGATCAAAAGTTTTAAATTTGATAACCATCAGCTTATGCTTCATCTTCATTCAGCTTGAGTTTGAGATCAAACCTACTTGACCTTATTCATAGGCCATATCAGAGTTAGTGAACCCCACCATTTTCATTGACAAGATTGATGGGTTTCACTCAAATCTGTCATTAAAAAAAAAATCAAATAAATAAATAAAACCTCTCTTATCTCACAAGTGAGAGGGGTGTGTCAGAGTTACCCCCACCTATGAGTGAGGTTTTCTTTTTTTTTTTTGAAAAAAAAATGTATAGCAGAGGAAAGTACCCACACCTTCAACCCTGCATCCACCCCCTTTGTTGCTACCTTCCTCCATCTCCAAGATCATCAGAGATATCCTAATCCTCTCTACTCATTATAAACCACTCCACAACTTGACACTTGATCCATGACTCTCCATCCTCATCTTCACATCTTGAATTCACTACTTCTACCAACTACCTCATCACTTCATTGCCTTGTTTACTATTGCCTTGAAGCAAAATGACTTCTCATCAAAATATAATAAAATATTTCAATTCATTCAATCAAACCTTCCCAAGGAATCTAACATCAGCCAATCCTCCCTCTTGATCCAATCAAAAATCTTCAGATCTGATAAAGATGGCTGATCACACCATTCCAGCCAACTTACTCAAACCTCCTGGTAACTATAAACCTTACTTTTATTCTGAAATCATCTTCCAATCTTAAAATTTTATACCCTGACCAAAAATCAGATAGAGAATAGAAGCAAGAAATTAGTTAGGCTGGAATGGAAATCAAAACAGATCAGGGAGGAACTCAAGAACTATCAGAAAATTAATTAAAAATAAAAAAAAGGTTGGCCGCTTGACCATCTGATCAGCCATACTTCTTTATGAATGATGCCAATAAAACAAATGGGATCAACTTATTGGTTCAAGGATTGAAACTTATAAATCACTTCTAAATTGAAACAGATTGGATATCAGACTTAAAGAATCCAACACAAGCCTGCTAGCCAACTCTGATTGTCAAAGATCCCATTCTAAAGATCCATACTAGATTGCTAGCAGTCCTCAAGCTAGTGATGTAAATCAATTTCAAGAATCCTTCAGGCTATAATACTGCCAAATAATTTACTGAAAAGATACAAATGATGCCAAGAGGTGTCATTGGCATCATGACAGCACTTTCTTTTTTCTTTTTTTCTTTTTTGCTAAAACCAATCTGTTTGGTGTGCCTTCCCATGCCAGGAAGGTGTGCAGAATTTTTCAGGTTGAAAGAAGTGCCTGGGATGGGATGAAATGCCATTTGATGGTGTTTTTGGACCCCCAAAGGGCTGTAACCATTGATTGAGGCCTTTTATAGGCTGAATTAAGGCCTTGAGACCCCCTATGGGGTCTGTCTGGGGTAGAAATTTTTGAGAAATTTGATGATAGACACCAATTGACTTAATTAAATATGCAGATATTCTACAAATATATATATTCTTTTTTCTTTTGCAAGGAATTGAAATATGAGTTCAGACTTGAAAAAAAAAAGAAAGAAAACTTCCTCTGATGTAAGAAAAATGAGGAAAATAATAAGAGTTCAGTTTGTTTACACAAATTGGAATATTCCTGGTGGAACATAAATAACTTTGTACCAAGAATAAAATAAAATAAAAACACCCAAAAATTTTACATATACCTATAACTTTGTCCTTGGAATTCAAATATTTTGAAACATGCAAACAAAAAAATAATCCAAGGATATAAATTATTACAAACAATATGAAAATCATATTTCCCCAAAGAAAATTTAACATTGATAATTAAATTTAGATACCATTGTAACAAACAAGCATAAATATATATATATATATATATAAATTATAAAGATATCTATTTCATCAGGGTAATTAAAATACCTTGAAATATTTTAAAAATTGTTTCATAAATTAATCAAATGAAAATATCAAACGTAACAAATTTAATAAATTTCTTATTGAAAAAAAGTCAACATATTTCTTGATCATCCAAGCACTTGATGGAGTTTATTTTTTTAAGGGTGATGTTCAATTCACAACTACTAGTCGTTTGGGAGTTGTGTAGGGCCCTAAACGACCCAATCAACGCTTGCGGGCCCATAAATGCATCCAAGACGCGCGTTCGGGCAAAAAAAAACGCGTCTAGACGCGCCCAAGGGGTTTTCTCAAACACATGTGACCCCCGGGGGGCCATATACACCCCTTAAACCCCGTATTTGAGCCGTGTTTGGGGGTACGCGGCCCCCTGGGGGTCATACCAAACTTTTTGGGTCCCCCTTTGGTTGTCTTCAGTTTTGATTGTTTTTATTTTATTTCTTATTTTTTTTTGTGTTTTTTTAACCAAAAAATCAACCTTTTTTGATCTTTTGGTTGATTTCTGTTTTTTTTTATTTTTATTTAGTTTTTTATTTAGTTTATTTTATACCCTTTATTTTTTATTTTTTATTTATTTATTTTTTTTTCCCACCAGACTTGTAGACGTGTGGCACGGCTACACGACTACATTTGAGCGGTGTAGAGCCCCACACATCTCAAATGTGGTTGGGCTGGCCATGTGGCATGGCAACACAACTAGATTTGAGTCGTGTGGGGCTCTAAATGGCTCAAATGTAGTCATAGGGCCACCACACTGCGGTCCAGTGTGGTGAACCATTTGGGACACCTTGGGAAAAGAATTCAAAAAAAAAAAAAAATTGAACTTAGAAAAAATTTGGATCCTTCACTCCAACCCTCCTCATCCTCATTGCTTTGCTCCTCCTCATCCTCATTGCTTTGCTCCTCCTCATCCTCATTGCGTTTCTCATCCTCATCCTCATTGCGTCGCTCATCCTCATCCTCATTGCATCGCTTGTTGCTCATCCTCATTGCATTGCTCATCATCATCCTCATTGCATTGCTCCTCCTCATCCTCATCGTGTTGCTTGTTGCTCATCCTCATTGTGTTGATTGTCGCTCATCCTCATTGCCTTGCTTGTTGCTCATCCTCATTGTGTCACTTGTTGCTCATCCTCATTGCTTTGCTTGTTGCTCATCCTCATCGCGTCGCTCATTGCTCATCCTCATCGCGTCGCTCATTGCTCATCCTCATTGCGTTGCTTGTTGCTCATCCTCATCGCTTGCATCCTTGATCACTTCCTCACTTTCATCGCGACCATCAGTTGTTCATCATGACCCTCCCCATTGCTTGGCCATGCGCAAATCATTGCCTTCCCTCTCATCATTGATTCATCCATCATGACATCCTCATAATCACCACCATCACTGCTTTGTTATTTTCTTTTATTGTACAATTTCTTTCTTTCTCACCCCCCTCCAGATTTGGATGGGAGGGGGTGTTGCGTTGTTACTAGGTGTGCAAACGTCCGCATGGACGTTTGCAAGCGACAGGCTGGGGTGAGAATCTCTCACCCCAGTCTGGAAGATTGGAAGAAGGGAACCGGGCCTCCCCAAGCTTGAGCCTCATCATTGTAAAAAAAAAAAAAAAACAATTCCGCTTTCATTTGTGTTATACAATTGTAAATAGTTACAGGGCTCTCTAGCCTATAAAAGGAGGGGTTCTCCCCTGATTTTTCCATCATAAATTCTTCCCACTAATAAGAATTATGAGCTTCTGATCCAAGAGCTCCTTCCTTTGTGAAATTGATCACTTATCAAGATATATCTTTTGACTATCCCTTGATCCTTATCCATTACCCTTGACTTTTTTTAAGTCTGAAACTCTGATCTGCCCTTCTGTGGCCCTGTTCCTTATCACCAACCATAGCCTTTCTGGTTGAAGAAGAATTCATTAAATTGAATTCTTGAGTGTGTTATACCACTCTTGATCCCTTTTTCTGACCATTACTTGGTCTTGATCATTCATTTGATTATCTCTCTGGACCAGTCACGTTTGACTAAGAGGTTTTATTAAGCTTAAACCTGGAGTGTTAAACCTCCCTTTAATTATTCAAGTTGCATTCTGCCACACTATTCTTGAATCCTTGAGAAGTGTTGGGTTACTCTTAGTACAAAATTGTTACTGTTTGTTTCAGTGATCCATAAACATATTGCATTGTCTTGTGCAGCCACCCACCATTATCTGGTACCCTTCAAGCGCTTGATTGCGGAGAGTTGGGCAGGTTCATTGAGAACCTGGAGGTTGATTGGGTTTGAGTTGATCCCTCCCAAGCACCTGCTGATGACCAGAGTTATTAGCGTGTGGGCGCCGTTACTTACAACTGCTTTGTTCTATTGGACTCTGAGCAAACTTTAAATTATTTTTTTCAAAGTCTTTCTCCTCATCATCTTGGTTCAGGTAGTTCTGCTTCCCTCCTCAGCTATTGTTGCTATCAACTTATCCCTATCCCATTTGATTCCTCATTAACAAAGGTTACTTGACCTTTATCCTGGTTACATTTAAATATTTTTGTAACACTCAGGAGGGCAGCCTAAAAAAGCACCTATCCCCTCCACAGAACTGCCAACGCCCTGCGCCGTTTGGAGTCTTAGATTTGGTCCCCCGGGCTGGGATCAAACCAGCAACCTTGGGATTTACATTCCCAAATTTGTGGAATCAACTTTGAAATCCAATCTTTTTCTCTTTTCTGTTTTTTTTTTTTTTCTTTTTTTTCTGTGTTTCTGTTATCATCTAGATCTGATCTGTGGAGGCAACTTATTCCAGAAGTAAGTCCTCCCAATTGTGAACCATCAAGGGGTTTGATCCTAGTTGTTTTTTGTAAACCCTACCCTTGCCACACTCGTGAGCCACTTTGGAAATCAGTTCTTTGGATCCCTTAGGAAATCTTTTGTCAAAATGGAATCTATTGGTACCCCTTCTACCTCTGTTTGGGCCAAGATGATCAAGATCAAACCTCAGAACAAGAACTTATGCTTTAACGGTACGAATGTTGAACGGTTCCTGGATTCCTACCAGATGGCTGCTGAAGTGGATGGTGCTAGTGAATATGACATGGCTTATTAACTGCAATTCTTTATCTTCTCTGATGAATTCATGGAATTGATTGAATCATTTGATGGATTTAAATCCCATGAATGGGTACTTCTTAAGGAGGCAATGATTTCCTATTGGGGCAAAATTGATATAGCTAGGTTCACTCTCCAAGATCTGGATGCCCTAGTCTCTCAATGGACCTCCAATGGTGGTATCTCCTCAGCCTCTGATTATCAAGATTTCAGAAAATCTTGGGACCCTATCCAATTCTATCTTATCCAAAACGATCAGATTGATACTGTGGACAAAATTTGAGTGCAATTTTTTCAGTCTTTCTCTCCAGGAGTGCAGGAAAGAATTAAGGATGAATTTGTGAAATCTGGATCCATGATCACTACAAGAGATAATTGGTTCAAGCTCCCTGCCTTCATGGTTCTTAGGAATACTGTGGATAAAGTGATGAAAGGTCAAACAGCTCTCACCTTTGAAAAACCTAGAATCACTGAACCAGTCCTTTCCCCCTCTTTTCAAGCATCTAACAAAATCATGAATAAGATGGAAGCCAATTGCAGACCTAAACCAAATCCTCAGACCCACCGAGAAACACCTACTATCAATGAGATCACCAAACTCCTGCAAGCTTTTGAGAATAAAATGGATCAGAAACTCTCCTCTCTGGCTGTCCCTAAACCCTCCAACTCTGTTCCTAGGTCAACCATGGTTTGCTATTATTGCCACAGAGAAGGTCATGGAACTGATTGCTGTCCTGAACTCCAGAAGGACAAGGAGGAAATGTTGGTGGAACAGAAAGGGAGTAACTTCTTTCTGCCTAATGGTGCACTTATCCCTTTTGATTCATTTTGTTCAATTCGTCATGTGGTGGCCTCTTTCCAGCCTTCTGCTCCCAAGAAGGCATCCTTGGCCTCTTTTGATTTTTGATCTGCTTGTGGAACTCTTCAACCTTGGTATCCTCCTGCTGTCTCTTCTTCCAGCTTTTCTGGAACTTATCAATCTGATCCAGCTAGGAAACAACATGAAGAACCCAGACCTCATAAAGCTCCTCCTGTTCCATCTTCAATTCTTCTAAAACCTGTCAAACGTCAATCTTCACTGGAGCCTCCTTCTTCTGAGGTAGAAGACATGGAAGTAGAAAAGGAACCCCTCATGGACAGGTTCCCAGAATACTCTGATCCTGCTCCTCTGCCATCCAAATCACCTTCACCAACTGATCCAGTTATAGTTCCACCCTCACCTGAACTTCCTCTTCCAACTCAACCCAAGGTTTGATTTGAAAGGGAAATTTCCAAAGAACACCCCAATTCTGTGGAAGGGGTATTAAAGAAAATCTCTGATCTTAAAATCCCTGATCTATCCGTGGCTGAACTCCTTTCCATCTCACAATCTGTAGCTGAAGGCATGAAGAAATGGGTTTCTTGGCAATGTGTGAAGATTGGTCCTGATGAATTGAAAGTTTCCTCTGGAACCTTGATGGAAGACTCTGGTGGAACAGATCCTCCTTCTGATTCAAATCTTTATTCATGTCCTCTTGGATTTTTCCCATGCTCTCTTGGTGACTCATCCAAAACGGTTTCTCTACTTGTTGATTCTGGGTCCCAACTAAACTTAATCTTGGATGCAATGGCCTGCAAGCTCAATCTCAGTCCAAGGGTCAGCTTCAACTCTGCTGTTTATGGAATTGGGAATCAATCTTGTGAGTTGGTGGGTATTTCTGAGGATGTGCCAGTTCAAATTGGTCAAAATATTTTTGGAACCTGTCACTTTTGGATCACTCATTTGGAAGGTCCTATGATTTTGGGTTGTCCTTTCTTAATAGACTTTGGAGCCACCCTGATGTTTTCCGATCAGGTTGGGGAGAGAATTCTTCTTCCTGATGCTGATGGTAGGAAGATTGAAGTTCCTCTCTGTTCTTTGGATTCTGGTCGTTGGGAAAGAGATTTCCCTGGTTTTTCACCTAAATCAGTTCTGAAGGGGAAACAGAAGGATTCTTCTAACTCCTCTCATTTTTTAGCAGAATAGTTGGTAATACTGACAGTTTTAGTTCTTCTAAGCCTCAGACTTCAACTATAGGGCCAACTTTTATCTCTGAGGCATATTTTTCATCCTTTTCATCTCTTTCTTCTTTTTCTTCTGATCTCAAAAATGTCCAAAATCAAAAACATGTTAGAACACAAAATTCCAAAAATATTTCTCTTCTCTCTGGTTCTGTTGTTTCTTCTTGTCCTTATACTCTTATCACTGATCAATCTTCCTCTAGCTCTGGTTTGATTCTCCGCAATGAGTATAAACTAGATCCTCATCTTGATTCTTTTCTTAATGGTTTTGGTATGGAGGAGTATGGGCTCCAGTGGAGGCACTTGGGGGTAAAAGTAAGTCCTCCCAATTGTGCACCATCAGGGCATTCTTCTACCATAGTTTTTGAAACTCTACCTTGTGCCACACATGTGAGCAAAGCGTTATCTTTTGGATCCTCTTTTATGGAAAAGGCACCTTTCAAAAATTTTATGGAACATCAAACTTGGAGGATGTTGGAATCTGGTCTCAGTTTTCATACTCAGGTCTTGCTGGTGAATGCTTGGAGGAAACAAGAACTTCTCTCTTTTGCCACTAAGTATAAGCCAGTTGCAAAAAAGGTCCAGCCTGTCAACCAACCCATGCCTCTCAATCTCAATCCTCCTCTCATGTGTCCTCCTCTATCTCGTGATCCTTATTGTGGTCTATCTCACTCTCTTACTGGCCCCTTTGTACCTTGTGGTTGTGTCACTGAAGAACAATTGAAGGTGGTCAACTTTGGTCCAGATGGATGGCTTTTACCTGATGAGTTAAATTTGATCAAAAATATCTTATCTCTAAGGGAAAAATCTATTGCATTCTGTGAAGAAGAGAGAGGTCTCTTGAAAGAATCCTATGGTCTCCCTTATATCATCCCTGTAGTTGAACATGATCCTTGGAAAAAGAAAAAGATCCCTATTCCTGCTGCAAAAGTTGATGAATTCATCAAGTTGGTCCACAAACGAGTCCATACCGGCCTATATGAACAGTCAACCTCCAGTTACTCTAGCCCTGTTTTCTGTGTTCTAAAGAGTAATGGTAAACTTAGAGTAGTTCATGATCTCCAACCTCTCAATAAATTTACTATTAAGGACTCTGGTGTTCCTCCTGCCACTGAAGAATTTGTTGAATCCTTCTCTGGGAGAGCCTGTTATGGTCTAGGAGACATCATGGGGGGTTATGAAAAATGATCTTTGCATCCTATTTCTTGCCCTCTCACTAATTTCAATACTCCTCTTGGTTGATTTCAACTGACTCAATTGCCTCAAGGTGCCACCAACTTGGTTGCAGTCTATCAGGCTCAGATGATGTGGATCCTCCAAGACAAAATCCCTGATCATGCTGGTATCTTTATTGATGATGGTGGAATTAAAGGTCCAGTTTCTGACTATGATAATGAGCTCTTACCTTGGCACTCAGGAATTTGACAATTTATCTGGGAGTATGCTACTATCTTGGAAAGGATTTTGTTTTGAATTGAGGAATCTGGCCTTAATGTCTCTGGATCAAAACTTGCTGCCTGTGTCCCTGCCTTGGAAATTGTTGGTCATATAGTCTGCAAGGAAGGAATAAGGATGGCCCCTTCTAAAGTCAACAAAATCATCTCCTGGCCTACTCCAATAAATCCAACTGAAGTTAGAGGTTTCCTAGGTGTTGTAACTTATGTCAGGATCTTCATTCCCTCTCTATCCAAAATCTGTGCACCCTTGAGTTGTCTAACCAGAAAGGAAGCTGAATGGATTTGGAGCCAAGATTGCAAACAATCATTTCAGTTTCTCAAAACTATTGTTGGCAATGACATAGTTTTGAAAAAGATCTCTTATGGGCCTGGAGCTGGCAAAATAAAATTGGCTGTTGACTCTAGTTATCAATCTGTTGGGGCTGTCCTTACTCAAGAAGATGAAAATGGTTTTGAACGCCCTGTTCTTTATGAATCTTTGCTACTTTTGGATGTGGAATCTAGATACTCTCAGCCCAAACTGGAACTCTGTGGTGTGGCCAGAATGCTGAAGAAACTCCAAACAGTACTCTGGGGACAACATTTTGAATTTCAAGTTGACGCTTGATCCATTGTGGAAATGATCAATGCTCCCAGTCTTCCAAATGCTCCAATGACTCGCTGGGTAGCTTTTATCCAGCTTTTCTATTTTGATATTGTTCATAGGCCTGGGAAATCTTTTACTATGCCTGATGGTTTATCCAGAAGACCTATTGGAGACAATGAATTGGATGTTGGAATGGATTTCAATGAGGAAGAACCTTTGGTCCGCCCTGTTTTTGCTTTCTCCTCCCAAGATTACTCTGGTTTCCAACAAGGTTTCTGGCTTAAGTTAGAGCAGTACCTTTCAACTCTCCAAAGACCCCTTGATCTCTCTGCCAAAGAGTTTTGATCCCTTAAAAGAAAGTCCTCTAGTTTCTTTGTCCAAGAATCTAGGCTTATGAAAAGAGGAACTCCTTGTGCGCTTGTTGTGGTTACTATCCCGGCTAAGCAAGATTCAATCCTTGAAAGTCTCCATGAGGGCCTTGGTCATCATGGGGAAACCAAAACTTATTGACGATTATCCAAACGGTTCTGGTGGCCATCTCCAAAGAAATCTGTCTCTCAATGGTGCAAGAGTTGTGAAGTTTGTCAAAAACATTATCTTAGGCGTCCAGCTGAAATTTGCTATCCTACTGGGGAGTCCACTGTCTTTGGAAGGGTTGCTATGGATGTGGTTCATATCAAGGCAGGTGGTTCTAAGTACCTCATTGTGGCTAGAGATGATTTTTCTGGATGGGTTGAAGCCAAATTCCTTAAGAACCTTAGTTCTGAATCTGTGTCAGCTTTCCTTCATGAGAATTGGAAGATGCCTTATGGTTTGGCTCAATCTTATTCTACTGATGGTGGCTCAGAATTTGGTGGAAAACTTGCTGAAATGATCCGATTGCTCCCTGGACAACATAGAGTTACTACTCCCTATTATCCTGAAGAACAAGGCATGGTGGAAAGAGGCCATGCTCCCTTGAAGGCTGCTCTGGTTAAACTGGCTGGTGAAAGTGGCAAGAATTGTCAAAAGTTTCTTCCCTTGGTCCTCTTCTCTGATTGAATTTCCACCAAGAAAACCACTGGCTATTCTCCTTATGAAATCATCTTTGGTCAAAGGGCTGTTCTTCCTCTTGATCTCAAAATGGATTCTTTCTTGGGCATCTCTTGGGAACAATTTTCTTCAACTACTGACCTATTAGTTGCCAGATCAAAGCAACTGGAGCAGAGTGAAGATATTTGTAACAAAGGTTATCATAAGATGATGGAATCAAGAGCAAAATCAGTTCATTATTGGGAAGATAAACATCTAAATCAAATCAGAGATCCTTTAAACCCTGGTGATCTGGTATTGGCTTATAATTGATCTTTAGAGACTCAGTGGGGAAAACTTTTTTTGAATTTTTGGAATGGTCCTTATAGAGTGGTTTGTCAAGTTAGAGGTGGATCTTATGTTTTGGAAGAACTGGATGGTACTCAGTTTGCTAGAAGGTTCTCTGCTGATCAAGTTAAGAGATTTTATTGTTGTGGGGGCAATTTGGGTTCAAATTAAGTCCTCCCAATTGTGCACCACCAGGGTCTTCTGCTGCGTTTTGTTGTAAAAACTCTACTTTATGCCACATACGTGAGCACCTGGAACACCTTTTCTTTTATCTTCTCCACATTTAGGATCTTTTGGATGGATCAAGATGGGTTTCAACATTTTTTTTACTTAGAGGATCAAGAAACGGCCAATTATTTTCTTTTTTTTCTTTTTTTCAAAATTATGATGCAGACTAGGGACAGTCTGTAAGTTGAGGAGAGATGTGGTGAACCATTTGGGACACCTTGGGAAAAGAATTAAAAAAAAAAAAATTGAACTTACTCCAACCCTCCTCATCCTCATTGCGTCTCTCCTCCTCATCCTCATTGCATTGCTCATCCTCATCCTCATTGCGTCGCTCCTCCTCATCCTCATTGCGTTGCTCATCCTCATCCTCATTGCATTGCTCCTCCTCATCCTCATTGTGTTGCTCATCCTCATCCTCATCGCGTCGCTCCTCCTCATCCTCATTGTGTTGCTCATCCTCATCCTCATTGCATTGCTCCTCCTCATCCTCATTGCATCTCCCCTCCTCCTCCTCATTGCGTTTCTCATCCTCATCCTCATCGCATTGCTCCTCCTCATCCTCATCGTGTCGCTTTTCGCTCATCCTCATCCTCATTGCATCGCTCCTCCTCATCCTCATTGTGTTGCTCGTCGCTCATCCTCATTGTGTCTCTTGTTGCTCATCCTCATTGCGTCGCTTGTTGCTTGTTGCTCATCCTCATTGCGTCACTCGTCACTCATCCTCATTGCTTGCATCCTTGATTGCTTCCTCACTTTCATCGCAACCATCAGTCGTTCATCATGACCCTCCCCATTTCTTGGCCATGCGCAAATCATTGCATTCCCTCTCATCATTGATTCATCCATCATGACATCCTCATAATCACCACCATCACTGCTTTGTTATTTTCTTTTATTGTACAATTTCTTTCTTTCTCACCCCCCTCCAGATTTGGATGGGAGGGGGTGTTGCGTTGTTACTAGGTGTGCAAACGTCCGCACGGACGTTTGCAAGCAACAGGCTGGGGTGAGAATCTCTCACCCCAGTCTGGAAGATTGGAAGAAGGGAACCGGGCCTCCCCAAGCTTGAGCCTCATCATTGTAAAAAAAAAAAAAAAAATTCCGCTTTCATTTGTGTTATCCAATTGTAAATAGTTACAGGGCTCTCTAGCCTATAAAAGGAGGGGTTCTCCCCTGATTTTTTCCGTCATCAATTCTTCCCACTAATAAAAATTATGAGCTTCTGATCCAAGAGCTCCTTCCTTTGTGAAATTGATCACTTATCAAGATATATCTTTTGATTATCCCTTGATCCTTATCCATTACCCTTGACTTTTTTTAATTCTGAAACTCTGATCTGCCCTTCTGTGGCCCTGTTCCTTATCATCAACCATAGCCTTGCTGGTTGAAGAAGAATTCATTAAATTGAATTCTTGAGTGTGTTATACCACTCTTGATCCCTTTTTCTGACCATTACTTGGTCTTGATCATTCATTTGATTGTCTCTCTGGACCAGTCACGTTTGACTAAGAGGTTTTATTAAGCTTAAACCTGGAGTTTTAAACCTCCCTTTAATTATTCAAGTTGCATTCTGCCACACTATTCTTGAATCCTTGAGAAGTGTTGGGTTACTCTTAGTCAAAAATTGTTACTGTTTGTTTCAGTGATCCATAAACATATTGCATTGTCTTGTGCAGCCACCCACCATTATCTGGTACCCTTCAAGCGCTTGATTGCAGAGAGTTGGGCAGGTTCATTGAGAACCTGGAGGTTGATTGGGTTTGAGTTGATCCCTCCCAAGAACCTGCTGACGACCAGAGTTATTAGTGTGTGGGCGCCATTACTTACAACTTCTTTGTTCTATTGGACTCTGAGCAAACTTTAACTTATTTTTTTCAAAGTCTTTCTCCTCATCATCTTGGTTCAGGTAGTGCTGCTTCCCCCCTCAGCTATTGTTGCTATCAACTTATCCCTATCCCATTTAATTCCTCATTAACAAAGGTTACTGGACCTTTATCTTGGTTACATTTAAATATTTTTGTAACACTCAGGAGGGCAGCCTAAAAAAGCACCTATCCCCTCCACAGAACTGCCAACGCCCTGCGCCGTTTGGAGTCTTACACTGGCACCATGTGGAGTACAGCCCAACCACACTCAAATTGTGTGGTGTCTGCACCACTCAGGTGTAGCCGTGTACAGTGAATTTAAAATCACCCTTTCTTTAATTTTTATTGATATCTGAATTCCCCTAATCAAATTGTTTCATGTGAAATTTTTGTATAGATATTTATGTTCCATCAAAAATATTAATTTTTATTCTGATAAATCAATTTTTGATTTCATTGTTCTTGTTAAATCACTCAATTAATTATCTGTTGGAATATTTTAGAATATTTTAATCCCCCTCAGATTATAGGAATATATTGTGTATCCAGTGAGTTTTGTCAGATTTTCAACTCCTGCTGGTCATATGACAGCCCATGGTTGATGGCCAGACCAAATGGGTTGATGGGGAAATAGCCAAGGTGGCCCCATGTTTTCAGTTCATCAACTTGACCTAGTCCATCATCAACTCAGAACAATGATAAAAACTGTTACTTCTGTTGTGACCCTCATGAACTTTACCATCAACATGATGTTTTTTTTTTGAGGAAAAAAACCTCTTGGAAGGTTCAGTTGAAATCCTCCACAGCCAAGTTGATGGCATACAACCATTGTTTGACCACCCAGAAAGCAGTGGTTGACTAATCACCACACAGCTTTGAGCACCCACCAACCATGGTTCAACAAAAAAGCCACTGAGTTGATAACCCAACCAAACTCAGTGGAAACACCATATATCATTCATATAATTTTTTTGTAAATTTATGGTAATTTATTTCAATCTCACTGGAAATTTCAATTCTTATTCAAATAAATCAATTTTTTGCATTTGATGGTTTTATTATTGTACTTGATGAAACCTTTTTTTAAATAGCTAAAATTTTAATTCTCCTGCTTGGATAGATACATTTATTATTCTTCTATTGTTTTTGATTCTTGGTAAAAATTTATTTTCATTCCATCACAAATCTTGAATTTTCTTCAAAGAAGTATGTTTTGTATATTTTTTTATATTTATTTATGTAATGGATGATATTTTTGTTTGCATATTTCAAAATTGCTGAATTACCAGAATTATTTAGTTTTTTTTTTTTATAATTTTTGTGTATTTATTTTTGGTACAAAGGTGTTTATATTCCACTGAATATATCTTGCTGTTTCCAAGGAAATTCATTTTTTGTCATTTGTCATATTTTCCTTAAATTGAATTAATTTTTTTTTCAAACCTGAGGTCAGATTTTAATTCATTTCTAAAAAAATCAATATTAGGGTGTATTAGAGTTAAGCAAACCCTCCATTTTTAATAATGGGTTTCAAAAAAAATCCACCATTTCAAACCCACCATTAAAAAAAAAAAAAAAACCACTTATTTCACATCAGACATGTCAGAGTGACCTGGAAATAAGTGTGTTTTTTCAAGTAAAGGATATAAAGGCTTCCACTGCCTGTCCACTTCATACACCCCTGGTTTTCCACCTCCAACCTCCAAAAAATTCTACCTCCAAACTCATCTGAAAAAAAATTTCATTAATTTCTCTTCATCACTTCATCACTCTAATCACTTCATTGCTTTCATCACATCCAGCTAACTCTCATTGCATCACTATCCTCATCACTTCATCACTCTAATCCCCTTATTTATTCCATCACTCTCATCCCTTTATTGCTTTGAGACATCCAGCTAACTCTCATTGCATCACTATCCTCATCACTTCATCACTCTCATCACTTTATTGCTTTCATCACATCCTAACTCTCATTGCTTTATCCCTCTTGTCACTTCATCACTCTCATCTTTTCCTATCCTCTTTGCTTCATCACTCTCATCCTCTCATCACTTATTGCTCTCACCACTTAAACAATCTCATAGCTCTTCATCCCATCATCCCTCTTACTCTTTTTAAATGGCCCCTTAGAAATCCTCCCCCTGCAAGTCCACTAAACAATCCAATGGACCAAAGCAAACATCCCCCATGAACTCCACATCCAACAATCCTCCCCCATCAGCTTCCAAAGGCTCAATTCATCTCAAGAGAGCTAATCACATCATCCTGGTAGACTGGCTCAAAATTCCATCCAACTACAATTCATTCTTTGGATCCAACAATGAAACACACATTGGCCAACCTCCATCCTCTAAGTTCAATGGTTATCTCCTGATGGCCTATGAACTCAAAAATAAAACAAAAGGTAGGCTGGATCTTTCATCCAAACAGATGAGGGAGCAATTCAAGAATTATTGAGCCAAGTACAAAAAGGCCCACTCCATGTCAATCTCCACTGGCTTTGGTATAAACAACTCTGACAAAGCCACAGGAATCAACTTTGTGGTTGATAAGTTGGACTTCATTTGTCCTTTTTATATTCAGATGGATGAAATCTTTGGAAAGAAGGCCAAAATCACCCCTCTAGCTGCTTTTGACACCCAACAATCTGATTCAGTTGATGCCAAGGACTTGGCTGGGGATGCTCAGCCTAGCAATAAGTACCTTGATGAAACCTTTGACTTTGAGCGGCCCCCATCCAACGCCAAGGAGGATATTCAAAAAAAATCAGCTCCAATCAAATCTACTTCCACATTGATTGATGAGTCAAACCCAACCTTGGACCCCTCACTTACTTCTTTTTATTTCTCTCTTCCTGGGTCAGAATAACTGGAGAACTTGGCCGATGAGGATGATGTCATTCCTGTATCACCATTGCCATCAACATCTGCTCAAGTAAGAAACCAAGTTCTTTTCTCTTCTGTCTGGTTAATCATGACTGATTTAGATTATAAAGAAACATGCTCATCCATTCCTGAATTGCCAAAAACTCAAGCCAATGGGGCCTCCCACATCCTCTTCAAATGAGAGCAATGATTTTCTCACTCAAACCTCCTCTGCAAATGGAAAGAAAAAGGCCTCCAATTCCATCAACATCAACCCCAATAGCATTCAAAAGAGGAGAAACACTTCAAATTTTTTGGGCTTTGAGGAGATCATGGAGAAGCAACATTCAAGTAAGCCCATTGGATTCTCCTTTCTTTCAAAATCAAGCTCATTCCTATTCCCCTCTGAAAAACAATGAAATCACAAATTTAATCTGAAAAACTTCAGTTTGAAAAGGAGAAGTGGGATTTTCAACTGGCTATTTATTTTAAAAAGCAGAAAGCCAAGAGTTTGGCTCATCAACAAAAATGGGATGCTGAGTGAAATTTGAAACAGGCTGAGCTATAATTTGAAACAGAGGAAAACAAGAAGGATTGACAGCAAGAAAAACTGGAAATGGAGAGGGAACAACTGGGAACAGAAAAAAAAGGTAAGTGGTCAATGGCTGCAGCATAGATTGGTAGCAGTAGAACAGTAGATGAATTAAAGCAGATTACTCAAATTCTTGGCCTTTAAATATATTTTCTTTGATGAAAAACTTAAAATAAAATGATTACAACAATGCTTAAGACTATTTTTAAACCCACCAATAAGAGAATGTTTTTTCTTTTTATTTATATTTTTTTTCCTAGAGTATACTTTCCCACCCCACAAGTCCCTGCAAGTTTTTCAAGTGTTTTTATTGATTTGCATTGAAATTGCCATTCTTGTATGAGTGGCACTCTCCACAGCAGTAAAATTAAAGTGCTTGTACTTATTGGCTGCCCAAACCATTTTGACTATACCTTTTTGCTTAAAATCAATTCCAGAGCCCAGGTCAGGAAAAACAAATTGGCTGTCTGATAATTGATATTAATCCGTAGTTTCAATAATTTATCCATTAGATTTCTTGGTTGGAACTTCAAGTAACAAGGAATACTCAGAGATTTCAACTTTGTAAATGTGAGGTGAGTTGTAAAAAGAGTTGGATGTGAAAGTGACATGCGGAGAGAAGTCAAAGGAAGTAAGCCAAGAAACAAATTTGAGTAATGAGACAGAGGGGATGTGTTTTTCCTTCATTATTTCACAGTTTGATTCAAATGGAAGTCTGTCCAAATTGTGAAACATTTTTCCTAAATTTCAAGAGACTTTGTCTACCTTAAGATTGAGAAAAGAATACCCTTGAGGGTAAGATTGAATAGATGATTTCTTCAAATAGCATTTAAATAACTCAAAGGGGTGCATCAATTTTTACCATCAAATGGCCCAAATTTTTCCACCCCAATATCTTGAGGGACCAACAGTGTTGACAGATTTTTTTGGATGTTGAAGTAAAGTTTTCACAAAGTTGATGTCCTTCTTTTCTTGGTCAGAAATTTAATCCAATGGGAAAAATTCAATTATTGCAACAAGACCCTTGTGATCAGAATTATTGAGAACACTTACTTTGCAATGCCTGAAGAAATAGAATTGCTTGATTGTCTGCTTGGAATGTTCAAACTCAGCAGGTGAGTTTTTTCAATTGTTCTTTTTGTTTTCAGCAGTGATGGAAGGATGCAGATTCAAAGGTTGTAGTTTCTGTCCAGACCATAAAAACTTTTTGTTGTTGACCCCTCTGCAAGTTACAAAGAGATTTCCAATGAACTCATTTGATAGCTCTTTTGCTTCAAATTCTTCTGCTTGCCACCTCTCTTCATGTTTGTCACCTCATCTCCTTCCATCTTGTTCCCTCCCAGGCAAATTCTCTGCTTGGGTTAAGGATCAAGAAGGGATTCAATTTAGAGTATAAAATTGTGAGTGTGGTGGGAGAAGCAATGGAATTGAAGGAAAAGCCATCAAAAAAGGATTACCAAAAAAAAAAAGTCAGTCACATGATCACAAAAAAAAATACTGGGCGTGAACAAAGCAGGCGGGGCTTATTAAAAAAAAAGATCAGTCACATCATCACAAAAAAAAATTACCTGAGTGTGAAAAAATTGGGCCAGGCTTTGGGTTGGGCTATGTGGGCCAGGAAGGATGGGGCCTGGTGGCAAGGGAGGGGGGGTGGCTTGGTCTGCTGGGCAGGAGGGCGTTGGGGGGGGGGGCCTGCGGCAACCAAGAGGGAGTGAGGGGGCCAGTGGTGACTGGGGGGGCAGAGCGGCAAGCCAGCGGCAGGGGCAGGCAAGCTGGCGCAGGGGTGGCAAGAGCAAACAAAGCGGGGGGCGGGGCCAGAGCAAAGGGGGTGGGGGGCAAGTGATTGAGGGGGGGGGCAGGGCCGGAGCAACCAAGGGGGGGGTTTCAGCCTCCTGTATTCAAAGATCCTTTCTATCCTTTAGCTACCAGAAGTGATAGAATAAATAATGAATATATTATTCAATAAATGCAGCAAAAATCTGTAAAATATTTGGATAAAGCTTATTGCAAGGTGGATTGGTTTGGATATGGTTAAATGTTATAAATTGATATTCATAAATTGATTATTAAAGAAATTAACAGAGGGGAAAAAATTATATTGGGGATCTTTAACACCTCTCTCCAGGGAATTCAGTTTGAAAACAAGTAGACCTGCTTACTTTGGAACCTTTAATTTATATTCTTAAAGGATATATTGCCCAAAGATAATATGTATATAAAATACACTGTGAAGTGGCAGGGCTTTGTAACCAAGCTTCCACAACCAAGAAAGGATAATAAGACTCACTGGTATATTATTAAATCCTTTGGGTACCTGTTTGGGACGTGCACTGATAGGTTAAACCTGTTTACTGGGGTTATAAGGTTGTTCAGCAGTTTAAATTGATAAAAAGGGTTGGGGACAGATATTATTAATCAGAATAAAGCCATAAATCACTTAATTATCTCTTATAAGTATTTTATTACCTTGGAAAGATGTCTGGATGTATATATAACTGGGTCTCTGGGTATCAATATCCTCAAAAGAGCTCTTTATTTATAACTTTTTGAGTCCCAATATTGTCCTTCTGAGGGGTAAAGGGGCTCAAAGGGACAGAAAATGAGGCTAGCAGGGCAATCAGTGGTAACCTGTCACGTGTTCTTGGTGCTGTAGCATGGGTTGAATCTAATTCCACAGGGTATGGGAATTATTCTACTTTATAATTGATGTTTGGACATGTGAATAACACTAATCTGTCCATTTTATTTATTATTTAATTAATTATACTTGGTAAATGTTCCCAGTAAGTTAATAATTATTTTAATAGAAATTCCTAAGGATGGTCTGATTTCAGTTGAGTTCTCATTATGTATTAAATAATTGGAGTAAAGTCATGATATTGATTTTACTCCTTATTTTCAAATTTCAGTTGATTTACTAAAACAACTACTTAAAAATATAAGCCATCAGTATTCATGTAATATTTTTACATAATTAGTTTCCTTAGTATTTCACAAAAAATATTAATGTCTAGAAGTTCTTATAATTGTATATTAAAGTGTTTTAATATATTTTTAGAAGTAGTCATTATCTTATTTTTGAAATTTTTGGTATTTGAGTTATATTTAATAAAAAATACATATAAAGGTTATTTAGATATTTTTATATAATATTATGTACTTTTAGACTATCTACTATCCATGGGAACATTTATTACATATGTAGAATGTTCCTGTGTAGGTTGTAGCATTTTTACGCAGTACCTAGGTTTCTCAGGCTGCCTGTCACTTTGTCAACTTGTAGTCCCATGGCTGCGTACTTGTCAGAGGCCTAGAGCTGCGTACACGGCTTTGAAAGGGTGACAGTGATGTAGCTCAGCCACACGGGGTTGTATTTGGCTGCCATGGCTTTGTGCGGGAATTGTGACAGAACACATTTCCATCTGTAACTCCTAAAATATACACAACACCTCAATTCTGACTGAATTTTAGCTGTAAAACCTATACGTGACAATGCATGTGGAATATTTAATTGCCAAAAAAAGTACAATAGTGGTGCCATGGTATTTTGGTCTTTCCTTTCTTAATTGTTTAAAAATATAAGGAGTTGGATTTCAAGGGTGGGGTCAGTGAGTGACCCTACCTAATTTAGGGTGGAAAATTCATTTCTGCATTAATATTAATGGTTTTCCTAATCATTCTTAGGTTAATCTTAATATTATTATTTTTTTGTTATTTTTGTTGCTTTTGCAGCTTGCTCTGCAATAGTAGCAAGCTGACAGGGGGGGAAGAGCAAAAGAGGGGGGTTGCGGGGCTGGCAATCCAAACAAAGGGGGGGGGAAGAGCAAAAAAGGGGGGTGGCGGGGCCGGAAATCCAAAAAAAGGGGGGTTCAGCCCAATTGAAGGGGGGGGGGCTGGCAATCAAAGGGGGGGGGCAAGGGAGCAAGCAAAGGGGGGAGGCAAGGGAGCAGGGGGGGGGGGGTATGGTGAGGGAGCAAGCAAGAGGGAGAGGAGGTGAGGTAGCAAGAAAGAGGGAGAGGTTTCAGCAAGGATGGAGAGAAGAGGAGGAGGAGGAGGGGGAGGGGGAACTTACCTGAAAAAAAAAGAAGTAAGGAGGTGGGGGTCCTAAGGTGGATGGATCAAAGGATCAGTATCTGTGGATGGGGATGGATGAGGAGGAGGGGGGGAGCTTACCAGGGGTGCCAACCAAAGGATGAGGGAAGGTGGTTGGTGAGGAGGAGGAAGGAGTGTACCAACAGGTGGTTTGGTGGGGTGAGGTGGGAGGTTTGGAATTTTTGAGTCTGTTTTGTCTAAGTCCACCCCACCAAAAGAGAAAAAAAAAACCCACTCAGCCTAGGAATCTTGGGTGGACAATCAAAACCAAAAAAATATGGTGAAAGGATTTTTTACCTAATTCAAAATCAAAAATTACTCATCAAAGCAAGCAAGGGTGAGAGGAAGAATCTGTTATCTCATAGAAGAAGATGAGGGATAAGATGAGACAGGGATGACTTGAGGTGAATCCAGAATATCATATTCAAATATTTTGTCTCATTCATCTTTGATGTTGGCCAAAAGATTGTGAAGGATTACACCAGTGATAATCCAGTGGATGAGGATCTTCATGTCTTTGGGGTTTTGAAGCTGGTTTTGCATTTCCCTTAAGCTGGCCCATCTTACTTTCAGGAATCCTATGGCATGCTCAATCTAAACTTGTGACTGGGCAAGATGATAGTTGAAATTGGTTTTTCCTTGATTGTTGGACAAAATATTCCGGTATGCTTGACCCACATATTTCCCACTAGCATAAGCTGAATTTTCCAGAAGTTATTGATCTTGGTCAAAGTAATTCTCTGGTTGTTGGGCAAGACACATCCAATTGAAAACATATGAATCATGACAGGAGCCTGGGAGGCCAGCATGGAGGGATATGAACTTCTTGTTGTTATCACAAACAAGTTTTAGGGCCACAGAGTATCTAAATAAACAGATGCAACATTTTTGGTCAGTGTGTGATCAAAATTTTTATCAAAGTCATTGGGAAGGAAATGAATCAATTGCCTCTTTTTCCAATCCAAATAGTGGTTGCCATCTAGCTTATGGTTTTGACTCAAGGGGATGGTGGTTCTTTCAACAAAACCAATGCAACCAGGAAAGCCTTCAGTCTCCATTACTTGAGATATCTACTTGAGCTCTTCTTTGGTTGGCCAAGAAAGTACTGAGAAACAGAAACATACAATAGCAATCATGACTCTTTTGGTGTATGAGTCAATGCTTCCACAACCAACTGAGAATAGGTTTTCTAATCAATGAATTGCTGCTCCATTTCCATTTTATCACAATCTGCAAAGAGCAATGGCAAGTTAGATAGCCAGATTGCGTTGAGGATTCCAAGAATTTTTCTGGAAGATGGGGTGGTCTTCAATCATCTCCAAAATTTTTTTGAATGAAGGCAATGGAGTTTGGAACAGTTTCTGGAAGCTTAAGTTGTGGAGGAGATGAAGCTTTTGCCTTTCATACTTAGGGTTGTGGAGAGTTTGTCTTCTTGGAACCATGTATTTCTTTTGTAATAGAGAATTAAAGTCCAAACAAGTTGATTCCAAATTGGATTCTGAATCAGAGTCTGAATGGCAGCCAAGTACTAACAAAAGTTCAGTAAGCTTTTTTGCATTTTCAACTAGCTTCTGGGAAGTTTGATGGGACATGTTTAGAAAGATGGTGATTTGATGTGAGGTTATGAGATGATGATGGGATTTTTGTGAAGATGTAGATGTGAAACAATAGAAATGTGAAGTGATAGAGATGTGAAGCAATGGAGATGAGATGTGTGTGATGCGATGGAGATGGGATTGGTATGGATTTACTGAGGTGGAGGTGTGGATGGGTGTTTTGGATGTGATGGATGGTGGATGGATGATGATGCATAAATGGTGGTTTTAATGGCGGGTTTGATGTGTGGAATCCGCCATTTTAATGAAGTCTGCCATTTTAAAATACACCAGTTACGGGGTATGTGTATTTCAGAAACCCGCCATTAAAAATGGCGGGTTTGGTCAAAAAAAAGGCAGGTTTCTAATGGCGGGTTTGCTAACTCTGATATGCCCTATTTATAACATTTTTATATATTACATTTCCTCAATGGATGTCCATATCTGAATTCTCCAAAAGAATTCTAACCCATAAATAACCCAAAGGGGGTCTGGAATCCTTAATCTAGCCCCCCCAGGGCCTCAGTTAATGTTTACAGGCCTTTGGGGCCCCAACACACCATAAAATGACATGTTCTTGCAACCCAGGCACCCCTTTAAACCTTTAAGAGGCTGCATGCCTTCCTGGCATGGGAAGGCACACCAAAAGCCTTGGTTTTAGTGAAAGAAGTTCTATAATAATAGCAATGACACTTTTTTGCATCATTCTATCATTTTCTTTGCTAAAATGAAGCCTTTTGGAATCATTGACACATGTTTAGAATTTGTTTTGGCATGATTATAGCTTGGGCCTTTACAAAACCTGATTCAAAAAATATAATAAAAAAGGGATGTTCATCCAAATATCTCTTCATCAATCCTATGAAAATCAGAATTCTTAATTCAATTAAATCCTTAACTGTATGCATTAATTTAATCTTTTTATCAATCAATTCTCTGATTGGAATAATTGAAAAATTTCATCCCCATTAAGGAAGATGTTTATGATTCACACCCTCATCTCCAGCTGAACCAAATCTTCTTTCAAATCTAATTTCACTTCATCCAGTATGGAATCATTTATAAATTTATCTCTCAATGAATTAACCCTGATTCCTTGTGGTTAAAAGCTCAAGCTTTTTCACTTTTTGAAAAATTGGAAACCTGAGGCAGTGTGACTTCACAGCTTTCCTTCCAAAAACATGAGGTTCATGATATTCAGTCAGATTATTAATTATTGATTTTTATTCAAAAGGCCTAAAAAATCATGGGAAATAAAATCCTAAGAATCTACAAAATCTGGAACAAATACCTCAATATTGGGAGGCTTTGATAAGACAATAGGGGGAAAAATAATTGCAGGAGATCATTGACTACATAAACAAATTTTGAACATTCATGGATACTAATAAAAGGCTCTTTTTTGAAATATAGTCAAATTAAAGATTGAAAGTGAGAAACTTGAGTTCAAAAGGAAAACTGGGAATTTTAAAACATAAATTAAGGAACACAAGTTCAATCTGTTGAATTTTATGAACAGATTGAGTTTACCCTTTCTTTATCCAGCCTTTTGAAATTCTCCACCCTGTTTACCCAAAACTTTCTCACTCTTCAAAGATTTTCAAAATACAGATTTTATGGTACTTTTCCCTTCTCATCTCAAACCTTGTTTTCAAATTCAAAGCAAGAAAAAATTTTTATATTGTTTTCTTTCATGATTTCTTAGTGGTATTCAAATACCAGTCTTGCTATTTTTGGAAACATTTGGCCTAAGATTTGTGAGTATTTTCTTGATTTCAGATTTATTTATTTGTATCTCTTGTGGGAGGATTATAAATATGATTGTTTTACATAATTCCCAATTTATTCCAAATAATCCATACACTCAAAAAATTCAGTTTACCACATGTTTCCACCCTATTTTCTGGAGGGTTTAATAGGTTTGAAAAAATTCTTGGAATAGTCCAATCAACTTGTGGAAAATTTGAAATACTTTTTTTCAGCCTTAGAAAGTTGGGCCAAAGGGATAAAATTGATTGTTGGAAAAGTTGATCCTTCATTAGACTTATTTAGAAAAATTAAATTCCATAGCTGAAGTGATAAAAGGTATAAAACATAACCTGAGCTCCATTGAGCTTCTTCTAAGTTGGTTTACAGGAATGTTTCTTATTTTCATTATGGATGAATGGGTAAAACTTTACTGAGGAAAAAATTTCAAGGAACCAGATTTATGTATCATCATAAACAGACAATTTCCTTGAAAATTCCAGGGCTACCTCATCTTTTTTTATTTTTCTCCATTTCTCTTTATATTTCTTGAACCGTCACTAAACATCATGAAATTTCCCATCAAAATTCTTTGATTGGGCCCATTCTTTTTTTTTTTTTTTTTTTTTTTTGAAAATTAAAAATATAATAATTATATATATAAAACAAAAAGGAGTAAATTTTCAACAAAAGAAAAATCCAAAAAGAAAATAAAGAAAAAAACAGCTTTTAAGCTTGGTTTAGACATTAGTTATTTTCAAACCAGAAAATTGAAAAATCATTTGTTTTGATATATTTAAACAAACCATAAATTACAGGCAGTTTTATCAGAAACACATTTTGGTGGTGCAGATGGAGGTGAATAAAACAAAAACAGTTTTGTGACCACCAAAGCAGGTGGTGGGGGTGATTTTTCAGGTCAGATTAAAGCCCAATCTTATAATAAAATTTCATTTCTATTCATCAAGACACTGCAAGGTTTTTCCAATTGATTGAAGAATCAATCCATCAGTTTATTTTTGAATAAATTGGAATTGATTTGAAGATTTACACTAATTGATTTCCAAAACAATTGGAATCCAGAATAATTTGGGGATGGGGTTGGATCAATTTCATGAATGAAAAGAGACGGTGGGGGAGGAGGATGGACTGATTTTGAAATAAATTCCCAATTTTATCCACAAATTTATTTGTAGGGGATATGGGCTCTTGGGTGACAGAGGAGATGAGGGAATGAGGCTGAGAGGGGAGGGGAGAGGAGGAGAGGATGGGTAGAGGGTGAGAGGCCAATCACAGAAGAGGACTAAATTGCCTGATAGGCTTTTTCAGAAAAAGGAGGGCTGGTAATTTTCAGTGAAAGTAAATGGAGGGGGACTTATTGGAAATTATGAAAAGATGGGGGGACTTACTGGGATGAGGAATTGAGAATTAAGATGGGTGAATATGGTTTTGAGACCTTAAAGAGGTGAGTTTTTTGAGTTTGAGTTTGAGATGGTTCCAAGAGGTTGATTTTGGATTTTTTTTGAGGAGGATAGGGTTGGTTGTGCTGGTGGTGGTGCCAGGTGAATTTTGTTACAATGATTATAGTTTGGGGTTGATTTTTGGTGGTGGTGAGAAGGATAACTGGAAAGTTTTGAAAATTTTACTGGAGCAGGAACTGATCTGGTCAAGGGTATCTCAAAAAATTCAAAAGAATCTTTGTAGAAATATTTGGCAGTAGGTTAATTTTACAAAAATGTCTTAAAAGAAACAATGATGAATAAAAGTAAGCTAGAGTGAGAGGTAAAATCCTCTCCTTCAAAGCAACAGGTGAGGGGTGAGATGATATCAGAATGGCTTGAGGTGGATCAGGAATATAATATTCAAATAGTTATTCCCCTTTGGCTTTTATCTTTTCCAGTTTATCATGAAGAATAACACAAAATATGATAAAATTGATGAGCATACTCATGTACCTGAAATTTTGAAACTGTTTCAAAATTTCTCTTGAAATTCCCCATCTTCTTTTCAGGAATCCTAAATCATGTTTTTTTTACTATTCATTGGGATAGAACCAGTATGCCAGAACCCAATATTTACCACTTGAAGAAGCTGAGTTGGTATGGAGGTACTTATATTCTTCAAATTGTTTCTGACATTCTCAAAATTTATAAATAAAATTGCAAACATATTTTTATAAAATGATCCTGGTGAGCTTACATGCAGGTAAATGAACTTCTGTTTTTTTTTTTGCAAAAAGTTTAACAGAAATAGAGTATATAATTAAACAAAGGAAACATGGTTCTTAAGTTTTTCAAAAAAATTATTTTTAATAAGAGAATCAATTGAATTTTCTTCAAATCATAATAGCTTTTTCAATGAGCTTGGGTTTTTGAATCAAGATGATGGTGGTACCATTAACAAAGCTAATACAAGCTGAAAATTTTTCCACCTCCATGAACTGATATATCCCTTTCTGCTCTTTCTTAGTTGTCCAGTAAAGTCCTCAGTGTCACAATCAAAAAATTGATGTGATAAATCTATGGTTATATGATTGGACTGTTCCATAAACAATTGAGAAAACAATTCCTAATAAATGATTAACTGATCTATTTCCATTTGATCCCATTCTGCACAAATGAACTACAATTTGGATCAAAGGATTATTTTGAGGATTTGAGGATTTATTGTAGAAGATGCAATATTTTCCAATTATCTCCAAAATTTTGAAGAATTATGCAAAAGAACTTTGAAAGAGCTGGTGAAAGCTCAATTCAGACAGGAGATGGAGCTTTTTCCTTTCAGGAATAGGAGGACATGGCATCTTTATTATGGGAACCAATTATTTCCTTTCAAATATACGATTAAAGGATAACTGGTTGGATTACAAATCATATTCTGAATTATTAAAATAGTAACAAGAGTTTGTTCAGCTTGATTGCATTTTAAAATAAATTCCTGAAGGTGGAATTGAAAATTCTGAGAAGGATGAGTTTTATGAGTTATGGTGATGTGTGTGTTGTGATTTGATGGAGTGAAAAATGCTAGTTTTGATGGGTGATGCAAATGAAGATGGTTCCTGTAAAACAATGATGATTTGGAGATTCAGATGGGTGTTTTGTATGATGATGGATGATGAAACATATATGGCAGATTAGATAGTTTAAAACCACCATTTTGAATACATCAGTTAGTGTGTATGTGCAGTTCAGAAACCTGCCACTTTTAATGGTAATTTTTGCCCCCCCCCTCAAAAAAATAAAATAAAATGTAAGTTTTTCATGGCTTATTTGCTGACTCTAGTATGCCCTAATAATATGATATTAAATAAAATGATTGAATTGATGAAAAGGTGAAGAGAAATGGGAATCAAAAAATTTCAATCAGTATGATTTATTTTATTTTTACTCATACCTTTATTTTTGTAAAAAATAAAAAACATTCATCATTCAAGATTAACCAACCAAAGCATCTTGATTATCTAATTGCTGCTTCCACCCATCAACACAAGCTAAACTATCACCACAAACACTTGGTTTAATAATCACAATTCCTCAAATCAATCTTCACACCCAGCAAGCTTTCATATGTAAAGCCACATCTGAATTACTCTTTGAAAATCTCAAGACTTGATTCCAACCATTAAATCCTCAAAAAGTCTTGAATCAAATCATAAACTCATTAAAATAAATCATTAAGATTAAAAATTTCATATTCAACATGATCACATCCTGATCAAATTTAAATCAACCCAATTCAGATGAGAATGACTGACTGACCAGGTTTATTCTTGCTTATATACATTAAATAATTTAGATCCCCCAAAAAATAAAGTATACCCAAATCATGATCTTGACAGGACTTTAGATTTCTTATTTCTTCACTTTTTCTTAAAGAATCATCTGATCTCAAATCATCACATCAATCATCAAGGTCTCAAATCAATCAACCAATTCATTCAATCACCTTATGCATCTATTTATTTTCAAGTCAAAGATCCCCAAAATGCAGATAAATTAATGTGATTCAAAAAATAACAAACAAAAGAAACCTTCCTCATAGCTTCAAGTGGCGAGGCCTTTTTTCTTTTGTTGACTTTTTTTTTTTTTAAAAAAAAATATCCTTAAGATTAAGAGATCCTTCAACACTTAAAATGAGACTAATTGAATTTAAAACGTTGATCATCACTACGAGAAATTGGAGATTGATGTATGAGGTAAAGTTTGATCCAGATCATTTCTGAACATGTTTTTTTTTTCAACTGTAAATATCACAATGGGAGGGTAGAGGGGGAGAGGGGGAGGGGGGAGAAACTCCAACCCATTGCAAAATCTTGATGATTGGTTGAATCGACTGATTTCAGGCACATACATAGCTCAATCCAACCATCCCCAACACTTAAGAATTAAACTTCCATCAGCTCAGTCGAACCCGCTCATGAACTTGATCTTGAGCGATTTTCGATCGATTGAATTCATGTATCTGATCATGTGACGAATTGATTCGAATCTTGGATTTTTTTTTAGTCCTTGGTGATCGATCTTCTACTTCCGTGGACCGATGAGTGATCGACCGAGTTTTAAAGTCCATGGGTCGATTTTCAAAGTTCCCAGGTCGAATCGAATGTTTTCTATCTTTCTCTTCTCAACCGATCGATTCTCATTCAGAAATTCGAATCTAAGCTATCCAGGCCATCCTGCCCACCCACCCTGAAAGTCTTTCTACCCTACCCTCGTTAGGAAAAAAAAAGAATTGCTTAAATCGTGAAACAGCCATCGAAGCCCTTAAAACGTGCCAATTTTACCCTATCCTTATCGAACCCCAGACCCCCCACTGGGCTCAATCCTCATGGGGTGAAGATCGTCAATGGGATGGGGGATGGGCTACAATTGGAGACCGGGTTGAGAATGTATGTATGTACATACATTCGAGCCAAGATTGACTTTGAGTGATGGATGACGAACCCAAACCGGTTTGAGTCAATCGAACTCTCCCTTACGGTCACTTGGGTCCAAGCAGATCGAATGAGGTGGCATGGATGCTCTCGATGGTTATTAATAACAGTTTGGGCATCCCACTCCACATGGATCATAAAATCTACCTACAAGCTTGTATGGCCCCACATGTTTAGTCAAAAAAGATTTCATCCACCTATTAACTAGGCCAGGTCATCTTAAATCATGAACCCAAGTGAACAACATTTAGAGAAAACATCAGGTCTGTTCCAAGTGTATAATATGAACTTGTGAGGATTCTACTAAAGTTGGCTGTCGATCTTTCACCTCTCCTTTTCTCAAAATAATTGTCAATGTTGAAAAAGGATAGGATACTGTGTCATCTGTACGATTTGAGATGCCATGTCATCCAGGGTTTACCCAAGTCAGAGAAATCTACTCCATCTCTGTTTTCTCTCATAAGGCCATCATCTGTTTTGATTTCATGAGGGCCATATACGGCTTCCTTTCAAAAAAAAAACCAAGTCTTATCGCTACACCTGGTAGTTCAAGGTCCCAGACATCCGTTGGAGTTTTACCAACCTCAAATTATGGTCGTCTGTCCATTCTTAACCATCCATCCTGTCAGTTTGAACCCAAACAACCTTCAGACCTCCAGATCTTGCCACGCCATCTCCTTCTAGGCCCATTCCCTCATTAACCACCAGATCCACCCCATCGTCCATTGAGATACCAAGTAAGGAAATCAACAAGACGAGATTGAGGGCACGAAAATCAAATCAAATGGGCAAGAAGATCACAGAGAAAGAAGGAAATAGTGGAAAGGAATAACCCCCGTGGGAATATCGAAACGATTAACTTCCAAGCGGAAATTGCTCCAGAGAGAAATCACCAGAGACTGAATAAAACCGAGCAGGGTTTAACTTCGACTTTCTACCGTCCATACGTTTCACACGCTTGCTAGTCTTCGATCGCTGACCTAGTTTGCTTTTGGAGCTCCGATTACTTTTTGACGGTTTGGGCTTGGAGGCGTGGGTGCTTTGAGGGGTAACGGAGTACTGAGCAGAAAGCTTTCCGAAAGATTTTTTGTTAGGTCTCCGAAGTTTAGCACTTTTATCTGATTTTGATCGATTCGGTAACTTAGGTTTCAAGCCTGCCTTGCGAGATCCGTTCAAGTTGGCCGGCCGTTTCTCATGATGATGAAGCTCTGCGAATTGAGTAAGACAGCCGCTGATCGATTCCAAGAAAACTTTATCTGATTCGATTTGTCGGTTGAGACGTTGGTTCAGCCGCTTGATCGTCTCAAACGATTCTTTAGATTGTATCAGCCCAATAAAATGAGAATCTAACAGGACTTCCACAAACTCCAATATCTGCAAAGATGAGCATATATACAGACAGATGAGTACACTATTGCCCAAGTCTATCTTGATGGTCAAGAGTGCGGCTATTCGAAGACGCTGGTTTGCTATAAAAATATAAATAAGAATCAAACTTACGCATCCTAAACTGGGAATGCCCGCTCCGTCCACGTTGGCATGATTAGAATGGGTTGAAGGGTTTGTTTTCTTCGCCTGATAGCCCATAGAATAGGAGTCGAAGCGAGAAGAATGATAGGAAGTTTAAGGAAGAAGAAGAAAAAATCAACGTCTGAAGGTCATTCACAAGATTGGACTGCGAGCCTGGGACAAACTGACGTCCTGCTTTGCGAGATTGCTGAGCTTAGGACCGGAGGTAATTGGATCAGTCTCCGCCACGGGACCACGATTGGCTACGTGGGTTTCCAAGTTCCCCATACCCACCTGTAACCACCAATTGATCCATTCATCCAGTATATGTAAGACAGCAAGAATTTCTCCCGTGCTCAAGTTATCCTTAAAGGCTTTCCTCAAGGGTCCTTTGGAAAGGGGTTGAGAGACGATGTTGGGCAGGAGAAAACGCAAACGAGATGGACTCGGAGTCGCGGATGGCGATGATAAAACTCGGGTAGCTTTGCCCGAGATGTTCTCCACTGGACCTGAAGATGAGGCGGATCGAATGGCCCATCGAATTGTCTCGACCAACTCAATCTCACCTACATCGACCAACTCCGAAACCGCCGACCTAACCGCCCTTAAATCCTGGGTTCGTCTTAGAGCAGCCACCACACCCCCGTGGATCATACTTTCCTCTACGAGCCTTGACTTCAATAGACGCGAGACGATCTTGCGGGGATAGGTCTGCGGATTGCTAGATATACTTGCCAAATTGAGTGAATCATGAGCAGCTGAATCAACGGAGGTTTTGAGAGGATCCGTGGCGAATTCTTGCAAGCATATCTTCAGTAAGGCTTCCACGAAAGGTTTGGAAAGAGTAGACTGTCATAGACGGGGTACCATAACTTGTTTCATGAGTACTTATCAAAGAAGGGAAGACAGAGGGGAATGCTTCTTTCGATCACTTACTCTCAGGGCGGCCTGTAAAGAAGAATTTGGCGAGGTTGGCCCATGGCTTGAACTGTCTGAAGCCTCAGCAATGGATAGTTGACCATCGACCATATCCACCTCTTTGTTTTCGACCGGGATGTGTTGTGGATCGGAGGATTCAAGCTTGGATTTAGGATCGAGGGCACCATTTTGAAAACTACGCAGGGGGGCCATCACACAGGTTGACCATGCCAGTTCGGCCGCTTTGACGGTTTGCTCATTCCAAGTGCCATACTTCTCGGGGCTTTCGGCCCAAATCTGATTGAATCGAGAAATGAATGATTTGACACTCTGCAAGCTAGAGGTCTCTAACTCAAGAGCTTTAGAGTTGTGGTTCATGAGATGGCGATCCAACAATGATTCTGATAGCACTACTTTTTTCGAAAGATTGAGGTCAATGCCATTCGTTCGCGTGTCATGGATACCGTCGCCGGAAGAAATCCAAGTGAGTGTGGCATCGGCCACAGTGGGGTTTAATACCTCCACCCAGGTTGGTTCGTCGTCTGCGAATTCGGGAGCTTGAAGGACTTGAACGATGCGAGCGGTTGGATAGGACAGACAAAAATAAATGTGATGGGGTTGGGACAAAGAGGATAACACTAATGAGAAGGTCAGGGGCTCTGGACCCAAAGCCAAAGAAGCTGATTGGCCCGGCCTTGGTGGGGTCGGCCACGGGAATTCAAGAGCAAACAATACAGCTTGGTGATACAGATCAAGAACGAGACCCAGGCAAGTTGAAGATGATGATGTAGGGGGTTGGGATTGATGTGACACGAATAAGAAGACGACTGGGACCGAGCACGGGAGGGGCGCTATCACCGGCAATGGTAAATTCGAAGCAGTATCTGATTGATGTGGTTGTAGGCGAGTAGAGAGTTGAAGCGGGCCACACTGAGGGTGAGCGACAAGTTTTAGTTGATCGAATGGTTCAACGTTTGAGCTCCGATCCGGGGGGTAAGACAAGCAATAGGTTGATAGACTGTGGTTGGGGGCTAGACCAAAAGCAGCGTGAAAAAGTTAGGAAATCAGAGCCCATGAGGAACGGCGGTTTGAAAAGAGTGACATGGCGACTGACCCATGATGGTAACCCAACCTTGAGCACCAATGGCTACGTCCAAGAAATCTTGGCTCGATGAGAGCCCACCAAGAGGATTGACTTGGTCACATCGTACTTCCACGACAAAGAGTTCCAGATGAGAATAATGAGTAATTTTGGAGGACAAGGGAGCTGCGGGTGAAGATAATTTAGCCGGGGCGGATTTCCTTTTCTTGGAGCGATTGTTCGGCAGAGATTGGTTCAAGGGTTGATCAGAGACCTGATGGCACAGTGGTTTCAAACGAGTGACATAAACTAATAACCCATCTGGTTGGACGAGTGATGTCACTGAATCATCAATTGTGTTTGATGTTGCGGATGAAGATCGGATGTCGTTGGCGCAATAAGTCTGAACTCGCACGTGAGTAGGTTCGATGGGAGTTAAGGTGGGAGCTATGGAATATACCTGACAGGTAACAATCGTGCTTAAGTTTTGGTCGCACAGCTGGATCTCACCGGATTGGAGTAGTACGAGAATTCGACCGAGTGGGGTGGTGGGACTGTCCTTTGAAAATGAGGGTACGGCGTGAAGGTTTTCAATCCGAGAGGGGAATTCTTTGATGAAATTGGCCGAATTGGTTTGAGAAGGAACCAAACCAGACTCATCACGCTCGCCGAATCCACCGTTGACTTCATTCTCGATCCAAGTCCAAATCGTCCGACCTTCGTGGACGCTAGGAGATGGGTCAGATCGACAGGAAGCAATGGGTGCGTAGATATACCTAACCCGAGGTGATTTCTTGGAATCTTTAGAGGGAGTGATTCCTTCAGAACCTTGATCTGATCCGGTAGAAGCTCGACGAGGAATGGAGAGGGCGATGCAGGGGGCGGCAAAAACCAACCTGGGGGAAACTTTCTGAGATGACAGGATGGACTGATCGGACACCTGAACGAGGAATCAAAATCAGGAGGTTAGATAACAGAAGGTTAGAAGTCCAACCAAACCGATTGACATTGTGAATTGACCAGCCTTGACCGGGTACGGTGACGATAACTTGATTTGATCGGCTGGGGTGGCGAGGCAGAGCAGATGAGCCGGTCGATAGTCTGAGCACAGGTGAGGTTGAGAAGGAGGAGGATTGTGGGTATTGATCTTCGGAGGCTAGGTCGGTGTTAGAAGTAGGATGCGAGGATAACGTGAAGGGCGGTTGGAGTTGAGCCATGATGAGATGACCTAGGATGAGGCTATCGATCGATCAGAAGCTTGAGTGAACCGACTTCAGTCATCCAAAACGAAAGGTGTAAATTCAAAAGATTGATTCAAGCAGGGATGGTTTGAACTCACCTGGATTGGATAGACCGAGATTGGAATGAAAGCGGACAAGGGTAGGGGAAAGCAGAAGAAGGAAGCAAAGGGAGAGGAGAATACAATCCCCGGCGGGGCTTCCGTCGGGGGAGCACCTCGGGAGAGGCTCAACCACAACGTCGCCGCGTTTCGAATATTGCATATCCATCTTGACGCCGTCCGTCACATGGATCCGACTCCCCCGGGAGGGTACCGGTAGGCGGCGACACATTTGAACGACTGGCGTGCCCAACGGCGCCACCACCCTTTCTCCCTGGTGCGCGCCACTTGCAGGTGGCGACAGTGGCACGCCAGCCAGAACACAGAACTTGAAGAAAAGAACAGCACCACTTCATTTGATGTGGCATGATTATCGGAGAGGAGAAAACGGGTGGCATGTTGGTGGAGTTATTTTTGGCACAAGACTCCGGAGTTCAAGCACCATGAGTCCCCAGTTTGCTTGAAAGCCATACTAGTGAAATTCAAAAGACATTTGAGTGGAATGTAACATACACTTTAGTGACATTAAAGAGACATTTTGGGACAATTTAGCTTCTGATGGAAGAATCTTCACCATTTTTGGTTTATTTTTGCCCTTTTCCCATAAATACTGACAAAATATTTTTTGAGACCAAACTTTCACCATCAAATTTCATTTTTTACCCATTCCTTTCCTGAAAAAAACAAGTTCTTCAAATTGTTTTTTCTAAGGCAAGATCAAAGGAGGGGAACTAAGCATTGATAAATTGGATTTTGTTGGAAAAAAAAAGATGATTTTGCTGAAAAATCCTCTGAAATCTGGTTGCCTCAGTGGAGAAATACATATGAACCACAGTTCCTGTCAGGGTAAAGATCTGGTGAATTTCACTTTTCCACCAAGGTGGAATCCAGTTGAATTTCATTTTCCATCAAGTTGAAATCCTGTTAATTTTTTTTAAAATCAAAGTTAAATCCAGTTTATTTTCATTTTCCATAAAGGTGAAACCAAGTATAATCTTGGTTTACAATATTGTGACATTCAGAGTCCATCTTTGTCCATAATTGGTGAAATTTTGGAGACTTTCTGGAGATAAAATGGGCAAAAAATTGTGAAATAATGTCACTTTTCAGCCAGAGCCTCAATTTTTTCCATTGTGATTAGAGCCTTTTCTATTTATGGCATATTGATACAATCACACACATCTCAAGCAGCTTCAACCAAATACAAAATGGGCTTGTCATCTGGGTCTTAGCCCTGACTCTAAGGCTGCATTTGGCAACTGCTGTAGAAAGAAATTGTGTGTTTGGTAAATTCTCTGCAACAATATTGCTCCAAGTTCTGGAAATCCCACTAACCCTTGAGTCACACTCCTGTACCTCTGCAATTCCTAATCAAACTCTGCTTCTGCACCCAAGCTGGAAACCACTAAAGCTAACTTGCAATGAAATAATAGTAAATAAACAAGATGGACTCCCCAACAAGCTCCACACTTGAAAAATTTCCCTAAATATGACCTCCAAGAACTCTCTCTGGTTATTACACTCTAAATTAAAAGAAGAAAAGAATCAAGCTATTATTTGCCATGATAATCTCTGATAATGATGATGTGATCTCCAATAATTGTGATATATTTTCCTCTCTGTAATCCCTCCTCCACCCATACAACAAAAGAAAAGCTTCCTTATATATACAACAAATAACAAAGGAACTTAAACTGCTAAATAAAGACTCCTTTTCCCACCACCTCCATGCAATCCAATGATCTGCAGTAGATTTGATGATCCTGTTGCCAATCCCCCATAAAAGTTGAGTTGCACCAATACATAAATAACAACAGATCCTCATCAATCTTCCCTAGCGGATCACTCCTGATCCCGCATGCGGAATAACTACGGTGTGGAGACTCCTTTGGGATTGGGTAAAGTTTAGCAAATAGCTTGCTGGCAGTCACTTGAGGGGGAATTTAGTACTACAACTACTAATAAGATAGATGAAGACTAAGGGTGGTTTTGAATTGCCTGCCCCTCTAAGTACTATAGTAGTCTCACAACAATAAAAGAAAAGAGATTGGTGGCTGATTTTCAAATAGAGTTGCTACTATAGTAGTCTCTATCAGACCTAGGATCAATGTATTCAAGCTTGATAAGGAAGAAATGGTGGAACAGATAGGTGACCTGGTGGATAGAAGCTGAGTAAGGGAAGAATCCTTTCTCTAGTCTTATCCTTTATATATTCTTTATGTTGTTTTATTGGTTAATGATGAATACTCCCTTGATTTTACAGGTGTTGAGTGATAAAGCTGAAATGGTTGAGACTATGCTTGATAACTGATGATGATGGTTGATGATGGTTGATGATGATGATGATGGTTGAGGTAGGTGATGATGATGCTTGATGATGGTTGATGAATGATGATGGATGAGGTAGGTGATGATGGTAGTTGATGATGGTGATGGTGGATGATGATGATAGTTGATGATGGTGATGGTGGATGATGATGATGGATGATGATGATGGATGATGATGATGATGTTTAGGTTATGGGGACATGGTGGTGATGTTCAAAGGTATGGGGTATTGGGTAAATAATGGTGGTGGTGGATGGTCAAAAGTATGGGTTATTGGGTTGGCCCATGGTCAAAAAAATATGGGGTAATGATGATGGATGGTCAAGGGTAATGGTGGTGGTTGATGGTGGATGGTCAAGGGTAATGGTGGTGGTTGATGGTGGATGGTGATGGTGATGGTATGGGTTATGGGATTGATGATTTTTACAGTATGGTTTATGGGATAATGGGTTGAGTATGGTCAAAGTATGGGTTAAGGGTGCCTAGGAGGCATGGTGATCCCTGGAGGGGAGGATGGGGGGAACTGATGGGACCTGGATGGGGGAGAGAGGCCCTCTATTTATAGAAAATCCTGCCCTCAGGGCTGCCCCTGAGGGTCTCCCTGATACAGTGAATACAGTTCATGAGGCATTTTTGCTGGCCAGAGGAGGAGGCTGTGCAGGATCTACATGCATGTACACCCTTGCATGCATTGCTGTGCTGCATTGATACAGGTGCCCCCTGCATAAATTACTTCTGTCTAGTGGTGGTTGGTCATTTGTTTGGTCCTTTATGCAGTGTCTTGCATATATTTCTTCTGTATACAGCTGCTTGTTTGGTTCTGGATGCAGTTCCTTGCATATATTGCTTCTTTATTATGTCCTGTATGATTCTGTACAGCCTCTGCACGCAGTGTCTTGCATATATTAATTATGCATACTGCTGAAGGTTTGTTTGGTGCTACATGCAGGGTCTTGCATATATTAATTATGTATACTGCTGCAGGTTTATTTGGTTATGTATGGTTGTACTGTATGGGGTATGTACTTGAAGGCTTCATGGGTATGTCCATGAACTTTCACTGGTCTGTGACACCTGGTAGGGGTATGGGTAGGCCAGGGTTGATTTGAGCTGTATCCTCTAAACCATGAGAGATAGAGGGGTACTTTGGCTGAGTGACTAGGGGTTATTTTTGGTGTAGAATCCATTTTTGAGGTCTGTTTGATGATTGGAGCTGTACTTATACTAGAAAAGTGAGTCTGATGGCTATAGGTTAGGTTTTGGATCACCACATCCCCCCCCAAATTAATGCTGTCCGCAGCATTCCTGCCTATAGACATCAGGCTCTATTTTTTACCAACTATGTCACCTTTCTTGTCTTCACTCTCCTCCTCTGTCCTCCTTTTTTTTTTTTTTTTTTTTTTTTTTTTTTTTTTTTTTTTTTTTTTTTTTTTTTTTTTTTTTTTTTTTTTTTTTTTTTTTTTTTTTTTTTTTTTTTTTAATCCTACTCCTGCCCATCAGTGTCTTCCTGAAGATCCTCTCCTGCTTCCGTGGGTGCTCCTCTGCTGTAAAATCTCTTGAGTTGACTGGCTGCAAACCTTCTTGTCAATTTTGTCCCATCCAGCTCCTCAAGGATATAAGGCCCATTATTTACTTGCTTCAGTACCCTGTATGGGCCATTCCACCTATTCTTGAAAAGTAGCCCCCATTGCAACTCCAAGGTCCTATTGTACACCAAGACCAGGTCCCCACTTTTTAAGGGCTTCCTAATCCTTTGGCTGAGTTACTAGGGGTTATTTTTGGTGTAGAATCCATTTTTGAGGTCTGTTTGATGATTGGAGCTGTCCTTATACTAGAAAAATGAGTTTGATGGCTATAGGTTAGGTTTTGGATCACCACAACCAATCCCCAATGTTCTGCATGCCACCTCCTGAACTTTAGCGTTCATTGCCCCAAAGCGCTCCACAATCTCAGTGCATATCCCATAATTGGCCTAATCTGTATTACTTAGCTTTGATCACTTGCTTCCGCATTAGTAAACCCACCGCTGTGGAGGGAAAGTTATGTTCAACCATGCAATGTCTGCAACAGGCAAAAACCCTGGCCCATTCTTGTCATTGTGCCTGCAAAAAGCGCGCGCTGCACCAATGCCAAGCCCTTAGCTAATGAACTCCGGAACAGACAGTCCGCCAACGCGCTTCTCCAAGCCTATTGTACTGCAGACTTCCAACCACAGCTGAGCTGCTCCAAGTCAAATGTCTAGTTCTGAGCCTACTTGCCTCCATGTCTATAAATAACCACCACAACACCCATCTGTATCTGTATGTGATTTTGGGGGAAGATGCAGCCAAAAACAAAATTTTCCCCAAAACACATACACCCCTGTTTGCAAGTGTATGTGCAACCCCAGATAGTGAAGGGTGGCCAAGGGGGGGGGAAGATACAGGGTTGACCCTGTATGTCTGGCCAAACCAGGATTGGGGCTGGCAAGATACAGTGTACATGGCAATGTACACATACACATACACCTTTCCAAACCACCCTGTATGTCACATCTGCAACATACAGGGTATATAACTTTTTTGGCCTGGGGGCACAAGATACACCCCTGTTGCCAAACAGAGCCTAAAAGATGGATGCTCCTGGAAGAGTGTCACACTCTGCCACACTTACTAAGAAGGGGAAAGTATTTAGGTGGATTTGGAAAAAATGAGAAAGAAACAAGCTAAAATAAATCCTAAATTTAGCAAGGCTATCCTTTGATGTTTAAACTAAGGCTCAAAGTCAAGTGCAAGGTTCAAGGGGAGATGTTTTGCTAAGGAAAACAAGGCAAGGACCAATGTGATGACATGGAATCAGAAAAATGCAAGAAAATATGAAATGAAATAACTGAGGAAACAATTGAAGGCAAGGTCTTTGCCTTTTAAGGTAATCTAAATTTTAGTGAGAGTGACTAGATAAAAACTGATGATGTCCTCTCTAGGTAGGGAAAAGCAAGGATGCAGTCAATGTAAGTAAATGCAAGACAAAATTAAATTTAAAAGTTGAGGTACAAGCAGGTGATTTTGAGTGAAAATAAAATTAAATGCAACAGACAGAGTAATGAATTTAATGAAGGGTAAAAAAGCAGACTGATTCCTGGACATGAAAAGGTGTGATGACTTTTCAGTAATTAGTTAAACAGTTGACTATTCAAGTTGTGAATTATTGTTTGAAAGTGACCAAAAATGGATTGAAGTGGAAGTTAGGTCTGTGCAAGATCCTTAGCTAGCCAAAGATGGAAATGCAAGGGTGTGAGCCCAATTGCAAGATGGAACAGAACTAGTCATAGATGGTACTGAAAATTGCAAGTGTTGACTTAGTAAATGGAGATAAAAGTAGTCTGGAAAGCCAAAGGTAGAAGTGGATTGCATTGGATTGTGACATCCTTTTGGTTTCATACTTGTAGACTGAGTTAGGTGATACTGAGGAGAGGGGGATATGCTGATTTGATGGTAAACAATAATCCAAGTGCTTGGGGACATGTAATTTTCCTGGGGATAAAAACTCCAAGCTTCCACTAAATTTTGCTCATTTCTCAAACTTCTCAAGTCTCTACTATGATACTGCTATAACCAATACCCAATTGATTAATGAAATAATCATACCCAATACTAATGTCTCAAAATATTTTTTGATGTGATAACTGTGTTCAGAGGGGCAACTGTTGTATAGAAAGCTCTGAAGTCTATGCTAACCATGTGAAATTAAAGAAGTGCCAAATTTGCAAAGTGGAATTTCCTTTTACCCCATTGGAACCAATGACAAGAAATCCAACCAAGCCAGAGGAATTTTCTGGCCGTTGTGGAAACAAGAGGGGTGATACCCCCAAATTTGTCCTCAAGTTCTGGAAGTTATTGGTCTAAGCGTCTGTAAGGAGATTGGATGCAATGAGTTTTAGAATAGAGAGAGTGATGATAAGATAAATTCCTTCCTTCCAATCCTTCCCATACCATTCCCTGGTGGTCCGGTGATGATGAACTATATGATATGTATGATGTGATCCAATGATCTGTATGTTTTGATGATCCAATAATGAGATGAACCAACCTGGAGTTGAGAGTGAGGTGTTTTTTTAAGTCCTCCCTCTCAACCCTAACCTAGGTACAACCACAAGCAACAAGATAGATGAAATATGACCCCAAGTACAGAACCCTAGCTCCACCCTAACCCTACCCCGTCCAAAACCCTCCCCTTTGATATTGCGTACGTCCAGTTTGTCCTTCTCACAGCGCAGCCCTCCGCCACGCCCTACTTGGAGCCCCCCGGGTTTATCCATCCGTGCGCGTCTGCGGATCCCGCCATCCGTGAGTTGGCCTGCGCTTATGCCCGCGCAAACCTCTGCTGCACCCTACTTGGAGCCCCCCGGTTTATCCATCCGCGCGCATCCACGGATCCCGCAATCCGTGAGTTGGCCCGCGCTTATGCCCGTGCAAACCTCCCCAGCGCATATAACCCCTGATTGCCCCGCCCTTGCCTTCCAGACTAGCCACCTGCAAGCTTGGTTGGGCTGGCTCCATCACTTGGTCCGCATTCCCTGGGTGGGTTGTGGCCTGCAACACAGCTCCCAATCCAAGGTTATAAATACAACACCACATCCCCCCCAAGTTGAGTTCTGTCCCCAGAGGTCCTTACATTGCTACCTTGACCCTACTGCGCTACCAGAACACCCCCCCCTTATTCCTCCCAGTCCACCCCAGCTACTAGCCCCATCCACAACTCCACTTCACCGCTCCACTGCGCCCGCGTCCTAGTGAGAATGAGATCCGCGCCTGCGTCCTGAGCCAAAAAAGTTCCCCAGAAGGTACCTGGACCGCCCCAGCCAAACTGCCACACAGTTCCCTGGAGAAGACAACTGACAAAGAGAAGACAGAGAAAAGAACCAAACCCAAAAAGAATTTTTTTTTTTACGTCCCTTCCTGCGCTAGCTTCCCCCCAACTTGGCTGCTGTCCTCAGCTGAAAGTCTCACCCAATCCCACAGAGGTGGTGTCCACCAGCCAATTCTCCAAACTTCCATCCCAACGCCCCTTCTGCCGCTATGATGTTCTGCACCTGACACCTCGCCACAAGTGTCCGTTGCACCAACGCCAAAGCCTCCGCTAGCCATGATGGCAACAGGCCCATCCTCCATTGATCCGTCCCACACTCCCCGCGCCCTTCATCCTTCCATTGCGTGTTCATCCTCCTTGCCAACACCACATCCTTCCGTCCCGCACGCATTCTCCCTGCCCTCAAAGAGGCCCAGCCCCAGTTACAATCCTCCAACGCTTGGCCCGTTCCCACTGCCGCCACTCCTTCCCTCTCCGCAAGACCCATCTGCTGTTCATTGGTTCCTGAACCGCACAGAGTATCTGCTCCCCGTTCCTTCATCCTTGCTTGCTTCCTATCAGCAGGCTGAACCACTTCTGCTGATACCCGCTTCCCCAACATGCACAGAGTATCCGCTCCCCGTTCCTTTGTCCTTGCTTGCTTCCTATCAGCAAGCTGAACCAGTTCCTCCAAGAACCGCTTCCCCAACACGCACCCCGCCTCCCCCAAGGAAACTGGTCCTGCATTTGAATCCGTTGTCCAGCCCTTGCGTCCCAGCCGCCAAAAATTGTTGTTGTCCCCATACGTGCACACCCAGGGCGCAGACGCGCTAGGATGCTGAATACTCTCCAGATAGGCCTTGAGGCCCCTTGCCACCTCTGCAAGTTTGTTGGCCCAAGGGATGGTTGCTGGTGATGGGGCCAGAACGCACACTGCCCTGTAATACAGCTCTGTGTAATCCGATTCAGCTTGTAACTGAACCCCGCCGCACATGCCTGCTTTGTAGTTGGATTCCGCGGACGGCTTGAAATTGCCTTCCAAAAAACAAGAGTTGCGCCTCCCCCATCTGGTCAACATGTCCTCCTTCAGTTTTGGCCAATCCAGGTTCCGGTAGCCTCTCATCTCTTCTAAGTCCCAACTCTCTTCTGCGTCCTTGATGAACAGGACAACATGGCGCCCCTTCTCAAAATCCAATGCGCCTTCAGAGTCTGCAATTGTTTCATACCGTGAGATGAATTGCTCCACATCCATGGTGTTGAATCAAATATGAGGGTAATCCTTTGGGCTGGTGTGGAGGGGGTGGGAGAAGGAGGAAGAAAGAGGGGCAACTGCTGCTAGCATCCGTAAGTACCTTTGAGAGACTTTGACAAAAGATTTTTCCTGGCCAGACCCCCAGATGTGGAAACAAGAGGGGTGATACCCCCAAAGTTGTCCTCAAGTTCCAGAAGTTATTGGTCTAAGCATCTGTAAGGAGATTGGATGCGATGAGTTTTAGAATAGAGAGAGTGATGATAAGATAAATTCCTTCCTTCCAATCCTTCCCATACCATTCCCTGGTGGTCCGGTGATGATGAACTATATGATATGTATGATGTGATCCAATGATCTGTATGTTTTGATGATCCAATAATGAGATGAACCAACCCGGGTTGAGAGTGAGGTGTTTTTTTTAAGTCCTCCCTCTCAACCCTAACCTAGGTACAACCACAAGCAACAAGATAGATGAAATATGACCCCAAGTACAGAACCCTAGCTCCAACCTAACCCTAACCCATCCAAAACCCTCCCCTTTGATATTGCATACGTCTGGTTTGTCCTTCTCATGGCGCAGCCCTCCGCTGCACCCTACTCGGAGCCCCCCGGGTTTATCCATCCGCGCGCATCCGCGGATCCCGCAATCCGTGAGTCGGCCCATGCTTATGCCCGTGCAAACCTCCGCTGCGCCCTACTTGGAGCCCCTGGGTTTATCCGTCCCCGCGTGTCCACTGATCCCGCAATCCATGAGTTGGCCCGCGCTTATGCCCGTGCAAACCTCCCTGGCGTGTATAACCCCTGATTGCCCTGCGCATGCCTTCCGGACTAGCCACCTGCAAGCTTGGTTGGGCCGGCTCCATCACTTGGTCTGTGTTCCCTGGGCGGGTTGTGGCCCGCAATGAAGCTCCCAATCCAAGGTTATAAATACAACACCACACCGCTTTTGAATTAGTTGAAATATTCCTTGAGTCAACTATCAACTACCACCTGCTCCCAAGATTGAATTTCTAGGAGTGTAACACTAGTAATTGATAACAATAGAAAAAAGTGAAAAGGAAAGGAACCAATAAGGAATATTCTAGTATTTCCAAGATTCCAATTTTTTTTGACAGCTATGCCTCCACCACCACCTCCATTGGTTGGTCCTGCTAACAAACCAATGTTGAGCCAAATGGTGTTAAGAGTTTGCAAGGGTGGAACTAAGTTTTTTTGCCAAGGTGGAAGGCAATGAGGAGGAAGGAAACAGAAGTGAAGGAAATGATGAGGAAAAGAATGAATTGGAAGGAAGGAAAGTGGGAATAGAAATTTAAAAAGAAGGGTTTGGGTCACAAGGAGTTGGATTGGAAGGCCAAGGGGAAGAGATCCAAGCAGTTGCCAAGGTTTTTTCACCAGAAGAAACCAATGAAAGGATGTTGACTGGTAATTTTGGCAAAGAATCTTTGAAACAGGTTTAAAGCAAATGGTGTTATGTTCTTTTATAGACACAAAATAGGAATTGGAAAATGCAACCATCAATGACAGGGGAATAGAACTTTTTTCAAAAAAAAAAATGTATCAAAAAAAAAAAGTGCACCACATGGGCTTCCAAACGTGGACAGCTGATAGGTTTGGAAAAAAAGGAACACATAGAGGCCAAGGGTTTGGCAAAGGAGCCAGGAAAAGTCAAAAAAATGCAGACAACAATAAGGCAGAAATAGTGAGGATGGTCAAGTAGGCAAAAAGTGTGGGACCCAATTGGGAAAGAAATTGCTGCAAAAGTAGGCGGGATGAAGTCAAGGGGAAAAAGGAACAGCTGAAAATTGTAGGGGATTGAATCAGAGGTTTACATGGAAAAACTTTCAAGACAACAGAGATGGAAGTCAGATTGGGGGTCTAACTTTGAATTGGAAAGTATTCCAAGATTTTTTCAAAGTTGCAGGGCGGTGGGAAAGATTTCCAGGGCATGGCAGATAACCATGGAAAATTTTGAAAGAGTAGATATTAGTGGGGAATTAAGGACCATGCCATTCTACCATTGTACTTACTATGAAAGGAAAGTGTAGAAAAGAGGTTGAGGGAGCATTGAGTGATCAGAGAGCAAGGAGAGGGATAATGTACAATAACGGACTCATGCAAGATTAAGACACACAAATTGTGGAGGATTTTCCAAAAGTTTTGCAGAGCCTTTACCTAAAAATTAATAATTCTTAGAGAAGTTAATGATTTCACTTATAATTAATACCAGATTAATCTTCACAAACAATGGGGCTGTAGCAGATTCTGCTGAAGTTTCACCCAAACTGGGAGCAGAGCCATTCAATTCCAGGCCATGTTTTCTGTACCACATAATTGGGGGCCTCATTGGAAAACTCTCTCTCTTCTATTTTTCATTCTAAATTTTATTCCAAGACCCTTTAACTTTATTAATGCTAAAAGATGATTTCTTTTACCATGGAAAATATCATGCCAAATTTCATGAAGAGCAGCAAACCCTTCTGACTTCTGGCAGAAAGCTTGGGAATCATAGCCAGTGGTGGGCTAAAACTGCCTCCAGCAAGGGAAAGCAATTTTTTTGGGGCACTACCAGGGATTCCCACAAGTTCCCACCAGGTCTGAGCTGCTGGAGAAAGGATCCTTTCCAAGGAACACTCAGCTATTTTTTTCCAAACCAAAAAAATTTAAAATTTTCTGAACCAATTTGAAAATGAGGCCACCAGCACAGGGTAAACAGAGGAGGAAAAATTAAAAAATTTGGTTAACTTTATGCTGGGGGAAGAGTATTTGCATGGATATTGGGGGATAAATTGGGAGAATTTATTGGAGGAGATGGTGTAGAAGTGGGGCAAGCAGGAGCAGAGTTTCTGGGAAAGAAAACTGTAAAAAATAGCCTCCAATGCCCTTGTGATAGGAGGGATTAGTTTGAAAATGGAATTCAATGCTTAATGTTCCAAATTTGACATGTTCCTGAAATATTTATTTGGAAAAAAGATAGTTGCAGAAAATATGACTTTGGTCAAAAATTTTCCTTTCTGGGTTGCACAAGGAATTGAGGGCTAAAACCCATTGGTGCCTGTGTGAGTCAATCCTGCTGCAGAGGTCAATGGATGAAGGAATTCTACTCTTAAACATCATTCAAGTACTCTGAACAACAGTGAATGGAGAGTGAATTAATCCATGAAGGACCTGTGCCTAGGGCAGCAATCACAACAAATGCGCCTTCAGAAAGGGAGGATCTGAGGATACACCCATCAAACCAGCAGACACTATGCAGTTCCAAAACATGATGGAGAAGCTGAATCTTTCTTTTGCACAGGAAATTCCAGAAGACTCAGCCAGACCACTTGCAGTTGCACCCAGAGTGAAGGCCCTGCCAACAAGGGCAATGATTTCACCAAGACCAATGAGGCCACCAATCACCATGAAAAAAATTTATGCAACTGCAAGCAGTTGTAGCACCAGGGATGGTGAGTTAAACCTATTTTCACTCTGTTGGGGTTTTGGAGTGAAACATCAAATTGATTCCTGGATGGTCTCAGAAGAATTCTACACCATATTTATGTAATGCATTAATTCAATTTAAAATTTTTACATAACAGGAAAAATTGAGAATTTATGAATTTATTTTTAATGCCTTTTCTTACCAATTTTAAGAAATTTGGTTCAGAGCTGTTTTATATGAACAATTTTTTTGATTGGCATCAAGCTTCAAAATGACATGTCATCAATTTTATTCAAAAAAGGAAATTTACTTATTATTTATGGAATTAATGTTTTTTAGTTTTATTTGTCCTCAAAGAAGATATTTCATCCCAGTGGCACAAATTAACCCAATTTTAGAAACTTTTTTTTTCAAAAAATTATCTTGAAATAATTCTGAAAACGGCAGGCTGGAAGCCCTGAGAGCCATAACTGGTATGGGAAAGTGGCTTAGTGTTGTAAAGAATACTTTTGGAATTTTTCAAAGTTATCCTTACCCATTTTTTTTTTGATTTGGGTTTTCATCAATTTTTGAGATTTAAATTATATATATTGAAACGTCAACAAAACTGTATTTCAAAGTAAGACCAGCGGAATGAAGATAGAAATAAGAAATCTGACAACACAAGACATTGAAAGGGAATAGAGAACAATCTTACTTGGGATTGTGATGGATAGGTTCAGACCTCAATGAATGAAACAGAAATGAGAAGCAACGGAGTGGAGAAGACAAGAAGGAGGACAAAGATGAGAGATGGCAACTGAGATACTGGCAGGATGTTTGAACGGTGGAGAATAAAATAGCATTCAATAAATGGGTTAGGTGAGTATCAGATTGAAACTTGATCTCACTACTAGACAGAAGATTTGATTGATTTGGAATGATTTGATGAGGGCGGACGGCAAGATTGGTTGGATGATTTATGATGGATTGGTTATCAAGGATCAGAGGGAGTTGAAAGCATAGGACAGCAATGAATTGAGATGGGAAGGTGAGCAAGGCGGGAGAGATGGGACAAAGGAGAGAGATAGGATGAAGCGGGAGGAATTGGGGTTGAAGCAGAGGTCAGTTTAATGGATGGAAGGAGTCTGAATTGTTAGAGCCGGCGGGAAATCAGGGTGAGATTTGAGGTACGGAAGAAAGGAGAAGGATTATTCTAATATAGAGTAGCTGCACCGGGGATCTGATTTATTTGATTTCAATTTTGAATCAATTACTTCAACACACCGCCGTGTCTAGGAGTGAGATGTTAGTAATTTGGAAGTTAGATTTACAACGGAAGGTCTAATGGCTGGCTTAGTGAGGGAATTGGCAATCATTTCCCCAGAGGGGATGATATTGGTGATGAGATTTACATTTGCTTTCTGTTTGTGTAGCCATTTGATTTGAATATCCACGTGCTTGAGAGTGTTGTGGTGTGATTCTAGATTAACAAGGTTGTGAAGAGCCTTGTTGTCAATGAAGGATATATGAGTGAGTTTGAGGTTTGGGTTGAGATCAAGAAGTAGATTGTGAAGCCATATTTTTTCTTGCGTAGCCAACAACAGAGCCTTCAGTTCTCCTTTGGTGGACAATAATGAGATGGAGGATTGGAGTTTTCTGTGCCAAGCCACAGGAAAGCCATAGAGAAGAATTACAAATCCAGTGTGGTTTTTCCTGGTAATAGGGTCATTGCCACCATTGGAGTTGCTGAAGCATTCAATATCATATTTAAATTTGGAGGATGAGAGCTTAAGGGAGAGATGTCTGGTTGTGTTTACATATCTCCAGGCATGCTTTGCTTGTTCCCAGTGGTTAATGCCGGGACAATTATTATAGAAAGAAAGACTGGAGACGGTGTACCACAGATCGGGTCGAGTGCGACTGGCTATGAAGTTGAGATAGCTGGTAGCCAAACAAAAGTTGATTCCAAGTTGTGTGAACTTGTCTAATTCTTTGTCGGTAGCTGGGGCCAGTTTAACGTTGGGTTTCATGGGAGTAGAGATAGGCTTAGAATTATTGAGATCAAGCTCCTGGAGGGCGTTTTGAATGTGCTTTGGTTGATGAAGAGAGAATGAGTTATTTTTAGAGATTGGATGATAATTTCAAGGATTTTTTTTAAAGGACCTTTGTGTGAGATATTAAATTGTTGTTTCAACTCCGAACCAAAAGAGGCGGACTTGCCAACCATAAACAAGTTGTCCACATACACAAAGACATAAATGCCCAAGGCACTGTTGATATTGAGGCAAGAATTGGCGTTTGACAATTGAAAGTTTTTTGAAGCAAGCCAGTTTTTGAGAGTATCTTACCAGCTCTTGGGAGCTTGTTTCAGGCCATAAAGGGCCTTTTTCAATCTGAAATAAGGGAAGCTGGATTTGTAACCGTTGGGACAAACAATGTAAGTTTCTTCATTGAGGGGAGAGTGAAGAAAGGCTGATTTAATGTCCATCTGAACAATTTTGAGCTTATGATGAAAGGAGTTCACGAGGAGAGTGCGCAGGGTGGTGATAAGGCAAGTGGGTGCGTAGGTTTCTCCGTAATCTAAGAACTCAAGTTGATGAAATCCTTAGACACAGAGGCAAGATTTGAATATTGTTCCGTCACCGTTTGGATTGTCCTTGATGCGGTAGACCCAGGTGGTTGATAGAGCTTGCTTTCCCAAGGGCAGGGAATAGCAACCTTCCCAAACATCAAATTTTTTGGTGCTGTTGGTTTTGGATTTCATAGATTTAAGCCAGTGAGGCTTGTCTGGGGATTTGAGGACTTCAGGATAGTTTTTAGGAGTGGTATGGGCCAGGAAGCCGTAGCTGACCGGAGGTTTGAGAGAGGTTCTATCTTGAAGACGGATGCCTTGAGGTGGATGAGTTTCCTTAGAGTCTGGGACTTCAGGGTTGGAGTCAGAGGCAATTTCTTCGGATGAGAAAGCCTGGGAGAGGGGAGTCAAGGAATTGGGAGGTTGATCAGGTTCAGATCCGGAGGTTGAGGGAGCGGAGTTGTGAGTGATGGGGTAAGGAGAAGTTGGAATTGAGGAGTTCAGAATATCAGTAATAGTTTCATCAAGGGAGAGCAGAGAGTCAAAAGGAGAGATGGAGGAGGCAGAGGAGCTTGTAGTGGGGGAAGTATTTTCAAAAATCTTTACATGTTTGGACCGGATCACATTGTTGGTTTCTGGGCAGAAGATTTGGTAGGATCCCAGTGTAGAATCAAATCCCACAAGGATTCCCTCAAGTCCTTTGTTGGCAAACTTGGAATTTGACTGGTTTTGATTCAGTACCACAGTCTTTTAGCCCAGGGTTTTGATGAGTGAGAATTTTGGTGGAGATTGATACCAGAGTTTGAAGGAGGACTTAGGATTTTTCCTGGAGGGTACCATGTTCAAGATTAGGCAGCAGCCTACGGTTATTTCATCCCAAAGTTCTAATGGGATGGAAATATTGATCATAGCTGTCCTGGCTGCCTTGAAAAGAGTTTGGTTGGCTTGCTTGGCAATAGGGTTATGTTGAGGGAAGTATGGTTCGGAGGTGGAGTGTATAATGACTTTCTCTGAAAAGTAGGTTGAGAGACAAGTGTTCACAAATTCACCGCCATTGCCGGAGTGAAATTTCTTCAGCATCTTTTGGAATTGGTTTGAATAGAGCTGAATGAATTAGATTATTTCTTTGGTGGCATTGGATTTGAATTGGAGTGGTATGCAGGTCTTGAAGCAAGAGAAGTTGTCAGTTAAGACCAGGAAGTAGCAATTGCCGGCTTTTGACTGAGGAAATATGGGACAACACAAGTCGGCATGTATTTTGTCAAATCTTTCCTTGCTGCATGGAAAGATTCCTTTGAAAGGCGCCTTATGGATTTTACCCAACGCGCAAGAGGAGCAGTTGATGTCGTCCCAGCGGAGGTTGGGAAAGTGATTGGAGAGTGATTTAATGGCGTTGTTGTTGACATGGCCAAAGCATTTATGAAGGGTGGAAAGGGAGGTGAGAGCAAAGGCGTCGGATCCAGAAGGTCCCAAGGATTCCTCAACAAACAGAAGATTGCCGTTGATTATCCCTTCAATCAATGTGTATCTTCCACGGGTGATGTGAAATCTGTTGGAAGAGACTTGTTGGAGAGAGCAGCCGCCGAGGATTAGTTGACCAAGAGAGATGAGATTTATGGCCAGATCAGGGACAAATAGTGAGTTTTTTAGATGAAGTACGGAGTGAGGGGTTGAGATTGAGGCGGTATCAGCCCCAGAGGATGAGATGGAAGTCCCAGCCTTTCCCTTTTGAATTATTGTATTGTCTGGATTCAGGTTTGGAAAGAACTTGGATGAGTTGAACATGCTTTGGGATGCTCCAGAATCAAGTATAATCCGATTTTGGTCGAGTTGACCACTGTGAGTCATGGCAAATGTGTAGGCTAGCTGAGCAGAGGCGCTGTTCTGTGGAGCTGATCTTGCTGTAGGAACGGAAGAGGAGGGAGAATTTGGTCTGAGATGCGGAAAAAGCCAGTAGCAGCAATCCTTGGGATGGTTTTCTCTAGGGTTATGCCAATTTGCCTTGCAACGTAGATTGTCTTGCAACATGGCCATGGCTGAGGCTTGTGATCCCAAGGCCGTTTGTGCTTCACTTGATTGAGATGTCACAACACAAGATCTCCATCTATTTTCTTGTCTCCGAGAGAGTGAGTAATGGTTGTCCTAAGATGATCAAATTGGGGAGGAAATTTAAATAGCAGAAGGTAGGCAATGATGTCTTTGTCCATTTTGATTCCAATCTATGAGATTTGCAATAGACATGCTTTCTCTTTGGTAATGAATATTTCTATTTGTCTAGGATCAAACTGGAGGTTGAGGAAGTTGAAAAAGACCCTGGATCTGTTGGCGGTTTGAGAGGAAGCAAAGAATTTGTTTATTGATATCCACAATTTGATACTGTTTTCCAGATGATGGTCTTTAACACAATTGATATAGGTTTTGTTGTACAGTTTCGCCAGTATATAACCCACGATTTCCAGGTTTGTATCCTGGGGCATTTGTCATATTTGGCGGAATTGAGCCAGTGAGCAATTCCCTTGAGAAAAAAGATGGTAAGGATTTTTGAGAGCCATAGGGAGAAGTATGAATCATTGAGGTTTGGAATGGAATTGGTGAGAGTTTTAAGGAGGGAGTTGTTCAAATCCGCTGGTCCAGGTTTAGCCATGATGTTTGGTTTGCTTGCGGCAGATCCTTTTGGCTTTTAACCGTGAAATGTTGAAGAGACTGTATTTCAAAGTAAGACCAGCGGACTGAAGATAGAAATAAGAAATATGACAACAAAAGATGTTGAAAGGGAATAGAGAACAATCTTACTTGGGATTTTTATGGATAGGTTCAGACCTCAATGAATGAAACCAAAATGAGAAGCAACGGAGAGGAGAAGAAAAGAAGGAGGACAAAGATGAGAGATGGCAACTGAGATACTGGCAGGATGTTTGAACGGTGGAGAATAAAATAGTAGTCAATCAATGGGTTAGGTGAGTATCAGATTGAAACTTGATCTCACTACTAGACAGAAGATTTGATTGATTTGGAATGATTTGATGAGGGCGGACGGCGAGATTGGTTTGATGATTTATGATGGATTGGTTATCAAGGATCAGAGGGAGTTGAAAGCGTAGGACAGCGATGAATCGAGATGGGAAGGTGAGCAAGGCAGGAGAGATGGGATGAAAGAGAGAGATAGGATGAAGCGGGAGGAATTGGGGTTGAAGCAGAGGTTGGTGTAATGGACGGAAGGAGTCTGAATTGTTAAAGCCGGCAGGAAATCAGGGTGAGATTTGAGGTACAGAAGAAAGGAGAAGGATTATTCTAATATAGAGTAGCTGCACCGGGGATCTGATTTATTTGATTTCAATTTTGAATCAATTACTTCAACACACACACACACATATATATAAATATGGTATTATTTTTTTAAAGGCCCCAATACTCATTTTTGCATGGTTTCAATGTCCCCATAAAGTCCCCCATCTGTGTGGTTTTCCTTAAATGGGGAATTTTTGTGAATTTGAAATAATAATAATAATGATGCATAGGGGGGCTCCTAAAGCCTATCAAATAAGCTTATAAGAATTCTTTCTTTCTCAATTTAAAGGCCCTCAAAATTGAAATCAAAAAATCGAAAAAAGTTACATTTCAAATCATTTAACTTTTTTTAATATTGAATATTTTTTTTTTGAATTTTTTTGGAACATCTGAAGTAACAAAAATGTTACAAATATAGCAGGAAATTAAAATATGATTTTTGAAGAATTTTAGTACTCCATTTTCCTGCCAAAAAATGGGATTAACATAAACAAAAAGATGTTCTTTTCAAATTTTCTTTTCCTTATCTTTCTGAAGAATTTTCCAAATTTTGAGGTTGAAGTCTTTCATTGGGAATTGAAAAGGGCAAAAAATAATTGGGGATTTTTAGGATCAATTATTTACCAAAAAACAATTGATGTATCTACAACAATAACAGGAAGTGTCTGTTTTGGGGTGTGTACTGAAGCCATTTCTGATACTATTTTGATTCTTTTTATGGAAGATCTGAGTTTATAGTTTTGAAATGAAATTCAAATGACAAAAAAAAATATTTTTCTGATTTTTTAAAACTTTTTTTAGCCCTCAAATGTCTAACCTCAAATCACCATTTTTAGACCCCTCTTTGGGGCAAGTCTTCATTTTTGGGATTTTCTATATGAATAATGTGATATTAAATATGATTTTGAATGATTTCATACCTCCTCCTCACCTATTGGGGCTTTTCAATCTTCTCCTCAACCATAAAATCACCTTTCAACATGCAGAATCCACCCAACAACACACCAATCATCACCAATCATCACATCACTACTCACAACAACTCAACCAATACAATTCAACACTCCACCCCCACTAAATCAACCCCCATGAAGACAAAACTTCAATAAAGAAGGATAACTCCTCAGCATAATTTCATCAACTTTTCTTGAATTTATTTTTTTAATCATTAAAGAATTAATCCAACATCAAAAAATAACCAAGAATTTGTTTAACCTCCAATCTAAAGTCTCTGAACTCTTCTTTTCTCTTAAATTCTTGATCTTTCTCCTACATATAATATATCTAAAGCTCCAAAGTCTTCATAAAAAAAAACTCAAAATAAAAATCAAAAAATTTCTCAACACCACATCAACCCAATTTTACTACATGTCTCTGCTTCTTCTTCTTCTTCTCCACCATCTCCCTCTTCTCCCTCTTCTCCACTATCTCCCTCTGCTTTTTATTCTGCTTCTTTGACTGATTTATATCACCCCCATGATTACATCCCTTTGGATCCTCCACCTGAATTATCATATCATTTAAAGATGGAACTTGTGGATGCTATTCAAGGGTGGGCTAAGTCACATGGATATTCCATTTACACTTAAGTATCCAATGCTACAGAGCAAAGCTTTACTTACCAAATATTTACTTACCAAAGATACGTGTTTAACCAAAGATATACTTACCAAAGATATAATTAACAATGTGACAAATCTGGGGAATATCAACCCAATTGTGATAAAAAAATACTTTCAAAAACTAGAAAAACACAAAATTTCCTTTCAAATTATCTGGAAGATTTTAAAAGAGGTCTGGTCTTTGGCAGATAAAAATCCAATTACCTGATAAAAATAACCTTCCATCAACTTTTTCATCCACCCATCCAATCAATAGAAGGATTCAGCATGCTCAAGAGGATATGGTCCAATCTTTAAGCAAAGCTGGGTTTCCTTACCTCAAAATCCTCAATTAATTAATAGGGTGTATCAGAGTTGAGCAAACTTGACATTTTTTAATAGTGGGTTTCAACCCAAATCTTCCATTTCAAAACTGCCATTAAAATTCAAAAAACCCCACTCATTTCACATCAGACATGTCAGAGTTACCTGAAAATAAAGGGGCTTTTTCAAATAAATTATTTAAAGGCTTTCACCAACTCAACCCACCATTCCACATCATGACCTCTGGTTTCAACCTCCAACCTCATTGGAAAAATTCTACATCCAACCTCATCCAAAAAATATGATCCATTGCTCTTATAACTTCATCAATCTCTTCCCTTCTTGCTATCCTCATTGCTTCATCACTCTCATCACTTTATAACTTTTGTAACATCCTAACTCTAATTGCTTTATCACTCTTGTTGCTTCCTCACTCTCATATCTTCATTGCTATCCTCATTGCTTCATTGCTCTTGTCACTTTATTGCTTTCATCACATACTAACTCTCATCAATTTATTGCTCTCATTGCTCCATCCCTTCATACCTCTTACTCTTTTCAATTGGCCCCCAGCAAAACTCCCCCTGCAAGTCCACACCAAAATAAAATGGACCAAAGCAAAAATAAGGAATTCTAAATCAAATAATCCTCCTCCATCAGCTTCTAAAGGCTCAAGTCAGCTCAAGAGAGCCAATCAAATCATCCTGGTAAACTGACTCAAAATTCCCTCCAACTATGATGCTTGTTTGGGATCCAACAATGAAACACAAGTTGGCCAACCTCCATCCTCTAAGGTCAATGGTTATCTCCTGATGGCCAATGAACTCAAGAATAAAACAAAATATAGGCTGGATCTTTCATCCAAACAGATGCGGGAGTGATTCAAGAACTATTGAGCCAAGCACAAAAAAGCCCACTCAATGTCAATCTCCACTGGCTTTGGTATCACCAACTCCAATAAAGCCAAGGGAATCAACTTGGTGGTTGATAATTTGGACTCCATTTGTCCTTTTTAGTATAATATGAATGAAATATTTGAAAAGAAGGCCAAAATCACCCCTTTAGCTGCTTTCAATTCCCAATCAATCCAATTCAGTAGATGCTGAGGACTTGGTTGTGGATGCTCAGCTGTCACAACTTACCCAGATGTGAAAGGGGCTGAGGGAACAGGAAATACTACTCACAGAACTCAGGATTGAGAAAGGAGATTAATTTCAAAGAAAAAAGAAAATTAATGAAAATGATAAGGGAGGAAAGAATCCAGGAGTAAGGCTTTGAAGGAGATTGAAGTTTGAATCTTATAAGAGTGATACCAGAGGGATAGGTGAGATGAGAAAGGTAGGATTGGTTGAATTTCTTGTGCTGAGATAGCACCTATTGGAAGGGACTAACCAATAAGAAGTAGTGTACTAATTCCTTGGGGGAATTAGTACAGGAAGGGAAGAGATGCAAGTATATGTGAGAGCTGAAGGGAGGCCTTGAGGAGGGGTGACTGGTGCTGGGGCTGGGATGCACCATGGTATTACATGTTGAACAATTTGTGTTGAGGTAGTGGCTTGACAGATTGGGTAATTGCCCTTTCCAGGAAGGTGTGGCATGTACTGAACTGGAGTATGGGTTGTCCAGCCAGGAGTTTTTAATATGGGTTTAAAGTATGTACTTCTCATACCAGATAGGGTTGAAGGAGAGCTGAGGATACACCAAGCCATAGAGAGGGAGAGAGGAGCCTGGCAAGGTTGACTAGAACCTGCAGGGCATGCAGGAGGATACTTCAGGAGGCGCTACATGTAGATACAGGGGTAGAAGGTATATTTTACTGAGGATTGAGGCTGGATTAGGGTTGACTATGGCTGAGGAGACTGAGCCAAGTTGTGGTCATGACATTACCCCCCCAGAAGAGGAAGGGGTAGCTCCTGATACCCTTAAGAGAAGGTGAGAAGTAGATTGAGTTCATCACCATTAATGATTTGTCTTTCCCCCTACCTTATTGATCAGCATCCCCACCTGACAGCTGTAAAGCCCTTTCATCCTACAACAGATCACCCACCCTTTCATTCACCATGGAAATCACCAATGGCTACCATCCTGTCAACCAATACTACCCTCCTTGCTCCAGATGCCTTGAAACAGAGAAGATATGCACCACCAGAATCACCCCCCAAGTCTGGCAAGTGTGAACACTAAAGAAGGTACAAAAGAACCTGTTCTGGAACCTCAGAGGTTGGAAGGAAGGTGCTTGTTCGCATTGTATGGGTGAAGGATGATTTTGGAGGTAACTTCAAAGTGAGAGAGGTACCTGATGACTCAAGTGTGTCCCTTGGAGTTTCCAGCAGGGTAGGTTGATCAGATGGTGAGCGGTTTATCTTCTATCTTCTGTTTTCTGAAGGATTTCTTCTGATAGAGGTGCTGCTTAATCTGTTCTTAGTTGAGGATTTGAAGTATAAAATGAGGCACATGGAGAAGAGAAGGTTGGAATTTAGAAAGAAAGGCCAGTTGGCCCTGGACAGGAAATCAAAGAAGGATGCGCCATGTTTGAAAATACTCAACATCTGCTGGGGAAAACCATTCTTGTCATCCATCAGTTTGATTGTGGATTCTGAAGGCGTAGATAATTAGTTGAACCACTTTCAAAGCAATTTCAAAGCCATTGAAGCTGGTAAAAACAACATCAAAGTGGTCAAATTTTGAATTGAGAGTCAAACCAATAAAATCTTGACGTGATTGGATCAAAGCCATTGAAACTTGTTGATTGAAGCTTGAAGCATGGTTAAAGTAGCGGAAAGGGAGTCAAAGAAGCTTCAAAGTTAAAACTTTTAAAGGAATCTGGATTGTGGAAAGGCCACCTCCAAAGCAGCCACCGGTCCCATCAAAGTTGGATCTGTAAAAGTCAAAGATATTGAAGTCAAAGACATCAAATTCAAAGATGAGGAGAGGGATGAGGAGGAAGAGGATTAAGATGCTCCTGGAGATCCTGATGAAGAGGAGGAGGATGATGAGGAAGGAGAAATAGAGGAAGAAGAAGAAGAAGAAGAGGAAGAAGAAGAAGAAGAAGAAGAAGAAGAAGAAGAAGAAGAAGAAGAAGAAGAAGAAGAAGAAGAAGAAGAAGAAGAAGAAGAAGAAGAAGAAGAAGAAGAAGAAGAAGAAGAAGAAGAAGAAGAAGAAGAAGAAGAAGAAGAAGAAGAAGAAGAAGAAGAAGAAGAAGAAGAAGAAGAAGAAGAAGAAGAAGAAGAAGAAGAAGAAGAAGAAGAAGAAGAAGAAGAAGAACATGAAGAACAGGAAGTAATGGGAATAAGGAAAGGGAAGGAAAGGGATGTGGAAGAATAAGAAGAAGGAAATACTGGACCAAGGACTATTGAAGAACTGGTTGGGGGGATTTTGGCCAAGGATGGGATCAGGAGTGATTTTAGGATAATGAGAAAGGAAAACTTTGGTTTTTATGCTTGTTCTGGAGGAAGGGTGGTTGGAAACATGGATGCCATTGAAGAAAATCCAGTTGGAGACTTGAAGACCATTGAAGAGAAACTTGGAAGGTTTTCAAAGGATTCCAGAACTAATATGGTTTTTGGCTGGGGTTTGAATAGTGGAGAAGAGGTGCAGCAGAAGGGGAGCAAGAAGGAAATGAAGAAGGAAGTGGTAGCAGAGTTGGAGGAATTTCTTTCCTTATCTGGTGTGACTTATGAGATGGGAGCTACTGCTAAGGATAGAAAATAATATGAAAGTAGGAAGATAAAGCTAGCTAGTGTTTGGGTTACTAAAATTGCTGAATTAGTGGCTAAGATTGAGAAAGAGTTGTAGATAAAATTTTCTTTGGATGTATATTTTTTCCTTATTGATTGAAGATGAAATAGAAGTAAAATTGTTTTTAATGGTTGGAGAGGAGAGGTAACTGGAATTATTGTGAGGGGTGAGATTGGAAGTGATGAAAAGGAAAAAATGGAGTGATGGCTAAGGATAGGGATGGGAGGTGACAATGAAGATGATCAAGAAGATTTGGGTTTGGATGGGTAGAGAGAGTGGAAGTTGTGGGGAAGGCACCAGGGCCAAATTGAGGTACCTGGCCAGCCAGTGACTCCATGTCACCATCCAGTCCCATTTCCTGACCCATTTACTCCCTTTAAAGGACTTCTATTCACCAATGAAGAATCTTGACTTCACCAAAGTTTACATTGAAAAAAGAATAGAATTCACAAATTATTCACCATGGTGGAAAATGAATTTCACTGGTAATTCCTAAATGCATAAACTGGAATTCACTTCAGCTTCCACATTAATGAAACTGAAACTCACTTGAAATCAACCTTGGAAGTAATGATGTGTAAAACATACCAAATCAAAAAATTGTGTACTGGAATACCCCAGCCTTCAAACTGGTGATCAACAATTCTAACAAATAGTGAAAAGCAAATTCTGATGAATCTCAATATTGTTTGCAAATTTCAAAAAAGTAAGCACACATCTGAAGTCTGATGAACCTGAAGATCTATGAAACCAGCTGTGATATTTCACCAATCATTCACATTTCTGTTTTTCAAATCTAAAGGTATCTTTTTGTATTTCACCGGGGTATGTCCTGCCTCTCACCCAGGTTTCATATTTGGGTTTTGTGGCTACCAAAAAACAGATTGACACTGAACCTGAATCAGCAGCTGAGGAGCTGGGTGTTGATGGCTTGAGGTGCCTTGGAGGTGTGGTAGGCTTCATTCATTGCTACAGCCTGATTGCTAGGAATTCAAATGCTAGTTCACTAGCTGCAGCAAGTGAAAAATATTTGGCTTTTCAGCAGAAAAAGAAATCCTACATTAGAAACCTTGGTCAATGTAATCCTGAAAGATTTTGGTGCAACGGTTTTTTTAATTTTTTAATTTTAATTTTTTTCTTTTATTTATTTCATTTTAATTTTAATTTTCATTTTAATTTAATTTAATTTATTTTTTAATTTAATTTAATTTAATTTAATTTAATTTAATTTAATTTAATTTGTTTTGTTTTGTTTTGTTTTGTTTTGTTTTATTTTATTTTATTTTATTTTATTTTATTTTATTTTATTTTATTTTATTTTATTTTATTTTATTTTATTTTATTTTATTTTATTTTATTTTATTTTATTTTATTTTATTTTATTTTATTTTATTTTATTTTATTTTATTTTATTTTATTTTATTTTATTTTATTTTATTTTATTTTATTTTATTTTATTTTATTTTATTTTATTTTATTTTATTTATTTTATTTTATTTTATTTTATTTTATTTTATTTTATTTTATTTTATTTTATTTTATTTTATTTCATTTTATTTCATTCTATTCTATTCTATTCTATTTTATTTTATTTTATTCTATTTTATTCTATTTTATTCTATTTTATTCTATTTTATTCTATTTAATTTAATTTTATTTTATTGTAGTTTAGTTTAGTTTAGTTTAGTTTAGTTTAGTTTAGTTTAGTTTAGTTTAGTTTAGTTTAGTTTATTTTATATTTATATTATTTATATTTATATTTATATTTATAGTTATATTAGGGCGTATCAGAGTTAGCAAACCCGCCATTAGAAGCCGCCATTTTTTTTGACCAAACCCACCATTTTCAATGGCGGGTTTCTGAAATACACATAACCCCTAACTGGTGTATTTCAAAATGGGGGTTTCATGAAAATGGCGGATTTAAAACATCAAACCCGCCATTTATGCATCATCATCCATCCACCATCCATCACATCTAAAACACCCATCCACATCAGCAAATCCATACCAATCCCATCTCAATTGCTTCAGGCACCTCTCATCTCCATTGCTTCACATCTCCATCCCTTCACATCTCTATCAATTCACATCTCCATCAATTAAAATCTCTATTGCTTCACATCTCCATCTTCACACAAACCCCATCATCATCTCATCACCCCACATCAAAGATCCGCCTCAAGTCATCCCTGTATCATCTTGTCCCTCATTTTCTTCTATGAGAGAGCAGATTTTACCCCTCACCCTTTCCCACTTTGATGAGTAAGATTTTGTTTTGAAATAGGTAAAAAATGTTTTTTTTGTTTTGGTTGTTCAACCACAAATCCTAGGCTGACTCACTTTTCTTTTTTTTTTTCTTAGAAAAAACTGACCCAACACCTCACCTCACCTCACCACCCACCTCACCCCACTAAACCACCGGTCCACTCTCCTCCTCACCCACCACCACCTCCTCACCCACCACCACCTCCTCACCCACCACCACCTCCTCACCCACCACCACCTCCTCACCCACCACCACCTCCTCACCCACCACCACCTCCTCACCCACCACCACCTCCTCACCCACCACCACCTCCTCACCCACCACCACCTCCTCACCCACCACCACCTCCTCACCCACCACCACCTCCTCACCCACCACCACCTCCTCACCCACCACCACCTCCTCACCCACCACCACCTCCTCACCCACCACCACCTCCTCACCCACCACCACCTCCTCACCCACCACCACCTCCTCACCCACCACCACCTCCTCACCCACCACCACCTCCTCACCCACCACCACCTCCTCACCCACCACCACCTCCTCAACCACCACCACCACCTCACCCACCACCACCTCCTCACCCACCACCACCACCTCACCCACCAGCACCTCCTCACCCACCAGCACCTCCTCACCCACCACCACCTCCTCACCCACCACCACCTCCTCACCCACCACCACCTCCTCACCCACCACCACCTCCTCACCCACCACCACCTCCTCACCCGCCACCACCTCCTCACCCACCACCACCTCCTCACCCACCACCACCTCCTCACCCACCACCACCTCCTCACCCACCACCACCTCCTCACCCACCACCACCTCCTCACCCACCACCACCTCCTCACCCACCACCACCTCCTCACCCACCACCACCTCCTCACCCACCACCACCACCTCACCCACCACCACCACCTCACCCACCACCACCACCTCACCCACCACCACCACCTCACCCACCACCACCACCTCACCCACCACCTTTGGCACCCCTGGTAAGCTCTCCTCATCCTCCCCATCACCAGAAGCTAACCAATTGTTTCATCCCCCTCCAGGCACCTTCAGGTCCTCAGGTAGGCTCCCCCCTCCTCCTCATCCTCCTCTTCCCTCCATACTAGCTGACTCCTCCATCTTGCTTGCTCCTTCATCCCCCCCTCCTTGCTTGCTTGCCAGCCCCACCACCTTGCTTGCTGGGCCCACCACCGCCCCCCCTCCTTGCTTGCCGGCCCCACCACCGCCCCCCCTCCTTGCTTTCTTGCTCCTTCACCACCCCACCCTCCTTGCTTGCTTGCCAGCCCCACCACCGCCACCCACCTTGCTTGCCGGTCCCACCACCGCCCCCCTACCTCACTTGCTAGGCCCACCACCACCCCCCCACCTTGCTTTCCGGGCCCCCCACCGCCCCCCCACCTTGCTTACCGGGCCCCCAACCGCCCCCCCACCTCCCTTGCTGGGCCCACCACCCCCGCCGCCCCCCCATCTTGCTTGCCAGGCCCACCATTTCCCCCCCTCCTTGGTTGCTGGCCCCACCACCACCCCCCCTCCTTGCTTTCCCGCCCCACCTCTGCCCCCGCCTCCTTGCTTGCCCGCCAGCACCACCTTGGCCCCCCCCTCCTTGCTTGCCTGCCGGGGCCACCTTGGCCCCCCCTCTCAATTGCCGCGGCCCGCCCCCCTCCCCCTTGCATTGGCCCTGCCCTCCAACACCTGCCTTCCCGGCCCACAAACCCCCCTCCCTGCCTGGTTCCCGGGCCCTGCCTACCTGGCCCCAGGAACAACCCCAACCCGACCCACCACCCAAACCTGACCCAAAGGCCCAGCCCAATTACCTCACACCCCAGTAAGTTTTTTTTTTTTTTTTTTTTTTTTTTTTTTTTTTTTTTTTTTTTTTTTTTTTTTTTTTTTTTTTTTTTTTTTTTTTTTTTTTTTTTTTTTTTTTTTTTTTTTTGGTGATCACGTTTCTGGTGAGCTTGGGATCAAGTCAAGGTTTGGTTTAATTTTTTTTTGATCCAATCTTGTTTCACCAATGATTTCCATTTGACTGACTTTTTTTTTTTTTTGGTTTTTTTTTTCAATCCCTCAACCGCTATTGGTGAATTTCCAATTCTTCTCCCACCCCCCTCAAAATGTTACACAAACAATCAAATACTGTCCTGTTCCTTACACCAATGTAAGTATAGGATTGGGAGGGAACAAGATGGAAGGAGATGGCTTGAAAAAAATACAGAGAGGTGGGAAGAGTAGGGCTTCTTTCCAAAAGAGGCTTCAATCTTGGGATTCAGAAATGTCTTTGGAAGTTTCTGAGGAAGGTATTCATGAAAAGGTTGTCTGGTCTGGTTGAAAACCACCTCCTTGGGATCTGTAGCCTTCTATTGTTGCTGGAAAGAAAAAGAATAGTCAAAAACCACCCAGTAAGAGTTTGAAAAAGCCAAACAAACAATCAAACCCTTCCATTTCTTCCAACATGGAAAAGTAATTGTCCTTGATAAATCTGATCACCAAGCCCTGGTTGCAATAATCAAATTTTTGCCCTTGGATGAACTCTCAGATCAAGATAAGAAGGACATCAACTTTGTCACCACTTTCCTTCACCTTTTAAGCATGGTTGTGATCAAAAATGATTTTTTTCTTTTTAAGTTTTTCATCAAAGCAAATATATTTACAAGCCCAGAATTTGAGTAATCTGCTTTCATTAATCTACTGTTCTTCTGCTACCAATTTATGCTGCAGCCATTGAACACTTATCCTTTTTTTCTGTTGCCAGTTGTTCCCTCTCCATTTGCAGTTGCGCTTGCTGTCAATCCTTCTCCTTTTCCTCTTTTTGAAATTCTAGATCAGCCTGTTTCAACTTCCACTCAGCATCCCATTTTTGCTGATGAGCCAAATTCTTGGCTTTTGCTTTTGAAAATCAATAGCCAGTTGACAATCCCACTTCTCCTTTTCAAACTGAAGTTTTTTAGATTCAATTTGTGATTTCAATGTTTTTCAGAGGGGAATAGGAATGAGCTTGATTTTGAAAGCAAGGAGAATCCAATGGGCTTACTTGAATGATGCTTCTCCATGATCTCCTAAAAGCCCAAATAATTTGAAGTCTTTCTGCTCTTTTGAATGCTATTGGGGTTGATGTTGATGGAATTGGAGGCCTTTTGCTTTCCCTTTGAAGAGGATGTTTGTGTGGGAACATCATTGCTCTCATTTGAAGGGGATTTGGGAGGTCCCATTGGCTTGAGTTTTTGGCTATTTAGGAAAGGATGAGCCTGTTTCTTTCAAATATAAATCAGTCAGGATTAACTGGACAGAAGAGAAACAAACTTGTTTCCTTACTTGAGCAGATGTTGATGGAAATGTTGATATAAGAATGAAATCCTCCTCATTGGCCAAGTTCTCCAGTTCTTCCACCCCAGGAAGAGAGCAATCCAAAGAAGGAGGGGAGGGGTCCAAGGTTGGGTTTGACTCCTCAATCAATGCAGAAGTAGACGTGATTGCAGAAGATTTCATTTGAATATCCTCCTTGGCATTGAATGGGGGCCACTCATAGTTTTCTTTGGGATCACCATTGCTAGGCTGAGCATCCCCAGCCAAGTCCTCAGTGTGGACTGAATTGGATTTTTGGGAATAAAAAGCAGCTAAAGGGGTGATTTTGGCCTTCTTTCCAAAGATTTCATCCATCTGAATATTAAAAGGACAAATGGAGTCCAACTTATCAACCACCCAGTTGATTCCCTTGGCTTTGTCAGAGCTGGTTATACCAAATCCGGTGGAGATTGACAGGGAGTGGGCCTTTTTGTACTTGGCTTGACAATTCTTGAATTTCTCCCTCATCTGTTTGGATGAAAGATCAAGCCTAACTTTTGTTTTGTTCTTGAGTTCATTGGCCATCAGGAGGTAACTATTGACCTTAGAGGATGGAGGTTGGCCAACGTGTGTTTCATTGTTGGATCCAAAGCAAGCATTGTAGTTGGAAATAATTTTGAGCCAGTTTACCAGGATGATGTGATCAGCCTTCTTGAGCTGACTTGAGCCTTTGGAAGCTGATGGGGGAGGATTGTTGGATGTTGAGTTCCTGGGGGATGTTTGCTTTGTTCCATTGGATTTTTTAGTGGACTTGCGGAGGGAGGATTGTTGAGGGGCCATTGAAAAATAGTAGGAGGGATGAAGGGATGAAGGGCTATAAGAGTGTTCAAGTGGTGAGAGTTATGATGTGATGAGATGATGAGAGTGATGAAGCAAAGAGAATGGGGGATGAGAGAGATGAAGTGATAAGGATAGTGATCCAACAAGAGTTAGCTGGATGTGATAAAAGCAATAAATGGATGAGAGTGATGAACTGATCAGGATAGTGATCCAATGAGAGTTATCTGGATGTGATAAAAGCAATCAAGTGATGAGAGTGATGAAGTTATGAGGATAGTGATGAAGAGATGAAGAGCAATGAATAAATTTTTTTTCCAATGAGGTTGGAGTTGGAAGGAGGTGGGAAGCCAGGGGTGGATGATGTGGACAGGTGGTGGAAGCCTTTAAATACTTTATTTGAAAAAATCCCACTTATTTCCAGGTAACTTTGACACTTCTGATGTGAAATAAGTGGGTTTTTTGATTTTTAATGGTGGGTTCCAAATGGAAGATTTGGTATGATACCCGCCATTAAAAAATGGCGGGTTTGCTTAACTCTGATACACCCTATTTATGTTTATAGTCATATTTATATTTATATTTATATTCATATTTATATTTATGTTTGTATTCATATTCATATTCATATTTATATTTAGATTTATATCTATATGTATATCTATATCTATATCTATTTTATTTTCATTTATTTATTTTATTTTTATTTATTTTGTTTTTATTTATTTTGTTTTTATTTATTTTGTTTTTATTTATTTTGTTTTTATTTATTTTGTTTTTATTTATTCATATATTTTATAGTTTATTTATTTTTTTTTATTTTTTTGTTTTTTTATTCATTTTTTCCCAGTGGAATTGATCCAAAAAAAAAAAAACTGTTGCACCAAAATGCTTGTGTTTGGAGGCATGCATCCAAACACAAGCATTTTGGAGGCATACATCCAAACACAAGCATTTTGGTGCAAAGCACCTTGCCCATCCTTCTTCCTCCTCAGTAATGGGGGGGGGGGGGGAGGAGGCAGCCCCTGTGTGTTGGAGGGTGGTCAGGTCCCCCCCACTGCCGGTTGCTTCAATGCAACCGGCCTGCTCTGTTTGTCACCTCCCTTGCAGCAATGGAGGTGAGGGGATGTGGGGAGCAATTGTTGCGCCCCCCCTCCAGTTGCTTTGATGCAACCGGCTCCCTCCGTTTGTCCCCTCCATTGTGGCGGTGGAGTTGAGGGGATGGGGGGAGCAATCTTTGCGCCCCCCCGCTGGTTGCTTTGATGCAACCATCTCCCTCTGTTTGTCCCCTCCCTTGCCTCAATGGAGGTGAGGGTATGGGGGCGCAATTGTCGCGCCCCCCACGCCGGTTACTTTGATGCAACCGGCCCCCCGCTTGTCCCCCCGCTTGCAGAAATTGAGGTGAGGGGATGGGGAGGAGCAATCATTGCACCCCCCGGCAGTTGCTTTCATGCAACCTTCCTCCTCCGTTTGTCCCCTCCCTTGCCGCAATAGATGTGAGGGGATGGGGGAGCAGTCTTCCCGCCGCCGCAACAACCCTCTGGGGTGGAGGGACTTGAAATGAGTCCCTCTGCCCCCTTCGACGGTCCCAGGCGGGCCGTCGGGCCCCAAAGTGGGCCAAGGACAAGGAAAAGTGGCACCAAGCGGGCAACGGGTCCATTGGGTTGTCCAAGCCCAGAATGGGGAAATGACTCCTTTCTGGGTCAGCCGCTGGCCAGTTGGGCTGTTTATGTCAGTCCATAATACAGATTGCGCTCAATGATGGCCCCTGAATCTGTTTTTGTTTGGATGGCCCATCCAACCCAGCAGGCCAAGGAGGGAAAATGTCCCAAATGACTTATTTCACATGTTTTGAGGCCAGTTTCCCCAAATAAGTGACATCCACACAGGCTTGTATGGTCCATGTTATAGTCAAATGGGCCATAAAGACCCATATTTGCATCCCATTTTGAATACACTCATATGTGGGACACATGTAAGTGCCTACGTATCTTAGCACCCTTTGAACCAGTCTATCAATGCCTTGTGTTTCAAGATGACTTTTATCAATTTTATTGATTCCAATTTTATCAAAAATAAACTATATTTCTGAGAAAATATCTTCTTTGAGATATTTTTCATTTGTTTATTATGGGTAAATTTGATGAAGATGGGATTTAAAATGTTCATGAACCGTTTAATTAGTATTTTAATGATTAAAAACAAGTGCACCATTAGGAGTGCATTTCCCAGATTGTGAATGTTTCTTGGAGTTCTTTTCATTTGAACAGGTTAAATCTGTCCTAGGATAATCTATTGATCAGTGGTTGTTGGAATGTCTCTGGTTATGGTGGTATTGAACATCTTGTTTTTCTGGAAATGAATATGTTCAAGGTTGGTCACAGCCTATTCATATTTGATCCATCTTGCGCTTATGCTTTATTTTTTTTTCTGATTAATTCAATGGTCAGCCTGTGATCCAATTTTGGACTTGGTGGTAAATCATTTTGACTTTCATTTTCCACAAAAGTGAAACCATAATGACTTTGATTTTCAAGCAAGGTGAAAGCCAGTTGACTTTTATTATCCATCAAGGTGAAATCCACAATAAACCCTTAATATTTTAAGGTGAATTACAGAATACATCATTGTGTTTTCATGGTGAAACTTTTGATAATTATTTGAGACAACATTGGCCACATATAGTGACTTCATGTCACTGGTCAACCAGAGACCCAAATGTGGGCCTGGTGACGGCTGAACAGTTGGTGAGATTGGAGACTGGTTCCAATGATTTTCTTTCAGAGTCTTCTAAGAAACCTTACCATTTGAATAAGTCTAGGAGCTTGCCACACCTAATCTTTGAATGCAGGATTTGAGAAACTTCCCATTCTTCTTGGCCATCAATTTCCACTGGTTCAGGAGGTATTTGGTGGCTAAGAAAGTTTGGGTCTGAGAAGTAGGGTTTGAGAAGTGAAACATGGAAGACAGGGTGGATGGATGACCATTGATCAGAGAGTTAGATTTTGAAAGCATGAGATCATATTTTGTCAATAATGAGAAAAGGACCTAACCAATTCTCAGAGAGCTTCTTGGAAGTTCTGTTAGTATTGATATTCTTTGCAGATTACCAGACTTTATTCCCAGGAGTAATAGCTTTTGGAATGTCTTTCCTATTGAATCCAGCATAGTTCTTATACTTATCCATAGACTCTTGTAATGATTTCTTAAGTTGAATCTGGTTCTTCTGAGTCTGATCTAGGTAATGACTAGCAGGTTGATTGTCCAACAAATGCAAGACATCAAAGCTAGGATGCCTTCCATAGGGGGTGAAGAAGGGTGATTGGTGGGTGGAAGAGTGAATACTGTTTTTTTAGGAGAATTCTTCCAAGTGGAGCCAAGTATCCCAATTGTCCTGGTTATAACTGATTTACATTTGAAGATATTGTTCTAGTACTTGATTGACTATTTCAGTTTGACCATCTGTTTCTGGGTGGTAAGCTATGGAGAGACTCCTTTGGATCTTTAGTTTTTCACAAAGTGTTTTCCAGAAGGAAGAGATGAACAAGGAGCCTTGGTCACTTATGATTTCAGGAGGCAGCCCATGCTTGGAGAAGACATGGCTGATGAAAATGTTAGCTTATTCAACTGCAGTAAGTGTACTGGTTGTTTTAATAGAAAGGGCCATATTAGAGAAACAGTCCACAACAAAAAGGACATAATCAAGTCCTTTGAAGAGAGGGATCTGAGAGATGAAGTCCATAGAGATAGAGATCCAGGAGCCATCAGGGATTGGAAGAGGTTTGAGTAGTCCTAGTTTCTTTTCATGCCTAGTCTTGTTCCTGTAGCAAAGGTAGCAGGCTGAAAAATAGTGATAAAATTGGCAATTTTTATTTCTGGTCAAAACCCAAGACTGGTGAAGAGGAAAGTTGTTAGGAAATAAAAGAGAATATGAGAACAAGAAATGAAGGACAAAAGAATGATACAAGAGTAATGTAACCAATAAGAAAAAGAAAGAAAATGAGACAAATAAAAGGAAAATAAGGAGACTCCAAAAGTTTCAGACAATGAGGTTCAGAGGAATCTGGGTTACACCCTCTGATAAAAAAGGAGCTGTTGATTAGTGAGGATCAGAAAGAGAGCACGGAGTATGGAGTAAAGTCTTGCCTTCATACCAAATAACCACAGAGTGTGCGTGAGATTCAACCCTTATGGAATGGACAAGGTTGATGGTGATAAGGATGATAATGATTGTGACAATTGAGAGTGAGATGAGGGTGAGAGTTGGTAGGAAGGTAAGGGATAAGTGAAGATTTTGGCTGATGAAGGAATCCCAATGCTTAAGCGGATGTTTTTGATGAAAAAAGAGAAGAGAAGAGGAAAAGGGAGACAACTCAAGGAGAGGAGAAGGAAAGGCAAGAGGATAGACTTTCACAAATGTGGTGACATGTCTTATGAGAGAGGAGGAGAGATGCTGTGGTGTCGTATTTAAAACCTTGGATTGGGAGCTGCATTGCAGGCTGCGTGCTCAGCAGTTGGGTAAGTTGGGCTCAGCATTTGGGGTGCGCGCGGTCTCAGCAGTGCCTTCTGCGGGCTCAGAAGTAGCAGATGAGGGCTCAGAGGCGGGGATTGCGGGGCTTGGCACCAAATGCGGGTTGGGCCTACTCTGGGGGGCGCTGGGCCGCGACCCGCCCAGGGAACCTGGACCAAGTGATGGAGCTGGCCCAACCAAGCTTGCGGGTGGCTAGTATGGAAAGCGAGGGCGGGGAAATCAGGGGTTATACTTGCAGGGGAGGTTTGCGCGGGCATAAGCGCGGGCCAACTCATGGATTGCAGGATCCAAGGTTTGCGTGGGCATAAGCAGGGGCCAACTCACGGATCGCGGGATCCGCGGATGCGCGCGGACAGATAAACCCAGGGGGCTCTGAGTAGGGCGCGGCAGAGGGCTGCCCCATGAGAAGGATAAACCAGACGTATGTGATATCGAAGGGGAGGGTTTTCAGAAAGGGTGGGTGGTACGGGGTAGGGTTAGGGTGGAGCTAGGGTTCTGCACTTGGGTTCATATTTCATCTATCTTGTTGCTTGTGGTTGTACCTTGGTTAGTGTTGAAAGGGAGGACTCAAAAATACCTCACTCTCAACTCTGGGTTGGGATATCATATAGATCATCATATAGATATCATATATCAACATCACTGGACCACCAGGGAATGGTATGGGAAGGATTTGAAGGGAGGAATTTATCTTGTAATCACTCTCTCTATTCTTAAACTCATTGCATCCAATCTCCTTACAGGGGCTTAGACCAATAACTTCCCAAAATTGAGGACAAGTTTGGGGGGTATCACCTCTCTTGTTCCCACACCTGGGGGTCTGGCCAGGAACAATCTTTTGTCAAAGTCTCTCAAAGGTAATTACGGATGCTAGCAGAAGTTGCCCCTCTTTCTTCCTCCTTCTCCCACCCCTTCCGCACCAGCCCAAAGGATTACCCTCATATTTGATTCAACATCACCAATGTGGATCAATTCATCTCATGGTATGAAACAATCACAGACTCTGAAGGTGCATTGGATTTTGAGAAGGCGCGCCATGTTTTCCTGTTCATCAAGGACGCGGAAGAGCGTTGGGACATAGAAGTGATGAGAGGATACCGGAACCTGGATTGGCCAAGAGTGAAGGGGAAAATGTTGGCAAGATGGGGGAGGCGAAACTCTTGTTTTTGGGAAGGCAATTTCAAGCCGTCCACAGAATTGGACTACAAAGCAGGCGTTGTGGAAACCAAAGAGGGAATACCCCTGAAGTTTTCCTTGAGTTCCGGAAGTTATTGATCAAAGCGTCTGTAAGGAGATTGGATGCAGCCGGTCAAGAGAGAGAGAGAGAGAGAGAGAGAGAGAGAGAGAGAGTGATAGAGCAAAAATAAGATGAATTCCTCCCTTTCAAATCCAATCCAATCCGATGCCATGCAAAAAGTGATAGTCTGATGAAGTGATCCCCCCCTACAACCCGGGGTTGAGAGTGAAGTATTTAAGTCCTCCCTCTCAACCCTAACCTAAGTACAACCACCAGTAAGCAAGAATGATGAAATACAACCCCTAAGCACAGAACCCTAGCCCAACCCTACAACTCCAACCCATGCCCCTTGTTATCAACATACACCCAGTTTGCCCGCCTGCGTGCGTCCGCTGTGGAAACTTTAGAGGTTTTCCCTCACAAAGTTGTCCCTAGTTATGGAGTCAATGGTTCAAGCGTCTGTAAGACTCAAGGATGCTTCCTTTTTTTCCGGAGAAGAGAGAATGAGTGAGCAAGAATCCCCCCGAGAGAATCCATGAGACCAAAATATGAATCCCCCCCCTCAGCCCTAACCTAAGTACAAGCACAAAGACAAACTGACAACCATGAAGAAGAAACCCTAGAACCAGAACCCTAACCCATACCCTAACCCATACCCTATCCATTCAGCTTGCCTGCCATTACGCACATTTGGTTTGTCCTTATGTGGCGCGGCCCTCCGCCGCGCGCTACCCAAAGTTCACTGCACTTGCCCGTATCCGCCCAACGCGCCGTTGCGAATTTCCTAGTCCCGTGGCCGGCCCGCACTTACGCGCGGTGTGGTGTCAATATATAGCCTCGGATTGGGAACTGCGTTGCGGCCTGCGCGCTCAGCATCTGGTAGGTTGGGCTCAGCAGTTGGGGTGCGCGCGTTCTCAGCAGTGGCCGCTGCGGGCTTAGCAGAAGGCGCAGCAGGGCGAAGCACGCAGCTGCGGGCCGGGTCTGACTAGGGGAGGCGGGCCGCGACCCGCTTGGGTGTCCAACCCAGTGATGGAGCCGGGCCAATAAGGTTCTCGGGGGGTTAGTTAGGGAAGGAAAGGGCGGAGCCATCGCGGGGCTATACCCGTGGACGGCCGCGCGCAAGCGCGGGCCGGCTACGGGACTAGGAAATTCACGACGGCGCGTCGGGCGGATACGGGCAATCACGGTGAACTTCGAGAAGCGCGCGGCGGAGGGCCGCGCCGCAGGGGACAAACCGGATGCGTGTAATGGCAGGCAAGCAAGCGGAATAGGATACGGACAGGGTACAGGTTAGGATATGGGATAGGGTTTTTGGGCCTAGGGTTTCCTTCTTCATTGTTGTCGGGTTTTTCATGTGCTTGTACTTAGGTTAGGGTTGAGGGGGAGGGCTCAAATACCTTTCCCCTCAACTCCGGGTTGTAGGGGGGGGCATCTTACCATTGTATCATCAGGAGGCGGGGAGCGGAAAAGGGAGCGGACATAGGAAAACAGAATCCCTCCCCTCTTCTCTCCTTTTCTCCTCTTCAGGCTCTCAAAAACTTCTCTTTACGCTTGGTATCTAATCCTTACAGATGCTTTGACCCCAGAACTCCTGAACCTGCGGCAACTTTGTGAGGGAAAACCTCTAAAGTTTCCACATCTGGGGGTCTGGCCTGGAACAATCTTTTGTCAAAGTCTCTCGAAGGTACTCACGGATGCTACCAACAGCCGCTTCTCTTCCTTCCTCCTCCAACGGCTTCCGCGCTACTCCATGGATTTACCCGCATATTTGACTCAACATTGCGGAGGTGGAGTGATTCATCTCACGTTATGAAACAATCGCGGACTCTGAAGGCGTTTTGGATTTTGAGAAGGTGCGCCATGTCGTCCTGTTCATCGAGGACGCGGAAGCGCGTCGGGAAGTGGAGGAGATGGGAGGATACCTGAACCTGGATTGGCCGGAACTGAAGGAGGACATGCTGGCAAGATGGGGGAGGCACGGTTCTTGCTTTCGGAAGGACAATCTCAAGCCATCCGCAGAATTGGGTTACAAGGCAGGCGCGCGCGACGGGACCCAGATGCAAGCAGAAGTGGACTACGCGGAACTGGAGTACTACAGGGCAGAGTATGTTCCGGCCCCACCACCGGCAACCATCTCTTGGGCTAGCGAACTTGCGGAGGTGGAAAGGGGCCTCAAGGCCTATCTGGAGAGTATTCAGTCCCACAGCGCTTCTGCGCCCCGCGTGTACGCAAATGGGGAGGACAACAACCGTTGGCGGACGGGACAAAGGGACTGGACAGCGGATTCAAACGCGGAATTGGTTTCCCCAGTGGGGGCTAAGAACGTGTTGGGGAAGCAGGACTCGATGGAACCGGTGCGGCCTACTGACAGGAAGCGGGCGAGGACAACGGAACGGGAAATGGATGCTCCGTGCGGACTGGGAATTGGCAAGCGGCGGACGGATCTTGCAAGGAAGGTACACGCGGCGGCGGAAGAGATGGACCACACGTTGGAGAATCACGACCCGAGCCAGACCTCTTTGACGGCGGAGAGCGCGCATTTGGAAAGGGTAGTGGCAGCAACGGAAAGGACAGGCGCGCGTGGAAGCAACGGTGATGGTGGGCGGACAAGACACAAGAGTTGGACGGCAAACCCGATTGATCCGAGGCCGGCAGAGGCGGGGTGCGTGTTGGGGAAGCGGGTATCGGCGGGACCGGTTCAGTCTAACGGCGGGAAGCAAGCAAGGACAAAGCGAGAAGAGGATACTCCGCGCAGTTTGGGATTTGGTGAATGGCGGATAAATCTGATGGGAGGTGGGGGACAAGCGGTGGTGGGAGCAGGTCATGTGTCGGGAAATTGTAACCGAGGCAAGACCCTTTTGACGGCGGAGGAGACGGACGCCAAACGGGAAAGGGAAGCGCGCCGGGACCGAGAATCGGACGGATCAGGCACTGACGGCATGGTTTGGAGGAATGCAGGGAGATCGGGCAACGGACGCGACCCTCATGGCATTGGCTGAAGCCACCAGCTGGGGACAGCAGCTAAGTTTGGGGGGGGAACTAGAGGATAGGGCGCGGGCGCGGCAATGGGATATATATATAAAAAAAAAAAAAAAAGAAATCTTTCACCTTTTCTATCATTTCTCACTCGTCACTTTTTTTCTTATTTTCTCATTTTTTTTATCATTTCTTGGGCGCGGATGCGGTTCTCAACCTCGCGTCTTAGTTCTCACTCAGGCGCGGACCCGGCTCTCATTCTTGCCCTCACGATGCGCGCGGCGCGGATTTTTCTCGGTAAAACAAATTCGCGTTTGAGGCGTGTATTTCTCTCAATGAATAGGGAAACGCGGTACAACAAAAAGCGGATAAAAGAAGGAAGGGAAAAAGAAAAGGGGAAGAGGGGACAAGGCCAAGGCGCTTAAGCCATCTTCATCATTTCCTCCATTTCCGCCCTCAATGATGCCAGGAGAGCCCAGAATGACGCCAAGAGTTCACGCCGGGATTCTGAGGATTGGGCTCCGGGAGTCGCAAGGTATTGGCGGAGCATCGTAGTCGACCTTTCCGCGAAAACTTCGAAGCCGGCTGCCGGGAGCGCCATCACGACCGGAATCTCCGGGATCTCAGGAGAGTTGGCGGGAGGAGGGGCTGGTGCGGACGGGCGCTCAGGGGATCCAACGGGAGGGTCCAGTCCAATAGGAGGCGATGACAAGATGACCACCGGCGACGCGGGCGGAGGAGTAGGGCCTTGTGGAGTCAGAGGAGTCGGAGCAGCGGGCGGAGGAGGAGGAGCCGGTACGGGAGTCGGGGCAGGAGGACCCGGAGCAGGGGGCGGAGGAGGAGCTGGGGCCGGAGCAGCGCGTTGCCTAAGGATTTCGTCAATTCGCAGGTCCCTCGTGCCTTGCGTAACCCGGACGCGATCCGCCCAAAATCGCAAAGCCCTCCGATAAGCCGCAAAGTCCGGATAGTCATCCTTACGCGGTGGTCCCGCGCGGCGAAGCGGAGAAGAGGAGTCGCGGTCTGAGTTCGGACGAGGACGGCGGGGAGGTGATCCGGGTGGAGTCCACAAGTCCTCCAAGATAGCGTCGTCATCCGAAACCACAAACAGGTCCGGACAAGCCCGCTTGCGCGGTCGAGGACAAGAGCCGGATTGGTTGGGGGCACGGGGCATACCCTTGCTAAGCAAGCAGCGGCGGTGTCCGTGGCGGCACGCGGAGCAGGCGCGGCGGCCGGAAACAATAGAGCATTCAAGCCCGTTTCGGGCGCAGAAGTTGCAGCGGACCATGATGACAATGGAGTGGAGGGATAGGGATGCGGAGTGGAGTTTAGAGTTTGTAGAGGGGGTAGGGCGCGAAGGACGGCCAAGGTGATAATGGGGAGGACCTCTGGGGACAGAACTCAAGTTGGGGGGGATGTGGTGTCAATATATAGCCTCGGATCGGGAACTGCGTCGCGGCCTGCGCGCTCAGCATCTGGTAGGTCGGGCTCAGCAGTTGGGGTGCGCGCGTTCTCAGCAGTGGCCTCTGCAGGCTCAGCAGAAGGCGCAGCAGGGCGAAGCACGCAGCTGCGGGCCGCGACCCGCTTGGGTGTCCAACCCAGTGATGGAGCCGGGCCAATCAGGTTCTCGGGCGGTTAGTTAGGGAAGGAAAGGACGGAGCAATCGCGGGGCTATACCCATGGACGGCCACGCGCAAGCGCGGGCCGGCTACGGGACTAGGAAATTCACGACGGCGCGGGCGGATATTGCAATCGCGGTGAACTTCGAGAAGCGCGCGGCGGAGGGCCGCGCCGCAGGGGACAAACCGGATGCGTGTAATGGCAGGCAAGCAAGCGGAATAGGATACGGACAGGGTACAGGTTAGGATATGGGATAGGGTTTTTGGGCCTAGAGTTTCCTTCTTCATTGTTGTCGGGTTGTTCATGTGCTTGTACTTAGGTTAGGGTTGAGGGGGAGGGCTCAAATACCTTTCCCCTCAACTCCGGGTTGTAGGGGGGGGCATCTTACCATTGTATCATCAGGAGGCGGGGAGCGGAAAAGGGAGCGGACATAGGAAAACAGAATCCCTCCCCTCTTCTCTCCTTTTCTCCTCTTCAGGCTCTCAAAAACTTCTCTTTACGCTTGGTATCTAATCCTTACAGACGCTTCAACCCAAGAACTCCTGAACATGCGGCAACTTTGTGAGGGAAAAACTCTAAAGTTTCCACAGCGGCCGTCCAACTGTATAGCCCTGCGGTTGCCCCGCCTCTTCCTCCCCCAACTTGACAGCTTGCTACTATTGCAGAGCAAGCTGCAAAAGTAACTAAAATAACATAAAAATAATAATAATACAACTAACCTAAGAAGGAGTAGGGAAACCATAAATACTATTAACGAAATGGATTCCCCATCCAAAATTAGGTAGGGTCACTCACTAACCCCACCCTTGAAATCCGACTCCTTATATTTTTAAATAATTAAGAAAAAAAAACCAAAATACTACGGCTCCAGTATTGAGCTTTTTGGCCAATTAAATATTTCATACAAATTGTCACGTATAGGTTTCACACCTGAAATTCAGTCAGAATTGAGGTGTTGTGTATATTTTAGGAGTTACGGGCAGAAATGTGTTTTGTCACAATTCCCACACGCAGCCGCGGCAGCCACAGCACCCGCGCGCAGCTGAGATACATCCGTGTCAACCTGTCAAGGTTGTGTACGCAGCCCCAGGCCTCTGACAAGTACACAGCCGCGGTACTACGGGATGACATAGTGACAGGCAGCCCGGGTACTGCGTAAACAGGCTACAACATACACGGGAACTTGCTACATATGTAATAAAGGTTCCCGTGGATAATAGACTGTCTAAATATACATAATATTATATAAAAATACATAAATAATCCTTACAGGTATTTTTTATTTAATATAATACAAATTATCAAGAATTTCAAAAATAAGACAATGACAGCTTCAAAAATATATTAAAATACTTTAATATACTTTTATGAGGTTTGCTATACATCAACATTTTCGTGACATACTAAGGAAGATAATGATTTAATAGTATTACATGAATTCTCATGACTTATAATTTTAAGTAATTATCTTAAAAAATCAACTGGAACTTGTAAAAAAAGAATAAAATCAATATTATGACTTTTAATCCAGTTATATGATACATAATGAGAACTTACCTGACATCAAAATGTCCGTAGAAATGTCTAATAATATAATTATAAGATTACTGGGAACATATACTAAGGATAATTAATTAAATAATACATAAATAGGACCGATTAGTTTTATTCACAAGTCCTAATGTCCATTATAAGTTATAATAATTCCCATACCCTAAGGAATTAGATGCTACCCGGGCTATAGCACCAAAAGCACATGATTGACTACCCCTGGTTACCCTGCTAGCCTTAGTGTCCGTCCGTTTGAGCACCTAAAACCCTCAGAAGGACCATATTGGGACTCCAAAAACTATAAATACAGAGCTCTTTTGAGGATGTTGATGGGCAGAGACCCAGTAATATTCATATCCAGACGCCGTGCCAAGGAAATCAAATACTTATAAGAGATAAGTAAGTGATTTAAGGCAATGTCTGATCAGTAATATCCGTCTTCAAACCTCTTTTTATCAATTAAAACTGCTGAACAACCTTATAACCCCAGTATACAGGTTTAACCCATCAGTACATGTCCCAAACAGATACCCAAAGGATTTAATAATATACCAGTGAGTCTTATTATCCTTTCTCTGTCCTGGTAGCTTGGCTACAAGGCCCTACCACTCCATTGTGTATTTTATATACATATTATCTTTGGGTATAATAATATTTAAACTAAAAAACCCAAAGTAACCAGGACTATGTGTTTTCATGCTGAAATACCTGAAGAGAGGTGTTAAAGATCCCCAATATAATTGTGGCCCCTCTTTAAATATTTAATAATCAATTTTGATTTGAAACAATAAACAATAACCAAACCATTTAACCTTGCAATAAGCTTAATCCAAGTATTCTATGGATTTTTGCTGCAATTATTAAATAATATATTTATTATTTACAATATCACCTCTGGTAGCTAAAGGATAGCAAGGGTCTTGGCATTCAGGAGGCTGAAAATTGGGGGTATGGCCAGGAAATATTCCATTTTATTATATTTAATACCTTGGACCAGACATTTTCACAAAAAAATAAAATAAAAGATAAATGTATCTGACTTTATAACCGTGATTTATTATTAAAATCTTTTGCAGTGGATTTAAAAACCAATGCAGAATCAATAATCTATTATTTAAATCTTTTAAAGATAAGAAAAGAAGAATACATTAAAAATTCTAAACCTACCGGTTGGAAAGCTTTAACTCCAGCTGAGCAACTTAATATTTCTTCTGCACGCAAACACCTAGATAAACTCCTTGAACAAGAAGATCTTGAAAGGTGTATCAACTTTCAGGCTCTATTAAGAAAACATAAACCTTGGAAAAAATACCGCATAAATTACTTTTTGAAATATAAAAGTAAGTACACAACTTGCATTACCATATTATTTTTAAAATAATATTAATATATTTTATTAAACCAATAAAATACACCTTTTTTACCAGTGAACCCTCCTGTACCGGAAACCACCGCCACTGAAGTTGATCTATTAGATCAGGAAGTCCCAGACATCTCTGGATGCCCTGAAAAAATTGATTGGACGGGTGAAGACCTCATTGGAACTCACCAAGACCCCACAGGATTACCTACTAGAGATCAATTCAACCCCAATAAGGTCTTAGTACCTTTGTATATCAATTTAAGTGAGTTTTGAAATAAAAATTATTTTTAGGGATTTTTTCTGTAAAACACTTATAAAAATATTATTCTGAAAATGATCAGACGTAAAACAAGAGCCTCAGGAAGAATTCCCTCCTATTGATCTTTGCCAACAGCTCTCAGTAACCGTGAGACCACCAGTAAGGACAACAATGAAGGGATTAAAACCTGTGAAGCAAATGTTGATGAGCAAGAAGCAGCACCAACCACTTCTGCCCTCTCCCAACCTAGAGCCGGAGAAAGTAGCAGAATCAAGCAACCCTCCTTTACAAGAAGATTCCCTGCAGCCACCCCAGCAGAATCTAGCCAAGGAGTCAAGGATCAAAGACCTAGTCAAAGAGCACGTGAAATATTGGGAAGAATTCAAAGAAGCCCAAGCCAAGGAGGACATGGTATCCATGAAAAAGATAATCTCCCAGGCAAAAGCCACCCAGATAGCTCTTCAGAAAATGATTCCAAGGAAAGAGGTAGAATCCTACGTAGAAAAGTGGAATCCGTGGGATCAATTAGCCCAACTGAAAGGCAAAGGATAAGGAAAGAAGAGATCCTCTTCACATCCCAAGCCAAAGGGAAAGAAAGACTGGGACCAGATAATATCACTAGCTCAAAAGTGGAAAAAGGTTTACAACAATTAGCCTCTAACTCTGAGCCCAAACAGACCTCTGATGTAATTAATTCCTTTTCTAATGATATGCGTCATAATTTCAAAATTGTTTGTGAAAATGTGGACGGGGTTTATACCCAAATGGACAAATTGACCTCAGTAGTATCCAAATTACTTAATAACCAAACAAAGACAGTAGGAATGGAAGAGATTAAAGAAAACACAGAGCAGTTATTGGAGACAATTAATCAAGGTAGGATCAAACAAACTCAAACAATTGAGAATATGTTATCTGGAATACAAGAAGATTTTATTATGTCTTTCCACCCCTTAAAAGAAGAATTGGCAACCACCACTAACAGTTCTATTATATCCCTTTGTGAAAAATTGGATGTTCTCAATAACAAAGTGGAACTGCAACTTAATCTGATCAAAAATGATCTTAGAGACTTAAAAGTCCGCCTGACCAACCCCTTGGGGAGTACTACAGAGGAACCAAAGCCTCCCAGACAAACTACTACTCCTTATGCACCACCCTTATTAGGAATTCATAGGAGTGACACCTTTAGGCCTAGTCCTACTCCTGAGATGGAGAAATCTCTCAAAATGTTACCACCTATCTCTGAATGGCCCAAGTTCTCTGGAGAAGGAGAATACAATCACATAAATTTTATTAAATTTATTGATTGCACCATTAACTCTTATGACCTACCAGAAGCTATAGCTGTAGTCCGGTTACCCAGACTATTTGAAGGAGTAGCACTGGACTGGTTTATCAGTAAGAGAGAAGAAGTAGGATTTTTACCATGGAATTCTTGGAAACTTCTGATCAAAGAACAATTTGGTTCTAGAATGTGGAAAAGTAAAATGATGAAAAATTTCGAAAATTCCTCATTTGACCCCTCCAAGGACAAACCACACAAATGGTGCTTGGAACAGAAGAAAAGATTGGATTGCTTCTATCCAGATGCTGATAAAGAGGAAGTAAATGAAAGACTCCTCAACCTGTGTCCTGGAAATCTTAACCATAGCGTAAGATGTAGGATGAGCATGGATGGGGACTTGCCTACTCTAATCAATGTGTTAGAAGAAGTAATAGAAATGAATGGGTTGGAAAAGAAAGCCCCTTCTAGACCCAAAGAGAACTACACTGTCAAAAAAACCAGAGAACAACCTCCTTTGATAAATGCCTCTGACAATAAGAAACCTAATGAGAATAGGGAGAAAGAGAGGACGCCTGCAACTTGTTGGAATTGTAACAAGACTGGGAATATGAGACAAGACTGTTCATGACCAAGAAGGAAGATAGCAGTCTTGGAAGGAGAAAAGGAGGTTGAAGAGAATCAGAACTATGAAGACATGGCTGATACTGAAGGATCTCTTTCTGAATGTGAATTGATCTTGAACAACCCTTTTAATGTTATAGAAGGGGATATAGGTACTTCTGCAGAGATCAATAACATTCATGGAGATTCTAGCCTACCCCAACAATGGGATCCTACTATAATTCCTAGACACATTATGGATGTCAAACCATTAACAGTTAAACCTATGAGTGGGAAAATTTATACCACTGGTCAAACGTGCTATGCAACTGGGTTGTATAAAAACAGACCCATAAGGTTATTGCTGGATAGTGGAGCCTTTTGCTCATGTGTCTGTGCGGAATTCTTAAACAAATGGGACCCCAATTGGAGGGAACACCTTTTACCTGTCCCAAAAGCCAAGTTCAGTTCTTGCAACTCTACTATGAATGCTATTGGAGTATGGACTGCTCCTATAATACTACCTCACACTAAAGGATCATTGAGAATACAAGTGGAGTTTGTAGTATTACTCAACGGACTGTGTGACTACCTGATACTGGGTAATGATGCCTTATGTCTATATGGGATATACGTGTTCCAGAGCAGAGGAAGATACTTCACGGTAGGAGGTAATTGGGATAAGAAGTTTAAGATATGCACTATTCAGTCTAACTTCCCCTCCTCTACTTACCAAAAGCATTTGGAAGACTTTGATCAAGAATATTTCTCTCAAGGAGCTCTGAATACAAAACTTTCTGAGGAACAGAAGAAAGATATATTAAAAATCTGCTTTGAGAACCAGAATGCTTTCTGTACTAAAGACCATCCTATTGGTGATATTAAGGGACATGATATGCTATTAACATTGACCATTAAGCCTCCTTATCCTCCTAACTTAAGAAGACCAGCCTATCCGTCTAGTCCTAAGTCTAGAAAAGCTCTTGAGGAACATATTCAAGAACTGATAGACTTACAAGTATTAAGGAAAGTAGGACATAATGAACCGGTAGATGTCACCACACCTGTAATTATAGCTTGGCATAATGACAAGTCAAGAATGGTAGGAGACTTCAGAATGCTCAACAATTACACTCAAGCAGATTATTATCCTATACCCCGGATTGATCATGCTTTGCATAATTTGTCCAAGGCTAAGTAAATCACTACTATGGATATGCTTAAAGGTTTTCACCAGATACCAATAAGTCCTGAAAGCAGGAAGTTTATGAGAATAATCTGTAATTTTGGAATATATGAATATCTCAGGATGCCTTTTGGCATAAAGAATGCTCCATCACACTTCCAGAGAACAATGGATACAGTTCTAGGTACTTACATCAGACAAGGATGGATGATGGTATACATAGATAATGTTATCATATACTCTGATGACTGAGATAGTCTTAGTAACCAAGTAAGATTAGTACTCCAGACTATCTCTAAAGCAGGACTAAAGGTTTCCATGAAGAATTGTAATTTTGGCTGCGGAGAATTGAAAGCCTTAGGACATATAGTCTCTGGTCTAACTCTAGCTGCTGATCAAAATAAGATAGCTGCTGTCATGAATAGACCTATGCCTCAAAACAAAACAGAATTACTGTCCTTCATCAGTTTCTGCAGTTATTACAGACAATATATACCAAAGTTTGCTATGCTAAATAAAAGTCTGTATGAGGTATGCAACAACAATAAACTATTTGAAATGACTCATGAGAGACTAAAGAACTATGAGGAATTAAAAATAGCTATGACCTCTACTCCTCTACTTATCCAACCAGATTACTCTAAACCCTTCAAAATATACATTGACGCTTGCATGGAAGGGCTAGGAGCTGCTTTACATCAGGAAAGGCTAAAAGAAGACAAACCAGTAGAAAAACCCGTACTCTTCATATCTAGACAGATCAAAGATACTGAGAAGAGATATGGGGCCAGTCAATTGGAATGTTTGGAACTATTATGGGCTTTAGAGAAGCTGCACTATTACTTAGAAGGCACCACTTTTCAAGTAATCACGGACTGCAATGCTTTAAGAACTCTTATGAAAATGAAAACCCCCAGCAGACATATGCTCAGGTGGCAAATTGCTATACAACAATATAGAGGGCAGATGACTTTAGTGCATAAAGCTGGAGCTAAACATCAGAATGCTGATAGTCTAAGTAGGAATGCGTTGCCTAATGAATCTAACAATCCAGCATATGACCATGAAGATCAAGATATCTTTCATATCTTGAATATCAATCTTTTTGCATTAAGTGCTCCAATAATGGGAATCCACTTATGTGAATTAGACACTGCTTTATTCAAGCTAGTAAGGGATAGCTACTCTCCTGAGATCAAGCTGCTGATCACCATTATGGAATGTGAATCCCCAGAAGCAGCTTTGATAAATAGCCTTCCCGCTTCACTACTTAAAACCTATAAAGCAGGAAGGTTTACCTTTTGGGATGGTCTCCTTTACTATAGACACCAACATTCCAGCGTATTAGTAGTGAGCAACAAAGAGCATATACAACATATAATCCAGGAATGCCATGACAACTGTTCATCAGGACATTTATCCACAGAAAGAACCTTAAAAAAAGTGAAAAAAACTGCCTGGTGGATAGACTGGAAAGAAGTCACTACAGAATATGTTACCAGCTGTGAAACCTGCCAGAAATCTAATAAAAATACTGGAAAAAGGTTTGGACTCTTACAGAAGATATCTGAACCTACAACCAGGTGGGAAATTATCAACATGGATTTTGTCACTGGCCTCCCCCCTGGAGGTACTCATTCTTATAACTCTGTCCTAGTTATAGTTGACAGATATTCCAAAAAGGCAAAATTCTTACCTAACCACAAGGAAGATAGTGCTATGGATGTAGCCTTACTATTCTGGAATAGGATAATAGCTGATGTGGGTATACCCAAGATTATAATCAGTGACAGAGACCCCAAAATCACATCTGGATTTTGGAGGAATCTACATGATATACTGGGTACAACCCTAGCATTTTCTACAGCATACCATCCCCAAACTGACGGATTAGCTGAAAGGATGATACAGACCCTAGAAGATATGCTAAGGAGGTTCTGTAGCTTTGGTCTAGAATACAAAAAATCTGATGGTTATTGCCATGATTGGGTCAGCCTACTCCCAGCCCTAGAAATGGCTTATAACAGCAGTAAACATTCTACCACCAAGGAAGCTCCTTACATACTAGAAAGAGGATGGATTCCAAAACTACCTAGGAATAACGTGAACTATAACTTAGCCACTATTCATCCAACATCTCTTGAATTTAAAAAGATGATAGATGTAGCAAATAACCATGCTCAGAAATGTGTGGAATAAGCTGTTGAATATAAAAAAAAAAGATGGGAAAAATCCCATAAAGAACCTGACTTTAAGATAGGAGACCAGATCTTGATATCTACAACTAACTTCAACAACCTTGCAGGCAACAGGAAACTGAAACCAGCCTTTGTTGGACCATTTGTTATCAAGAAGATGCATTGCAAAAATGCTGTGGAAGTAATCTTGAGTGCAGAATTATCAAGAAAAAATCCGGTATTTCCTGTTAGCCTAGTCAAACACTTTAAACCAAGAGAAGGCAGCAACCTCCCTCCAGCAATAATCCCAAAAGCACCTGACCCTGTAAAAGAAAAAGGGAAAGTCAGCAGGATATTGAGAGATAAGAAAGAGAGGGTACAAGGAAAAGACATCAGACTATACTTAGTAAGATACAAAGGGGAATCTGCAGACAAAGATGAATGGTTAACAGAAAATAATATACCTGACAGACCAATACATCTGAGAAATTACAGAGCCAGTAAAAGGCACTGAAGCACCTATGCAGTTAAATTTTTTCTCCCAACTTCCTCCAGATTTTTTTCAGATATAACCATATCTGGGAGTGGGGGAATGACAGCTTGCTACTATTGCAGAGCAAGCTGTAAAAGTAACTAAAATAACATAAAAATAAAAATAATACAACCAACCTAAGGAGGAGTAGGAAAACCATAAATATTATTATTGAAATGGATTCTCCATCCAAAATTAGGTAGGGTCACTCACTGACCCCACCCTTGAAATCCAACTACTTATATTTTTAAATAATTGAGAAAAAAACCAAAATACTACGGCTCCAGTATTGAGCTTTTTGGCCAATTAAATATTTCACACACATTGTCACGTATAGGTTTCACACCTAAATTTCAGTCAGAATTGAGGTGTTGTGTATATTTTAGGAGTTACGGGCGGAAATGTGTTTTGTCACAATTCCCGCACGCAGCCGCAGCAGCCACAGCACCCGCGCGCAGCTGAGATACAGCTGTGTCAACCTGTCAAGGTCTTGTACGCAGCCCCGGGCCTCTGACAAGTACGCAGCCGCAGGACTACGGGCTGACATAGTAACAGGCAGCCTGGGTACTGCGTAAACAGGCTACAACATACACGGGAACTTGCTACATATGTAATAAAGGTTCCCGTGGATAATAGACTGTCTAAATACATAATATTATATAAAAATACCTAAATAATCCTTACACATATTTTTTATTTAATATAATACAAAGTATCAAGAATGTCAAAAATAAGACAATGACAGCTTCAAAAATATATTAAAATAATTTAATATACTTTTATGAGGTTTGCTATACATCAACATTTTTGTGACATACTAAGGAAGATAATGATTTAATAATATTACATGAATTCTCATGACTTATATTTTTAAGTAATTATCTTAACAAATCAACTGGAACTTGTAAATAAAGAGTAAAATCAATATTATGACTTTTACTCCAGTTATATGATACATAATGAGAACTTACCTGACATCAGAATGTCCGTAGAAATGTCTAATAATATAATTATTAGATTACTGGGAACATATACTAAGGATAATTAATTAAATAATACATAAATAGGACAGATTAGTGTTATTCACATGTCCTAATGTCCATTATAAGGTAGAACAATTCCCATACACTAAGGAACTAGATGCTACCCGGGCTATAGCACCAAGAGCACATGACAGGCTACCCCTGGTTACCCTGCTAGCCTTAGTGTCCGTCCCTTTGAGCACCTACAACCCTCAGAAGGACCATATTGGGACTCCAAAAACTATAAATACAGAGCTCTTTTGAGGATGTTGATGGGCAGAGACCCAGTAATATTCATATCCAGACGCCGTGCCAAGGAAATCAAATACTTATAAGAGATAAGTAAGTGATTTAAGGCAATGTCTGATCAGTAATATCCGTCTTCAAACCTCTTTTTATCAATTAAAACTGCTGAACAACCTTATAACCCCAGTATACAGGTTTAACCCATCAGTACACGTCCCAAACAGATACCCAAAGGATTTAATAATATACCAGTGAGTCTTATTATCCTTTCTCTGTCTTGGTAGCTTGGCTACAAGGCCCTACCACTCCATTGTGTATTTTATATACATATTATCTTTGGGTATAATAATATTTAAACTAAAAAACCCAAAGTAACCAGGACTATGTGTTTTCATGCTGAAATACCTGAAGAGAGGTGTTAAAGATCCCCAATATAATTGTGGCCCCTCTTTAAATATTTAATAATCAATTTTGATTTGAAACAATAAACAATAACCAAACCATTTAACCTCGCAATAAGCTTAATCCAAGTATTCTATGGATTTTTGCTGCAATTATTAAATAATATATTTATTATTTACAATATCACCTCTGGTAGCTAAAGGATAGCAAGGGTCTTGGCATCCAGGAGGCTGACACAACTAACCGCCTGAGAACCTGGTCGGCCCGGCTCCATCCATGAGTCGGATACCCCAGCGGGTTGCGGCCCGCCTCCCCTAGTCAGGCCCGGCCTGCAGCTGCGTGCTTGATCCTGCTGCGCCTACTGCTGAGCTTTGCAGCAACTGCTGCTGAGCGTGCAGCAGCTACTGCTGAGAACCGGCGCACCCCTGCTGCTGAGCCTAACCTACCAGATGCCGAGCGCGCAGGCTGCAATGCAGTTCCCGACCTGAGGCTATATAATGACACCACATCCCCCCCGACTTGAGTTCTGTTCCCAGAGGTCCCTTCCCATTGCTACCTCAATTACCTTTGCACCTTCCCCCCCTACCAACCCCACTTAACACACTCTGCGAGTTCCTCTCCCCCCGTTCCATCGCCACCATGCTCCCATGTGAGTTCTGCGCCCGGAACGGGCACGCATGTTCAATTGTTCCTGGTCAACGCGCCTGTGTTGCTTGCTGTCGCAGCCACTGTGGCTGCTCACTTAGTGGCGGCATGCCCTGAGCTCCCCCCCAATCCGGCTCTTGCCCCAGGCCGCGCAAGAGGGCTTGTCCGGACCCATTTGTAGTTTTGGACAAAAACACCAACTCGGAGGACTTGTGGACTCCGCCGTCCTACACCAAGCAAGGGTTGCAACTCAGCTTCTCCTCTTCGCCGCGCGGGGCCATTGTGGAAGGAGGAATTCCCATCCTTCAATGATTTCCAGAGGGCTATGCGATCCTGGGCAGACCGTGTCCGCGTTACGGAAGGCGCGAGGGAACCGCGCCTCAATGAAATTCTCCGGCATTGCGCTGCTCTGGCTCCGGGTCCTCCTTTGGCATCTGCACCGGCTCCACAAGGCACCCTGACACCGCCTGCGCCACCAGCAGTCTTGGATGAGAGGCCTACAACCCCCGACGTCCCCCTGCCTCCCATAATCATCCCCTCATGGCCTCCATCTGAACCAAGCCCCCCTGTTGGTTCCCCGGAGGCCCCGTCTTCACCAGCCGCTCCTCCCCCCAGCCCTCCCGAGATCCCGGAAATCCCAATCCTAATGGCACTCCCGGCGGCCAGCTTTGAGGTTCTTGCGGAAAGGTTGACCACGATGCTTTGGGATTATATCGCAACCCCCGGTGCCCAATCCTCGGAATCCCGGCGCAAGCTCCTGGCGTCTTTCTGGGCCTTACTGGAATTGTCAAGGGCGGAAATGGAGGAGATGATGAAGATGGCTTAGATGCATTGCCCCCCTTCCCCTTCTTCCCTTTCTTTTCTTCACAAGTCTTTTTTTTTACCGCGCTTCCTTTTTCCTAAGAAATACACGTATCCGCGCGAGGTCTTAACTTCTGAGAGAAAGTGCGCAACCGCGCTTTGTGAGAATGAGCTTGAGATTGAGGTTTGCGTCCGCGCGCTTTGCTTTGTGAGCAACTGTAAGTGACCAGCTGTTCCAAAAGGGGCACCTGGACCGCCCCAGACAAACTTCCACCCAGTTCCCCGTACCCATACTACAAAACAAACAAACAGCGTGCCGACAGCCTGCGCGCACCACCGGAAGTATAGGGAGAAGCAATGGGAAACAAACATTCTGGGGTGTCTAGTCATTCCGGCTGTGAACCAGCTAGAGCACCCCCTTACAAAGCCAAGCTTTTAACCATGTCCATACCATCCATGACCATTGGGCCCATCCGTGAAGAAAGAAAAAGGAGAGAAAGAAACAGAAAAGAAGGGAAGAACAGCCCAGAATCAAAGAGCAGAAAGAAATATTCAATTTTTTTTTTTTTTTTTGCAGAGCTCTTTGTCCTGCCATCGGTGCGCGGGGCTTGTCCTCGCGTTTGCGGACCCAACGTCACTCCGAGCCCGCGTACCTGCAATCAATAAACCATAGCCAGTACCAATCCAAAACCAAGTCCAAACCAAAGAATAAGGAAACAAACATTCTGGGGTGTTTAGTTATCCCGGCTGTGAACCGGCTAGAACACCCCCTCACCAAATCAAGCTTTAACCACCTAGCGCCCCCCCAGATTGACAGCTGTCCCCAGCAGTCTGCAACCTTTTACTTCTCCAAGGTTGCGCTTTGCGCGCCGGTTCTTTGCCATCTGAATGATCCGCGTTGTCGCCCAACCCCGGGACTTCCTTGCCCTCGAACCCCAAATCATCGCCCAAAGTTTTGTTGAAGGAAGTGGAACCACGCGCAAAGAAGCGTTTCACATGTGAAGCCGCAGCCTTTTGCTTAAGTGGTGTCCTGTCCAATTCCTCGAGCTGGTAGCTGCAGCCCAAGAACTTAGAGGCCACGCAATACGACCTGTTCCACCGGTTGGCAAAAAGCAAGCCCCACTGAGATTCCAGACTCCAATTATACAGCAGGACCAGGTCCCCCTTCCGCAGTGGGTCCCGGAGCCGATGGGAACAGGGCTTGTCCCAATAGCGGATGGATGCCATCCAGGTTTTCTTCAACCAATCCGCAGCCTTTTCCAAGGTCTCCTCCCGCCTAAGGAGTTGCTTGGCCCGCGCCTCGACTAGATCCGCGGACGTCTTGACCTTCCACCAATCCACGCCCAAGAACGTGTTCAGCTCAATGTCCACCGGAAGCACAGGCCGCTGCCCGTAGAGCAGTTTGTAAGGCGACTACCCCGTTGAGCGCTTCACAGAGATCCAATCGGCAAAAAAAAACCCCTGGGAGCTCTTCTTGCCACCTTTTGCCGTCCTCACCACACATTTTCACCAGGGCATCCTTGATTGGCTGATGCCCCTTCTCAATCATCCCTGCGCCCTCCGGGTAGTACTCCGTCACGTGCCCAAACTTTGCTCCACAGCTCTGCACCAGCGTCATTAGGCGTCCTCAAAACTCCGCCCCTCCGTCAACAGTGACCAAGCGAAGCGACCTGTAGCGCGCAAACCAGTCCTCCTCCAGAAACCAAGCCACCGTTTCCGCCAATAACTTTACCAGGGGCCTCGCTGCCACCCACCCGGACAGATTGTCGCGCGCAACCAGCAAATACGCAAACTTGCCCGCCTTGATGTGGACAAAATCTAGCAAAACGCGCCCAAAAAGTGCTTCTTTTCCTGTGGGGTGGCCGACCTCCTTGGGTAAACTTGAGCTTTGCCGCTGGCAGGCCTTGCAAGAATTAACCCAATTGCGCACCGCGCGTACAGTCCCCGGCCACCAAAACCTTGCTTTCACCCTCCTCCGCGTCTCAACCTTTCCCCAGGAACCAAGGTCGTCATGCAGACTCCTCAGGATCACTTCTTGGTTGGCCCTAGAAGTCGGGCAACAAGAGGCACAGGACTGCTCTGCCGCCACAACTGACTGTCCTGTAGGTAGAAGTTCAAAAAGTTATGCCTCACCCACCGGATGACCGCGCCTGCCATTACCTCAGGGAACCGGAGATCCTGCAAATAAGAGCACAAGACCGCGTAAAACCCTGACTGACACAATGGAAGACAAATCTCCGCCTCTGCCATTCCTACCTAAACAACCGGAGCTTCCATGTCCAAGGGTTCTGCCCCCTTTTATGGATTGTCCTGCGGGTACAGTGACAGCGCGTCTGGCATTGTGAACGCCTTTCCTCAAATGTGTACCACGCTAAAGGAGAATAAATGGGGAAAAGCTACCCACCTGGTCATGGGCGCGTTTGGCAACATTGGTGAGTTAATCATTTGCGCCAAGGCCTTTGCGTCAACCAAGAGCTTGAAATGCATGCCCCACAAAAGGTGCTGCAACCGCCGTACAATCTTGGTGACGCCGCACAGCTCCAGCTTTGGCTGAGAATAGCAACTCTCTGTTGCGGTAAAGGTGACCAACTTGTAGAGCACCGGCCTATCTTTCCCGTCCTCCTCCTGTGTCAAGACCCCCCCGGCGCCAAACTCGCTAGAGTTGACTGCCAAGCCTATTCCTCTGGCGTCGTAATTGAGATCCCAAAGGACGATGTCACGCCCCACAATCTCCTTGAGCTTTGCGAACGCGGCATTGCATCTTTGGTCCAATTCCACTCCGCACCCTTCTGCGTCAGCGCCCGCATGGGGCTTGCCACTTCCGCAAACCGCTTGATGAACATGCGGACGTAGCTACATAACCCCAGGAACTGCAAGATATGCAACACCATCCAGGGAGTCGGCCATTCAAGAACCTTGTTCCGCTTCTTCTCCGCTATCCGCCTACCATCAAAGGCCACAACGTGCCCCAGCACCTTGAGCGCCGGAACACAGACCGCTAACTTTTTCCCAGAAAGGTTAAGGCCCGCCTCCTCAATCCGGAAGAGGACCCGTTCCAGAGTCTCCGCGTATTCCCAGACAAATTGACCGATCGCGGGTGCATCCTCTAGAACCGTTCCTTTGTAGTCCGTTCTGGGGCCTTTAATGCCAGCGTTGTCAATGAAGATTTGCAAGCCTTCCGGAAGATTGTTGCGTAGTATCCAGGTCATTTGAGCTTGGTATACCGCCACCGAGTTGGTTGCACCTTGCGGTAGCTGTGTCATTTGCATCCTCCCTAGCCCGGTCTCAAAAGCCGTCAGCGGCGGCGAGTCAGGGTGGAGTTCTTGCTGGTCATATCCTCCCATCACATCCACCAGACCGTAGCAAGCGCGCCCGGCCATTGACTCCAGAAACTCTTCCATGCGCGGGGGAAGCCACGTGTTGCAAATAGTGAACGAATTGAGCCTCTGAAGGTTGTGAATGATCCTTAGCGATTTCCCATCCTGTTTGAAGACCGCAAAGATAGGGCTTGAATAGCTTGACATGGACTGCTTGTAAAGCCCCTTCCTCACGCGCTCCCGTACCAGCTCCAGAAAGGGTTCCCAAACAGTACGGGGGATCGGAATTGGCTTGATTTGCCACAGTTTATGAGGGATGTTGGGAATAACATAAGGGTCCCCAATCTGGCCTCTCAACAACCCACGCTTGTCTGGTCCAAAAGCAAGCGCCTTCTCCCTCAACACCAACACCAACACTGGAAGATCCCTTTCCTCCGCACTCAAACATCCCGCCGGTCCAAAATTAAGGGCATCCACCCGTTTGTCTGTGATTCGCGCCAACCGCGTTACCCATTCATTCTTCCTAAGGGGCGTCTCCCACGGGTCTCAGGACCACGCGATTGGTTGTAAGGGTCCTTTGAGCCCCTGGGGCATTGGCTCATTTTGCGGCCGTACTTTTTGCACTACTGGTTTGTACTTGCCCGCGTTGCACCGCGCCATCCAGACCCGGCCCTTGCTGTTGTAAGTCCTAGTACTAACCAGACCGGGGCTGTTGCCTTTGCTCATGACTGTGGCACCATGATAGGGTTTTTGAAGCATAGAACCTTCCGGCAATGCACACTGATGAATTGAACTTACATCTGGCGCCTGCGCCCTATGCGCGCCCCCCTCCACTTGCTCCTTACCAGTCGGCCACCCATGCTGAGCCAGAGCTCCCGCTGCGCGGTTACCGCGGCCGACTAGGGAAAATCCTCCGCGGGGTAACCCTTACGGTCAGCCCCCACATTGGACTCCTCATTGCCGCCAGCCACCGGGCCCTGCACCCACCTCCCTCTCCCGTGATCGCAGATTGTTGTCTCAAACCGCACCCCAAGTGAATCTTTGACGGTCAGTGCCTCCGTTCCTTCCTCGGCGTTGAAGGCCATTTGAGCTCGGAACCCAAACATAAATGGTCGAACTAGTATCACGTCACCGCATTCCACTGAGAGAAATGACAGGGGCTTACAAACCTTTGCAACTTCAACCTCCTCCACCTCTACTACTCCATCCACGCAGAATTCACCGCCATTTAACGCCCAAAGGCCCATTGCACACTTCCTCTGCACCAGGCCAAGCTCGTCTGCAAACCTTGATGGAAGCAAGTTGACCATTGAACCACTATCTACCATTGCCCACACCTTCCTCCCCACAATGGTCATTGCGACATAAGCAAGCGGGACTGATACCAACTTTGACCGGCACGGCTCAAGATCCGTTTCCCCCTCCGCCACATTAACTTGCTGAACCTTTGTCGGTACCCGGCCCTGACCGCAATCTTTCAAGGCCTGGACCATCTCATCGACAACTGTGGGGGATACCACCGCTAGCTCTCGTAGGGTCAGGGGTATTGGTGAGTTGTTCCCCATCACCCTTTGGACAATGTCCGCGGCCTTCTTTTTACCCGCAGGATTAGGGGACAGCCCGTCCGGCGCCGGCACGCGCTCAACTGGCTTTGGGGCCGTTGGTTGCTTGTCAAAATCCATCTCAATTTGCTTGTTTGTCGCCAATGCCCTGACTTTGGCCTCCACTCTTGGCGCTACCCAGGTTCCGGGCGCGGTGATGATCCCAAGCAAAAACCAGACGGCCTTGGCCTTAGCCTTTGCTCTTTCCAGCACTTGCACCATTGGCGGAGGCTTGTCCTTGGTCAAGTCCACCTATTCACCTGCCGGGAAGATGTACGTCATCCCAGATGCGCAAACAAGCCCCTTGTCCATGTCCCGGGTGAGGTTCTTGCAAAACGACTTCCAGTGCCCTCTCTCCCCGCAATATGACTACCGCGGCGACCCGAACGACCCAGATGGTCCGCTGGGGGGCTGGAACCCTTCTGCCATGTGAGGTGGTACCGCGCGCAGTTGAGAAGGAGCCGTCGGAGGCGGTGTGGCTGTTGGAGCCGCGGGAGCCGGTGTATGGTTGAGGAAAACCCTTATGTCCCGCAGAATCTCCGTCATCTCTCCGACTGATGGTCCCAGAGACTGTTGGGAAAGTCCGGCATGAGAGTGCATTGGCGGCCGCGCGGCCAAGGTTTGGTTGGGGACCGGCGCCGAGATTGTGACTGATTTCTTGGAGGAAGACGGGTACGTTTGTGCCGTATCCGCAATGAGCTTTTCCAAATTGATTTTGCTCTCCACAGCCTGACAGATAACCGAAAGATTGGGAAGAATTGCGACGCTTCCATCCAGTGACCTCTTAACCAGACCGTGGTCGTACAGGTATTGCTGCACTCTGGAACGGAGCTGAGGCGCAAGACCCCCCAGAAACGCCCGCTTCATGGCACCCGTCTGACCCGTGACAACCTCGTTCTTTGCCAAGTAGCCATAGATTTGCTTGAAATTTGACATATATTCCACTAGTCCCTTGCGCAATTGCACCCCCCCATTTTTGCTTGCTTCCTCCGCGGCTCAATCAAAATCTCTTTCTCGGAACCGGGGTTCGCACTTTCCCCACCTTGCCAACATCTTGCTTTTCAACTTCCCCCAGTCCTGCCTCTTGTAACCAACAATTTCTTCCACGTCCCGCAGCTTCTCCTCCTTGGTAATGAACAACACAATAGTCCAAACCTTATCCAGGCCCGACACGCCCTCCGAATCCTCGATCCCTTTGAATCTAGAAAGAAACCGCTCCACGTCCGAGGTACTAAACCAAAGATGAGGGAAGTCCCTTGGCCTCAAACAAACGCGGCAAGGAGCCTCCACCGCCATGTCCAATGACCCTTCCAAGGGAGGAGCAAAAACGCTAACTCTGGGAGCATGAGCAGATGGCGGCGGAGGGGGTTGAGTAGCAGAAACAGGAGTCAAACGTAGAGGATAGGGAGGGGGAACATTGGATCCCGGAGCGGTTGTCGGCAGCATCCTGCATTATCTTCAAGAGACTGAGAACAGATCGAGTTCCCGGCCAGACCCCCAGATGTGGAAACTTTAGAGGTTTTCCCTCACAAAGTTGTCCCTAGTTATGGAGTCAATGGTTCTAGCGTCTGTAAGACTTGAGGATGCTTCCTTTTTTTCCGGAGAAGAGAGGATGAGTGAGCAAGAATCCCCCCAAGAGAATCCATGAGACCAAAATATGAATCCCCCCCCCTCAGCCCTAACCTAAGTACAAGCACAAAGACAAACTGACAACCATGAAGAAGAAACCCTAGAACCAGAACCCTAATCCATACCCTAACCCATACCCTATCCCTTCAGCTTGCCTGCCATTACGCACATCCGGTTTGTCCTTACGTGGCACGGCCCTCCGCCGCGCGCTACCCAAAGTTCACCGTGCTGGCCCGTATCCCCCCAACGCGCCGTTGCAAATTTCCTAGTCCCGTGGCCGTCCACGTGTATAGCCCTGCGGTCGCCCCGCCTTTTCCTCCCCCGACTAACCGCCTGAGAACCTGGTTGGCCTGGCTCCATCCATGAGTCGGATACCCAAGCGGGTTGCGGCCCGCCTCCCCTAGTCAGGCCCGGCCCGCAGCCGTGTGCTCAATCCTGCTGCGCCTACTGCTGAGCTTTGCAGCAGCTACTGCTGAGAACCGGCGCACCCCTGCTGCTGAGCCTAACCTACCAGATACCAAGAGCGCAGGCCGCAACGCAGTTCCCAACCCAAGGCTATATAATGACACCGCACCGCCCGACAACCCGTTCCAGGTATCCAGGGCGTACCCGCATGACCCAATCCGCGCGTCTTGCAATGCGCGATCCGCTTGGTCCGCGTAAGCCGTCCAATGCACGCAAGCTTTCCAATCTGCGCAGTCCGTCCGGTCCGCAATCCGCGTGATCCGTCCGTCTCCCGTCTCCAGGTGCTGAGCCCAACCCAACCGCTACTGGGCCTAGCCAGCAGCACGGCTAGCTGCGGCAAGGCCCTGCCCATTACTGAGCGTGCCGCTGCTGCTGAGCCCGCCGCTATTGCTGAGCGCGCCGCCCGCAGCCCTTTTCCAACTCGCGTCCATAAAAGAGCACCACATCCCCCCCAACTTGAGTTCTGTCCCAAGAGATCTCCCACCATCTCACCTTCCGTAGTTTCACCCCCCTTCCCCACTTGTTGCGACTACCCCACTCCTCACCAGCAAGTACAATACCTCCCCTTCTCCCTTGCTCTCCCCCATGGCGTCCTGCACCTATTGCAGGTGGAACGGCCTTGCCTGCCGGATCAATCCTGGCCGTTGCGCATGCATCCCTTGCTGCGCCGGCCACCACTGTTGCTTGCTGAGTGATGATATGCGGCGTGCTCTTCCGCGTGTCCAACCCTGACCCCGACTGGGCAAGAGGGCCCATTGCAACTCGTTTGTGGTTTTGAGCAACAAGGAAATCTCAAGCCACGAGTGGACCCCGGCCGGCTCCCCCAACAACTCCCTGCCCCACGCTCCTCCTGGCCCATCCTCGCGCAAAAGCCATGACTTGGGCTCACCGTACCTTTGTGCTGGGCCTCCAAGACGCGCGGACTTTCCAAACTTTGCAGCATATCAGAACGCGGCTTGAACCTGGGTGGCCCGGGTCCGCATCAACCAGCCCGCAATGGACCTGCAATTCTTCACTCGTCCGGCTGCTCCTCCTCCGCCTCCTCCACAACCAGCCCCAGCTCCGCGTCCTGCCCCGCCACCGCTGTCACCATCCCCAGCTCCACATTCCTCACCCAAGCCGGCCCGTCAACCGTCCCCTGTTGTGGTCCCTTCATCGCCCGAACCGGCTCCTGTCCCCAATGCCGCTCCAGGCCCGGACCCCACTCCCCCTGCCGGTACTCCCAAGGTCCCGGACTTTATTCCAATTGTTCCAGCCATCCCAATCGCCAGGTTTGACGCAATGGCAAACGACGTGGATGGACTCCTCCAGAGGTTCCTAGACGCGCCGCATGGTCACGACGCCAACTCCCGGCACAAACTTCTTGCCTCATTCCGCAACCTGGTCGCCGCAGCTTGCTCAGACGCGGTGAGGATGATGAGAGCTGGACCTACTTAGACGGATTGCCCCCCCTCCCTTTCCTTCTCTTATCCTTTCTCCTTTGTATTTAGCGCCTATACACAAAAAGACACACGTTGTGCGCAATTGATTAGCCTTTGGGCTTGTGAGTCCCTGAGAGAGAATAAGAACCGCGCGCAAGATATGCGCCTTGGAGAGAGAAGATCCGCTCCAGTGAGAGAAATTGGCAAAGGTGAGAAATCCGCGCCAGTGAGAGAAATTGGCAAAGGTGAGAAATCCGCGCCAGTGAGTCTGAAAGTGAGAAATCCCTGCCAGTGAGAGTATCCGCAAGAGTACATGGGGAGACCTTGGTGCTCCAGCGTGCGTACGCAAACCTTGAGAGAGACAGGAAGAGAAAAAAAAGGAAATGGAAGAATGAATAGATAAGAAGGAACAAGAGAAAAATAGTTTTTTTTTTTTTTTTTTTTTTTTGAGCCCGCCTCCTGCCTCCCAACTCCAACCTTCCACATCTGCGCTAGCTTCCCTTCCAACTTTTCCTCTTTCCCCAGCGGACCACACCCTCTATACCCATTGCCAGATCCAAGGCGCGTTGCCTCAACAAATCCCACATGGGCCTTGTTTGCAAATTGTTGTCCCAAACCGCCTAGGTGCACCTCCTTCCTCCTTTGAGATTTGAGCCCATCCGCGCGCAAAACCCAAAAAAAAGCAAACACCCCCAGACGTCCTTACCACAACGCGCTGTGGAGGAGGAAAGAGGCTTCAAAACCCTTTCAATCCCAGCCCTCTCCTCCCCCACCCCGTCCACACAACATGCCTTGCCCTTTGCAGTTCTTGTGACCTTGTTCTCCCCTCCAGAGATTTCTGACCGCCCCCTTCCCGCCGGACAGCGCGTGACCACTTGGTCCTTCTGCTCCGCCCCACCGTCCATCCATTCCGCGCCCGTCCTTTCCGTTGCTGCCATTACCCTTTCCAAATGTGCGCTCCCCGCCATTGAAGGGATCCAGCTCGAGTCGTGATTCTCTGACATGTGGTCCGTCTCTTCCGCCACTGCGTCTACCTTCCTCGCAAGGCCCGTCTGCCGTTCACCGGTTCCCAAACCGCACGGTGTGGTGTCAATTTATAGACACGGATTGGGAACTGCGTTGCGGCTGCGCGCTCAGCAATGGAGGCAAGCGGGCTCAGCATGAGGGTATGGGGAGTGCTCAGCAGCGGCAGCTGCTGGATCAGCAGTAGCCGCTGTTTGGCTCGACACCTAGTGGACAGGTTGGGATCAGCATTGAATGTGGCGTGGGCAGCAATCCGCCCCCAAGATCGGATTTGGAAGGTAGTGCGCTTGACAAGGTTCGTGGGCGCGCCGCTTTGGATACGTAGGGGCGGAGCAATCCGCAGGCTGTAAAGGAGCGGATGGAGCGCGCGGATCATGCCGGATATTACCAAACACCCACGACGGGCACAGACAAACGGATACAGACAGGCGCGGGGGGCTCCAAGCAGGGCGCAGTGCAAGGACCGCATCATGAGAAGGATGAACCGGATGGACGGAACGGCGTACGGACGTTGGGGGGAGTTTGGTATGGAGGCCGGGAGAGGAGGGTGGGGTTTCTGTTTTGGGATTGTTTTCTGTTTCTTTGTCATACTGTTATTTGTGCGTGTACTTAGGTTAGGGTTGAGGGGGAGGACTTATCCTCACTCTCAACTCAAGGTTGGGGAGGAGGAGGGGCATGAGTGCATGAAGGGAAGGAGACCATCACATCATCAGATTGAATCACTCATCTCACCAGGAGATTAAAGGAACTCATACCAGATACACATCCAGGTGGAAAGTTCTAAGGGTTGAAGGATTGGCGATTTCACTCTCTCTCTACTTTTCTTTATCTTTTTATCTCCTTATTTCTATCTCTCATTTCAAGTGCAACTCCGGGCATCCCCATCTCCTTTCAAACGCAGGGAACCGTTAACTTCCAAACATTGGGACAATTATAGGGGGATAACCTTTATTGTTTCCACATCTGGGGGTCTGGCCGGGAACCAACCTTCCGTTTCTTGTCTTTTGAAGGTAACCGGGCGCGATGTCCTATTCATACCTCCCTACAGTTTCTCCTTCTTCTTCTTCTTCTTCTTCTACTTCCGTCTCCGGAATATCCGGCATGATCCGCCCGCTTGCGCGCGCGGATCATTCCGGATATTACCAAACACCCACAACGGGCGCGTACAAACGGATACGGACAGGCGCGGGGGGCTCCAAGTAGGGCGCCGTGCAAGGACCGCGTCATGAGAAGGACAAACCGGATGGACGGAACGCCGTACGGACGTTGGGGGGAGTTTGGTATGGAGGCGGGGAGAGGAGGGTAGGGTTTCTGTTTTGGGATTGTTTTCTGTTTCTTTGTCATACTGTTATTTGTGCGTGTACTTAGGTTAGGGTTGAGGGGGAGGACTTATCCTCACTCTCAACTCAAGGTTGGGGAGGAGGAGGGGCATGAGTGCATGAAGGGAAGGAGACCATCACATCATTGGATTGAATCACTCATCTAACCAGGAGATTAAAGGAACTCATACCAGATACACATCCAGGTGGAAAGTTCTTAGGGTTGAAGGATTGGGGATTTCACACTCTCTCTACTTTTCTTTATCTTTTTATCTCCTTATTTCTATCTCTCATTTCAAGTGCGACTCCGGGCATCCCCATCTCCTTTCAAATGCAGGGAACCGTTAACTTCCAAACCTTGGGACAATTATAGGGGGATAACCTTTATTGTTTCCACATCTGGGGGTCTGGCCAGGAACCAACCTTCTGTTTCTTGTCTTTTGAAGGTAACCGGGCGCAATGTCCTATTCATACCTCCCTACAGTTGCTCCTTCTTCTTCTTTTTCTTCTTCTCCTTCCGTCTACGGGTCTGCTACTCTGACCCCACTCTTGTATTCCATCCCTCCTCCTCCCCCTCCCTCCGCTTGACCCAGGATGAGCTACGCCATTCCCCCATTGGTCTCCAGTGACCATGAACCCACTCGTCTGGTTTGCATCAGGATGCGCAACTACCCTCACATCCGATTCAACACCGCAGATGTGGAGCGATTCATCTTGAGATACAAAGGTATTGCAGATGCAGAAGGTGCGTCGGACGCCAATAAGGCCCGGCTTGTTGTCCTGTTCATTATGGACAAAGAGAAACTCCGGGATGTGGAGGAAATCAAAGGCTACAAGAATCAAGATTGGCCAAAACTGAAGGCAGAGATCCTAACGCGGTGGGGTAGGCGCAAACCTTGATTCCGGGAAAGCAATTTTGACCGCGTGGCCTCGGAGGCAAGCGCGCGCGGAGGAGTCAGAACTCAGGTGGAGCTGGCGGAGTACACCTTGAAATTTGATTGGATCTATTGGTACTTTTCAAGGAACAAGGTGGTGGCGGGACAGAGGGGGGCCATGAAGCCCGTGTTTCCGGGCGGTTTAGGCGCTCAACTCCGGGCAAGGGTGCAGCGGCATCTTTACAATAACAACTTGGTAAAGCGGTCATTGGACGGGAGCATTGCGCTCCTTCCGGAGCTGGCTGTCATTTGCCAGGCTGTGGAGAGCAAGCTCAACTTAGAAGAGCTTATTGAGGATACCGCTAAGTCCTTCCCAGCGGGACCAAAGAAATACGTCCCCCAGGTTTTGGCTCCGGCGCAATTTACGGCCCCGGTTCCGCCTACTTCAACGCGTGTTCCGGTTCCTCAACCTGCGCCCGCCCCTCCGGTAAGTGAATTGATGGAGCTTATGAAGGATTTGAAGATCTGCATGAGCCGTATGGGCCAGCAGCAGCCGCAAGGGCCTCCACCGCACATGGTGGAAGGGTTCCGGCCGCCCGGTACCTTTGTGCCGAGGGGGTGTTTGTACTGCGGGGCAAACAGTCATTGGCAATTGGCGTGCAAGGAGCTTACAAAGGATCTCCACGGGGGATTGGTTTGACCGGCGGGGATGGGGTACATGTTTCCAACGGGCAAACAGATTCCAATGGAGCCAAGCCAGCCGACCGCAATGCAGCAGGTGCACACACGGGGTCAGGAGGCGGGAACAACGGCGCGAGCGTCACTAGGCATTGTTGCCGGTCCCGGATTGTGGCAATCACCTTGGGTGGAAGCTGAGGTAAGGGTAGTGGCAACGGAAGAGAAGGTGGAGGTCTCCAATAAGATGGAGGTGGATGCAATGGAGCAACCCCCGTCTACCGTTTTGAAACCGGCCGCACGCGCGCCCGGAATCAAGGCGCCAGCAGCGAATCCTGTAGGGAAGAAGAAAGCGGCGGACATTGTGGGAAGGGTGATGGGTAACAAGACTCCGGTTCCGCTGACTTTGGGGGAACTGGCGGCTGTGTCTCTGGTGGTGGTAGACAAGATTGTTCAGGCGTTGCAGGATTTAGGTCAGGGCCGGGTACCTCAGACGGTACAGCGGGTTCATGTGGTGCGGAAGGAGGAGGGGCGCGAGGAGTGTGAGTTGATATTGGTTTTGACTCCGCTCGCTTAAATTCCGATGGTCATAGCGGGGAGGAAGGTGTGGGCTATGGTGGACAGCAGTTCAATGGTGAACCTGCTGCTGTCGCGGATGGTGGATGATTGGGGGTTGATCAGGCTGAAATGCGCGATGGAGGAGGAGGTTGAGGTCGCAAGGGTCCGTAAGCCTCTTTCTTTTCTTTTGGTTGATTGTGGGGATGTGATTTTGGGATGGCCTTTCATGTTTGGGTTCCGAGCACAAATGGTTTTCAATCCAGAGGCGGGAACAGAGGCGTTGACGGTGGAGGATTTGTCCGGCGGAAGGTTTGAGACAACTATCTGCAATCAAAGGAAAGGGAAGCGAAGAAGAGTGTTGGAGTATGAGGAGGAACCGGACGCGGAGTTGGCCTGCGACGGGCAACCCTTGGAGGATTTTTTCTAGTCAACCAAGGAGACCGCACGGAACAAGCTCCGGTTTCGCGCGGGCGGTCAACTAATGAGGAGCAGGGAGGAGGAGGAAGGAAAGTGCAGGGCGCGTACGTCGCAGAAGTAAGTCCCTTTTCTCAGTATGCATTTCCCGAGGGTACTACGCTTCAAAAACCCTATCATCGTGCCACACTCGTGAGCAAAGGCAAAAGCCCCGGTTCCATTCTATGCAGGACCTACAGCAAAGGATGCGTGCAGATGATGCGGTGCAACGCTGGAAAGTACAAGCCGGTGTCCCGGAAGGTCCGACTGAGGAATGAGCCGATGCCCCAGGAATTGAACAGACTGCTTCAACCAATTGCTTGGTTGCGGGACCCTTGGGTCACGCCAATTAAGGCTTTGGGGTGGGTTACTAGTTTGGCGCGGATCACGGAGGAGCAGATTGCAGCTTTCAATTTCGGCCCGGCGGGTTGGTTGAGTACAGAGGAGCGTGAGTTGCTGATTTTGGTTCTGGTTCTTTGGGAAAGAGCGCTCGCGTTTGGACCTGAAGAGCGAGGGCTCCTGAAAAACAATATTGGCAACCCCTATGTCATCCCCACTGTCGATCACAAGCCATGGCAGATCAAGCCAATTCCAATACCGCGGGCGGTCCGGGAGCAGTTTCTGAAGTTGGTGCAGGAACGGGTGAAGACTGGCCTCTACGAACAGTCAACGTCTAGTTACTCCAGTCCGATCTTTGCGGTAGTTAAGCAGGACGGAAAGTATTTGAGGATTGTCCATGATCTACAGCGGCTCAACTCTTTTACAATCCGGGACGCAGGACAGCCCCCTTGCGTTGACAAGTTCCTTGAGTCAATGGCGGGGCGCGCTTGTTACAGTTTAGTGGATGTGATGGGGGGATACAACCAGCGCGAGTTGGATCCTTGCTTGCGGCCTCTAACGGCATTTGAAACTGGGTTGGGAAGAATGCAGTTGACTCGGCTACCGCAGGGCGCAACCAATTCTGTGGCGGTGTACCAGGCGCAAATGGTATGGATACTGAAAGACAATCTTCCGGAGGGAGTCCAAATCTTCATTGACGACGCGGGCATCAAAGGTACAAAATACAATTACGGAGGGGCGGAGATAGTTGAAGTTCCTGGCATCCAACGTTTTGTGTGGGAATACACGCAGAAGTTGGAACGCATCCTGTTCCGCATTGAGGAGGCAGGACCAACGGTGTCGGGGAAGAAGTTGGCGGTTTGTGTTCTGGCGCTCGAAGTCCTTGGCCATGTTGTTGCTTCCGACGGCCGGTGCATTGCAGAGAAAAAGCGGCATGAGGTCCTCAAATGGCCAACCCCGCGGACGGTGTTGCATGTTCTTCAGTTCTTGGGATTATGTAGCTATGTCCGTATGTTCATTGCAAGGTTTGCGGAGGTGGCAAGCCTGCTCCAATGACTAAAGCCGAAAGGCGCGGAGTGGAAGTGGGGGGAAGAATGCAATTGCGCGTTCCGGAAGCTCAAGGAGATCGTGGGACGTGACATTGTGCTCCGCGATCTCAACTACAACGCAGGAGGAATTAGGCTAGCAGTTGATTCCAGCAAATTTGGCGCAGGGGGGGGGGTTCTCACTCAAGAGGACAATGGCAAGGATAGGCCGGTACTTTACGAGTCGGTCAACTTCACTCCAACAGAAAGCCGGTACTCTCAGCCAAAGTTGGAGTTGTGCGGGGTCACCAAGATTGTGCGGCGGCTCCAGTATCTTTTGTGGGGGGTTCACTTTGAGCTTTTGGTGGATGTGGAGGCGCTGGCGCGGATGATTAATTCCCCGGCGTTGCCAAACGCTCCCATGACCAGGTGGGTGGCGTTTCTTCAACTTTTCTCCTTTGTTGTTGTTCATGTTCCGGGGAAAGCGTTCACTATGCCCAACACGTTGTTGCGGTATCCAAGGGACAACCTGTTTGAGGATGCGGAACTGCTCGACGTGGAGACCCCGGTTGTCAAGGTAGGGGTTGTGGAGGCAGGCGTTCAGCTGCCGCTCTGGCAGACTGGGCGGTACGCAATTCTTTGTGACTACTTGCGGGACCTTTGTTTTCCCAATGGATCTACGGACAAGGACATGCAATGGGCAAAGCGGCAAGCAGGGAACTTCTACGTACAGGAGGGGCAGCTTTGGCAGGGGAAGACCCCGGTTCCTCTTGTGGTTACCACTTCAAGGGCGGATCAGGAAGCTATCCTCTGGAGCCTTCACAACGATCTTGGTCATCAAGGGTAGGTTGAAACGCGGAGGCGGGTGAAAGAGCCGTTCTGGTGGCCGGGGGTAGTGCGTGCGGTGCGGGAATGGCTGGCGTCCTGCAAAGCCAGTCAACGGCGGAGCGCAAGATTGCCTAAGGAGGTCAGTAACCCCACAGGGGAAGACACCCTCTTTGGTTGAGTCTTGCTTGATGTTGTCCACATGAAGGCCGGTAAGTTTGCCTATCTGCTTTTTGTGCGGGATGTCCTGTCCGGTTGGGTGGAAGCGCGTCCGTTGGTCAAGCTCTTGGCGGAAAAAGTTGCTCTGTTTCTGGAGGAAGATTGTTTTGCGCGGTACCGGTCGCTTTGTCTGGTTACAGTGGACGGAGGGGCTGAGTTTTCCGGCCGGTTGGTCAAGTTGGTGAAGAGTTGCAGAGCCAAGTTTGGCCAGGTAACGGAGTACTATCCCAAGGGGGCCGGCATTATCCAACGTGGGCATCAACCAATCAAGGACGCCCTGGTCAAGATGTGCGGGGAAGACGGGAAGCGCTGGCAGGAGACCCTTCCGATGGTTCTGTTTGCGGATCGGATTTTGGTGAAGCGGTCAACAGGCTACTCGCCATACGAGTTACTTTTTGGGCAGCGCCCCGTGCTTCTGGTGGACATTGAGTTGGAGACGTTCCTGGGGGTTGACTGGTGGAAGGTGAATACTTCTGCCAAATTGCTTGAGGCTTGCGCCAAATAGCTCCTTCAACAGGTTGGGATGCTTGCATTGTCTCCGGGATCCCTTGCAGTAGGGGGATTTGGTGCTCCTGTACAACCAAAGTCTGGAGTCTCAGTGGGGGAAGTTGTTTGCTAACCAGTGGAACGGCCCTTTCTGCGTGTTGTCCAAGTTCAAGGGCGGAAGCTATCAGTTGGAGGAATTAGAAGGTACTCTGCTGAAACGGAAGGCAGCCGCTTTGCATTTCAAGCGCTTCTTCGCGCGAGGATCTACCTTGTTCAACAAAACAGCAGAAGGGGGTGATGGATCTGAAGAGGGGAGTGTGGAGCGCGGCAATGGTGTAGGAACGCGATCCGGGGATTTGTCTTTGGGCGGAGAAGCGGAGACCGTGCCGTTGCAACGGAGTAGGCGGTTGCGACCAGCTGGGGACAGTGGCCAGTTTGGGGGGGGGAGGTAGAGGGGGTAGGGGGATAAGTTTTGATTTGGTGAGGGGGTGCTCTATCCGGTTCACAGCAGGAACAACTAGAAACCCCAGAATGTTTGTTTCTCTATGTTTCTTTCTTATCTGGATTGTGGGGTCTTTGCTGGCTTGGGGTTTTTGCAGGAAACGCGGGTGCGGCGCGAAGCTGGGTCCGTAAACGCAAGGACAAGCCCCGCGGAACCGGGACGTGTGGGCGATCCCGCGGATGGGTGAAGCGGGACAAAGAGCCATTTGCGGGCGGTCTACGGGCGTCGCCCAAAAAAAAGTGTTCTTTTTTCTATTTTTCTTCTCTGTTGGTTTCTTTTTTTCTCTTTTTCTTTTATCTCAGGATATCTCAAGGATGGGTGGTTGTTATGGGAATAAGCTTGATTTGGTCAGGGGGTGCTCTAGCCGGTTCACAGCAGGGACAAATAGAAACCCCAGAATGCCCGTTCTCTTACTCTCCCTCTCTCTCTTCCCTTACGGTGGCGCGCGCTGGTGTTTGGTTGTTGTGTTTGTTACAGGAAGGGTACGGGGAACTGTGTGGCAGTTTGTCTGGGGCGGTCCAGGTGCCCCTTTTGGAACAGCTAGTCACTTACAGTCTCTCACAAAGCAAAGCGCGGGGAGGCGGACTCAATCTCAAGCTCACTCTCACAAAGCGCGGTTGCACACTTTTTCTCAGAAGGTTAGGATCTTGCCCGGATACGTGAATTTTCTTAATGAAAAGGGGAGCGCGGTACAACCAACAAGAAGAAAGGAAGGAAAGAAAGGGGGGGCAATGGGCCTAAGCCATCCTCATCATCTCCTCCATTTCCGCCCTCAATGACGCCTGTAGAGCCCAGAAAGACGCCAGGAGCTCGCGCCGGGATTCCAAGGATTGAGCACCGGGGATTGCAAGGAAATCCCAAAGCATCATGGTTGACCTTTCCGCGAAAGCCTTGAAGCCAGCCTCCGGGAGCGCCATTACAATCGGAATTTCCAGGATCTTGGGAGGGCTGGGGGGAGGAGCGGCCGGTGAAGATGGGGCCTCCGGGGAACCAACAGGGGGGCTTGGTCCAGCTGGAGGCAATGACGGGACAACTATGGGTGACAGAGGCGGAGGGACGTTGGGGGTTGCAGGCCTCTAATCCAAGGCCGCTGGTGGCGCGGGCGGTGTCGGCAGTTGTGGAGGAGGAGGAGAGGGTGCTGGCGCGGCCGCGGGTCTTCCAAAAAGCCTCGGGTCCGGTACCATTTGGTTCACGCCAACAGCGGCGGCCCAAGCGCGGGTTGCCGCGCGCCATTCCTCTGAGGTTTTGTACTTGCTCCGTTGCGGAGGTCCGGCCCGGCGGAGAGGTGATGCCGAGTTGCGGCTCATGTGCGAGGTGGTGGGTGACGGACCTTGGGGGCGGCGGGATGGAGGTGAACCGGGCGGTGTCCACGAGCCTTCTGAGATGAACTCGTTGTCCAAAACCACAAATGGGTCCGGACGAGCCCTCTTGCCCAGCCTGGGGCAAGAGCTGGATTGGGGGGGAGCTTGGAGCATGCTGTTGCTAAGCAAGCAGCAACGGTGGCCGCGACGGCAAGCAACGCAGGCGCATCAACCGGGGATGATCAAACACGCGTGCCTGTTCCGGGCGCAGAACTCGCATGGGAGCATGATGGCGATGGAGCGGAAGGAAGAGGGGGAAGGTGGTAGTGGGAGTGGTGGGGATGGGAGTGGAAGTAATGAGGGTAGTGGTATGGTGAAGCAATGGAAGACTTCTGGGGACAGAACTCAAGTTGGGGGGGATGTGGTGTCAATTTATAGACACGGATTGGGAACTGGGTTGCGGTTGCGCGCTCAGCATTGGAGGCAAGCGGGCTCAGCATTAGGGTATGCGGAGTGCTCAGCAGCAGCTGCTGTTTGGCTCCGCACCTAGTGGACAGGTTGGGCTCAGCATCAAATGCGGCGTGGGCGGCAATCCACCCCGGAGATCGGATTTGGAAGGTAGTGCTCTTGACTAGGTTTGCGGGCGTGCCGGTTTGGATATGTAGGGGCGGAGAAATCCGCGGGCTGTAAAGGAGCGGATGGAGCGCGCGTGCAAGCGCGCGGATCATGCCGGATATTACCAAACACCCACAACGGGCGCGGACAAATGGATACGGACAGGCGCGGGGGGCTCCAAGTAGGGCGCCGTGCAAGGACCACATCATGAGAAGGACAAAACGGATGGAGGGAACGGCGTACGGACGTCGGGGGGAGTTTGGTACAAAGGTGGGGAGAGGAGGCTAGGTTTTCTGTTTTGGGATTGTTTTCTGTTTCTTTGTCATACTTTTATTTGCGCGTGTAATTAGGTTAGGGTTGAGGGGAGGACTTATCCTCACTCTCAACTCCGGGTTGGGGAGGAGGAGGGGCATGAATGCATGAAGGGAAGGAGGCCATCACATCATCAGATTGAATCACTCATCTCACCAGGAGATTAAAGGAACTCATACCGGATACACATCCAGGTGGAAAGTTCTTAGGGTTGAAGGATTGGGGATTTCACTCTCTCTCTACTTTTCTTTATCTTTTTATCTCCTTTTTTCTATCTATCATTTCAAGTGCAACTCCGGGCATCCCCATCTCCTTTCAAACGCAGGGAACCGTTAACTTCCGAACCTTGGGACAATTATAGGGGGATAACCTTTATTCTTTCCACAACGGAACATCCATTTCCCATTCCGTTGTCCTTGCCTGCTTCATGTCAGTAGGCAGCACCGGTTCCGTTGAGTCCCCCTTCCCCAACACGTACTTAGCCCCCACTGGGGAAACCAATTCCGCGTTCAAATCCGCTGTCAAGTCCCTTTTTACCGTCCGCCAACGTTCGTTGTCCTCCACATTTGCGCACACGCGGGGCGCAGACGCGCTGGGAGACTGAATACTCTCCAGATAGGCCTCAAGGCCCCTTGCCACCTTGGCGAGTTTGCTAGCCCAAGAGATGGTTGCCGGTGGTGGGGCCGGAACATACTCTGCCCTGTAGTACTCCAGTTCTGCATATTCCACTTCCGCTTGCAACTGGATCCCTCTGCGCACGCCTGCCTTGTAACCCAATTCTGCGGATGGCTTGAGATTGTCCTTCCAAAAGCAAAAACCGCGCCTCCCACATCTTGCCAGCATGTTCCCCTTCAGTGTTTGCCAATCCAGGTTCCGGTAGCCTCCCATCTCTTCCATGTCCCATCGTCCTTCCGCTTACTCAATGAACAGGAAAACATGGCGGGCCTTCTCAGAATCCAAAACGCCTTCAGAGTCCGCAATCCTTTCATACCGTGAGATGAATTGCTCCACTTCTGCAATGTTGAGTCAAATATGCGGGTAAATCCATGGGGTAGCGCGGAGGCTGTGGGAGGAGGAAGGAAGAGAAGCGGCTGTTGGTAGCATCCGTGAGTACCTTCAAGAGACTTTGACAAAAGATTTTTCCCGGCCAGACCCCCAGATGTGGAAACCAAAGAGGGAATACCCCTGAAGTTGTCCTCAAGTTCTGGAAGTTATTGATCAAAGTGTCTGTAAGGAGATTGGGTGCAGCCGGTCAAGAGAGAGAGAGAGAGAGAGAGAGAGAGAGAGAGAGAGAGAGAGAGAGAGAGAGAGAGAGAGAGTGATAGAGCAAAAATAAGATGAATTACTCCCTTTCCAATCTAATCCAATCCGATGCCATGCAAAAAGTGATAGTCTGATGAAGTGATCCCCCCCTACAACCTGGGGTTGAGAGTGAAGTATTTAAGTCCTCCCTCTCAAACCTAACCTAAGTACAACCACAAGTAAGCAAGAATGATGAAATACAACCCCTAAGCACAGAACCCTAGCCCAACCCTACACCTCCAACCCATGCCCCTTGTTATCAACATACGCCCGGTTTGCCCGCCTGGGCGCGTCTGCCCAACAACCCGTTCCAGGTATCCGGGGCGTACCCGCATGACCCAATCTGGGCATCTTGTGATGCGCAATCCGCTTGGTCCGCGCGAGCTGTCCGATCCGCGCAAGCTTTCCAATCCGCGCAAGCTTTCCAATCCGCGCAAGCCTTCCAATCCACGCAGTCTGTCCGGTCCGCAATCTGCGCAATCTGTCCATCTCCCGTCTCCAGGTGCTGAGCCCAACCCGACCGCTGCTGGGCCTACCTGACCGCTGCTGAGCCCGCAGCGCGTCTAGCTGTGGCAAGGCCCTGCCCATTGCTGAGCGTGCCGCCGCTGCTGAGCCCGCTGCTATTGCTGAGCCCGCTGCCCACATCCCTTTCCCAACTCGCGTCCATAAAAGAGCACCACAGCGTGTGCGGCGGGTCCGGTTACAAGCATAATTGGATTACGCAGAGCTGTATTACAGGGCAGTGTGCATTTCGGCCCCATCACCGGCAACCATCCCTTGGGCCAACAAACTTTCAGAGGTGGTAAGGGGCCTCAAGGCCTATCTGGAGAGTATTCAGCGTCCTAGCGCATCCACGCCCCGGGTGCGCACGTATGGGGACAACAACAATTGTTGGCGGCTGGGATGCAAGGGTCAGACAAAGGATTCAAAGGTGGGACCGGTTTCCTTGGCGGAGGCGGGGTGCATGTTGGGGAAGCAAATCTTGGCAGAACTAGTTCCGCCTTCTGATAGGAAGCAAGCAAGGACAAAGGAACGGGGAGCAGATACTCCGTGCGGTTTGGGAACCAACAAATGGCAGATGGGTCTTTCAGAGAGGGAAGGAGTGGCGGCAGTGGGAATGGGCCAAGCGTTGGAGGATTGTAACCGGGGCTGGGCCTCTTTGACCGCGTCAGAATACGTACAGGAAGGAAGGACGTGGTGGTGGCAAGGAGGATTAAGGCGGAATGGAAGGATGAAGGGCGCGGGGAGTGCGGGATGGATGGACGGAGGACGTGCCCATTGGCGTCATGGCTAGTGGAGGTTTCGGCGTTGGTGCAATGGAAACTTCTGGCAGGGTGTCAGGTGCAGAACGGGGAAGGATTGGGAGCCAATGAGATGACTGGGAGAAAGGAAGTAGGGGTTGCAAGGGCTTTAGCGGCAGAAGGCGCATTGGGATGGAAGTTTGGAGAATTGGCTGGTGGACGCGACCTTTGTGGGATTGGTTGAGACTGTCAGCTGAGGACAGCAGCCAAGTTGGGGGGAAGCTAGCGCAGGAAGGGATGCAGGAGCAGCACAATCTGGGTCCCTAAACGCGAGGACAAGCCCTGCGGTTGGGTAATGCGGGACAAGGAGCAGAGGCCTGGTGTTAGCAGAAAAAAAAACAAAAAAATTTTTATTTTTGGGTTTGGTTTCCTTTTTGGGTTTGGTTCTTTTCTCTTTCTTCTCTTTATCAGTTGTCTTCTCCTACAGCGTAATGGGTGCGGAGTATGCGGGGAACTGTGTGGAAGTTTGGCTGGGGCGGTCCAGGTACCTTCCGGGGAACTTTGTTGGCTCAGGACGCGGGTGCGGATCTCAATCTCACCTCATTCTCACTTATGATGCGCGGATGCGGAGCCTTCTTTAAAACTCACTTGGGAAGCGGGGATGTTTCCACAGGACAAACTGCTGGGAAAGGACGCGCGCGCAGAAGAAGTGTATTTCTCTAATCAGGGGAAGCACAGTACAATGAAAAACACCAAAAGAGGGAAGGGGGGAGAGGGGGGGCGATGAGCCTAAGCCATTTTCATCATTTCCTCCATGTCCGCTCACAAAGATGACAGTAAGTCCCGGGAAGACGCCAAGAGCTTGCTCCGGGAATCCAAGGATTGAGCGCCGGGGGTTTCTAGGAAGTTGCGGAGCATTGCGGTCAACCTTTCAGCAAAGATCTCAAATCCAGCTACTGGGAGTGCCAAAACAATGGGGATTTCCAGGATCTTGGGTGGGCTGGGGGGAGGCGGGACTGGTGAGGAGGGGGCCTCTGGAGCACCATCTGGGGGGCTCTTTTCCAAGTCCAACAAGTAACAAGAAGTGGGAGCCGGGGCAGGGACTGGAGAAGGAGCCGCGCAACTTCAAAGGATTTCATCAATATGCAGATCCCTTGTGCCTTGTGTAACCCAGATGCAGTCCGCTCAGAATTACATAGCTGCCTGGTAAGCCACAAATTTGGGGAATTCCTCCTTCCGGGGAGGTCTCGCCCGGCAGAGCGGTGAAGCAAAGTCGCTGATCAAGCTTGGGGGGGGGGATGGAAAAGGGGTGATCTGGGAGGAGTCCATGAGTCCTCTGAGATGGTTTCATTGTCCAATACCATGAGCGGGTCTTGATGGGCCCTCTTGCGCGGGCAGGAATGGGAGCTGGATTGAGGGGGAGGCCGGGCATTCCCTTGCTAAGCAATCAGCGGCGGTGGCTGCAATGGCAAGCGCTGCAGGCGCGTTGACCAGGAGCAATCAAACACGCGTGCCTGTTCCGGGCACAGAAATTGCAGGGGATCATAGTGTCAGCGGAAGTTGGAAGGAGGGACTGGGCTAGTAGCTGGGGTTGACTGGGAGTAGGGGGGGGGTGGTCTGGTAGCGCGGTAGGGTCAAGGTAGTGATGGAAGGACCTCTGGGGACAGAACTTAACTTGGGGGGGGGGGGTGGTGTTGTATTTATAACCTCCAATTGGGAGCTGGGTTGTGGGCTGCGTGCTCAGCAGGTTGGGCTCAGCATTTGGGGTGCACGCCGTCTGATGGATCAGAAAATTACTTCTTTAGCTACTCCTAAATCCTCTACTTCTGTCCCTAAATCTACCATAGTCTTTTACTACTGTCATAGGGAAGGCCATGGAACTGGAGGATGCTTGGAAATCCAGAAGGATATAAAGGAAAAGTTGGTGGAGAAGAAGGGGAACAATTTCTTTCTTCTTAATGGTTCTCAGATCCCTTTTGATTAATCTCTCCCTATTTGTCATTTGGTGGCCTCTTATCAGCCTCCACCTCCAATGAAAGAATCCCTTGCTTCCTTTGATTTCAAATCTTCCTGTGGTACTCTTCAACCTTGGTATCCTCCAGCTATCTCTTCCTCTAGTCTTTCTGGGACTTATTATCAATCTGATCCAGCCAGGAAACAACATGAGGAACCTAAAAATCACAAAGCTCCTTCCTTGCCAACTTCAATTATTTGAAAACCAGTCAAATGTTGATCCTCACCTGAGCCTCCTTCCTCTCATGTAGAAGACATGGAGGTGGAAAAGGGGACACTCATGGAAAGTTTTCCAGATCACTCAGATCCCTCTCCTTCATCCAAGTCACCTCAACCTTCTGATCTCATCTTATTTCCTGCTTCAACTGAAATTCCTCCCTCCACCCAGCACAAAGTTTGATTTGAAAGGGGAAGATCCAAGGACTACCCCAATGCTGTGGAAGGAGTATTAAAGAAAATCTCTGATCTCAAAATTCTTGATCTATCTGTGGCTGAACTCCTGTCAATCTCTCCATCTGTTGCTGATGGGAATGAAGGAATGGGTCTGTTGTTGACATGTGGAGATTGGTCCTGACAAATTAAAGGTCTCCTCTGGCACTTTGATGGAGGACTCTGGTGGAACTAGTCCTTCTTCAGATTCCAATCTTTACTCCTGTCCTCTTGGTTTCCTCCCCTTTTTTATTGGTGACTCAGCTAAAACTGTATATCCTCTTGTGGACTCTGGATCTCAGCTCAACTTAATTTTGGATGCTAGGGCCTGTAAACTCAAACTCAGTCCTAGGGTCAGCTTCAATTCTGCAGTCTATGGGATAGGTAATCAATCTTGTGAATTGTTTGGTATTGCTGAATATTTCCCAGTCAGGATTGGTTGAAATATTGTTGGAACCTTTGATTTTTGGATCACTTGTTTGGAAGGGCCTATGATCTTGGGAAAACCCTTCCTGATGGATTTTGGTGCTACTCTGATGTTTTCTGATTAAGTTGGGCAGAGAATTTTTCTCCCTGATGCTGATGGTAGAAAGATTGAAGTTCCTCTCTGTTCTTTGGACTCTTGTTTTTGGGAAAGAGATTTTCCTGGTTATCCTTCTAAATCATCTTTAAAGGGAAAGAAGAAGGAAAATTCTAATTCCTCTCATTTTTTATGGGAAAAGTTGATACTACTAATATTTTTAGTTATTTTCAGCCTCAGAATTCAACTCAAGGGTCAACTCTCATCCCCCAGGCTTATTTTTAATTCTTTTCATCTTTTTCATCTAAACTAGAAAATATCAGAAATCAAAAACATTTCAAAACAGAAAAACTAAAAAATATTTCTTTTCTGCCTTTCTCTGGATCTGTTGTGTCTTCTTTTCCTTTTACTCTTAGGTCTGATCAATCTTCTCTCAGTTCCAGTTTGAATCTCAATAATGAGTCTAAACTAGATCCTGATCTCAATTCTATTCTTTGTGGTTTTGGTATTGAGGAATATGGGCTTCAGTGGAGGCAATTTGGGGTACAAGTAAGTCCTCCCAATTGTGCACTGCCAGGGCAACCTTCTACCAGCATTTTTGAAACCCTACCTTGTGCCACACTGGTGAGAAACGCATTATCTCCTGGTTCTCCCTTTATGGAAATTTACCCTTCAAGGATATTGCAGAAAATTGGACGTGGAAAATTTTGGAACTTGGACTCAGTTTTTGTAATCAAGTGTCACTGGTCAACTTTTGGAGGAAACAAGAAATTCTCTTGTGTGCCACCAAGTACAAGCCAGTTGCCAAGAAGGTCCAACCAGTCAACCAGCCCATGCCTCTCAACCTCAATCCTCCTCTTATGCGTCCTTCCTTATCTTGTGATCCTTACTGTGGTCTTCCTCAATCCCTTACTGGTCCCTTTGTGCCCAATGGTTGAGTCACTGAAGAACGTCTGAAGGTGGTCAAATTTGGTTGAGATGGATGGCTTCTTCCTGATGAGTTAAATTTTATAAAAAATTTCTTATCTCTAAGAGAAAAATCTATTGCTTTCTGTGAAGAAGAGAGAGGTCTCTTGAAAGAATCCTATGGCCTCCCCTATATCATCCGTGTAGTTGAACATGATCCTTGGAAAAAGGAGGAGGTCCCTATCCCTGCTGCTAAAGTTGACAAATTTATCAAGTTAGTTTGAGAATGAGTTTGTACTGGCCTATATGAGCAGTCAACCTCTAGTTATTCCAGCCCTGTCTTCTGTGTCCTCAAGAGTAATGGTAAACTTAGAATAGGCCTTGATCTCCAACCTCTTAATAAAGTTACTATTAAAGACTCTGGTATTCCTCCTGCTAGCGAAGAATTTGACAAATCTTTCTCAGGGAGAGCTTGCTATGGTCTAGGGGACATAATGGGAGGCTATGACAAACAATCCTTACATCCTATTTATTGTCCTCTCACTAGTTTTGATACCGCTCTTGGTCAATTTCAACTTACTTGATTGCCTCAAGGTGCTACCAATTTAGTTGCAGTCTATCAGGCTCAGATGATGTGGATCCTCCAGGATGAAATCCCTGACCATGCTGGTATATTTATTGAAAATGGTGGAATTAAAGGTCCAGTTTCTGACTATGATAAGGAGCTCTTACCTTGGAATTCAGGAATTTGTTGTTTTATTTGGGAATATGCTACTGCTTTGGAAAGAATTCTGTTTGAATCAAGGAGTCTGGTCTTGCTTTCTCTGGTTTTAAACTGGCTGCTTGTGTCCCTGCTCTGGAAATTTTTGGTCATGTGGTCTGAAAGGAATGAAGAAGGATGTCACCAGCCAAAGTCAACAAGATCATCTCTTGGCCTACTCCAATCAATCCCACTGAAGTTAAGGGCTTCCTAGGTTTTGTCACTTATGTTAGAATCTTTATCCCATCCTTATCCCAAATATGTGCACCCTTACGTCCTCTAACCAGGAAAGATGCTGAATGGATTTGGACCCAAGATTGTGAACATTCTTTTCAGTTGCTCAAAATGATGGTTGGAAAAGATATAGTTTTGAAAAAGTTTGCTTATGGACCTGGAGCTGGCAAGATCAAGCTGGCTGTCAATTCTATTTATCAATCTGTTGGGGCTGTTCTTACCCAGGAAGATGAGAATGGTTGGGACCATCTTGCTCTTTATGAATCTTTGCTATTTTCAGATGTAGAGTCTAGTTATTCTCAGTCAAAATTGGAACTCTGTGGTGTGGCTCAAATGATGAAGAAACTTCAAACCGTTCTCTGGGGCCAACATTTCAAACTGCAAGTTGATTCTTGATCCATCATTGAGATGATCAATGCTCCAAGCCTCCCCAATGCTCCTATGACTCATTGGGTGGCCTTCATCCAGCTTTTTTCTTTTGATATTGTTCACAGGCCTGGGAAATATTTCTCACAGGCCTGGGAAATCTTTCACTATACCTGATGGTTTATCTCAACAACCTCTTGGAGACAATGAATCTGATGTTGGAAGGTATTTCAACAAAGAAGAACCTTTAATCCAACCTGTCTTCTCTTTCTCTTCTCAAGATTATTCTGTCTTTCAGCAAGGTTTCTGGCTTAAAATAGAGCAGTACCTTTCAAATATTCAAAAACCTCCTGATCTCTTTCCTAAAGAATTTTTATCCCTTAAAAGAAAGTCCTCTAATTTCTTTGTCCAAAGCTATAGGATTATGAAAAGAGGAAATCCTTGTGATCTTATTAATTTTACTATCCCTTCTAAACAAGATTATATCCTTGAAATTTTCCATGAAGGTCTTGGTCATTGTGGGGAAATAGAAACTTATCAATGATTATACAAACAATTCTGGTGGTCATCTCTGAAGAAATCCATCTCCCAATGGTGCAAGAGTTGTGAAGTTTGTCAAGAAGATGATGTTAGGCTTCCAGCTGAAATTCATTATCACACTGGGGAGTCCACTTTCTTTGGAAGGATTGCTATGGATGTGGTTCATATTAAGGCAGGTGAGGCTAAGTACCTCATTGTTGCTAGGGATGATTTTTATGGATGGGTTGAAGCAAAGATTCTTAAGAATCTTAGCTCTGAATCAGTGGCAGCTTTCCTCTATGATACCTGGATGATGAGTTATGGCCTGGCTTGATCTTACTCTACTGATGGTGGCTCTGAATTCTGTGGCAAATTTTTTGAAATGATCCAATCTCTTCCTGGAAAAAATAGAGTTACTACCCTTTATTATCCTGAAGGCCAAGGCATGATGGAACAAGGCCATGCTCCTTTGAAGGCTGCACTTGTTAAGCTTGCTGGTGAAAGTGGCAAGCATTGTTGCAAATTCCTTCCTCTTGTTCTCTTCTCTGATCAAATCTCAACCAAAAGGACTACTGGCTACTCACCTTATGAAATAATCTTTAGCAAAAGAGCAGTTCTTCCTCTGGATCTGGAAATGGAATCTTTCTTGGGTATCCCTTTGGACAAGGTGTCCTCAAATACTGATCTATTAGTTGCTAGGTCCAAGCAACTGGAGAAAAGTGAAGATGTTTGAGATGAAGCTTATCAGCAGATGATGGAGTCCAGAGCAAAATTATTCCAGTATTTGGAGTAAAAGAACTCCAATCAAATCAGGGACTCCCTGAACCCTGGTGATCTAGTTTTAGCTTATAATCAATCTTTGGATAACCAATGGGGAAAGCTTTTCTCAAATCATTGGAATGGTCCTTATTGGGTGGTTTGCCAAGTAAGAGGTGGATCTTATATTTAAGAGGAGCTGTATGTTACTCAACTGGCCAGAAGGTTCTCTGCTGATCAAGTCAAGAAGTTTCATTGTTGTGGAGGCAACTTATCTCAGAAGTAAGTCCTCCCAATTGTGCACCACCAGGGTTATTTGCTGTGTTTTTGTTGTAAACTCTACTTCATGCCACATACGTGAGCACCTGTGAGGCCTTCTGTGTTTTATCTCTACCGCTTCTAGGGCTCTTTTGGGTGGATCAAGATATTTTTCCAAATTTTCAATCCCTCTCAAGATCAAGAAATGGCCAATTTTCTGTTCAATTTCCTTGTATTTTTTTACTCCTCTTTATATCTTCAAGTTCAAGATGCAGAATAGGGACAGTATGTAAGTTGGGGAGAGATGTGGTGACCAATCCGGGACACCTCATGGATTATTGAATTTTTTTGATTTTTTTTTAAATTCCCTTATCCATCAATACAACTTCAAAAAAAAAAAATTCTGGAATGATTTCCTATTTCAGTTTCCAATTCACAGCTTTCCCTTCTCCTAGTTGTCTAGGAAGATCTCTCAGTGCCTAGACCCCTTTGACTGTTTTTCAAGTCCTTTTGTTTTGCTCCTCATCCTTCAGCCTTCTTTTTTCTTCTTTTTTTTCCAAATGCGTGCACGGTGTGGTGACCAATCCGGGACACCACGGCAAAAAAAAAAAAAGAAAAAGAAAAAAAAATAATATATTTTTTTTGGTTGTACCCCTATGGGTACCTTCATATCTCAACCTCTCCCTGTCCTAGCGGTCTAGGACAGGTCTCTTGCCTGTCTCTCCGCTTCGATCCCCCCCTTCTATGTTCAACTCCTACTTGTCGCTCTTGCGGCCCTGGCTTTTGGCGACGCGAGCAATCGTCGGACCACTTTTGACGATCTCTCCGATCCTTCCCAATCCTCTCATCCAACCAACGCCGTCGCTTGTGGCGACGGTTGTCAACCCCCATCCACAGCTCTCAGTCAGATCACCGGACCATCAACCACCACTAGCATCATCATCATCATCATCATCATCATCATCACTAGTACACCAGCGACAATCTCTCATCACCAATAGAACCAACCAGATCATCCCTCAACTAGCACCTCAATTCAATCCAAATCCTAACTCATCGATCCTCAATTCATTCCAAGACAAACCCTCAACCTCTCATGATTTAACCTCTTTCGATTTCTCCAACCCTCAATCAATCCTCTCAATCAATTCATCCTGCCTCAACTCAAACTCACTCGTCTCACTCACCCACTTCAAGCTCAATCCAGAAGAGCGACGGGGGATTAGATATCAAACCAGTCTATCGACTCACTCACCCCGGCCTCCTTATCGATCTCGAAGCCAAGAGCAGCAGTAGCAGTAGCAGTAGCAGTAGCAGTAGCAGCTCAAACTGGATGAAGATCACCGATATTGTAGGATGACCAACCATCCTCAATCACGACTCATTCTCTCCTACCATGCATTCTGATCATCATCATCATCACCCTTCTCAACCCACTCACGCCCTCCTCGCCCATCATCTGATCTGACCGACGACCGCGAGCGACCGCTTGCGGCCATCGGAACCTTCACCCCGCTTTTGCCGCCAATCAGGCGACGACAGCCATTGTTGACACCTGCGAACGCTGTCGCGGGTGTCCATCTGGTTGCCCGCGGTCATTCTCGACGCGGGCAACATTTCTTTTTTTTCCTCTCATCTCATTTTTTTTTTTTTTTATGTTTTCATTTTCCCGCACCTATTTGTAGTATCTCTTGTACATAGTATACAGGGCCTCATGTCTATAAAAGGAGGGGCTCTCCCCTGCCTTTTGGCCCAGCATTTGATAAGACCATCATCATATCATCTCATCTGTCTCCCTCATCATCAGAAATCAACTTATCCGTGGGCATCCTTCCCCACTTATCTGAGCAATTTATCCGGGTATATCCATGATTGCCCCTTGATCCTTTGAGCCTCCATACTCAAACTCTGTCCCTTGTGACCTTGATCCTTATCACCAACCAATAGCCTTGCTGGTTGAAGAAGAATTCCTGTCTGAATTCTTGGGTGTGTTATACCACTCTGATCCCTTTTTCCGACCATACTGGTCTTGATCTCTCCTTGATCATCTTTCTGGAGCCAATCACGTTTGATTGAAGAGGTTTTATTAAGCTTAAAACCTGGAGTGTTATACCTCCCTTCTTCTCTAAGGTTGAATTTTGCCACGCTATTCTTGAGTCCCTTGAGAAGTGTTGGAATATTCTTGCTTGGATTTGTTATTGATTTGCTTCTAGAGCTTCATAAACAAATTGCTTTTGTTTTTTTCAGCCTCCCACAGTTATCTGGTACCCTTCAAGCGCTCGATTGCGGAGATTTGGGCAGGTTCATTGAGAACCTGGAGGTTGGTTGGGATTGAGTTGATCTTTCCTAATCAGCTGCTGACGACCAGAGTTATTAGTTCGTGGGCGTTGTCTTACAACTGCCTTGTTCTATTGAACTCTGAACAAAACTTGACTTATTTGTTCAAGTCTTTACCTGCACCATCTTGCCTCAGATAGTGTCGTTTCCATTGCTACCGACAACTCTTATCCTCTTCCCTTACTTTGATTTCTCATCCATAAGGTTCTGGACCTTGATTCCGGTTACATTTAAATATTATTGTAACTCCTAGGAGGGCAGCCTAAACAGCACCTTTCCCCTCCACAGAACTGCCACGGCTTAGCACCGTTTGGAGTCCTACATTTGGTCCCCCGGGCAGGGATCAAACCAGCAACCTTGGGATTTACAATCCCAAGACATTTAAAATCAACCTCAAAATCCAATCATTTTTTTTTCTTTTTCCTATTTTTTTCTCTTCTCAAATCTGATCCGTGGAGGCAACTTATCCTAGAAGTAAGTCCTCCCAATTTGTGCACCGCTTGGGCAAGATACTTGTCGTTTTTGGCGAAACCCTACTCTTGCCACACTTGTGAGCCACTTTGGAAATCTGCTCTTTGGATCCCCTAGGAACTCTGTTATTCGATATGGCATCTTCCGCTACTCCAACCACCCTTGTCCGACCTAAGATGGTAAAGATCAAACCTCAGAACAAGAACTTAGGCTTCAACGGTACAAATGTCAAGCGATTCTTGGACTCCTACAAAATGGCTGCTGAAGTGGATGGAGCTAGTGAATTTGAAATGGCTTATCAGTTGCAATTCTTTATCTCCTCTGATGAAGTTATGGAGGTAATCGAGTCTTTCGAGGGATTTGAATCCCATAACTGGACGCTTCTCAGGGAGGCTATGTTGGCATACTGGGGAAAAATAGATGTGGCTAGGTTTACTCTGCAGGATTTGGATGCTCTGGTTTCTCAGTGGATCTCCAATGGTGGTATTTCTTCAGCCTCTTACTATCAGATTTTTAGGAAGTCTTGGGATCCCATTCAAAACTATCTTATCCAAAACGATCACATTGAAACAGTGGACAAAATTCAAGCAAAGTTCTTCCAATCTTTTTTGTTGGCTGTGCAGGAAAGGATTAAAGAAGAACTGGTCAAATCTGGATCCATGATTACCACCAGGGATAATCGATTCAAGCTCCCTGTTTTTCTCACCCTTAGGAGTACTGTGGATAAAGTCATGAAAGGTCAAACTGCTCGTACCTTTGAAAAGCCTAGAACTACTGAACTGGTCCATGCTCCTTCTTTTAAAGAGTCAAACAATATTATGATTAAAATGGAGGCAGATTGTAGGCCTAAAGCAGATCCTAATTCAAATCGAGAACCTACTACTATAGATGAAATCACCAAGCTACTTAGAGCCTTTGAGAACAAAATAGATCAAAAGATTTCTTTGCTAGCTACTCCTAAAACTCCTTCTTCTGTCCCCAAATCAACTCTGGTCTGTTACTACTGTCATAGGGAAGGCCATGGAACCGGACGATGCCAAGAACTTCAGAAGGACCTAAAGGAAAAATTGGTAGAGCAGAGGGGGAAAAATTACTTCCTCCCTAATGGTGCCCTAATCCCTTTTGACTCATCTTGTCCTATCCGACATATGGTGGCCTCTTACCAGCCATCACCTCCTGTGAAAGCATCTCTTGCTTCCTTTGAATTTCGATCATCCTGTGGTACCCTCCAACCTTGGTATCCTCCAGCTATTTCTTCCTCTAGTCTTGCTGGGACTACTTATCAATCTGATCCAGCCAGGAAACAACATGAGGAACCTAAACCTCATAAGGCTCCTGCCTTGCCAACTTCAATCCTTTGAAAAACCGTTAAACGTCGATCATCACTTGCGCCTCCTTCCTCTGATGTAGAAGACATGGAGGTGGAAAAGGAACCACTCATGGAAAGGTTCCCAGATTACCCTGATCCCTCTCCCTCACCTCAACCTTCTAATCCTATCTTAGATTCTGCGTCACCTGAACTTCCTCCCTCCACCCAGCCCAAAGTTTGATTTGAAAGGGGCATCTCCAAGGATCACCCCAATGCTGTGGAGGGAGTATTAAAGAAAATTTCTGATCTCAAAATTCCTGATCTATCTGTGGCTGAAATCCTATCAATCTCTCCATCTGTTTCTGAAGGAATGAAGAAATGGGTCTCTTGTCGACGTGTGGAAATTGGCCCTGAAGAACTCAATGTCTCCTCTGGCACTTTAATGGAGGACTCTGGTGGAACCAGTCCTTCTTTAGACTCCAACATTTATTCCTGTCCCCTTGGCTTCCTTCCTTGTTATCTTGGTGACTCAGCTAAAACTGTTTCTCCTCTTGTGGACTCTGGATCTCAGCTTAACTTAATCTTGGATGCTATGGCCTGCAAGCTCAAACTTAGTCCTAGGGTCAGCTTCAACTCTGCAGTGTATGGGATAGGAAATCAATCTTGTGAACTCCTAATCCCTTTTGACTCATCTCGTCCTATCCAACATATGGTGGCCTCTTACCAGCCATCACCTCCTGTGAAAGCATCTCTTGCTTCCTTTGAATTTTGATCATCCTGTGGTACCCTCCAACCTTGGTATCCTCCAGCTATTTCTTCCTCTAGTCTTGCTGGGACTACTTATCAATCTGATCCAGCCAGGAAACAACATGAGGAACCTAAACCTCATAAGGCTCCTGCCTTGCCAACTTCAATCCTTTTTAAACCCGTTAAACGTCGATCATCACTTGAGCCTCCTTCCTCTGATGTAGAAGACATGGAGGTGGAAAAGGAACCACTCATGGAAAGGTTCCCAGATTACCCTGATCCCTCTCCCTCACCTCAAACTTCTAATCCTATCTTAGATTCTGCGTCACCTGAACTTCCTCCCTCCACCCAGCCCAAAGTTTGATTTGAAAGGGGCATCTCCAAGGATCACCCCAATGCTGTGGAGGGAGTATTAAAGAAAATTTCTGATCTCAAAATTCCTGATCTATCTGTGGCTGAAATCCTATCAATCTCTCCATCTGTTTCTGAAGGAATGAAGAAATGGGTCTCTTTTCGACGTGTGGAAATTGGCCCTGAAGAACTCAAAGTCTCCTCTGGCACTTTAATGGAGGACTCTGGTGGAACCAGTCCTTCTTTAGACTCCAACCTTTATTCCTGTCCCCTTGGCTTCCTTCCTTGTTATCTTGGTGACTCAGCTAAAACTGTTTCTCCTCTTGTGGATTCTGGATCTCAGCTTAACCTAATCTTGGAAGCTATGGCCTGCAAGCTTAAACTTAGTCCTAGGGTCAGCTTCAACTCTGCAGTGTATGGGATAGGAAATCAAGCTTGTGAACTGGTTGGTATTTCTGAAGATGTACCGGTCAGGATTGGTCAAAATATTGTTGGAACCTGCCACTTTCGGATCACTCTTTTGGACAGTCCTATGATCTTGGGACAACCCTTCTTAATGGACTTTGGTGCAACCCTGATGTTTTCTGATCAAGCTGGGGAGAGAATTGTTCTCCCTGATGCTGATGGCAGGAAAATTGAAGTTCCTCTTTGCTCTTTGGATTCTGGTTGTTGGGAAAGAGATTTTCCTGGTCATTCTCCCAAATCATCTTTTAAGGGGAAGCAGAAGGATAACTCTAGTTCCTCTCATTTTTTAGGGGAATAGTTGATCCTACTAATAGTTGTAGTTCTTTTCAGCCTCAGACTGCAACTCAAGGGTCAACTCCCATCCCTCAGGCTTATTTCTCATTCCTTTCATCATTCTCTTCTGAGCTCAAGAATATTAAAAAACAAAAACATATCAAAATAGAAAAATCCAAAAATATTTCTTCTCCATCTCCTTCTCTCTCTGGATCTGTTGTGTCTTCTTTTCCTTCTACTTTTGAGTCTGATCAATCTTCTCTCAGTTCCGGTTTGAATCTCCGCAATGAGTCTAAACTAGATCCTAATTGCAATTCCGTTTTTGGTGATTTTGGTATGAAGGAATATGGGCTTCAGTGGAGGCAATTTGGGGTACAAGTAAGTCCTCCCATTTGTGCACTTCCAGGGCAATCTTTTACCGTCATTTTCAAAACCCTACCTTGTGCCACACATGTGAGCAACGTATTATCTCCTGGTTCTCCTTTTATGGAAAAGGCACCCTTCAAGGATATTGCAGAACATCGGACTTGGAAGATGTTGGAACTTGGACTCAGCTTTTGTAATCAAGTCTCTCTGGTCAACTCTTGGAGGAAACAAGAACTTCTCTCTTTTGCCACTAAGTATAAACCAGTTGCTAATAAGATCCAACCAGTCAACCAGCTTATGCCTCTCAACCTCAATCCTCCCTTTATGCGTCCTCCTCTATCTCGCGATCCTTACTGTGGTCTTCCTCAATCTCTTACTGGTCCCTTTTTGCCTAATGGACGGGTCACTGAAGAACGTCTGAAGGTGGTCAACTTTGGTCCAGATGGATGGCTTCTTCCTGATGAGTTAAATTTAATCAAAAATGTCTTATCTATAAGGGAAAAATCTATTGTTTTCTGTGAAGAAGAGAGAGGTCTCTTGCGGGAATCCTATGGCCTCCCTTATATCATCCCTGTAGTTGAACATGATCCTTGGCAAAAGAAAAAGATCCCTATCCCTGCTGCTAGAGTTGACAAATTCATCAAGTTGGTCCGGGAACAAGTTTGAACTGGCCTGTATGAACAGTCAACTTCTAGTTACTCCAGCCCCGTCTTCTGTGTCCTCAAGAGTAATGATAAAATTAGAATAGTTCATGATCTTCAACCTCTTAATAAAGTTACTATTAAAGACTCTGGTATACCTCCTGCTACTGAAGAATTTGTTGAATCCTTTGCGGGGAGAGCTTGCTATGGTCTAGGGGATATTATGGGTGACTATGACAAACAATCCTTACATCCTATTTCTCGTCCTCTCCCTACTTTCAATACTCCTCTTGGTCGATTTCAACTTACTCAATTGCCTCAAGGAGCCACCAACTTGGTTGCAGTCTATCAGGCTCAGATGATGTGGATCCTCCAGGATGAAATCCCTGATCATGCTGGTATCTTTATCAACGATGGAGGAATTAAAGGTCCAGTATCTGACTATGATAATGAGCTCTTACCTTGGCATTCAGGAATTTGTCGTTTTATCTGGGAATATGCTACTACCTTGGAGAGGATTCTGTTTCGAATCGAGGAATCTGGCCTTACTGTCTCTGGATCCAAACTGGCGGCTTGTGTCCCTGCTCTGGAAATTGTTGGTCATGTGGTCTGCAAGGAAGGAAGAAGGATGGCACCAGCCAAAGTCAACAAGATCATCTCTTGGCCTACCCCAATCAATCCAACTGAAGTTAGGGGCTTTCTAGGTGTTGTCACTTATGTTAGAATCTTTATCCCATCTTTATCCGAAATCTGTGCACCCTTGCGTCGTCTAACCAGAAAAGATGCTGAATGGATTTGGACCCAAGATTGTGAATGTTCCTTCCAGCTACTCAAAAGGATAGTTGGTAAAGACATAGTTTTGAAAAAGATCTCTTATGGACCTGGAGCTGGCAAGATCAAGCTGGCTGTTGATTCAAGTTATCAATCTGTTGGGGCCGTCCTTACTCAGGAAGATGAAAATGGTTGGGACCGTCCTGCTCTTTATGAATCTTTGTTGTTTTCAGATGTAGAATCTAGATACTCCAAGCCCAAACTGGAACTCTGTGGTGTGGCTCGAATGATGAAGAAACTTCAAACCGTTCTCGGGGCCAACACTTCAAATTGCAAGTTGATGCTTGATCCATCATTGAAATAATCAACCCTCCCAGTCTTCCCAATGCTCCTATGACTCGTTGGGTGGCCTTTATACAGCTTTTCTCTTTTGATATTGTTCACAGGCCGGGAAAATCTTTCACCATGCCTGACGGTTTATCTCGACAACCTCTTGGGGACAACAAATCTGATGTTGGAACCGATTTCAATGAAGAGGAACCTTTAATCCAACCTATTTTCTCTTTTTCTTCTCAAAATTATTCTGGCTTTCAACAAGGCTTCTGGCTTAAATTAGAGCAGTACCTTTCAACTCTTCAAAAACCTCCTGATTTCTCTGCTAAGGAATTTTGATCTCTTAAACAAAAGTCTTCTAATTTTTTTGTTCAAGGCTCTAGACTTATGAAGAGAGACAACCCTTGTGCTCTTATTGTTGTTACTATTCCCTCTAAAAAAGATTCTATCCTTGAAAGTCTCCATGAAGGCCTTGGTCATTGTGGGGAAACCAAAACTTATTAACGACTATCCAAACAATTCTGGTGGCCATCTTTGAAGAAATCCGTCTCCCAATGGTGCAAGAGTTGTGAAGTTTGTCAAAAACGTGATCTTAGGCGCCCAGCTGAAATTTGTTATCCTACTGGGGAGTCCACTGTCTTTGGAAGGATTGCTATGGATGTGGTTCATATTAAGGCAGGTGGTGCTAAGTACCTCATTGTGGCTAGAGATGATTTTTCCGGATGGGTTGAAGCAAAATTTCTTAAGAACCTTAGCTCTGAAACAGTGGCAGCTTTCCTCTACGAGACCTGGACAATGCGTTATGGCCTGGCTCAATCTTACTCTACTGATGGTGGCTCTGAATTTGGGGGCAAGCTTGCTGAAATGATCCGATCCCTTCCTGGACAAAATAGAGTTACTACTCCTTATTATCCTGAAGGCCAAGGCATGGTGGAAAGAGGCCATGCCACTTTGAAGGCTGCACTTGTTAAACTGGCTGGTGAAAGTGGCAAGAATTGTCGCAAATTCCTTCCTCTTGTTCTCTTCTCTGATCAAATCTCAACCAAAAGGACTACTGGCTACTCACCTTATGAAATCATCTTTGGTCAAAGAGCAGTCCTTCCTTTGGATCTGGAAATGGAATCTTTCTTGGGTATCTCTTGGGAAGAGGTGTCCTCAACCACTGATCTATTAGTTGCTAGATCCAAGCAACTGGAGTAAAGTGAAGACGTTCATGATGAAGCTTATCTAAAGATGATGGAGTCCAGAACAAAATCCGTCCAGTATTGGGAGGACAAGCACTCCAATTGAGTCAGGGAGCCCTTGAACCCTGGTGACCTAGTTTTAGCTTATAATCAATCTTTGGAGACCCAGTGGGGCAAGCTTTTCTCTAATCGTTGGAATGGCCCTTATCGAGTGGTTCATTAAGTTAGAGATGGATCTTATGTTTTGGAGGAGCTGGATGGTACTCGGTTGGCCAGAAGGTTCTCTGCTGATCAAGTCAAGAAGTTTCATTGTCGTGGGGGCAACTTATCTCAGAAGTAAGTCCTCCCAATTGTGCACCACCAGGGTCATTTGCTGCGTTTTTGTTGTAAAACTCTACTGTATGCCACATATGTGAGAACCTGGGACGCCCTCCTTGTTCTATTCCTTCCGCTTCTAGGGCTCATTTGGAAGAATCAAGATATTTTCCTCAACTCTTCAATTGCTCTCAAGATCAAGAAATGGCCAATCTTTGCTTCAATTTCTTTGTTCCCTGCCTTTTTTTTTAAATCCCTTCAAATTTTAGATGCAGACTAGGGACAGTCTGTAAGTTGGGGAGAGATGTGGTGACCAATCCAGCATCTGATTAGGAAAGATCAACTCAATCCCAACCAACCTCCAGGTTCTCAATGAACCTGCCCAACTCTCTGCAATCAAGCGCTTGAAGGGTACCAGATAACTGTGGGAGGCTGAACAAAACAAAAGCAATTTGTTTATGAAGCTCTAGAAGCAAATCAATAACGAATTTGAGCAAGAATATTCCAACACTTCTCAAGGGACTCAAGAATAGCGTGGCAAAATTCAACCTTAGAGAAGAAGGGAGGTATAACACTCCAGGTTTTAAGCTTAATAAAACCTCTTCAATCAAACGTGATTGGCTCCAGAAAGATGATCAAGGAGAGATCAAGACCAGTATGGTCGGAAAAAGGGATGAGAGTGGTATAACACACCCAAGAATTCAGACAGGAATTCTTCTTCAACCAGCAAGGCTATTGGTTGGTGATAAGGATCAAGGTCACAAGGGACAGAGTTTGAGTATGGAGGCTCAAAGGATCAAGGGGCAATCATGGATATACCCGGATAAATTGCTCAGATAAGTGGGGAAGGATGCCCACGGATAAGTTGATTTCTGACAATGAGGGAGACAGATGAGATGATATGATGATGGTCTCCTCAAATGCTGGGCCAAAAGGCAGGGGAGAGCCCCTCCTTTTATAGACATGAGGCCCTGTATACTATGTACAAGAGATACTACAAATAGGTGCGGGAAAATGAAAACATAAAAAAAAAAAAATGAGATGAGAGGAAAAAAAAGAAATGTTGCCCGCGTCGAGAATGACCGCGGGTGACCAAATGGACACCCGCGACAGCGGTCGCGGGTGTCGACAATGGCTGTTGTTGCCTGATCGGCGGCGAAAGCGGGGTGAAGGTTCCGACGGCCGCGAGCGGTCGCTCGCGGTCGTCGGTTGGATCAGATGATGGGCAAGGAGGGCGTGAGTGGGTTGAGAAGGGTGATGATGATGATGATCAGACTGCATGATAGGAGAGAATGAGTCGTGATTGATGATGGTTGGTCATCCTACAATATCGGTGATCTTCATCCAGTTCGAGCTGCTACTGCTACTGCTACTGCTACTGCTACTGCTACTGCTACTGCTGCTCTTGACTTCGAGATCAATAAGGAGGCCGGGGTGAGTGATTCGATAGACTGGTCTGATATCTAATCCCCCGTCGCTCTTCTGGATTGAGCTTGAAGTGGGTGAGTGAGACGAGTGAGTTTGAGTTGAGGCAGGATGAATCGATTGAGAGGATCAATTGAGGGTCGGAGAAATTGAAAGAGGTTAGATCATGAGAGGTTGAGGGTTTGTCTTGGAATGAATTGAGGATTGATGAGTTAGGATTTGAATCAAATCAAGGTGCTAGTTGAGGGATGATCTGGTTGGTTCTATCGGTGATGAGAGATTGTCGCTGGTGTACTAGTGATGATGATGATGATGATGATGATGATGCTAGTGGTGGTTGATGGTCCGGTGATCTGACTGAGAGCCGTGGATGGGAATTGAGGACCGTCGCGACAAGCGACGGCGTCAGTTGGATGAGAGGATTGGGAAGGATCGGAGAGATTGTCAAAAGTGGTCCGACAATCGCTTGCGTTGCCAAAAGCCAGGGCCGCAAGAGCAACAAGTAGGAGTTGAACATAGAAGGGGGGGATTGAAGCGGAGAGGCAGGCAAGAGACCTGTCCTAGACCGCTAGGACAGGGAGAAGTTGAGATATGAAGGTACCCATAGGGGTACAACCAAAAAAAATATATTATTTATTTTATTTTATTTTTTTTTTTTTTGCCGTGGTGTCCCAGATTGGTCACCATAACGGACGGCCATCAACCCCAATCATCATCATCATCATCATCATCATCATCCTAGATTGTCATCATCATCATCATAATCCTAGATTTTCATCATCATCATCATCACCACCACTACCACCACCATCATTATCACCATCAAAACCAATTTTCAAAAAAAAAAATGAGCTATCTGAGCTAGAGGATGACAAAGATTACATTGTCAACCCATTCCTATCAATTGCTGCCATCAACCAATGACCACAAGCGCCACTTGCGGTTGTTTGTAACCACCCATCCATACCTATGACATCCATCCCAGAACCCTCCTTGCTAGATAGATCCTCTCATCATCATCCTTCCTTCTCAAGATGGGAATCTCCATCCTCAACTATCCCCAATCCATGAATACAACCTCCAATTGTCATTGTTTGATTGATATTGTCTCCAACATTGCCCATTAACCGCCCCTCAGCCTTGCAAAATTCATCTCTGACGCCCGTGAACAACAATTGTTGTTTGCGGCCGTTGCAATCTTCTCACTGCCTTAAACAATCCCCCTGGCCAACCGCCGTTGCGGCTGACTCACTGCCTCAATCCACCTCCTGCTTTCCAGTCTTCCCCGCCGCTTTTCTGTTGCCTGGTGTGGTGTTGTATTTATTACCTTGGATTGGGAGCTGCGTCACGGGCCACAACCCACCCAGGGAACGCAGACCAAGTGATGGAGCCAGCCCGACCAAGCTTGCGGGTGGCTAGTCCGGAAGGAAAGGGCGGGGAAATCAGGGCTTATACGCGCTGGGGAGGTTTGCGCGGGCATAATTGCGGGCCGACTCACAAATTGCGGGATCCGCAGACGCGCGCCAACAGATAAACCCAAGGGGGGCTCCGAGTAGGGCGCCGCAGACGGCTGCGCCATGAGAAGGAAAAACCGGACGTACATGATATCAAAGGGGAGGGTTTTGGACAGGGTGGGTGGTACGGGGTAGGGTTAGGGTGAAGCTAGGGTTCTTTACTTGGGGTCATATTTCATCTATCTTGTTGCTTGTGGTTTTACCTAGGTTAGGGTTGAGAGGGAGGACTCAAAAACACCTCAATCTCAACTCTGGGTTAGAGGGATCGGACCATACACACATCATCATATATCATCACCACTGGACCACCAGGGAATGTTCTTGGAAGGATTGGAAAGAAGCAATTTATCTTGTCATCACTCTCTCTATTCTTAAACTCATTGCATCCAATCTCCTTACAGACACTTAGACCAATAACTTCCGGAACTTCAGGATAACTTTGAGGGGTATCACCCCTCTCTTGTTTACACACTGCCCGGGTCTCAACTGTTTCCCGGGCACGTCAGCACGTCTGTGGGCCTCTAATTAGATACTCTCTGGCCTGTGCCTATCATTGGCACGGGCCAGGGTCTTCCATTCCTGTCATTCTTAATTCAATTCATCTTTTTTTTGAGTGTTTTGTTTGTTTCTTTTTTTCTTTTTTTTTCTCATGACAGTCCTAAAAAAAAACTACTTTTTTCTCTATTTGTAAATCTCTCTTGTAAATAGTCTACAGACCTCTTGTCTATGAAAGGAGGGGCTCTCCCCTGCCTTTTTCAAATTATCCATGGGAGTGTGTGTGTATGTACCACCCGTTATCATAGTGATTGGATCCTAATCCTTATCCTGGGTATATCCATGATTGCCCCTTGATCCTTTGAGCCTCCATAATCAAATATTTGATCCGTCCATCTGTGAACTTGTTACTTATCACCAACCATAGCCTTTCTGGTTGAAGAGAATTCTTTCTGTTGGAATTCTTGAGTATGTTATACCACTCCTTGATCCTTTTTTCCAACCATACTGTTCTTGATCCTTCCTGATCATCTTTCTGGAGCTAATAACAATTCATTATAGAGGTCTTAGTAAGCTTAAAACCTGGAGTGTTATACCTCCCTTTATTCTTTGAAATTGAATTCCGCCACGCTAATCTTGATTTTCTTGAGAAATTTGGGTTATTCTTTTTTGAATCTGTTATTGCTTTGCTTCTAGAGCTTCAAAAAAAATGGCTTTTGTTTTTTTCAGCCACCAACAGTTATCTGGTACCCTTCAAGTGCTTGATTGCGGAGAGTTGGGCAGGTTAATTGAGAACCTGTAGGTTGGTTGGGATTGGGTTGATATTTCATAATCTTCTGCTGACAACCAGAGTTATTAGCTGGTGGGTGTTGTTACTTGCAACTGCCTTGTTCCAGTGAACTCTGAACAGACCTTTGACTTATTTGTTCAAGTCTTTCCCCCCACCATCTTGTCTCAGATAAGGTTAATTCCATTGCTACCAACTATTCCCAAACTCATCCCTTACATTAATTCCCTATTCGCAAGTTCCTGGATGTCAGCTTGCTACTATTGCAGAGCAAGCTGCAAAAGCAACAGAAATAAAGTAATAATAATAATAATAAAATTAACCTAAGAAGGATTAGGAAAACATAAATATTATTGCAAAAATGGATTCTCCACCCAAAAGTAGGTAGGGTCACTCACTAACCCCACCCTTGAAATCCAACTCCTTATATTTTTAAATAATTAAGGAAAGAAAGACCAAAATACAATGGAACCACAATTGAATTTTGTGGCCAATTAAATATTTGAAATGTATTGTCACGTATAGGTTTCACACCTACAATTCAGTCAGAATTGAGGTGTTGTGTATATTTTAGGAGTTACGGACGGAAATGTGTTCTGTCACAATTCCCGCGCGCGGCTGAGCTACAGCTCTGTAACTCTGTCAAAGCTGTGTATGCAGCCCCAGGCCTCTTACAAGTATGCAGCCGCGGGACTACGGGTTTACAAAGTGACAGGAGGCCTGAGAAACCTAGGAACCGCGTAAAAATGCTACAACCTACACAGGAACATTCTAAATATGTAATAAATGTTCCTGTGGATAGTAGATAGTCCAAAAGTACATAAAAGTATATAAAAATGCTTAAATAACCTTTATACATATTTTTTATCAAATATAATTCAAAGTACCAAAAATGTCGAAAATAAGACAATGACTACTTCTAAAAATATATTAAAATACTTTAATATACTATTATGAGAATTTCTAGACATCAACATTTTTTTGACATACTAAGAAAATGTATGATCCAAAAATATTATGTGAATACCCATGAATTACATTTTTAAGTAATTATTTTAGTAAAACACCTGAAATTTGAACATAAGGATTAAAATCAATATCATGACTTTACTCCAATTAATTAATACATAATGAGAGCTCAGGTGACATCAGACTATCCGTAGGAATGTCTATTAAAATAAGAATTAACTTACTGGGAACATTTACAAAGGATAATTAATCAAATAATAAATAAAAATGGACAGATTAGTGTTATTCACATGTCCAAACATCAATTATAAAGTAGAATAATTCCCATACCCTGTGTAATTAGATGCCAACCGTGCTAGAAAACTAAGAAAACATGACAGGCTACCACTGGTGACCCTGCTGGCCTCAGTTTCTGTCCCTTTGAGCCCCTGTATCCCTCAGAAAGACACTATTGGGAGCTATAAACAAAGAGCTCTTTTCAAGATATTGATACCCATAGAACCAGTTATATTTACATCCAGAAATGGTGCCAAAGTAATCAAATAATTATAAGACGTAAGTAAGTGATTTATGGCTTTAGTCTGATTAATAATATCCGTCCACAACCCTTTCTATCAATTTAAACTGCTGAAAAACCTTATAACCCTAGTATACAGGTTTAAACCATCATTACACGTCCCAAACAGGTACCTAAAGGATTTAATAATATACCAGTGAGTCTTATTGTTCTTTCTCTGTTGTGGCAGCTTGGTTACAAAGCCCCTCCACTCCAACGTGTATTTTATATACAAATTATCTTTTGGAAATATATCCTTTAAGAATATAAATTAAAGGCTCCAAAGTAACCAGGCCTACGCGTTTTCATACTGAAATCCCTTAAGAGAGGTGTTAAAGATCCCCATTATAATTGTGGCCTCTATTAAAATATTTGATAATCAATTTATTTATATTGATTTATAACAATAAACCATATCCAAACCAATTAACCTTGCAATAAGCTTTATACAAATATTTTACAGATTTTTGCTGCATTTATTGAATAATATATTTACCATTTATTATATCACCTCTGGTAGCTAAAGAAGAGAAAGGATCTTGGAATCTGGGAGGCTGACACTGGACCTTTATTTCAGTTACATTTAAATATTATTGTAACTCTTAGGAGGGAAGCCTAAACAGCACCTTTCCCCTCCGCAGAACTGCCTGTGGCTTAGCACCGTCTGGAGTCTTACAACAGAGCTGCTTATTTATCAAAGTTAGACCTTTGAGGTGCCTATAAATTTATTTTCATTGCAAAGTTCATGAGTACTTGAGCCCAATGCAAACCCATTTTGGAAGCTATGAGTTTACTGTCATTCCTTTTGGCCTCTGTAAATTTCCTTCCACTTTTCAACATTTTGTTAATGATGTTTTTTCCAACCTTGTAGAGAAGTACCTTGTGGTATATCTTGATGATATAATTTTCGACTCAAAAAATATTGAGGAGCACATTGCCCATGTGCAAGAGGTGCTGCAGCGACTTCAAAAGAATAACCTGTTTGCAAGAGCCTCTAAGTGCAAAATTCATACTAAATCCCTTCAATTTTTAGGTTTAATATTTTTGCAGCAGGGAATAGCCATGGACCCAGCCAAGAGCAAATGCATTTTGCACTGGCCCGCACCTTCTTCTGTTAAATCCCTTCAAGTTTTTCTCAGTTTCAGTAAATTTTAAAGGAGGTTTATTGAGCACCACACCAAGAAGACCGTGAATCTTACTAACCTTCTTCAGAAAGAAACTCATTTTATTTTTACAGAACAAGCCGCTTTGGAGTGTGAAGCTCTGAAAAAAGCTTTTAACACTGCTTCAATACTTGCTCACTTCAACGAGCTAGCTTGTACTATTGTGGAAACAGATGCAAGCAATTATGCAATTGCAGGAGTAATCTTGCAGTTTTCCTCTTCTTCTAATTTCGTTCATCCTGTTTCCTTCAAGTCTAGTTGCTTTCTGCAGAGCTTAACTAAAAGATTAATTACAAGGAACTTCTTGCAATTGTTTATTGCTTGAAAAAATGGTGTTCATACCTTTTGAGAATTTTAAAGGCTTTTGAGGTTTTTACTGATCATAATTATCTTAAGTATTTTATGAGCTCAAAAGTACTCACACCCAGACAAACGCAATGGGCCAAATACCTCTCCAAATTCAAATTTAAAATCAAGTAACGCCCTGGGAAACAAGCAGTTGTTCCTGATGCTTTATCAAGTCAAGAAAATTTTTACCCAGGGTGGGAGCCCCTTTGCAGACAAAAATCCAGAAAAAGTTAGGACACTTTTCTCTTCCAATGAATCTGCCCAAATAAACTCAATCATCACCCAACTTTGAGACCAATCTTCCAAACTTTTAAAAGCCCAACTCGAAAACCGCAAGTGTAACAAGCTTTGAAAGAGTGCAAATTCACCTACAAGCAATTACTGTATAGATGAAAACAGTTATTTAGTTTATAAAGATTGTATAGTAGTTCCCAATAATCCTTGCATTGAGTTAGATATCTTTGATTCTTGGCATGATTCTCTGCTTGCTGGTCATTATGGTCAGGATAAAACCTACAAATTGATTGCACAAGACTTCTATTGGCCTGGTATGACCAGAGAAGTAAAAGACTATGTTAGCACTGTGGAGACTCCTTTGGGATTGGGTAAAATAGTAGCAAATAGCTTGCTGGCAGTCACTTGAGGGGGAATTTAGTACTAAAACTATTGAGAAGATAGAGGAAGACCAAGGGTGGTTTTGAATTGCCTTCCCCTCTAAGTACTATATTAGTCTCACAACAATAAAAGAAAAGAGATTGGTGGCTGATTTTCAGATAGAGTTGCTACTATAGTAGTCTCTATGAGACCTAGGATCAAATGTATTCAAGCTTGATAAAGAAGAAATGGTGGAACAGATAGTTAACTGAGGGTATAGAAGCTGAGTAAGGGAAGAATCTTTTATACTGTCTTATCCTTTATTCTTGTTTGATTGGTTACTGATGAATACTCATTTGATGTTACAGGTGATGATTGATAAAGTTGAAATGGTTGAGCCTTTACTTGAGACTGATGATGGTTGATGATGATGATGATGGTTGAGGTAGGTGATGATGGATGTTGATGATGGATGATGAGTGTTGATGATAATGGATGATGATGATGATTGAGGTAGGTGATGATGATAGTTGGTGATGATGATGGATGATGATGATCATGGATGATGATGATGATGGATGGTGATGATGATGGATGGTGATGATGATGATGGATGATGATGATGGATGATGATGATGGATGATGATGATGGGTAATGATGGTCAAGGTATGTGATAATGGTTGGTGATGGATGATGATAGGTTAGATTTTGGAGCACTACAGCCCGTGCTATGATTGTAATTGTAACAATTCCTTGAATCACCAGAAGTATGGGCTGCTTCAGCCACTTCTGATTCCACCTATAACTTGGCACTTGTTGTCTATGGATTTCATTTCTCAATTTCCTCTTTCTAATCTTTATGATACTATTCTAGTAGTAGTAGGTTACTTCTTGGAAATGAATTTGTTTCTTTGATTTACTGTAACTGCCTCTTCAGAAGAACCATCTAATCTCTTCATAGAACATGTCTTCATCAAGCATGGTCTCCCTGATAACATAATTAGTGATTGTGGATCATTGGTTTTTTTGAGCTTTTGGACCTCTCTCTGTCAGCATTTGAAAATCACTTGCAACTTATCAACAGCTTACCACCTGGAAATGGATGGGAAAACCTAACAAGTAAATCAGAGCCTTGAAAAGTATCTTTGAATGTAAATTTCCTATAAAAAGGAAAATTAGTTGCAATGGCTTGCACTTTCCCAATTTAAATACAAAAAATCCACTCAGGCCTCAACCAAAAAGTTTCTCTTTCAAGCTCTTAATGGAAGAAACCCAACTTTTTACTCTATTCACATAGAACCTTCTCAACCCGCTACCAACTACCTTACTCTCATTCAATCTATCCAATTGCAATTCCAACCGAACCTTGAAGCAGCAAACAAACACTACAAGGAGCAAGCAGACCAACTGTGCACTTTGGCACTGGCAATTGCAGTAGGAGACCTGGTTTGGCTCAATGCTTGAAATATTTGCAGCACTCATCATACCAGGAAACTCTCTGAGGAGAAGCTTTTCCCATTCAAAGTAGAATCAGTCATCTTTCCTAATGCGCTTAAACTTTCTGTACCTGAAAAATGGAAAGTTATCCACCCAGTCTTTCATGTGTCTCTCCTAAAACCTGCTTGAGTATTATACCCAGGAAAGGCTCATCCCCCTCCAGAACCCGTAAATGTTCAAGATCACTTAGAGTGGGAAGTAAGCCATATTCTGGATTCCAGGATACGCAAAGGAAAGATTCAATACCTTGTTGAATGGACTGGCTTCCAGTCCAACAAAGATTGCAACTTGTGGGAACCAGCCCATCAACTTTGCAATTCTCCGAACTTGGTGCAAGACTTCAACACAAAGTACCTGCATAAACCTCTTCAATCTTAAATTTCATTTCATTCCCATTCCATTCCATGTGTATTCCAATCCCATTCCTTCCCATTCCATCTATTCCCTCCTCAATCCTTCAATCCTTTGACATTCCTAATCTCATCTCTCTCCTTAGATTTCTAACCACATTCTCTAAAAAAATATTTGTTATTTCATTTACTTCTATTTCAAACAGTCATTCTCTCTTTTGATTAAAAAAGTGAAAAAAAATCTATGTATAATAAATAAAAATTAAAATAAAATGTCATAAAACTTGTTACAAATTTCTTTGTACCTCTTTTTCCACATTTGCTCAATTCTTGTTTAATTCCGCCACTATCTCTTTAAACTCTTCCAAATTCTCATTTCTTATTACGATAGACATCCTTTGTATCAAGTGCACTTGTGAAACCAACACCTCCTCAAAGACCTTATTTTCACTTTGCAATAAAAGTCCTCTTTGGCCTGGAATTCTATTTGTCTTTGTCCAGCAGCAACTCATGAGTCCTCTTCTTCCAAACTCTTGACAAAAATTTGCCAATATTTCCAGTCAACTGCCTTGCATCAGTTTTGATTGGGACCATGACCCACAACTTGGTCACCTTGCCTTGGTCCTCCATTCAATTTCTTTCCGTTCCCTCTCTTCCATTTCCTTCCATCCCATCTCCTCCGTTTCCAATCTCCTCTTCTTCCATCCTATTCCTTTCAGTTCCTCCTGCTTGTGTTTCCTCAATTTCCTGTTCTCCTCCCACTAATACTTCTCCCGCAACTCTCTCTTTGCCTTTTACCTTGGTCCCTTGGTTCATCTCAAATTTTTTTGGAGGTCCAAAGTAAGGTGGAGGTGATTGTGGCGTATCAGTGGTATAGCTTCAAAACCATGGTAACACTAGAAAAAATTCATTTCATTAACATCCCCTCATTGTATGAGTCATTAGTCAATTTCTCACCTGCTTTTTGCAACCCAAGAAACTCTTTCTCCGGCACTGGTGGAATATGATAATTAACCCAAGGGGCCATCCTAAAAATTTGACCTTTGCTTTGTGGCGCCTCAGATACCTCGATCAACAGTTTGCTACTTATAGTGAACAAACAAGCCACCTTTTAGAGTCAACATGGCTTGAATTTTCAAAAACCACAAGAGTAAGTACTGGGAACACAACACTTGTTTTGGAAAACACAGTTTTTTCAAAGATGAGAAGATGATGACATGATACTTAATTATTAAAATGTATTAAACAGTATACTATTGATTTACAATATATAAGGAATTTTTCTTTGAGGAAAGTATTAGACTTGGATTCAATTGGAATTCATCACGGACACTTCCAAGAGCTTTTGGCTTTATACCCAGGCAAATTCCACTATCAAGAGTTAAGGTTTATTGCCTCCTTAATTGTTGATATAACCCTCTCATCAGTACCATCTACCTCAGTCTTAAGAATGACAAACAGTAAAGCACACCATCAATAGTGAAATCCGCTTACTACCTCTGGCTTGTGCAACAACCTTCCAATTCTGGAGACTCAGTCTATACCTGCAACACCTTGCGGTTGGTCAAACATCCATTTGGTCATCACAACATCTCTCCTTGGGTATCTCAGCCCTTGGACTTCCATCCTTGGTTATGCTACTCTTCTAGCCTACAAAATCATCAAAGCACATCAATTGTATAGTTCCATCTTTGGAATAGCACCCTTTCCTTCATTGTCACCTCTTTTACAACTTTTTTCACATGCAGTTTCATTTCATGTCATTCCTTCATGCAACACATTGATTAGGACATACTTGCATGGTTCCCTTGTCTCACACCCACGCTATGACTCCAGATATGTTGTATTGTTCAATTAGATCTTCCCTTTCCGTTCCTGTAAACCAGATCATCACGCTCTCTAGCTGTAGAAGACTTTCCATCAGATTGTATCTAGTCACTCCAGATTACCTTATAAGGACTCACTCCTTGCCTGCAGATTTTTTCCTCAGTAAGTTCATTTCATACGTTTTAAGCTTTTCCAAGGTTTCAGCTCTCTGATACCAGGAAAATTTCAGCCCTTTAGCCACAGAGAGTGATAGAAGATACTGGAATAATTATAGTAATGGTATTACAATGATCAAAAATTGAAAAGCTCAAATCATGAATATGTTAAGAGCTGGGGCAAGGTTTGATTGTTTTGGTTAAAAGGGTTTTCAATTTGTTATAAAAAGAGGAGCCACAGTATTATCATACTGGGGATCTTTACAGAAAGAGAACCTCTCTTCAAAGGACTCCTTAGGCAGTTTAAGAACCTTTGAATAAATGATGGGAGCCTTATAAGGACTGATCCACTGATATGGCCAGGAAAAACAGCACAATGGCCAGGGAAGGAAGGGAAAAACTTACTCAGAGTACTCCACCAAGAAAATCCTGCAAAGATACAAAGGGTTTCAGAGCAGATGGGGACAATTTTCTTGAATAACTTCAATGGGTTGATTGGCTTTTGGGAAATGAATAATACTACTACAGGATAGGTCATAAATCACTTGCTTATCTATTTATAAGCCCTTAACTAGCAATGACACGGTGTCTGATTGATAATAATAATTCCTGGTAAACTGATGGGAAATAATAGATCCAAAGAGGTCTGTGTAAATAGATTTTGGGGTGATTATGAGCTTCTCAGGGCACGTAGAGAGGGTTCTTCTCATGGGCTGATGCTAGAAAGTCAGTCAGGGCAGCTTCAGCAGGTTTACTTGGCGCTTTAAATCAGCTGTCCTCAGATCTTCTGGTTTTATGCACTATTTTAGCCACAGGATCTGTTAATCTGTTAATGGCGTAATTTGATTGTTCTGCACTAATCCTCTATTTGTATTGATGATATTGGTTTAAAGTAGAAGGATGTGGATTTTTATTGTGTGTTCATTATCTGATGATCATGTAGGTAATTTTTAATAATTTTTACAGCCACTCCCTGTAGTGTTTTGTGGTCTTCAAAGATGTCAGCTCTCTGATACCAGGAACCTTGCAGTCCTTTAGCTACAGAGAGTGATAAAAATACTGGAATAATGATAATAAGAATTATTCCAAAAATTAACACTTAGAGGCTCAAATAAATGATATGATAAGAGAAGTTGTGAGTTTTAATTGGTTTGGTAATAATAGGTTTTCAATATATATATAAAAGAGGGGCCACAGTATTATACTACTGGGGGTCTTTAAAGAAAAAGCAACCTCTCTTCAAGGGGCCTCCTTAGGCAGTTTAAGAACCTTGGATTCGAGATGGGTGCCTTAGAAAGGGCTTACCCACTAATATGGCCGTGCTAAACAGCACAAGGGAAAAGAAAGGAAGGGAAACACTCACTCTGAGCACTTTACCACAAAAATCCAGCAATAATAAGAAGGGTTTCAGAGCAGTTGGGCATGATTGCCTGATTTAACTTCAATTGGCTGATTGGTTTAAGAAATAATAATACCACAGACTAAGTCATAAATCAATTTCTTAGAATCTTCATAAGCACTTGACTAACAATGACACGGAGTCTGATTGATAATAATAATTCCTGGTAAACTGATAATCTCTGGAATAATAGATCCAAAGAGGTCTGTATAAATACCTTTTTGGGGTGATTTTGAGCTTCCCAGGGCACTTAGAGAGGGTTCTGCTCATGGGCTGAGGCTGACAAGCCATTCAGAGCAAGATTAGCACGTCCAATTGGTGATGTCAATAATCTGACTTTAGATCTGCTTGATTTCTCTACTATTTTAGCCACAGGATCTGTTAATCTATGATGGCATAAATTTGATCATTCTGCACTTCTACTTCATTTGTACTATTAGTATTGCTTAAAGTGAAAAGATATGGATTTTTACTAATTTTCCATCATCTGCTTATCACGTAGATAATTTTTAATAATTTTTATGAACACTCCTTATAGTGTTTTGTGGTCTTCAAAGATCAGAGTCAATTATTTATGTGGTAATCCTTGATCTTTGATTTATTATTACAAAATGTTTTAAACTTAATTTTTATTAATCTTATTTAGGTCTTGATCTTTGTAGACTATTACTAATGCATATGTTAACTTGTTACATATGCACAGAAACCCTAACTAGGTTGTAGCTCTTCTGAGCGGTACCTGGTTGTCAGAGTAGTCACGACCAATCCAGACGCAGGGATCAGTCCGTACAGATGCGCGCGGGGTAGAATCACCTGCGTGCAAGGCAGAATTAGCTGCGCGCGGGTCTCTAGTCCGCGGGAAACTGCTAGTATGAGTACGTAGGGGTATGTAATTATGCGGGACTGCGTGCGGGAATTGTGACATAACACATTTCTGTGTGTAACTCCCAAAATATACACAACACCTCAATTCTGAGTGAACTTTAGGTGTAAAACCTATACATGACAACATGTGTGAAAGTTTAAAATGGCCAAAGGTGAAATACTGGTGTTGTAATTTTTAATAATTTTCTTTTTAATTATTTTAAAAATGTAAGGACTTGGATTTCAAGGGTGGGGTCAGTGAGTGACCCTACCTAATTTTGGGTGAGGAATCCATTTCTATAATAATATTTATGGATTTCTCACTCCTTCTTCTTTTAATTTAGATATTCTTGTTTAATTTGTTTTTTATAGTTTTGTGTTGCTATGACAGGTTGCTCTGTACATAGTAGTAGGCTGAAAAAAAGATAAGGATCAGGGGTTTACGTGGTAATCCTCAATATTTGAAAAAATACTTAAATAAAATTAATAAAAAACTAATTTTAAAAGTTTAAAAGTTTTCAGACTGTTAGTAATGCATAAGTAACTTTATTACATATTTCAGATAATCCTGACTAGGTTGTAGCTCTTGTGTGTGGTACCTGTTTGCCAGATTAGTCACAACTGATCCTGAAGCAGTGATCAGTCCATTCAGATGCATGCTTTGGTATTCAAAACCTGTCCTATAGCCATCAGAATCACTATTCTAGTGTAAAAAAAGCTCAAAAACTCAAATTAACCTCAGAAATGGATTCTACATCACAAATAACCTATAGTAACTCAGCCAAAGTACCCTTCTATCCCTAATGAATTAGAAGATACAGTTCAAAAAACCTCCAACTGTGGCAAACTAATACCCAACCAGGTGTGAAATCTTTTTAGAAGACATAAGACAGAACTTGCAAACCCTCAAGTACATACCAATAACAGCTTAACCTCAACACCAGAGCCATACACCAACCCTGTCACCTCAGCCTGAATACAGCAATACGGATACAGGAGGTAGTGCAAATAGTTCAGCTCCTGTCACCTCACCCAGGATGCATTCAAATGCAACTACACAAGGCTATGCAGAATTACACAAGACAGTATAAGAAAGATGAAGTAAAACCAGTCTCAACCAGTTCCAAGCAAACAAGCAAATACACATACACAAGGCTATGCAGAATTATACAGGAAAGTGTAGGCAAGAGGAAGTAGAACCAGTCTCAACCAGTTCCAAACCAATCAAGCAAATATACATAAACAAGACTATGCAGAATATACAGGAAAGTATAGGAAGGAGGAAGTGGAACCAGTATCAACCAGTTCCAAAAAAACAAGCAAATACACATACACAATACTATGCAGAAGTATACAGGACAGTGTAGGCAAGAGGAAGTGGAACCAGTCTCAACCAGATCCAAAAACACAAGGGAATACACCTACACAAGGCTATGCAGAAGTATACAGGGCTACCCAGCAATAAATGCAGGCAGCCAGAACTACCAGTACCAAAAACCCCCAGCACCACACAGAAATTTATGCAGCCAGTGGCATGTGATGCCAAACAAACTACCAGTACCAAAAACCCCCAGAACCAAACAGAAATTTATGCATTCAGAAGCATGTGATACCAAAAAAACCACCAGTATCAAAAACCCCCAGTGCTACTCAGAAATATATGCAGGCAGTCAAGACCAAGCAGCACCAAACAAACCACCAGTAATGCACATAAATAAACGAAGGCAGAAGCAAGTAGCACCAATCAAACCACCAGTGAATGCACAGCAATACATGCAGGAAGAAAATTCAGTACCAAATAAGCAACCAGCACCAGAACAACCTTATCAGCACCTCACAGCAATTTATGCAAGGCTGTGCAGGCATGAGAACCCTGTAAAATCCTTTCCCAACCAGCAGAATTGCTTCAGTTTCATGCAGTGTCTTTTTTCTAACTAGCAGAATTGCCTCAGTTTCATTCAGTGTATTTTTCCAACCAGCTAAAATGTCTCATGTACCTGTATACCACTGTAACAGGGGAAGCCCCAGGGAACCCTCAGGGGAAGCCCTGACAATCCCCTGAGGACCAGATTTTATATTTAAGGAGGGCCTCTCTGCCCTATCCAGGTTGTATCATTATCCCCACCATCCTAGCACTCACCAAACTAACAGGCCCTCTTGGCCCATCCATCTGTGGTACCTACCCATATAAATATTAGTAGTGAATCAGTTATAAAAGGAAACAAGAAATCAGAAACCAAGTTATTACCCATATTTAACCAATTAAACCGCCCAACAGGTGCTTGAATAAGGGTTCTTCTGTGACCTAAATATTCAGCAGCATATTAAAGAAACACCACCCATCAATAATTAAATAACCCTTACAAAGAAAGAGAGCACAAAAAAAAGAAACTACCAACCTTTCCTCTACCCAGCCCCTGTGGGTAAACCCATCCTTGGGTCCTTTCCTGAACCATCCCTCTGATAAAACCTTGAACCCTTTAATATTGGCATATTGGTTAAGATCAAACATATATGATAAATAACAAACAATAACCCAATACATCTTGTCTATTCTTCAACAAAAACCCTAACAATAACAATTAATAACTAATATAGGCCTGAGCTGAGACCTATATTAAGTCTCAAAGAAAACCAGCCATTAATTTAAATAAATTATTTTGCAGAATTACTATAGTACTAGAAGGGCAGGAAAATAAAAACCACTCTTAGTCTTACTAATAATCTAAAGGAGTAGAAGTAATACTCAATTCCCATTAAAGGACTGCCAGCAAGCTTTTTGCTACTTTATTTATATAATCCCACAGGAGTCTCTACAACGCAGGGTAGGATTGGCTGCAGGCTTGGCAAAATTGGCTTCAAGAAGGACTTCTGTATGCGGGGAATAAGGTTCTGAGCAGTGTATGCGGGCTGCTTTACTACTGCCGGTAAGTTTTGCAGAAGTATGGAAGTATGAATATGGTTGTGCTGGTATTCACGCGTTTTTGAGCGGGAATTTGCGCGCTTATGTGCGGGAATTTGCGCGAAGGATTTGCAAGAATTTTAGCGTGGTTTCTGCGGAAATTTGCACAAAGTTTCACGCTTCTGAGCGGGAATTTGGGCAAGGTTTCTGTGGAACTTTGCACAAGGTTTCGCGCTTCTGAGCGGGAATTTGCGCACATTAATTTGCGGGAATTTGCGCGCGGTATTTGAAGGGGAATTGAGCGCAGTTTTTGCGGGAATTTGCGCGCGGTTTTGCGGGAATCAGCACACTTATTTGCGGAAATTTGCATGGGGCTTATGCAGAGGAATAATATTTGTAGTTTCCTACTCCTTCTAAGTTATATTAATATTCTTTTATTTTGTCTACTTTGACAGGTTTCTCTGCGTAATTAGAAAGCTGAAATTCCCTCACTCCAAGATATGTCTATATCTGAAAAAAAATTGGGTCTCATGTCTCCTTCTGGCTCTTTAATTCATCAGGTGTATGGTTCCATCCGGGATATTGTGTTCAGGAAAGCATTTATCCTTATCAAATGACTATCCTTTGTACCTGACCAGGTAGAGTCTAACATCCTTTCCATTTATCCTTTCTTTCTTGTCCTCAAGCATTTTTCTAACTTTTCCTCTGTCCTTCTCAGGATTTTCTTCCACAGGTATTTCGGGTGAAATAGATTGTTCCCCCTCCCTAGGATGGTAGTGTTTAATGAGACTTACTGGGCAGACAGGGTGTTTCCTTGAAAGTACAACACTAAGGATCACTTCTATGACATTCTTACCATGAAGCCTCTTAATAGAAAAATGACCAACAAAAGCAGGTCCAACCTTTCTGTTACCAAATAAGTTGATAAAGATGGTGGTAGAAACTAAGATTTGATCATCAATTTTGAAATCAGATTCTCTATGGGTTTTGTCCCATCTTTGTTGGTTATACTCAACAGCCTCATGAACACACTTAAAAGCATGTTTGTTAGCTACATCTATCATTTTTTTGAAATCAAGTGATGTTGGATAAAAATTTGTGAGCTTTAGATTGAGGTTATCTTTGGATAACTTAGGGATCCAACCTCTTTCTAGGATGTAGGGTGCTTCTTTAGTGGTGGTATGTTTGCTACTATTGTAAACCATTTCCAGTGCTGATGAAAGGCTTACTCAATCATGGAAGTAAGCATCAGAATTCTTGTACTCTAGACCAAAAAAGCAGAACCTTCTTAGCATATCTTCTAAGATCTAAATCATCCTTTCAGCTAGCCTATCTGTCTGGGGGTGATAAGCAGTGGAAAAGGCTAATGTGGTGCATAAAATTTCATGGAGGTTCCTCCAAAACTCAGATGTGAACTTGGGGTCTCTATCACTGATAATGATTTTAGGAACTCCTACATCAGCTATAAGTCTATTCAAAAATAGCAATGCCACTTCCATAGCACTATCCTCCTTACGGTTAGGTAGAAACTTTGCTTTCTTGGAAAACCTATCTACTATGACTAGGACTGAGTTGTAGGAATAGGCTCCTCTTGGGGGTAATCCGGTCAAAAAATTCATATTAATGATTTCCAATCTTTTCTTTGGTTCAGTAATCTTCCAAAGGAGACCAAACATTTTCCCAGTGGTTCTATTTGAATTACAGCAAGTCTCACAACTAGAGACATACTGCTTTGTGGAGTCTCTCCAATTGATCAACTAAGCAGTTTTTTTAACCTTATCTAGGGTCCTATCAGTAGATAAACGACCAGATTAACAGTTGTCATGACACTCAGATAGGATATGTTGGATATGTTCTTTTTGGTGAGGAATATGACACTTGAATGTTGATGTCTGTAATATACTAGACCATGCCATATGGTGAAACTTCCTGCTTTTTAAGGCTTCAAAAGAGGTTCAGGTAAACTATTAATTAGTTCAGACGGTGGTTGTCAGTTTGCTACTATGTACAGAGCAACCTGTCATAGCAACACAAAACCATAAAAAATAAGAATATCTAAATTAACAAAAGAAGGAGTGAGAAATCCATAAATATTATTAAAGAAAGGGATTCCTCACCCAGAATTAGGTAGGGTCACTCACTGAACCCACCATTGAAATCCAAGTCCTTACATTTTTAAAATAATTAAAAATAAAAGTAGTAAAAATTAAAACACCAGTATGTAACCTTTGGCAATTTTAACCTTTCACACGTGTTGTCACGTATAGGGTTTACACCTAGAATTCACTCAAAATTGAGGTTTTGTTTATATTTTGGGAGTTACATGCAGAAATGTGTTATGTCACAATTCCCGCGCGCAGCCCTGCATCATTAAATACCCCAACGTACTCGTAGTAGAAGTTTCCCGCGTACTAGAGACCTGGGAATAGCTACTTCTGCCACGCACGCAGCGGATCCTACCCCGCGCACATCTGTACTGACTGATTCTGTCAGCCTCCTGGATGCCAAGACCCTTGCTATCCTTTAGCTACCAGAGGTGATAGAATAAATAATAAAGATATTATTTAATAAATGCAGCAAAAATCTGTAAAATATTTGGATTAAGATTATTGCAAGGTTAATTTGTTTGGTTATGGTTTACTGTTATAAATAAATATAGATAAATTGATTATTAAATATTTTCTATAGAGGGCCCACAATTATATTGGGGATCTTTGACACCTCTCTTCAGGGATTTCAGTATGAAAAAACGTAGTCCTGGTTACTTTGGGCTCTTTAGTTTAAAGGATATTTTACCCAAAGATAATAGGGCGTATCAAAGTTAGCAAACCCGCCATTAGAAACCCGCCATTTTTAATGGCGGGTTTCTGAAATACACATACCCCCTAACTGGTGTATTTAAAAATGGCGTGTTTCATGAAAATGGCGGATTTCAATCATCAAACACGCCATTAAACCTGCCATTTATGCATCATCTTCCATCCACCATCCACAAACACGCCATTAAACCTGCCATTTATGCATCATCTTCCATCCACCATCCATCACATCAAAAACACCCATCCACATCAGCACATCAAACACGCCATTAAACCTGCCATTTATGCATCATCTTCCATCCACCATCCATCACATCAAAAACACCCATCCACATCAGCAAATCCATACCGGTCCCATATCAATTGCATCACACACATCTCTATTGTTTTTCACATACCTTCACATACCCATCTTCACACAAATCCCATCATCATCTCATCACCCCACATCACTCACCACCTTTCTCAACATGTCCAATCAAACATCCCCCCAGTAAGTTGAAAACGCAAAAAAGCTGACTGAACTTTTGCTACTGTTTGACTCCCATTCAGACTCTGATTCAGACTCAAATTTGGAATCAACTTGGTTAGCTTTGAATTCTCTGTTGGCAAAGCCATACATGGTTCCAACAATACACACTCTCCATAACCCTATGTATGAAAGGCAAAAGCTTCATCTCATCCCTGACTTAAGCTTCCAGCAACTGTTCCGAACTTTGTTGCCTTCTTTCATGAAACTTTTGGCAATGATTGAAGACCACCACATCTTCCAGAACAATTCTTGCAATCCTCAACGCGATCCAGCCATCCAACTTGCCGTTGCTCTTTGTAGATTGGGGTCAAATGTGTTATAATTATGGCCAGCAATTAGCTTAGGCAAATGAGCAGTATTTAAAGCAAAAGAAATGCTGGACACTGTGTGTCAATAATGGCTAATGGGGCTCTCACAATGGGGCAATATGTTGGATGAATTTGATTAGATGATGAATGAATGATGGAAAACAGCAGGGAGAAGAGCTCCTTAAGTACAAAAGATTGGCCTCTTGTGAGCCCATGATACAACAAGCCAAAGGGCAAATTTTCCGCCCCAAAAGAGCTCTACAGGCTCTACCGGCCTTGTTACTTGGTTTGGACTGCATCAGCCCACATGGCATTAGTCCCTGAACCCTTACAACCAGACTATTCCTGTCCATTCTTGTGTTTCCACTGTTACGGGGCTGAACCAGCCCATTGCTGTTCAGTCCCTTAGTTGGTTGTCTATTACAACCGGCCCTGATGGCATCATTACCCCTGTTACGGGCTGGTTGCCTCATGCATCCAGCCCCTGGCCCCTGAAATGGGCCAGGTGGGACCCAGGGCTCACCTGGGTCCGGTTTCAACCTCACATGGGGGGGTGTGACCAGCGGACATGCTGTCCCCCCCCTCTATCTCTTACAAATCCCTGGTGGGGGCGGTCAAATCCCCTCACCAGGGGCCCTGGGGGTCGATACCCCCCAGGGCGTCGTCACAGAAAGTTGGCCTGGGAGGTGGTCAGGTCCCCCCAGGCCCATCGCTCCTCCCCCTCGGTAAAGGGGGGGGGAGAGCGCCCCTTTGCGCTTAGTTCGCTACGATGGCGGGGGGGTGATGAAATCCCCCCCACCTGCCGGTTGCATACCATGCGGCCGGCGCCGCCACCTCCTGGGGCAAGGGGGTGGTCAGGTCCCCCCTGCCCTGACCGACCGCCTTGTTGCGGCCGGTCGCTGGCTGGTTCAACCCAGCCAGCCTGCCCCCTCCCCCTCGCAACGGCGAGCGAGGGGAGGGGGAGCGAGCCGGGGCCGCGAGCCCCGGCTCCGCGGCGCTGGTCGCCGGTCGCGACCAGCCGGGCCCGCGCGGCATCGCACCGCGCGGGATCCCTCGGCCGCGCCACAGCCCCGCGCGGGCCGTCGGGCCCCGCGTGGGCCGTGCCGAGGAACACAGGCGGCCCCGAACGGGCTGCGACGCGAGCAGCGGCCCCGAGCGGGCCGCGACACGGGCGGCAACCCTAATGGGCCGCCCCAAGCCCGAATTGTGAGAAAAGACTACTTTTGCGGGCCAGCCCGTCTGGCCAAGTATGTCCAAAATAAACCTTGGGCCCAATTATGCCCATACAAGCCCATCTGGCCGTATTTGCCCATATACCCCATCGGGCCCGTTAGGGCCCGTGTACCAATGGGTCTGTTTCACGCGTTTTGAGGCCAGTTTCCCCAACTCTGTAACATCCACATGGGCCCGTATGGTCCGTGTGTGTGTCCAATGGGCCTCAGAGGCCCATTTGTGCATCCCATTTGGATTACACTTATACATAGCACCCGCGTAAGTGCGTACGTATTTTAACAAAATGGAAATGGAGCAGAAATCCATCGATTGGAAAATCTATTCTCAGTAAGTTATGGAAGCATTGACTTATACACCAAAATAGTCATGATTGCTATCCTATCTTTCCGTCGCTTGGTCCTTTCATGGCCAACCAAAGAAGAACGCAAGGAGATATCTCAAGTAATGGAGACAGAAGACTTCCCTGGTTGCATTGGTTTTGTTGATGGAACCACCATCCCCTTGAGTCAAAAACCCAACCTAGATGGCAACCACTATTTTGATTGTAAAAAAAGGCAATTGATTCATTTCTTTTCCAATCGCTATGATAAAACTTTGGATCACACACTGACCAAATATGTTCCATCTCTTTGTTTATATACTCCGTGGCACTACAACTTGTTTGCCTTAACAACAAGAAATTCATCTCCCTCCATGCTGGCCTTCCAGGTTCTTGTCATGATTCATATTTTTTCAATCGGATGCAGATTTCCCAACAACCAGAGATCTACTTTGACAAAGATCAATACCTTCTGGCCAATTTGGCTTATGCTAGTGGGAAATATGTAGTTCCAGCATACCGGAATGTTTTGTCCAATGATCAAGGAAAAACCAATTTTAACTATCATCTTGCCCAATCACAAGTTTGGATTGAGCATGCCATAGGAATTCTGAAAGGAAGATGGGCCAGCTTACGGGAGATGCAAAACCAGCTCCAATGTTCCAAAGATATGAGGTTCCTCATCAACTGGATTATCACTTGTGTAATCCTTCACAACCTTTTGGCTGACATCAAAGATGAATGGGACGAAATATTCCAAGATGATATTCCTGATCCGCCTCAAGTCATCCCTGTCTCATCTGGTCCCTCATCTTCTTCTATGAGAGAGCGGATTCTTCCTCTCACCCTTGCTTGCTTTGATGAGTAATTTTTGATTTTGAAATTGGTAAAAATTCCCTTCACCGTATTTTTTTGGTTTTGGTTGTTTACCCAAGATTCATAGGCTGAGTTTTTTTTTTATTTTTTTTTTTAGTGGACTTTAATCCAAAAACACCTCCACCTCAAACCCTGCCACTCACCAAATGCCACCCCCCTCCCCCTTTCCACTCAACCCCTTCAACCTCACCCCACTCACTCACCAGTCAAACCCTGCCTCCTCCTCACCAAACCACCTCACTCATCACCACCACCTTACTCACCACCACCACCTCATCTCACCTCACTCACTGAATTCCCTCCTCCTAATCCTGGTAAGCCCCCTCCACCCTCTTCCTTCTCCTTCCCCTCACCAGTTGCTGATCCTTTGATCATTCTACCTTTAGTCCCCCCCTGGATCCACCCTACTCACTCACCGGTCAAACCCTGCCTCCTCCTCACCAAACCACCTCACTCATCACCACCACCTTACTCACCACCACCACCTCATCTCACCTCACACACTGAATCCCCTCCTCCTAATCCTGGTAAGCCCCCTCCACCTTCTTCCTCTTCCTTCCCCTCACCAGTTGCTTATCCTTTGATCATTCAACCTTTAGTCCCCCCCTGGATCCATTTCTCTATCCATCAAGGTGAGCCCCTCCCCTCCTCCAATTCCTCCTCTCATCAATCAAGCAATTGATTGCTCAATTGATTCGCAATTGATTTGCAATCAATCAAGCGATCGATAGGCAATCGATTGGAAATCAATCAAGCGATTGATTCACAATCGATTGGCCAATCAATGCAGGGTTTTTGTAGGGTACAGGAACTGAATTCCCCGTTGTTTTTTCTTTGTTTTTGTTTCTTTTTTTTTAGGTTTTTGACCTCGGCCAGAACACATTCTCTCAAGTCTTATGCCAAACAAGCCACGTCCTGGGACAGTCTGGTTTTCCTAGTATGATGCTGGCTGCGGCTCCTCATCATTACCACTCCTCCCCAGCTAATTCTATTATTTTGATATCTATCGATTCCTTCACTGGCTACCAAACTCAAAATGTTATACATCCATTCAAATTTCACCTTGATCCTCACCTTGGGTGCAGCAAGTGCCTGGGAGGGAGAAAGATGGAAGGAGATGGTATGAAAAACATAAAGAGAGGTGGCAAGCAGAGGAATCTTTGATTTTCATCTCTTTTTTATTTTTTTAATCCCACCGTTTCGATAATGAGAACGTTGCTGACATTTTTTTTTTATTTGTTTGACCGGTCTTTTTGTTTTTCCAACCCCTTTTTTGATATTGATTCCTTCACTGCCTACCGAACTCAAAATGTTATACATCCATTCAAATTTAACCTTGATCCTCACCTTGGGTGCAGCAAGTGCCTGGGAGGGAGAGAATGGAAGGAGATTGCATGAAAAACATAAAGAGAGGTGGGAAGCAGAGGAATCTTAGAAAAAGGAGGGCTCAAATGAGGGATTTGGAAATTTCTTTGGAAGTGACTGGCGACTTGATCAAGGAAAATTTTTCCTGGTCTAGACAAAAGCTATGCCCTTTGGATCTGTACCCTGCTATCATGGCTGAAAAGAAAAAAAACCCTCAAAAACCCACCCAGGAAGAATTTAAGCAAGCAAAACAGACAATTGGGGCTTTCCACTTCTTCCACCATGGAAAATTTATTGTTCTTGACCAATCTGATCACCATGCTCTCGTTGCCGTCATTGAATTTGTGCCTTTGGATTGACAATCTGAGCAAGATAAGAAAGATATCAACTTTGTGACAACATTCCTTCACATTTCAAAAAAATTTATCAACCTGGTTGGTCCCTCAAGATCTTGGGGTGGAAAAATGTGGGCGATTGGTTGGCAAAAATTGATGAACCCTTTGGAGTTATTTGGACGTCATGTGAAGAAATCATCCATTAGATCTTCTCCTCAAGAGTACGCTGTCCTCAACTTGAAGGCCAACAAAGTATCCCAAATTTTAGGACAAATGTTTTGTAATTTGGCCAAACTTGCCTTTGAATCAAACCGTGATACCATGAAGGACAGCAACATCCCCTCTTTCTCTTTGTTTGAATTTGGTTCCAAGCCTACACCTTTTGATTGCTCCCCACACCTCACTTTCACCTCTGATTCTTTTTACAATTCTCCTCATATTGACAAAGGCGACATCTCTGGCTATTCCTTTTTACTTGTGGTCCCAACCAAAAAATTGAATGGTCAACTTATTCAAGATATGTATGAATATCAAGTTTTGGATGTTCAATTTGTTTTTCCTGACCTTGGCTTTGGAATTTTTTTCAAGCAAAAAGGTATAGTCAAAATGGTTTGGGCGGCTAACAAGTAAAAGCACTGTACCTTTCCAGCGGTGGACACAGCAACCCATACCAGAATGGCCATGTCACTCCAAATTAATAAAAAAACTCAGAGCACTTGTAGGGACATGAAAAACGGCCAAATTTACTCTAGAGAAAAAAATATCAATAAAAACAAAAAAGATTTGTATATTGGTGGGGTTAAGAATGCTCTCAAACGTTGTTGTAGTAAAAAATAATTTGTTTTTCTTTCATCCATGCAAATATATTTACAAGCCCAGTATCTGAGTAATCTGCTGTATTTCTTCTACCGATCTACCACTGCCAATGCAAGCCAAAGCTACTGATACCTTATCCTTTTTTTTGTTTGCCCGTTGTTCCCTCTCCTTTTCCAGTTGCACTTGCTGCCGATCCTTCTGCTTTTCCTCTTTTTGAAACTCTAGCTCAGCTTGTTTCAACCTCCACTCAGCATCCAATTTTTGTTGATTAGCCAAAGTCTTGGCTTGCTGCTTTTGACCATCCATGGCCAGTTGGCAATCCCACTTTTGCTTTTCAAACTGAAGTTTATCTGATTCAATTTGTGATTTCACTGTTTTTTGGAGGGGAATGGCAATGAGCATGATTTTGAAAGCAAGGATATTGAATCAATCAACTTAAATGAATCTTGCTTCTCCATGATTTCTTCAAAGACCGAAAAACTGGAAGTGTTTCTCCTCTTTTGATGACTTTTGGGGTTGACATTGATGGAATTGGAGGCCTTTTGCTTACCCTTGGCAGAGGAGGTTTGAGTCTGAAAGTTCTCACTAGTATTTGAAGGCAATGTGGGAGGCCCCATTGGCTTGAGTTTTCGGCCAATCAAAAATGGATGAGCCTGTTTTTTTACAATGTAAATCAGTCAGGAGCAACCAGACAGAATTGAAAACAATTTAGCTCCTTACTTGAGCAGATGTTGATGGCAAGGGTGTGGTGTCAATATATAGCCTTGGATTGGGAACTGCGTTGCGGCCTGCGCGCTCAGCATCTGGTAGGTCGGGCTCAGCAGTTGGGGTGCGCTCGTTCTCAGAAGTGGCCGCTGCGGGCTCAGCAGAAGGCGCAGCAGGGCAAAGCACGCAGCTGCGGGCCGGGTCTGACTAGGGGAGGCGGGCAGCGACCCGCTTGGGTGTCCAACCCAGTGATGGAGCCGGGCCGATCAGGTTCTCGGGCAGTTAGTTAGGGAAGGAAAGGGCGGAGCAATCGCGGGGCTATACCCGTGGACGCGCAGGCCGGCTACGGGACTAGGAAATTCACAACAGCGCGTCGGGCGGATACGGGCAATTGCGGTGAACTTCGAGAAGCGCGCGGCGGAGGGCCGCGCCGCGGGGGACGAACCGGATGTGTGTAATGGCAGGCAAGCAAGCGGAATAGGATACGGACAGGGTACAGGTTAGGATATGGGATAGGGTTTTGGGCCTAGGGTTTCCTTCTTCATTGTTGTCGGGTTGTTCATGTGCTTGTACTTAGGTTAGGGTTGAGGGGGAGGGCTCAAATACCTTTCCCCTCAACTCCGGGTTGTAGGGGGGATCTTACCATCGTATCATCAGGAGGCGGGGAGCAAAAAAGGGAGCGGACTTAGGAAAACAGAATCCCTCCCCTCTTCTCTCATTTTCTCCTCTTCAGGCTCTCAAAAACTTCTCTTTACGCTTGATATCTAATCCTTACAGACGCTTTGACCCAAGAACTCCTGAACCTGCGGCAACTTTGTGAGGGATAACCTCTAAAGTTTCCACATCTGGGGGTCTGGCCGGGAAACTCTTTCGTCAATGTCTCTTGAAGGTACTCAGATGCTATTTGCCTCTCCTCTTTCCTCCTCCTCCTCTCGCCAGCTCCTCATTGACCCAAGGGACTATCCGCACATTGGCTTCAACGTCGCGGGTGTGGAGCGGTTTATTTCACGTTACGACCTGATTGCAGACTCCGAAGGCGCATCGGATTCCGAGAAGGCACGCTATATTGTCTTGTTCATTGAAGGTGCAGAAGAACATCGGGACGTGGAGGAGATGAGCGGCTATCTGAACCGGAATTGGACAACGTTGAAGGGGAACATGCTGGCTAGATGGGGGGGGGCGTGACTCTCATTTCCGGGGAAGCGACTTCAGGCCACCCGCGGAACCGGGCTATGGAGCAGACACGCGCAATGGGGACCGGTGGCGAATGGAACCGGGCTACGCGGAGCTGTATTACAGGGCAGCGCGCGTCCCGGCCTTGCCGCTGGTAGCCACTCCTTGGGCTGACGAACTCGCAGAGGTGGCGGAGGGCCTTGAGGCCTATCTGAAGAGTATCCAGCGTCCTAGCATGTCCGCGCCCCGGGCACACGCGGAATGGACAGACGGTGATGGTGGGCAGACGAGACACAAGAGTCGGACGGCAAACCCAATCGATCCAAGGCCGGCAGAGGCGGGGTGCGTGTTGGGGAAGCGGGTATCGGCGGGACCGGTTCAGTCTAACGGCGGGAAGCGAGCGAGGACAAAGCAAGAAGAGGATACTCGCGACGCGGGCAGAGGAGTAGGGCCTTGTGGAGTTGGAGGAGTCGGAGCAGCCGGCAGAGGAGGAGGAGCCAGAGCAGGGGGCGGAGGAGGAGCTGGGGCCGGAGCAGCGCGTCGCCTAAGGATTTTGTTGATTCGCGGGTCCCTCGTGTCTTGCGTAACCCGGACGCGATCCACCCAAAATTGCAAAGCCCTCCAATAAGCCGCAAAGTCCGGATAGTCTTCCTTACGCGGTGGTCCCGCGCGGCGAAGCGGAGAAGAGGAGTCGCGGTCCGAGTTCGGACGAGGACGGCGGGGAGGTGATCCGGGTGAAGTCCACAAGTCCTCCAAGATAGCGTCGTCATCCGAAACCACGAACGGGTCCGGAAAAGCCCTCTTGCGCGGCCAAGGACAAGAGCCGGATTGGTTGGGGGCACGGGGCATACCCTTGCTAAGCAAGCAGCGGCGGTGTCCGCCGCGGCACGCGGAGCAGGCGCGACGGCCGGACACGATAGAGCATGCAAGCCCGTTTGGGGCGCAGAAGTTGCAGCGGACCATGATGACGATGGAGTGGAGGGATAGGGATGCGGAGCGGAGTTTAGAGTCGGTAGAGGGGGTAGGGCGCGAAGGACGGCCAAGGTGATAATGGGGAGGACCTCTGGGGACAGAACTCAAGTTGGGGGGGGATGTGGTGTCAATATATAGCCTTGGATTGGGAACTGCGTCGCGGCCTGCGCGCTCAGCATCTGGTAGGTCGGGCTCAGAAGTTGGGGTGCGCTTTTTCTCAGCAGTGGGCGCTGCAGGCTCAGCAGAAGGCGCAGCAGGGCGAAGCACGCAGCTGCGGGCCGGGTCTGACTAGGGGAGGCGGGCAGCGACCCGCTTGGGTTTCCAACCCAGTGATGGAGCCGGGCCGATCAGGTTCTTGGGCGGTTAGTTAGGGAAGGAAAGGGCGGAGCAATTGCGGGGCTATACCCGTGGACGCGCGGGCCGGCTACGGGACTAGGAAATTCACAACGGCGCGTCGGGCGGATACGGGCAATCGCGGTGAACTTTGAGAAGCACGCGGCGGAGGGCCACGCCGCGGGGGACGAACCGGATGCATGTAATGGCAGGCGAGAAAGCGGAATAGGATATGGACAGGGTACAGGTTAGGATATGGGATAGGGTTTTGGGCCTAGGGTTTCCTTCTTCATTGTTGTCGGGTTGTTCATGTGCTTGTACTTAGGTTAGGGTTGAGGGGGAGGGCTCAAATACCTTTCCCCTCAACTCCGGGTTGTAGGGGGGATCTTACCATTGTATCATCAGGAGGCGGGGAGCGAAAAAGGGAGCGGACTTAGGAAAACAGAATCCCTCCCCTCTTCTCTCCTTTTCTCCTTTTCAGGCTCTCAAAAACTTCTCTTTACGCTTGGTATCTAATACTTACAGATGCTTTGACCCAAGAACTTCTGAACCTGCGGCAACTTTGTGAGGGATAACCTCTAAAGTTTCCACAACGGTGATCCAGGAATAACATCCTCCTCATTGGGCAAGTTCTCCAGTTGTTCTGCCCCAGGAAGAGAGCATTCAAAAGAAGGAAGTGAGGGGTCCAAGGTCGGGATTGACTGATCAATCAATACCAAAGTAGAAGTGATTGGAGCCGATTGTGTTTGAATATCCTCCTCGTCATCACATGGGGGCCACTCCAAGGCCAAGGTTTCATCAAGGTCCCCGTTGGTAGGCTGAGAATCCCCAGCCAAGTCCTCGGCATCAACGGAATCAGATTGTTGGGCATTGAAAGCAGCTAGGGGGGTGATGTTGGCCTTCTTTCCGAAGATTTCATCCATTTGAATATAAAAAGGACAAATGGAGTCCAACTTATCAACCACCAAGTTGATTCCTTTGGCTTTGTCCAAGTCGGTGATACCAAAGCCAGTGGAGATAGACATGGAGTGGGCCTTTTTTTACTTGGCTCAATAGTTTTTGAACCGCTCCCTCATCTGTTTGGATGACAGATCCAGCCTACCTTTTGTTTTGTTCTTGAGTTAATTGGCCATCAGGAGATAACCATTGACCTTAGAGGATTGAGATTGGCCAACACGTGTTTTGTTGTCGGATCCAAAGCAGGCATCATAGGCGGAGGGAATTTTCAGCCAGTTTACCAGGATGATGTGATCAGCTCTCTTGAGCTGACTTGAGCCCTTGGAAGCTGATGGGGGAGGATTGTTTGTTGTGGAGTTCCTTGGCAATGTTCTCTTGGGTGTGTTGGACTTGTGGGGGGAGGTTTGCTGAGGGGCCATTTGAAAGAGTTTGGGCTATGCAAGTGATGAGAGCGATAAAGTGATGAGAGTGGTGAAGTTTTGAGAGCGATAAAGTGGATGAGAGTGATCAAGTGATGAGAGCGGTTAAGTGATGAGAGTGATGAAGTTTTGAGAGCAATGAAGTGGATGAGAGTGATCAAGTGATGAGAGCAATAAAGTGATGAGAGTGGTCAATCAATTTTATGATGAGGGTGGGGGTAAAAAATTTTCCAATGAGGTCAGAGGTAGAAGGAGGTGGGAAGACAGGGGTGTACGACACGGACAGGTGGTGGAAGCATTTAAATACTTTATTTGAAAAAACCCACTTATTTCAGGTTAACTTTGACACGTCTGATCTGAAATAAGTGGGTTTTTTTGATCTTTAATGGCGGGTTTGAAATGGCGGATTTGGGTTGAAACCCGCCATTGAAAAATGGCGGGTTTGGTTAACTTTGATACCCCCTAATATGTATATAAAATACACGGTGGAGTGGCAGGACCTTTTAACCAAGCTTCCACGACAGAGAAAGGATAATAAAAATCAATGGTATATTATTAAATCCTTAGGGTATCTGTTTGGGATGTACACTGATGAGTTAAACCTGTATACTGGTGTTATGAGGTTGTTCAGGAGTTTGAATTGATAAAAAGAGGTTGAGGATGGATTTTATTGATTAGTCTAATCCATAAATCACTTACTTATCTCTTATAAGTACTTGATTATCTTGGCACGGTGTCTGGATATAAAAATAACTGGTTCTGTGCTCATCAATATCCTCAAAAGAGCTCTTTATTTATAGCTTTTGGAGTCCCAATATTATCCTTCTGAGGGGTATAAGGGCTCAAAGGGACGGAAACTAAGGCTAGCAGGGTAACCAGGGATAGCCTGTCATGTGTTCTTGTTGCTGTTGCACGGATAGCATCTAATTCCTCAGGGTATGGGAATTATTCTACTTTATAATTGATATTAGGATGTGTGAATAACACTAGTTTTTCCTATTTATGTATTATTTAATTAATTATCCTTAGGAAATGTTCCCAGTAAGTTAATAATTATTTTAAAAGAAATTTCTTCAGAAATCCTGATGTCAGGTGAGTTCTCATTATGTATTAAATAACTGGAGTCAAGTCATGATATTGATTTTACTCCTTATTTTCAAGTTTCAGTTGATTTACTAAAATAGTTACTTTAAAATACAAGTCATGGGAATTCATGTAATTTTTTTACATCATTAGTTTTTTTAGTATTTAAAAAAAATTTTTATGTGCACAAATTGTCATAATAGTATATTAAAGTAATTTAATATATTTTCAGAAGTTGTCATTGTCTTATTTTCAACATTCTTGGTACTTTGAATTATATTTAATAAAAAATACCTATAAGGGTTATTTAAGTATTTTTATATAATATTATGTACTTTTAGACTATCTTCTATCCAGGGGAACATTTATTACATATTTAGAATATTCCCATGTGGGTTGTAGCATTTTTACGTGGTACCTAAGTTTCTCAGGCTGCCTGTCACTTTTTAAATCTGTAGTACCGTGGCTGCATACTTGTCAGAGGCCCAGGGCTGCGTACACAACCTTGAAGGAGTGACAGGGCTGTATCTCAGCCGCGCGCAGGTGCATTGGCTTTCACGGCTGTGTGCAGGAATTGTGACAGAACAAATTTCCGTCCATAACTCCTAAAATATACACAAAACCTCAATTCTGACTGCATTTTAGGTGTGAAACCTATACATGACAATACGTGTGAAATATTCAATTGGCCAAAAGTTCAATAGTGGTGCCGTGGTATTTTGGTCTTTCTTTCCTTACTTATTTAAAAATATAAGGAGTTGGATTTCAAGGGTGGGGTCAGGGAGTGACCCTACCTAATTTTGGGTGAAGAATCCATTTTTTTATGGTTTTCCTACTCCTTCTCAGGTTGATTTTATTATTATTATTATTATTATTATTATGTTATTTCTGTTACTTTTGTAGCTTGCTCAGCAATAGTAGCAAGCTGACAGGCCTTGCGGGGTATTCCAACGGGGTCTGAGTGAGTTCCAATCAGATCCTGGGCAGCAAAAATCCATAAAATATTTGGATAAATCTTATTGCAAGGTCAATTGGTTTTGTTATGGTTTTGTTATGGTTTATTGTTATAAATAAATATAGATAAATTGATTATTGAATATTTTTTATAGAGGGTCCACAATTATATTGGGGATCTTTAACACCTCTCTTCAGGGAATTTAGTATGAAAAAACGTAGGCCTGGTTAATTTGGGCCCTTTTGTTCAAAGGATATTTTGCCCAAAGATAATATGTATATAAAATACACGGTGGAGTGGCAGGGCTTTGTAACCAAGCTGCCACAACAGAGAAAGGATAATAAAACTCACTGGTATATTATTAAATCCTTTGGGTATCTGTTTGGGATGTACACTGATGAGTTATACCTGTATACTGGGGTATATAAGGTTGTTCAGCAGTTTAAATTGATAAAAATGAGGGTTGAGGATGGATATTATTAATCAGAATAAAGCCATAAATCACTTACTTATCTCTTATAAGTATTCAATTACCTTGGCACAGTGTCTGGGTATAAATATAAATGGGTCTCTGGGTATCAATATTGTCTAAAGAGCCCTTTATTTATAGTTTTTAGAGTCCCAATATTTTCCTACTGAGGGTTAAAGGGGCTCAAAGGGACGGACACTGAGGCTAGCAGGGTAACCAGTGGTAGCCTGTCATGTGTTCTTGGTTTTGTGAAACGGGTAGCATCTAATTCCATAGGGTATGGGAATTATTCTAATTTATAATTGATGTTTGGATGGGTGAATAACACTAATCTGTCCTGTTTATGTATTATTTAATTAATTATCCTTAGTAAATTAATAGAATTAACAGTCTTGAGATTGCTTGAAACTGGGAAATCAGGATAAGAAGGAGAATGTAATCAACAACTAGAGCATAGAAGCACGCAATGAAATAAAGCAACACCAACATCAGGCTATGAGGAGTATGAGGTTGAAAGGCTTATCAAGAAGGGCTATGAGGAATAGATTGAGAATATGAGACTGAGATGTGAGTTGGGCTATGAGATGAAGTCAGACTTGATGGTTGACATGAAATTGAGAAGAGGAAAAACAGAGATCTCACCGGACACACAAGATAGACACTGGAGTGATGAAAGGTGGCAGAATTTGGTTGAAGCTTGAGGAGACAGAGTAGAAAAGAGGAAAGAACAATAAAGAGAAGAAATATGGTGACGGTGTTTGTGTCACTTTTATGAGTAGTTGAGGAGTAGCTTGACAAATCTTGAGTTGATCTGAGGATGATGGTTGAGAGATTTGTTGTCCGAATTGAGGATTTTGCTCATGACTCAACAATCTCCAGATACTCCAAATATGGATTATCTTCATTCTGTGAGCGTCTTCTCCTTGTCCGCTCTCCACAGCTAAAATTGTGCCGCACCATAGCTCTATAACTTAACACCCCTTGATGCCCAATGAGATTTCAGAGTTTTCCCAATTGGTGCAAAGAAGGGAGATAAAAGAAGAAGACTTTGTACGGAGGCCGCCTTAGTTAATGAGTCCGCTATCATTTTTTTGGATCTTATCAAACTTAATTCTATCTTGTTGTCCTTAAGCTTGTCTCTCATCCCCTTTGTCTTCAAATTGAGGTGTCTGGTTTTTGAGTTAGATCCAAATTTACAAATCTTGTCTTCTAACCTGCTATTATCTATGTGCAAAGGAATTGTAGTTACCAAAAGAGCAAAAATGTCATTTTACAGGAATTTGATCCAGGTGGCTTCATGATAGGAATCAACCAATGAATTAAGCTCAGCATCAGTAGAGGACTACGTTATGGTGCGCTTTTTGCAACTATTCCAAGATACAAGACTGCCAGATACCATACACAGATAACCTGTTTGAGACTTGCAAGTGTCCGGATCATCTGCCCACAAAGAATCCAAGAACACTTGTAGTGACTCCTTCTCTGATGTGTAAGCAAGTTGAAGGCATTTATTTGTAGTGTGTTTTAAGTATTTCCAAGTTTTCTTCAGCTTGTTCAAGTGCGTAATTCCTGGTTTGACTTAAAATCAAGCTAGACTGGATACTGCAAAACTAATGTCCCGTCTATTGTAGCAGGAAATGTGGTTGAGCATCCCTATCGCGGACCTATAATTGATGTTTAATGATTTGAACGCCTCATGTTCATTGTCCGAGGCAGGTCTGAGTTGTAAGTTTCTGGTGAGAGGCGCGGTGGATTCCTTGCAGTCACACAGAACAAGCTCTTCTAGCCCATGTTGAATATGGTTTGGTTGGCTTAGCAGAATATTTTTGTTTTTGATCTGTATCTCCATGCCCAGAAGAGTGTCAGGTTGTTTACTCATTGATCCATCACATTTTTTTAGAAATTTACTCTCAAATTCGCGCCCATCACCCACCAGAATCAAGTCATCTACAAACGGCTGTCTTCTGACAAGTAGAGACAAGGATCACAGGCAGATTCATGGAACCCAACTTCCTTGAACCACGTCTTCAACGTCTTGTACTAGTTATTTGGAGCCTGTTTCAACCTTATAATTACTTCCTTAGCTTGAGAAACTTGCACTTGCGACTTGAACCTTTTGGTGTTTGGATAATAACTTCCTTGTTCATCTTCAAATGCAAAAAAGTCCTCTTTATGTCAAATTGTCAAATCTTTTCAGACAATTTCAGAGCGTATACCAGTAGCACGCATAGGGTGGATGGTTTTCCTGTGGGCGCAAATGTTTCAAAATAGTCCAAACCTTCTATTTGATTAAATCCTTGTACACAAAGACAAGCCTTGTATTTGAGTGGATCACTGTGAAAATTCTCCTTGAGCTTGTATTTCCAAACTGTCCGTAGTGGATTCAGTGGTTTGGGACCGTTATAATCTTCCCAAACATCCAGAGACTCTATTGATCCCAGCTGCACGTCCATGGCACCAGCCCAATTAACTCTTTCCTCACACGTGACTGCATCATTGTAATTTTTTGGCTTGTAGTAATGGAAGAACACATATCTTTGGGGTGGTTTTATAGTCAAGCAGTCACAAAGACCTCTGCTGGTTTGATTAGTCTGAGCCCTTTGAGTATTTCGCGCCTGTCAATTGGGTGCGTCTGCTTGCAATAATTCAGGGGATTCTGCTACATTCAGGCTTTTGGCTTCTTCCTCTGCAGAGTTTGAGTTGATGATGGAATGTTCTTCAGATTCCGCTGAAGACAGTTCTTCTGCTTGATTGCAGTAATTGGTATGGATTGGAGTGTTTCTGAACTGGGAAGTATTTGTGGGTTGAATCTGTGGATCGTGTTTTTCCTCTGTTTCATGGATATCATCCGACAAGTCGTCCTGAGGTATGATCAGGTTTGATAATTGAGGATTGGCCATCTTGAGGAAAGTAACATGCTTTGTGAGCACAATGGAATGGGTTTCAGTCAGAATTTGATAAGAAAAAAGTAATGGATTGAAGCCTACAAGTACACCTTCTTCTCCTTTTTCCTTGAATTTTTTACCTTTCACTCTCTGAGAAAGGAGATACATGCAGGGACTTCCTATTGGCTTTAGATAGTTTGATGGTAGATCTTGCCCATTGACCTTGACCCATGGAGATTCTGCCCATCTGTCTGTGCATATCTGATTCAGCATGAGCGCACTTGCTTTGATCACCTCAAGCCATAGATCAGCTGGAAGTTGAGCATCCTTCATGATAGTTCAAGTTGACTCTGTGATAGTTCTGTTTGCCTGTTCCGCCTTGCCATTGTGTTGAGGATGGTAGGGGTCCAATATGATCTTCTGAATGTGATTTGAATTGTAAAAGGATTTGAGTTGATTATTTACTAACTTGGAGCCACCTTTGGAGTAGACCGTGCTAGGATAGTAACCTCTCCGTATGTGCTCCTTTTCTATGAGATCAATCAAAATGTTGGAAGTTTTGTCCTTTGAGCCCATTGGAAATCCCCCAATATATCCAGAGGCACTTTTGACTAGAGTGAATATGAATTGATTTCCTCCTTTTGATTGAGGCTTGAGAGGTCCCATCAAATCAAGATGATTACTTTCAAAGACCTTATCCGCCAATTTTGAACATTCCTTAAAAGACTTCCTGGCTATTTTACTCTTGACGCAATGTATGCACTCAAAATTTTTCCTGACTTTGGATGGAATATGCTTGATGCTCCTCTCAAATGGCGTGATTGAGGTGTGCCTGTGATTGTGATGAATCTTCATAAGGTCCTCCTTGTAAGAAACAGCCAGATTAGCCAAAAGATCCCGAAAAAATTTAGGTGTTGGCAAGGTGTATAGATTACCAAATATGGTTCCTCCAAACTGAAAATTGCTGTTGTGGTGTCAATTTATAGACACAGATTGGGAACTGCGTCGCGGCTGCGCGCTCAGCATTGGAGGCAAGCGGGCTCAGCATTAGGGTATGCGGAATGCTCAGCAGCGGCAGCTGCTGGATCAGCAGCAGCCGCTGTTTGGCTCCGCACCTAGTGGATGGGTCGGGCTCAGCATTGAATGCGGCATGGGCGGCCATCCGCCCCGGAGATTGGATTTGGAAGGTAGTGCGCTTGACTAGGTTTGCAGCCGCGCCGGTTTGGATACGTAGGGGCGGAGCAATCTGCGGGCTATAAAGGAAAGGATGGAGCGCGCGGATATTGCCGGATATTACCGGACACCCATTCCGGGCGCCGAAAAATGGATACGGACAGGCGCGGGGGGCTCTGAGTAGGGCACAGTGCAAGGACCACGTCATGGGAAGGACAAACTGGATGGACGGAACAGCGTACGGACGTTGGGGGGGAGTTTGGTACGGAGGAGGTGGGGAGAGGAGGCTAGGGTTTCTGTCTTGGGATTGTTTTCTGTTTTGTTGTCATACTGTTATTTGCACGTTTACTTAGGTTAGGTTTGAGAGGGAGGAATTATCCTCACTCTCATCTCCAGATTGGGGGTGGCATGGAATTCAGGAAGGGAATCAGACCATCACATCATTGGATTGGATCACTCATCTCACCAGGAGATTAAAGGAACTCATACCAGATACACATCCAGGTGGAAAGTTCTTAGGATTGAAGGATTGGAGATTTCATACTCTCTCTACTTTTCTTTATCTTTTATCTCCTTATTTCTATCTCTCATTTCAAGTGCGACTCAGGGCATCCCCATCTCCTTTCAAACACAGGGAACCGTTAACTTCCAAACCTTGGGACAATTATAGGGGGATGACCCTTTATTCTTTCCACATCTGGGGGTCTGTCCGGGAAATAACCTTCCCTTTCTTGTCTTTTGAAGGTAACTGGGTGCGATGTCCTATCCATACCTCCCTACAGTTGCTCCTTCTTCTTCTCCTTCCGTTTCTGGGTCCTTGACTCCAACCCCACTCTTGTCTTCCATCCCTCCTCCTCCCCCTCCCTCCCCTCGACCCAGGAAAAGCTACGCCGTTCCCCCATTGGTCTCCAGTGACCATGAACCCACTCGTCCGGTTCACATCAGGCCGCGCGACTACCCTCACATCCAATTCAACACCGCAGACGTGGAGAAATTCATCTCAAGATACAAAGGAATTGCAGATGCGGAGGGTGCATTGGACGCTGACAAGGCCCGGCTGGTCATCCTGTTCATTATGGACAAAGAGAAGCTCTGGGATGTGGAGGAAATGGAAGGCTACAAGAATCAAGATTGGCCAAAACTGAAGGCAGAGATCCTAACGCGGTGGGGTAGGGGCGAACCTTGATTCTGGGAAAGCAATTTCAACCGCATGGCCTCGGAAGCGAGCGCGCGCAGAGGAGTGAGAACTTGGGTGGAGCTGGCAGATTACACCTTGACATTCAATTGGATCTATTGGTACTTGTCAAGGAACGAGGTGGTGGCGGGACAGACGGGGGCCATGAAACGCGGGTTTCTGGGCGGTTTAGGTGCTCAACTCCGGGCAAGGGTGAAGCAGCATCTTTACAATCACAAATTGGTAAAGCGGTCATTGGACGGGAGCATTGCGCTCCTTCTGGAGCTGGCTGTCATTTGCCAGGATGTGGAGAGCAAGCTTGAATTAGAAGAGCTTCTTGAGGATACTGCTAAGTCCTTCCCAGCGTGACCAAAGAAATCTGTCCCCCAGGTTTTGGCTCCGGCGCAATATCCGGCCCCAGTTCCACCTACTGCCACACGTTCTCCAGTTCCTCAACCCTTTTCCGCCCCTCCGGTAAGTGAATTGACGGAGCTGATGAAGGATTTGAAGATCTACATGGGCCGTATGGGCCAGCAGCAGCCGCGAGGGCCTCCACCGCACATGGTGGAAGGGTTTTGGCTGCCTGGTACCTTTGTGCCAAGGGGGTGTTTGTACTGCGGGGCAAACAGTCATTGGCGATCAGCATGCGAGGAGCTTACAAAGGATCTCCACGCTTGATTGGTTCCACTGGAGGGGATGGGGTACATGTTTCCAACGGGCAAACAGATTACAATGGAGCCAAGCCAGCCAACCGCAATGCAGCAGGTGTGCACACGGTGTCAGGAGGCGGGAACGATGGCGCAAGCGTCACTAGGAATTGTGAACGGTCCCGGATTGTGGCAACCACCTCGGGTAGAAGCTGAGGTAAGGGTAGTGGCAAAGGAAGAGAAGGTGGCGGTTTCCAATAAGATGGAGGTGGATGCAAAGGAGCGACCCCCATTGACTGTTCCAAAACCGGCTGCACGCGCACCCGGAATCAAGGCCCTGGCAGCGAATCCTGTAGGGAAGAAAAAAGCGGCCAACATTGTGCAAAGGGTGATGGGTAACAAGACTCTGGTTCCGCTGACATTGCGGGAACTGGCGGCTGTGTCTCCGGTGGTGGTAGGCAAGATGATTCAGGCGTTGCGGGATTGCGGTCAGGGCTGGGTACCTCAGAAGGTTCAGCGGGTTCATGTGGCGCAAGGAGTGTGAGTTGATATCGGTTTTGACTCCGCTTGCTTACATTCCAATGGTCATAGCGGGGAGGAAGCCGTGGGCTATGGTGGACAGCGGTTCAATGGTGAACCTGCTGCTGTCGCGGATGGTGGATGATTTGGGGTTGGTTTGGCGGAAATGCGCAATGGGTCTCCGCGCGCTTAATGGAGGGGAGTTTTGTGTGGACGGGGTAGTTGAGGAGGAGGAGGTTGAGGTCACAAGGGTCCTTAAGCCTCTTTCTTTTCTTTTGGTTGATTGTGGGGATGTGATTTTGGGAAGGCAGTTCATTTTTGGGTTCTGAGCTCAAATGGTTTTCAATCCGGAGGCGGGAACGGAGGCGTTTACGGTGGAGGATTTGTCCAGCGGAAGGTTTGAGAAAACTATCTGCAATTACAGGAAAGGGAAGCAAAGAAGAGTGTTGGAGTATGAGGAGGAACCGGACGTAGAGTTGGCCTGCAATGGGCAACCCTTGGAGGATTTTTTCTAGTCAACCGAGGAGACCGCACGGAACAAGCTCCGGTTTCACACGGGCGGTCAACTAATGAGGAGCAGGGAGGAGGATGAAGGAAAGTGCAGGGCGCGCACATTGCAGAAGTAAGTCCCTTTTCTCAGTATGCATTTCCCGAGGGTACTACTCTTCAAAAACCCTATCATTGTTCTACACTCGTGAGCAAAGGCGAAAGCGGCGGTTCCGTTCTATGCAGGACCTACAGCAAGGGATGCGTGTGGATGATGTGGTGCAACGTGGGCAAGTACAAGCTGGTGTCCCGGAAGGTCCGACCGAGGAATGAGCCAATGCCCCAGGAATTGAACGGACCTCTTCAACCAATTGCTTGGTCACGGGACCCTTGGGTCACGCCGATTAAGGCTTCGGGGTGGGTTACTAGTTTGGTGCAGATCAGGTAGGAGCGGATTTCAGCTTTCAATTTTGGCCCCGTGGGATGGTTGAGTACGGAGGAGCGCATGTTGCTGATTTTGGTTCTGGTTCTTTGGGAAAGAGCGCTTGCGTTCGTACCTGAAGAGGGGGGGCTCCTGAAAAACAATATTGGTGACCCCTATGCCATCCCCACTGTCAATCACAAGCCGTGGCAGATCAAGGCAATTACAATACCACAGGCAGTCCGGGAGCATTTTCTGGAGTTGGTGCAGGAACGGGTGAAGACCAGCCTCTACGAACAGTCAATGTCTAGTTACTCCAGTCCGATCTTTGCGGTAGTTAAGCAGGACAGAAATTGGTTGAGGATTTTCCATGATCTACAGCAGCTCAACTCTTTTAGGATCCGGGACGCAGGATGGCCCCGTTGTGTTGATGAGTTCCTTGAGTTAATGGCGGGGCGCGCTTGTTACGGGCTAGTGGATGTGATGGGGGGATACGACCAGCGCGAGTTGGATCCTTGCTTGCAGCCTCTAAGGGCATTCAAGACTGGGTTGGAAAGAATGCAGCTGACTTGGCTACCACAGGGCCCGACCAATTCCGTGGCGGTGTATTTCGTGTGGGAATACGCGCAGAAGTTGGAACGCATCCTGTTTTGCATTGAGGAGGCAGGCCTGACGGTGTTGTGGAAGAAGTTGGCGGTTTGTGTTCTGGCTCTCAGAGTCCTTGGCCATGTTGTTGCTTCCGACGGCCAGTGCATTGCAGAGAAAAAGCGGAACAAGGTCCTTGAATGGCCGACCCCGCGGACGGTGTTTCATATTCTTCAGCTCTTGGGATTATGAAGCTATTTCTGTATGTTCATTGCAAGGTTTGCGGAGGTGGCGAGCCCGCTCCAATCACTAAAACAGAAAGGCGCGGAGTGGAAGTGGGGGGAAGAATGCAATTGCGCGTTCCGGAAGCTCAAGGAGATTGTGGGACGTGACATTGTGCTCCACGATCTCCATTACAACGCAGGAAGAATTAGGCTAGCGGTTGATTCCAGCAAATTCAGCGCGGGGGGGGGTTCTCACTCAAGAGGAAGACAGCAAGGATAGGCCGGTGCTTTACAAGTTGGTCACCTTCATTCCGATGGAAAGCCGGTACTCTCAGCCAAAGTTGGAGTTGTGTGGGGTCACCAAGATTGTGCGGCAGCTCCAGTATCTTTTGTGGGGGGTTCACTTTGATCTTTTGGTGGAAGCAGAGGCTCTGGCCCGGATGATTAATTCCCCAGCGTTGCCCAACGCTCCCATGACCAGGTGGGTGGCGTTTCTTCAACTTTTCTCCTTTTCTGTTGCTCACATTCCGGGGAAAGCATTTACTATGCCTGAAGCATTGTGGCGGTATCCAAGGGCCAACCTGTTTGAGGATGCGGAACTGCTCAATGTGGAGACCCCGGTTGTCAAGGTAGGGGTTTTGGAGGCGGGCATTCAGTTGCCACTCCGGCAGACTGGGCGGTACGCAATTCTTTGTGACTACTTGCGGGACCTTTGTTTTCCCAATGGAACTACGGACAAGGAAATGCAATGGGCAAAGCGGCGAGCGGGGAACTTCTACGTACAGGAGTGGCAGCTTTGGAGCCGGAAGACTCCGGTTCCTCTTGTGGTTACCACTGCAAGGGAGGATGAGGAAGCCATCCTCCAAAGCCTTCACAACAATCTTGGTCATTGAGGGGAGGTCAAAACGCGGAGGCGGGTGAAAGAGCGGTTCTGGTGGCCGCGGGTAGTGCGTGCGGTACGGGGATGGTTGGCGTCCTGCAAAGCCTGTCAACGGCAGAGTGCAAGATTGCCTAAGGAAGTCGGAAACCCCACAGGGGAAGATGCCCTCTTTGGTCGAGTCTCGCTTTTGGTTGTCCACATCAAGGCCGGTAAGTCTGCCTATCTGCTTGTTGCGCGGGACAACCTGTCTGGTTGGGTGGAGGCGCGTCTGTTGGTCAAGCTCTTGGCGGACAAATTTGCTCTATTTCTGGAGGAAGATTGGTTTGTGCGGTAAGGGTTGCTTTGTCTGGTTACAGTGGACGGAGGGGCTGGGGTTTTGCGGCCGTTTGGTTGAGTTGGTAAAGAGTTGCGGAGCCAAGTTTGGCCGGGTAACAGAGTACTATCTTGAGGGGCCTGGCATGAACAAACGCAGGCATCAACCAATCAAGGACGCCCTGGTCAAGATGTGCGGGGAAGACGGGAAGCGCTGGCAGGAGACCCTTCCAATGGTTCTGTTTGAGGATTGGATTTTGGTGAAGCGGTCAACAGGCTACTTGCCGTACGAGTTACTTTTCGGGCAGCACCCCGTGCTTCCGGTGGAAATTGAGTTGGAGATGTTTCTGGGGGTTGACTGGTGGAAGGTGAAGACTTCCGCCGAATTGCTTGAGGCTCGCGCCAAACAGCTCCTTTGACGGGACGGGATGCTCGCAAAGGCCACGGACCAGCTGAAGAAGACTCGGACGGCATTGGTGCGCTATTTGGACAAGCGCTGCTTGCATTGTATCCGGGATCCCTTGCGGAAGGGGGATTTGGTGCTCCTGTACAACCAAAGTCTGGAGTCTCAGTGGGGGAAGTTGTTTTCTAACCGGTGGAATGGCCCGTTCCGCGTGTTGTCCAAGTTTGAGGGTGGCAGCTATCAGTTGGAGGAATTAGACGAAACTCTGCTGAAACGGAAGGCAGCAGCTTCGCATGTCAAGCTCTTCTTTGCGCGAGGATCTACCTTGTTCAACAAAACAGCGGAAGGGGGTGACAGATCTGAAGAGGGGAGTGTGGAGCATGGCAAAGGTTTAGGAACGCGATCCAGGGATTTGTCTTGGGGCGGAGAAGCGTAGACCGTTCCGTTGCGACGGAGTAGGCGGTTGCGACCAGGTGGGGAAAGTGGCCAAGTTGGGAGGGGAGCTAGAGGGGGTAGGGGATAAGTTTTGATTTGGTGCGGGGGTGCTCTAGCCGGTTCACAGCCGGAACAACTAGACACCCCAGAATTTTTTTTTCTCTATTTTTCTTTCTTATATGGATTGTAAGGTCTTTGCTGGCTTGGGGTTTTTGCAGGAAACGCAGGAGCAGCACAAAGCCGGTTCTGTAAATGCAAGGACAAACCCCGCAGAACCGGGATAGGACAATCCTGTGGATGGGGGAAGCAGGACAAAGAGCAATTTGCGGGAGGTCTACGGGCGTTGCGCGAAAAAAAGAAAAAAAAAGTGTTCTTTTATATTTTTCTTCTCTGTTGGTTTCTTTTTCTTTTTTTCTTTTTTCTCAGGATATCTCAAGGATGTGTGGTTGGTATGGGAATAAGCTTGATTTGTTGAGGGGGTGCTCTAGCCGGTTCACAGCCGGAACAACTTGACAGCCCAGAATGTCTGTTCTCTTACTCTCTCTCTCTCTCTTCCCTTACGGTGGTGCGCACTGGTGTTTTGGTTGTTGTGTTTGTTACAGGATGGGTACAGGGAACTGTGTGGCAGTTTTTCTGGGGCTGTCCAGGTTCCCCTTTTGGAACAGCTAGTCACTTACAGTCTGATAAGATTTCAACTAAATTTTTAGAACATAGAACCAGCAGGCTGAGGACAACGGTTTAGACTTTTGACAAATCATATAAGAAATGAGAAACAAAAGAAAAGAAAAGATGAGAAAACCAACAGCTTTGAGTTATTTCAAATGAGGCAGAGATCAGAAAGCGTAGGGAGTTTATAGAGTGGGAAGAGTTTAGACGCAGATAATTGGGCTTAGACATAGACGATTGATGACTACAAATCCAATGGAGTTGTCAGAGAGATTGTGCTAAGAGGTTCTTGGGGATTATACTCTTACCAGGCATGAGTTAGTTCACAAAGAGATAGATCGGGTGCAAGAGTCAAGTGGAGATAGATTTAAGTCGAAGCAGTTTCATAGAGCAAGCAGAGGCGAGCAAGGTCATAAAAAGGAAAGATAAAAAGATAAAAAGAAAAAGATAGAAAGAAATAATGAAAAGATAATCACTGATAATCAAACAACGATGAAGAAAGAGAGGAGTCGAGAAAAAGTAAGACAAGAGGTCACCCGGGTTGTCCCGTGGTGTGAGAGAACCCAGATGACACAGACATGTCACACAAACTTCTGCGGACGCGTACAGATGTATTCATTGAGCTCATCCTAACACTCCCCATGACTGGTGAGAGTGTAATCCTGAAGTTCATGGATGTGTCTTGTCGTAGATTGTATTTTGGAGAAGTTGCAGGGAAGTTGATGAGGAAGATTTTGTGAGGGAATCTGCAATCATGGCATGACTTTGAATTAGAACTAGGTTGAACTCATTGTTTCCATAATCTTCACGTAAACCTTTGGTTTTAATATCTATGTTTCTAGACTTCAAATGTGAGCCAAACCGCTTGATCTTATTGTCCAATCCTTTGTTATCTATGTGTAGAGTAGGCTTGGGTTCTGAAACTTGATGAATCTCACTGATGAGATGTTTAATACATTTAACTTCGAGGTAGCAATCGAGTAATGCATTTGACGAGTAGGTGATGTTTCTTTGTTGAGTGGAGTTCCAGATGACTGGACTACCGTAGTGAAGAACAATGTATTGAGTTTGGGATTTACGAAAGGTTGGATCATCTCCCCAAGTTGCATCGCTGAAGCTGGAGAGCATCTCTTGGCCTGATTCATATTTGATTACGAGTTTGAGATGTTTAGTGGTTTTTAAATATTTCCATACCTTTTTGACTTCCCTCCAGTGAGTCATGCCGGGTTTTGTATTAAATCTGGCCAGACTAGACACAGAGTAGGAAATATCCGGTCAAGAGTAGTGGGCCAAGTGGTTGAGAAGGCCAATTGCTGATCTGTAATTAATATTAAGTTGGCAAAATTTGGCCTGATTGGAATCGGAGGCAGGTTTGAGGTTTAAATTCTGCGTCAGTGGGGTATGAGCATCTTTGCACAAAGTCAGGCCGAGTTCTTCCAGACCCTTTTCAATGTGGTTGGGTTGACTCAGGAGAATCATATCATTTTTGATCTCCATGAGCATCCCGAGAATGGTGTTTGGGGGATGGCAGGAAGAGTTTTTAAATCGTTCGAGAAAACTGATCTCGAAGTGGTTAGAGTTACCTACTTGGATGAGATCATCCACGTGAAAGTAAAGAACTTCATCCGTCTTGGAGTTTAGATATAAGCATGGATCACTGGTCGATTCGTGATATCCCTGAGTCTTGATCCACGTGGTTAACGTTTCATACCAATTTTTGGGCAATTGTTTCAACCCGTAGAGTGATTTCTTAAGTTTTAGATAGGGAGATTTCCTGGTCGATCCTTCCGGAGTTCTTATGATAACAGTCTCGTCTATGGGAGCATGAAGAAATGCGCCCTTTACGTTGAATTGAGTTAGTTTCATCTTATTCTTCAGGCCCTAGATGAGAGCAACGCGAAGTGAACCAAGATTTCCAGTTGGTGCCCAAGTCTCGTTATAATTGATTCCAAGGACTTGATTGAAACCTTGAACACAAAGTCGAGCTTTGTATTTAACAGGATCTCCGTTGCAGTTTTCTTTCACTTTAAAGACCCATGTTGTATTTAATATATTGTGGGGAGTGCCATAATACTCCTCCCAGACATTGTGTAATTCTATAGAGTTTAATTCATCTTCAGAGGCTATCTTCCATTTCGGCCATTCAGAGCACTTTTGAGCAGCCTTGTAAGAAGGGGGCTCATAATAGTGGTGGAAACCATATCGTTGGGGTTTCCTCACCTCCCTTCTGGGTTGTTGAGAGATGGCTTATCAAAAACTGGCGACGGCAGAGGAGAGTGGTCTGAAGATGGAGAGTCTATTGATATGGAGTTGTCTTGGTCTGAGTCAGATTCGGAGAGATTTTCGTGGGGTTCTCGGAAGTTATATTTATTTTTGAATGATGAGAAGATGGGTTCTTTAGACTCTAAGTTAGGTTGGGTGAAAAGATCAATCCCAGGCGATTCCAGGAGAGGAAAGTCGTGAAGCAGATTCTTGAGGAACTGTACATGTTTAGTTTCCACAATAGCACCGGATGAGTTGAGGATCAAATAAGAATGAAAAAATGGATTGAACCCAACTAAAATTCCTTCTAGTTCTTTCTTTTTGAACTTTCTTCCTTTTTGGAGCTTGTTTGCTAAGTAGATGACAGATGATCCTACAGGTTTGATATAATTAGTAGGGAGCTTCTTGCTGAACATAAGTTCCCAAGGGGATCGGTCATTACCTTCCCTAGGGACCTGGTTGAGCATGAAGCAACAGCTTTGAACCACAATATGCCAATAACATTTATTCAATCGAGACGAGGAGAAGGTTGCACGGGCTGATTCAATGATTGTCCGGTTGGCTTGCTTGGCTCGACCGTTATGCTGAGAATGGTATGGTTCCGATGTTAGGAGTTTGATGTGTTTGTTCTTGGCGAAATCTTTCAGGGTGGTGTTTGTGAACTCTGTTCCTTTGTCTGAAAATATTTTGGAGGGATAATAATTCAGTCGTTTGAACTCTGTTTCTAGAATCTGGATAATGACACTGGGGGTTTCTTCTTTGGATTGAAGGGGAAAAGCTGCCAGATAGCCCGTAAAGTTGTCCACAAGAGTCAGGACGTATTTATGTCCAGCTTTAGATTGAGGAGTGATCTGTCCAATCAGGTCTAGATGAATTTGTTGAAGAGGTTTTGAAGAGGGTGACGAGGTATTTGAGAATGGCTCGCGTGATTTTGCTTCTTACGCAGCCATTGCATTGGAACTTGTCCAATTCATCCTTCAAGAAGCGATCTTTGAGAATCGGTTTGAGTTTCAATATTGATGCGTGTCCATATGTTTTATGAAGATCCAACAGCGACTGAGATTGAGTCAACGTGGCGGTAGAAGGTTGATTAGAGATGTTGACCGACAGGTTATTTCCAGTACTTTGAGGCTTCTCTATTACAAATAAGTTATCTCGAATTAAACCTCTAAGCACCATTTCCTTACCTCAAGTGATGACAAATTGATCCTGTTTTTGAGAGAGACCACAACCCTTCTTTTCCAGAAGGCCGGGACTAATCAAATTAACAACAATCTCTGGAACGTACACACATCCTTTGAGTGTAATGACAGAATCCTTCCACTCGAGCCGAACAGTACCGGTTCCTTGTATTTTGAGACTTGCTTCTAACTTGCCAGTTTTAATTTCTTCAGGTTTGTCCTGTAGATCAATGGAGGAAAAATACTTGAGATCTTTAAAGATATGTATATTCGCACCAGAATCAAGGAGAAGATTAGGTGTATTATCTGCATTAATCAAAAGAGTTAATAGAGAATGATAATTGATTGTAGGCGTCTTTTTCATCTTGTTCTTCCACTCATTTTGCTGTTCGACCCACCATACGGGAGCGATTTGGGGATGGAGATGAAAACATGAAGATTCCGGGTGTGGGGCATTTGGATTGTGAAAGCCTTCTTTACATCTAATCTGGATCTTCCTTTCTTCTTTGTCCGATTTGTTCTTGAAAGGAACCAGTGAGACATCGGTGGTAGATTTTCCTGTCTTGATCTGTGCTTTGCGCTCATTATTGTATTGGGTTAAGTGGTTAAACACAACATCTACGGTTATAAACTTCTTGCCGTGCATAATTTGTTGTTTCATATTTTCTAGTGTTGGTGGAAACTTGAAGAGTATTAAATAGGCTACTATATCACTCGGTAGATCTATTCCTACATCCCCCATCCAAGTAAGGGATTTTTGAATGTCCGTTATAAAGCCTTCTATAGCAAGTTCATTAAATGGAGCGTGAAGGAATTGATTGAAAATTTGTGCTCTGTTTGCAGTCTTGGATGAGGCAAATCTATGGGTGATTTCTTTCCACAGTTGTTTGGAGGACGTGATGTCCGTGGTATTAACTACATTAGCATGAGTGGTAGTGTCAAGTTTGGAGAGGATGATCGCTTGGATTTCTTGGTCTTGTCTGATAGGTATTTGTCCTACATCTTTGGTCATGAGATCCTTGATATCCTTGAGGTCAAATAACATTAACATTTTATCACGCCAGATTGAGTAGTTATCCTTGTTGAGTGGGGGAATAGCATTGACGGGAGCTTTGAGAGCGACTTGATCGAAATAGTCGTTTGCTCCCGCTGGTTCATTCATTCTTGATGGTGCAGAGTCATCCTTTGGCTTTTAACCATGATAAGATTTCAACTAAATTTCTTAGAACATAGAACCAGCAGACTGAGGACAACGGGTTAGACTTTTGACAAATCATATAAGAAATGAGAAACAAAAGAAAAGAAAAGATGAGAAAACCAACAGCTTCGAGTTATTTCAAATGAGGCAGAGATCAGACAGCGTAGGGAGTTTATAGAGTGCGAAGAGTTTAGACGCAGATAATTGGGCTTAGACGTAGACGATTGATGACTAAAAATCCAATGGAGTTGTCAGAGAGATCGTGCTAAGAGGTTCTTGGGGATTATAATCTTACCAGGCATGAGTTAGTTCACAAAGAGATAGATCGGGTGCAAGAGTCAAGTGGAGATAGATTTGAGTCAAAGCAGGTTCATAGAGCGAGCAGAGGCGAGCAAGGTCATAAAAAGGAAAGATAAAAAGATAAAAAGAAAAAGATAGAAAGAAATAATGAAAAGATAATCACTGATAATCAAACAACAATGAAGAAAGAGAGGAGTCAAGACAAAGTAAGACAAGAGGTCACCCGGGTTGTCCCGTGGTGTGAGAGAACCCAGATGACACAGACATGTCACACAAACTTCCGCGGACGCGTACAGATGTATTCATTGAGCTCATCCTAACACAGTCGCTCACAAAGCAAAGCGCGCGGATGCGGACTCAATCTCAAGCTCACTTTCACAAAGCGCGGTCGCGCACTTTTTCTCAAAAGGTTAGGACCTCGCGCGGATACATGTATTTTCTTAATGAAAAGGAAGCGCAGTAAAACCAAAAAGAAGAAAAGAGGAAAGGAAGAAGGGAAAGGGGGGGGCAATGCGCCTAAGCCATCTTCATCATTTCCTCCTTTCCGCCCTTGATGACGCCAGTAAGGCCCGGAAGGACGCCAGGATCTTGCGCCAGGATTCTGAGGATTGGGCGCCGGGAATTGCCAGGAAATTCCAAAGCATTGTGGTTGACCTTTCTGCGAAAACCTTGAAGCCGGCCGCCGGGAGTGCCATTACAATCAGAATTTCCAGGATCTCGGGAGGGCTGGGGGGAGGAGCAGCCGGTGAAGATGGGGCCTCCGGGGAACCAACAGGGGGGCTTGGTCTAGCTGGAGGCAATGACAGGACGATGATGGGTGATGGAGGGGGAGGGACGTTGGGTGTTGTAGGCCTCTCATCCGAGGCTTCTGGTGGCGCGGGAGGTGATGGCAGTTGTGGGGGAGGAGGATAGGGTGCTGGCGCGGCCGCGGGTCTTCCAAAAAGCCTTCGGTCCAGTACCGTTTGGTTCACGCCAACAGCGGCGGACCAAGCCCGGGTTGCCATGCGCCATTCCTCCAAGGTTTTGTATTTGCCCCGTTGCGGAGCTCCGGCCCGGCGGAGAGGTCATGCCAAGTCGCGGCTCACATGCGAGGTGGTGGGTGACGGGATGGAGGTGAGCTGGGGGGTGTCCACAAGCCTTCCAAGATTGAGTCGTCCTCCAAAACCACAAACATGTCTGGACAAGCCCTCTGGCGCGGCCTGGGGCAAGAGCTGGATTGGGGGGGAGCTTGGGGCATGCTGTTGCTAAGTAAGCAGAAACAGTGGCCGCGACGGCAAGCAACGCAGGCACGTTGCCCGGGGATGATCAAACACGCGTGCCCGTTCCAGCGCAGAACTTGCATGGAAGCTTGATGGCAATGGAGCAGAAGGAAGATGGGGAAGGTGGTAGTGGGAGTGGTGGGGTGGGAGTAGAATTAGCGGGAGTAGTGGTATGGTGAAGCAATGGAAGACTTCTGGGGACAGAACTCAAGTTGGGGGGGATGTGGTGTCAATTTATAGAAACGGATTGGGAACTGCGTCGCAGCTGCGCGCTCAGCATTGGAGGCAAGCGGGCTCAGCATTAGGGTATGCAGAATGCTCATCAGTGGCAGCTGCTGGATCAGCAGCAGCCGCTGTTTTGCTCCCCACCTAGTGGATGGTTCGGGCTCAGCATTGAATGCGGCGTGGGCAGCCATCCGCCCCGGAGATTGGATTTGGAAGGTAGTGCGCTTGACTAGGTTCGCGGGCGCGCCGGTTTGGATACGTAGGGGCGGAGCAATCCGCAGGCTATAAAGGAACGGATGGAGTGCGCGTGCAAGCGCCCGGATCATTCTGGATATTACCGGACACCCACAAAGGGCGCGGATGAACGGATACGGACAGGCGCGGGGGGCTCCGAGTAGGGAGCGGTGCAAGGACCGCTTCATGAGCAGGACGAACCAGATGGACGGAATGGCGTACGGATGTTGGGGGGGAGTTTGGTACGGAGGAGGTGGGGAGAGGAGGCTAGGGTTTCTGTCTTGGGATTGTTTTTTGTTTTGTTGTCATACTGTTATTTGCGCGTGTACTTAGGTTAGGGTTGAGAGGGAGGACTTATTCTCACTCTCATCTCTGAATTGGGGGAGGCATGGAATGCAGGAAGGGAATCAGACCATCAAATCATTGGATTGGATCACTCATCTCACCAGGAGATTAAAGGAACTAATACCGGATACACATCCAGGTGGAAAGTTCTAGGATTGAAGGATTGGCAATTTCACTCTCTCTCTAATTTTCTTTATCTTTCATCTCCTTATTTCTATCTCTCATTTCAAGTGCAACTCTGGGCATCCCCATCTCCTTTCAAACGCAGGGAACTGTTAACTTCCAAACCTTGGGACAATTATAGGGGGATAACCCTTTATTCTTTCCACACCGTCCTTAAGTATCTTGAATCAATCTTTCTCCGCCCTTAGATTGCAACCAGATTGATTTAAGGCCCTTGCTCTTAGTAGGTTTATGGTTGAAGTTGGTATGTAGAAGAAGTTGGTGAGTTCTAGGGTAAAATTACCCCAAACAAAGACCGCGGTTGCCTTTCCATAATGGGTAACTCCACACCTTCTTTTCGGATCTTGATATGATCTCCTTCATATGGAGCTATCTATTACTTTTGAGTCATGAGTTTAAAGCTCAGACCAGAAGCTAAGGATACATTGAGAATGAAAACATAAGAATCATGAACATGACCAGGAGTTTGAAAAAAATTATCTTAGATTCATAAGAAAAGAATATCACCAACACAGAGAGATATGAATAGCCGGTGCTCAACTATGGCTAGAGATGGAAGTGGTGGAAGACACAGAGAAGCTAAGAAGGAAAAGTTCAAACTTTTTAAGTTCCTTGTGAATCAGAGGGACTTGGACTGATTTTACCAGTTACAACAGACGGTTGAATTCTTATGACAGACGGTTGATCTAGTTGAGAGTCTTGATTCAGACAAGTTTGAGATATGTTGAGGATTGGTTGAGTGTTGGTTGAGTTTTGAGTCGTGTTGGAGGTTGCAAAGAATAAAAGAAGAGAATGAGAATGAAAGAATGAAAACAGAGGATAAATAGGAAATAGAAAAATGAAGGAGACCCAAAACAAAAAGAAAGAATTCGAGGGCCGGCTATTTAATACAATGGCCGTCTGTTTTGGGTGTGTACGGTGTTGGAGACTGGAGACCCGCGTCTCAGGTTGTTCACATTAGTTTTCAACTTTTGAGACTGGGTTGTTCACAAGAGCTTTCACCTGTTCTTGACTTGTCACACTATAGTTTACACTCCCATTAACTGGAGATTAGCACAAGTTGTTTTTAAAAACAATCAACGTGAACTTTTTCAGCTGGCTCAGGTTGATGGCCTTAGTGAGAGGGTTTGCTAACATATCTGACGTACTGATCAGATGGATGGAGAGTGCGCCAGCTTTAAGTTCATCTCTGAGCCCCTTTGTCTTGAGGTCCATGTTTTGAGTCTTCGCATTGGAACCAAATTTTTAAATTTATCATCCAGTCCTTTGTTGTCAATGTGATGCTTTGAAGAAGTTAGGTTGATTTGAAAGACTTTGCCCATTGGTTTTACCGCGCTTTCTTTTCCCTAAGAAAATACACGTATCCGCGCGAGGTTTTAATCTTCTGAGAAAAAGTGCGTGACCACTCTTCGTGAGAATGAGCTTTGAGATTGAGGTCCGCTTCCGTGCGCTTTGCTTTGTGAGCAACCGTAAGTGACCAGCCGTTTCAAAAGAGGCACCTGGACCGCCCCAGAAAAACTGCCACACAGTTCCCCATACCCATCCTGTAACAAACACAACAACCAAACACCAGCGCGCGCCACCGTAAGTGAAGAGAGAGAGAGAGAGTAAGAGAACAGACATTCTGGGGTGCCTAGTTATCCCGGCTGTGAACCAGCTAGAACAACCCCTCAAAAAATCAAGCTTATTCCCATACCAACCACCCATCCTCAAGATATCCTGAGAGAACAGAAGAAGAGAAAAATAAACCAACAGAGAAGAAAAATAGAAAAGAACACATATTTTTTTTTCGCGGGACGCCCGTAGACCGCCCGCAAATCGCTCTTTGTCCCTTTTCCCCTATTGGCGGGATTGTCCTCACGTCCTGGTTCCGTGGGGCTTGTCCTTGCGTTTGCGGACCCGGCTTTGTGCCGCGCCCGCGTTTCCTGCAAAAACCCAAGCCAGCAAAGACCCCACAATCCAGATAAGAAAGAAACATAGATAAACAAACATTCTGGGGTGTCTAGTTGTTCCGGCTGTGAACCGGCTAGAGCACCCCCTCACCAAATCAAAACTTATCCCCTACCCCCCACCACCTCCCCCCCAAATTGGCCACTGTCCCCAGCTGGTCGCAACCGCCTACTCCATTGCAAAGGCACGTTTTCTGCTTGTCCGCCAGAAGACAAATCCCCGGATCGCTTTTATACACCATCTCCCTGGTACACACTCCCCTCATCTGATCCGTCACCCCCTTCCGCTGTCTCGTCAAACAAGGGTAGATCCTTGCGCAAAGAAGCGCTTGACATGCAAAGCTGCCGCCTTCAGTTTCAGCGGAGTACCGTCTAATTCCTCCAACTGATAGCTGCCTCCCTCAAACTTGGACGACACGTAGAATGGTCCGTTCCACCGGTTAGCAAACAACTTCCCCCACTGAGACTCCAGACTCCGGTTGTACAGGAGCACCAAATCCCCCTTCCGCAAGGGATCCTTGAGACAATGTGAGCAGCGCTTGTCCCAATAGCGCACCAATGCTGTCCAGGTCTTCTTCAGCCGGTCCACAGCCTAGGCGAGCATCCCATCCCGTCAAAGGAGCTGTTTGGCGCAATCCTCAAGCAATTTGGCGGAGGTCTTCACCTTCCACAAGTCAACCCCCAGAAACGTCTCCAACTCAATGTCCACTGGAAGCACGGGGTGCTTCCCAAAAAGTAACTCGTACGGCAAGTAGCCTGTTGACCGCTTCACCAAAATCCAATCCGCAAACAGAACCATTGGAAGGGTCTCCTGCCAGTGCTTACCGTCTTGCCCGCACATCTTCACAAGGGCGTCCTTGATTGGTTGATGCCCGCGTTTGATCATGCTGGCCCCCTCGGGATAATACTTAGTTACTTGGCCAAGCTTGGCTCCGCAACTCTTGACCAACTCAACCAAGTGGCCGCAAAACTTGGCTCCTCCATCCACTTCAACCAGAAAAAGCAACCCTTACCGCCAAAACCAATCTTCCTCCAGAAACAGGGCAACTCTGTCCGCCAAGAGCTTGACCAACGGAAGCGCTTCCCCCAACCGGACAGGTTGTCCCGCGCAACAAGCAGATAGGCAAACTTACCAGCCTTGATGTGGACGACATCAAGCAAGACTCAACCAAAGATGGCATCTTCCCCTGTGGGGTTTCCAACTTCCTTAGGCAATCTTGCTCTCCGCCATTGACAGGCTTCGCAGGACGCCAACCATTCCCGTACCGCATGCACTACCCCCCGCCACCAGAACCGCTCTTTCACCTGCCTCAGCGTTTTGACCTCCCCTCCATGGCCAAGATTGTTGTGAAGGCTTTGGAGGATGGCTTCCTGATCCGCCCTTGAAGTGGTAACCACAAGAGGAACCGGAGTCTTCCTCCGCCAAAGCTGCCCCTCCTGTACATAGAAGTATCCGGCTTGACGCCTTGCCCATTGCATGTGCTTGTCTGTAGATCCATTGGGAAAACAAAGGTCCCACAAGTAATCACAAAGAATTGCGTACTGCCCAGTCTGCCGGAGCAGCATCTGAACGCCCGCCTCCACAACCCCTTCCTTGACAACCGGGGTCTCCACATCAAGCAGTTCCTCGTCCTCAAAAGGGTCTTCCCTTGGATACCGGGACAATGCGTTGGGCATAGTGAATGCTTTCCCCGGAACATGAACAACAGCAAAGGAAAAAATTTGAAGAAATGCCACCCACCTGCTCATGGGAGCGTTGGGCAACGCCGGGGAATTAATCATCCGCGCCAGCGCCTCCGCATCCACCAAAAGCTCAAAGTGAACCCCCCACAAAAGATACTGAAGCCGCCGCACAATCTTGGTGACCCCGCACAACTCCAACTTTGGCTGAGAGTACCGGCTTTCTGTCGGAGTGAAGGTGACCAACTCGTAAAGCACAGGCCTATCCTTACCGCCGTCCTCTTGAGTGAGAATCCCCCCGCGCCGAATTTGCTGGAATCAACCGCTAGCCCAATTCCTCCTGCATTATAGTCAAGATCGCGGCGCACAATGTTGCACCCCATGATCTCCTTGAGCTTCCAGAACGCGCTATTGCACTCTTCTCCCCAATTCCACTCTGCGCCTTTCCGTGTGAGTGATTGGAGCAGGCTCGCCACCTCTGTAAACCTCTTGATAAACATACGGACATAGCTACATAATCCCAAGAACTGAAGGATATGCAACACCGTCCGCGGGGTTGGCCATTTGAGGACCTTTTTCCACTTTTTTTCTGCAATGCGCCTGCTGTCGGAAGCAACAACATGGCCAAGGAATTTGAGCGCCAGAACAAAAACTGCCAACTTCTTCCCCAACAACATCAGTCCTCCCTCCTTGATGGGAAACAGGATGCATTCCAGCGTCTGCGCGTATTCCCACACAAAATGTTGGAAGCCGGAAACTTCAACCAGCTCTGCTCCTCCGTAATTGGATTTCGGACCCTTGATTCCCGCGTGGTCAATGAAGATTTGGGCTCCCTCCAGAAGGTCATCTTTCAGGATCCAAGTCATTTGCGCCTGGTAAACCGCCACGAAATTGGTCACGCCCTGCGGTAGCCGAGTCAGCAGCATTGTTCCCAACCCAGTCTCAAATTCCGTTAGAGGCCACGAGCAAGGATCCAACTCCCGCTGGTTGTATCCCCCCATCACATCCACTAAACTGTAACAAGCGCGCCCCGCCATTGAATCAAGGAACTCGTCAATGCAAGGGGGCCGTCCTGCGTCCCGGATCGTAAAGGAGTTGCGCCGCTGCAGATCATGGACAATCCTCAACGACTTTCCATCCTGCTTAACTACCGCAAAGATTGGACTGGAGTAACTAGACATTGACTGTTCTTAAAGGCCGGTCTTCACCTGTTCCTGCACCAACTCCAGAAACCGCTCCCGGACCGCCTGCGGTATTGGAATTGGCTTGATCTGCCACGGCTCGTGATCAACAGTGGGGATGACATAGGGATCGCCAATATTGTTTTTCAGAAGCCCCTGCTCTTCCAGTCCAAACCCAAGCTCTCTTTCCCAAAGAACCAGAACCAAAACCAGCAACTCACGCTCATCCGTACTCAACCATCCCGTCGGGCCAAAAGTGAAAGCTGCAATCCGCTCCTCCGTGATCTGCGCCAAACTAGTAACCCACCCCAAAGCTTTAATTGGCGTGAACAAAGGGTCCCGCGACCAAGCAATTGGTCAAAGCAGTTCGTTCAATTCCTGGGGCATTTTCTCATTCCTTGGTCGGACCTTCCGCAACACAGCCTTGTACTTGCCAGCTTTGCACCGCATCATCCGCACGCATTCTTTGCAGTAGGTCCTGCACAGAAAGGAACTGCGGCTTTTGCCTTTGCTCACAAGTGTGGCACAATGATAGGGTTTTTGAAGCGTAGTACCCTCGGGCAATGCATACTGAGAAAAGGGACTTACTTCTGCGACGTGTGCGCCCTGCACTTTCCTTCCTCCACCTCCCTGCTCCTCATTAGTCAAGCGCCCAGGCAAAACCAGAGCTTGTTCCGTGAGGTCTCCTTGGTCGACTAGGAAAAATCCCCCAAAGGTCACCCCTTGCACACCAACTCTGCATCCAGTTCCTCCTCATACTCCAACACTCTCCTCCGCTTTCCTTGCCCTTGATCGTAGATAGTTGTCTCAAACCTTCCATCGGACAAATCCTCCACAGTCAACGCCTCACATGAATGGCCTTCCCAAAATCACATCCCCAAAATCAACCAAAATAAAAGAAAGAGGCCTACAGACCCTGGCAACCTCGACCTCCTCCTCCTCAACTACCCCATCCACACCACACTTCCCTCCGTTAAGCGCGCAGAGACCCATCACACATTTCTGCCAAACCAACCCCAAATCATCCACCATCCGTAATGGCAGCAGGTTCACCATTGAACCGCTGTCCACCATAGCCCACACCTTCCTCCCCGCTATGACCATCGGAACGTAAGCAAGCAGAGTTAAAACCAATTTCAACTCACAATCCTCGCGCCCCTCCTCCTTCCGCCCACAAGAACCCGCTGCACTGTCTGAGGTACCCCACCTTGACCACAATCCCGCAACACCTGCACCATCTTGTCTACCACCACCGCAGACACAGCCGCCAGTTCCTGCAAGGTCACCGGGACCAGAGTCTTGTTCCCCATCACCCTACGCACAATGTCCGCTGCTTTCTTCTTCCCTACAGGATTTGCTGCTGGCTCCTTGATTCTGGGCACGCGTGCGGCCGGTTTCCAAACGGTCGACAGGGGTCGCTACTTTGCATCCACCTCCATCTTATTGAAGACCGCCACCTTCTCTTCCGTTGCCACTACCCTTAACTCAGCTTTCACCCAAGGTGGTTTCCACGATCCGGGATTGGTAACAATGCCTAGTGACCCCTTGCGCCATTGTTCCCGCCTCCTGACACCGTGTGCACACCTGCTGCATTGCAGTCGTCTGGCTTGGCTCCATCGGAATCTGTTCGCCCATTGGAAACATGTAACCCATCCCCGCCGGTCAAACCAATCCTGCGTGGAGATCCTTTGTAAGCTCCTTGCACACCAATTGCCAATGACTGTTTGCCCCGCAGTACAACTGAGGTGGAGTCCCTTGCGGCTGCTGCTGGCCCATATTGCTCATGCAGATCTTCAAATCCTTCATCAGCTCCGTTAATTCATGTACCGGACGGGCGGACGAGGGTTGAGGAACCGGAGCACGTGTGGCAGTAGGTGGAAATGGGGCCGGATATTGTGCCGGAGCCAAAACCTGGGGGACAGATTTCTTTGGTCCCGCTGGGAAGAATTTAGCAGTATCCTCAATAAGCTCTTCTAAGTCAAGCTTGCTCTCCACAGCCTGGCAAATGACAGCCAGCTCCGGAAGGAGCGCAATGCTCCTGTCCAATGACTGCTTTACCAAGTTGTGATTGTAAAGATGCCGCTGCACCCTTGCTTGGAGTTGAGCACCTAAACCGCCCAGAAACGCGCGTTTCATGGCCCTCGTCTGTCCTTCCACCACCTTGTTATTTGACAGGTACCAATAGATCCAATCAAACGTCAAGGTGTAATCCGTCAGCTCCACCTGAGTTCTGACTCCTCCGCGGGCGCTTGCCTCCAAGGCCACGCGGTCAAAATTGCTTTCCCGGAATCAAGGTTTGCGCCTACCCCACTGCGTTAGGATCTCCGCCTTCAGTTTTGGCCAATCCTGATTCTCGTAGTCTTCCATCTCCTCCACATCCCGGAGCTTCTCTTTTTCCATGATGAACAGGACGACAAGCCGGGCCTTATCTGCGTCTGACGCATCTTCCGCATCTGCAATACCTTTGTATCTTGAGATGAATCGCTCAACATCCGCAGTTTTGAATCGGATGTGAGAGTAGTTGCGCGGCCTGATGCAAACAGGAAAAGTGGGTTTGTGGTCACTTGAGACCAATGAGGGAACGGCTTAGCTTGAACTGGGTCAAGCGGAGGGAGGGGGAGGAGGAGGGATGGAAGACGCAAGTGGGGTTGGAGTAGCAGACCCGGAAATGGAAGGACAAGAAGAAGAAGAAGAGGAAGCGACTGTAGGGAGGTATGAATAGAACATTGCACCCAGTTACCTTTGAAAGACCAGAAACAGAAGGTTACTTCCCGGCCAGACCCCCAGATGTGGAAAGAATAAGGGTGTTCCACCTATAATTGTCCCAAGGTTTGGAAGTTAACGGTTCCCTGCGTCTGAAAGGAGATGAGGATGCCAAAAGTTGCACTTAAATGAGAAATAGAAATAGAGAGAGAGTGAAATTGCCAATCCTTCAATCCTAAGAACTTTCCACCTGGATGTGTATCCGGTATGAGTTACTTTAATCTCTTGGTGAGATGTTTGATCCAATCCAATGGTTTGATGGTCTGATTCCTTTCCCCCCCTCCTAACCCGGAGTTGAGAGTGAGGATAAGTCCTCCCTCTCAAACCTAACCTAAGTACACGCGCAAATAACAGTATGAAAACAAAACAGAAAACAATCCCAAAACAGAAACCCTAGCCTCCTCTCCCCACCTCCGTAAAAAACTTCCCCCAACTTCGGTCCGCCGTTCCGTCCATCCATTTTGTCCTTCTCATGACGCGGTCCTTGCACCGCACGCTACTTGGAGCCCCCCGCGCCTGTCTGTATCCGTTTGTCCGTGCCCGTTGTGGATGTCCGGTATTATCCGGCATGATCCGCGCGCTTGCACGCGTTCTCCATCCATTCCTTTATAGCCCGCGTATTGCTCCGCACCTATGTATCTGAAACGGCGCGCCGGCGAACCTAGTCAAGCGCAATACCTTCCAAATCCAATCTCCGGCGCAGATTGCTGCCCACACTGCATTTGATGCTGAGCCCAACCTGTCCACTAGGTGCGGAGCCAAACAGGGTTGCTGCTGAGCACTCCACATACCCTAATGCTGAGCCAGCTTGCCTCCAATGCTGAGCGCGCAGCCGCAAAGCAGTTCCCAATCCGTGTCTATAAATTGACACCACAACGGGGTGGAGCAGGGTCTTTCTTTGAGCAGCCCTAGTTCCTCTAGACCGTGTACAATATGCTTAGGTTGGTTTAACAGGATACTTGTGCATTAGGTTGGTTTAACAGGATACTTGTGCATGTCCATTCAAACTTCATCCCCAGAATGGTGTTGGGTTTGTGAGCCTGTGAGTTCTTGAATCTGGCATTGAACTTGTCATCAAACTTGTTGCCGTCTCCCACTAGGATGAGGTTGTTGACGTGGAAAAAGAGAAATGACTAATTATCCTCCAATTTATAAAAACACGGGTCGCTGTTGGATTCCTTGAAGCCCACCAATTTGATCCAGACTGTGAGAGTCTTGTACCAATTTTTTGGGGATTGTTTAAGTCCATATAGACTCTTCTTTAGTCAAAGGTATTTGCCAGATTGGCTGCATTCTTGTGGCGTTTTGATAATGACCTCTTTTTCTATAGGGGCATGCAGAAAGGCCACCTTCACATCATATTGACGTATCTTGAGTTTGTGCTTTAGTGATTACAGTAAGATTGCTCTTAACAATGTGATCTTTCCGGTCGGAGAAAAGGTTTCATCAAAGTCTAGGCCGTAGACTTGATTGAATCCTTTGACGCAGATTTGGGCTTTGTGAATGATGGTATTGTTGTGAGCATTATCCTTGATTTTGAAGGCCCAGGTAGTGTCAAGAGGGTTCAACGGTTTGTCACCATCCTAGTCCTCCCATACATCCTGTGATTTGCATTTATCCATCTCCTTCTTTATTGCTCCTCCCCATTTGGGGCCATCCTTGCAAGCATTTGCTTGATTGAAAGTCTTGGGCTCATAAAAATGGTAGAATCCATACCTCTGCGGGGGTCTGATTGAAGATTGATTCCAAAGAATCCTGGTGGTAGGTTCTGCAGCCTCCTTGGGTACTCTAGTTGCGCTGATCCCCGGGACAATTTGAGGGGAAGACGGGCATGATGAGCTGTCTTCCAAGTTTGAACTGGAATCTGATGCTGTCAGATCTTCATTGGAAGAGTTTATCTCGGTGGGTGGATCTCTATAATTCATTCGAGTTGTAGAGGCTCCTTCTACTTCAGGATGAGAGTCACAATTGCTGATCTTTGTCAGGCTGAAGTCAATATCTATGTCTGAGGTGATTCCAAGGTTGTCAACCATTTGTTTCAAAAATCGGACATGCTTAGAGAGGATGATGAGACCATTGGGTACGAGTAAACAGTATGACAAGAGCTCTTGAATGTAACCAATCAATCTTCCTTCTATTCCCATAGGTTTGAATTTCTTGCCCTTCAGCCGCTTGTGATTTAGTATGATTGTCGTGATTCCGAGTGGCTGTAGGTAGTTGTGTGGCAAGGAGCTTTATTTGATGAGTTCCCATGGGGATAACTCCAAGCCGTCCTTCAGGATTTGATTGAGGCTTATGCAGCATGATTTGAGGACCTCTGAACAGTATTTCTTTGGGAATTTGGCTGAGCTCAGTGATGATCTCATGCTTTCAAAAATGGTTTAATTGGCTCTCTTGGCCCTGCCATTGTGTTTGGGGTGATAAGGTTCAGCAATAAGGTGGTTGAGGAATCTCTCCTTGAGATATTGTACTAACCTATTATTTGTGAATTTGGTACCGCCTTCCGAAAATAACAATGATGGATAATAACCACATTTGTTCTTCTGTTTCTCAATGATTTCTATCAATACAGAAATGGTTTTGTCCTTTCCAATTAAAGGAATAACTGAGATATAACCTGAGTGGTTTTCCACAACAGTCAGCATGTATTTTTTGTGTCTATGGTATTATGGAGTAATTGGACCAATTAAGTCTAAATGTAGCATTTCAAAGGGTTTAGTGGCTGAAGTAAAGGTGGCCTTGAACAAGGATTTGGTGATTTTACAAAGGAGACAGTCTTTGCATTGAAACTTACCCATTCTGGCAACATCATACTGAATTCCTTTGATTTTAGCTAGACTACCGGGAGACGCGTGGCCATAGGTTAAGTGAAGATCCTTCAGCGTTCTTGATATATCTGCCTGTGTCAAAAAGCATCCTTCATCTACTCCCACTCTAATTGGCATGTCAAGAACAAACAGGTTATTGATGATCATCCCGCAGCAGACTTTGTTGTTACCCTTTCTTACTTCGAAATGACCCTTCTTTGCTTCTAACGTACAACCGTGTTCAAGTAGCTTTCCCGGACTAACAAGGTTGACGACTATGTCTGGGAAATATAGAAAGTCAGAGAGGGTGATTGTATGTTGTTTACATCCCAATTTAATGGTTCCCACTCCTTGGATAGGCAGATTTGCCCCAACCATTCCTGTTGTAAGGTATTCCTCAGATTATAGCTTAAGGGTGGTGAAAAAATTTGACTGGTTGAAGATGTGGGAGGTAGCTCCACTGTCAATTATGATGTTATGTTCTGCTCCTATCTTAGAATAAATCCATATAGTCACGAAAGCATGGAAGTGGGCGGATTCTTGAGACTTCTTTTGTTTTTCCTTCCACTAGTTTTGGTTTTCTCTCCACCATTTGGGGGCTTTGTCTGGATGGAGGTGAAAAAATTCTGCTTCTGTATGATTCTTGTCTTGTCTTGGGTTGTGATACCCTTTGATACATTGGTTTGCAAGATGATTCTTTGTCTTAGTTTGCATTTTAGTAAACGCTGTTTCAGAGGTACGTTGTACTCCTTGTTTGGTTTGTTCTGCTTTAACTTTGTTGTGAAAATGAATCAGATGATTACATACAAATTTGACTGAGATTTGTCTGTCTGAGTGCATGAGCTTTTGTTTTTGGTCCTGCAGGTTGGCTGAAAATTTGAACATTGTCAAGTAGGCCAAGATGTCTTTGGTAGTTCAATGCCAATGTTGATCATCTTCTTTATTGATGTTTTGACGTTGGTGACAAAGCTCATGATATTGTCTCCTTGGAAAGTAATGTGTAAGAAGTTGTTGAAAATTTGTGCTCTATTTGATTCTTGAGACAAGGAGAATATTTCTTTGATTGACTGCCATATTTGTTTAGCTGAATTAATATTGGTCGCACTGATGACATTATTATGGGTCACAGAGTCCACCTTGGATATAAGGAGCAACTGGATCTTTTTGTTGTCTTGGCTTTCAAGGGTTTCAGTCTTCAATTTGAGCATTTCCAGTACTCCTCTGAGCTTAAGAAGAGCCATCATCTTGTCTTTACATATTCCATAGTTATCTTTGGTCAGTAGCGGGGTAGTCTTGAGTGCGGTTTTGAGCATAGCTTGCCGAAAAGAGTCCAACAAGAATCCCAATCCTGACCCCATCGTCCTTTGTCTTTCTGGCCATGATGGTGTGTCTGGCTATTAACCGTATTAATTTTGAGTCATGAGTTTAAAGTTCAGACCAGCAGCTAAGGAGACAATGAGAATGAAAACATAAGAATCATGAACATGACCAGGAGTTTGAACAACAGTATCTGAGATTCATAAGAAAAGAATATCACCAACACAGGGAGATATGAATAGCCGGTGCTCAACTATGGCTAGAGATGGAAGTGGTGGAAGACACAGAGAAGCTAAGAAGTAAAAGTTCAAAATTTTTAAGTTCCTTGTGAATTGGCTGGAATTGGACTGATCTTACCAGTTACGACAGACGGTTGAATTCTTATGACAGACGGTTGATCTAGTTGAGAGTCTTGATTGAGACAAGTTTGAGATATGTTGAGGATTGGTCAAGTGTTGGTTGAGTTTTGAGTCGTGTTGAAGGTTGTAAAGAATAAAAGAAGAGAATGAGAATGAAAGAATGAAAACAGAGGATAAATAGGAAATAGAAAAATGAAGGAGACCCAAGACAAAAAGAAAGAATTCAACGGCCAGCTATTTAATACAAGGGCCAGCTGTTTTGGGTGTGTACTGTGTTGGAGACTGGAGACCCGCGTCTCAGGTTGTTCACATGAATTTTCACCTGTTGAGACTGGGTTGTTCACAAGAGCTTTCACCTATTCTTGACTTGTCACTCTATATTTTACACAATCTCTTTGAATTATTGGTTGTCGTTGACCATATGAAGTAAGGAGCCACTGTCCAACACAAATTTTGATTTCTGATTGCCATGATCAATCCATGCAATGAGTGGAGAAAGATAGTGAGCCATTGCATTCAAGAAATTTTTCTTATTTTTCCATTTAGCTTGATCTTACTTCCACCACTCCGGCGCAAGTACCGGATGAAGGTGCTGTCAAATCATCCACTGTGCGGCCCACCACACAGCCGCCCAATCCTGAGACGGAGCAACCCGCAAGCCCTCAGACAAACTGAAAACACCGGGGGGATTCCCCCTCACCCGATCATTGGTCTCAACTCAACCTTATCAAGGCGGACTGCCTGGAAGCTGGAACCATTAAGACCTTCATCTCACATTCCTTTGATTCTTTACTTTAGCTTAACTTCCTTTTTCTTCTTTATTCTTCTTTCTTTTATTCTTAACGTTTCTTCCTCATTATCCGTTTCTTTACTCTTTACTCAATAACGCAACAACTCACTACTGTCAAATCCTCATTGTCTCCGAATCACTGTCAACGACTCAATCACGATTTGACTCAATCTCAATTCACTCCTCAAGTTCTTGACTGTCTGGTATGATTTCAATCCTATTTCCTTCAAGCTTTCTATTGTTCCTCATTTCTTTCTCTTTTTTTTTTCTTCCTCAACTCACGCCTTGTTATTACTCAGTCTGTTCCTAGTCCCTCCAATATGATAATTTCTATCAACCTTCATCCATTCAATTAAAACTGTTAAAAACCAAATCGCACGACTACCTAACTGCTTGACATCATGGAGGGACCTGGCAACATGGATGGCTTCCAACAAATCATGCTCAAAGCTGCTCTCAAAGCCGTCCCAAACCTGAAGGACAAAAACTATTCAATTTGGAAAGACAAGATAACCATTCTTCTTGAACTCAAAGGCACCAAAAAAATCCTTGACAAAGATTCTAAAAGTCTCAGCCCCACTGACAATCTTGAAACTCGAGTGATTATTATTTCCAAGATTGACTCTATCATGCACAACAATGTAGTGAACCCCAAAAACATCAACTCGGCTAAAGGTCTATGGAAAACCATCATGGAGAGATTTGCATCTTGTCAAACTGCAAATTGAGCCCAAGTCTTCAACAAATTTCTTTATCATCCTTTCAAACCCAAAGCCATCACTTCCTTCATTACAGGAATCAAGGTTTCTCTCATGAAAATGCTCGACGTTGGTATCAAGACATCTTGGCATACCTGGTCCTTTTTAAATTTCCAAACTCACTTCACTCGCTTTGTCAGAAAATTATGCACTCAGACAAGGAGATCAAGGTGGAACTAGTTCTAAACCACTTGATGCAGCTCAACAATGAATCCAAATCTAAACTCACCAAGAATCCTGTCAGAGAAACCGCTCTCATAACCAACAGTTCCAAAACCTCTACTTCCAAACATCAACAATGTCGACAAGGATATCATAATCCCAACTTCACCAACCATACCAAGGATTGATGCTGGCATAATTACAAGAATTTAGCTCCTGAATGGTGGAAAGGAGCACAAGCCAAAAGGAGAGCTCAAAATTAGCCAAAAAGCAACAAAGTCGCTCACTACCATGCCCTCTTAACCACCTGGATCAACAAGGTGAATGCCATCCATCGCATCATCCTTGACTCCGGTGCCTCGTGTCATATGTTCAACTCCACTCAATACTTCACTTCCTTGCAAGATTGCGACGGAGAACACATCATCACTGGAAAAGATGGAGCTGATCTCCCCATCAAAGGGAAGGGTGAAGTGGTTCTTGCCTGGAGAAATTCTCTCATTCAACTCTCCAACTGCCTCTTTGTCCCCGACCTTGTCATTAATCTAATCAGTCCAGGAGTCCTGGTGGCGGAAAAAAAATGCTCAGTTTCAGCTCATGGAAATTCCTTCAAAGTCCATCACAACTGAACTCTTGCATTTGAAGGCTTCATCAGAGACAACCTCTTTTCTCTCAATCTCCCTCATTTGATTGGAAATAACTCAAAGATCAGCTATCTCACTTGAAAAGCCATCAACCACAACAAACTGCTCTATCTTCATCAATTGCTTGGTCACACTAGTCCTTACCGACTAAGAAACGTGTATCCAGAAATTCCTCACTCCCTGATCAACAGCTTTCAATGCTTGGATTGCGTCTTCTCAAAGATCACCAAAACCCCATTCAACACCAAAGCAAACCCGGCCTCCAAACCGTTTGAGAAGCTGCACATTGACTTAATGGGTCCAATCAATCCGGAATCTCGCAATGGGATGAGGTCTATCATGACCATCATTGATAGCCACTCCGGGTACCTGTCCGCTATTCCCCTATGTTCCAAATCTGACGCCTGTCCTCAAATTGTATCCATTCTTAGATTCAAGAAACAAAAACAAGGATGGTTTCCCGCCACCATCTGTACTGATAGAGGGGGAGAATTCAACTCCCAAGAACTCTACGCCTTCTTTCAAGAAAACTCCATCCAACATTTCATATCAGAACCATACCATCATGAACACAACGGAAGAGTTGAACGTGCCAATTGAACCGTTGGGGAATCCATCAGAACCACCCTACGATCCTCAAGACTACCTCTCAATCTGTGGGCCAAAGTATCCAAAGCCTCAACTCTCATGCTTAATCAAATTCCTAGAAGCGCAAACCAGAAATCACCCTACAAAACCTTCACAAACAAGACCCTGCCCTTGGATTATTTCCACCCCTTAGGCTCCAAGGCAGTGTACTTGAACTTGAAGATGGCTCACGGGGATAAGCTCAAAGAGCACGGACTAGAGGGAACTCTCATAGGATTCAATCCCGACCTCCTGTTGTATTGCATCCTCAAACCAGAAAACACAATCATTTCCTCCAAACACATTAAAATAATCTAATCTCTTCATCACACTCCCATTGCAGAAATACCCCCAGAAATTGATCCTCCTCTTGACATTGATTTTCCCTTCCTGGACTCCAAATCAGCTCAGAGCACCTCTTCTGTCTCAACCACCAATCCTCAAATTGTCAATCAAAGTCCAATTGCAGCAGAAGTCGGAGAGTCTGCTGATGATCAATCATCTCATTCCTCACAAGAGGTTGCCGACGAACTGATTCCGTCTTGAGTTCTACGCGATCGCTCAACGCTCAATCCACCCATTCGATACAGATATCATCACTATTTTGTCCCAAAATCCTTTGAACAGGCCAAGAAATGCAAAGATTATGAGAACTGGGACCTTTCTATGGACGCGGAGCTGGGCGGCATTGAAAAGATGGAAGTTTGGGAAGACTACAACGGTCCTGAGCCTGCTAATCCTCTCAACACTACCTGGGTCTACCGTCTCAAAGATAATTGCCACAGAGATCCACTAATCTACAAAAGTCGACTGTGCGTACAGGGATTCAATCAGATCTACGGCCTGGACTATCAAGATACCTTCTCTCCTACCGGCAAAGCCGCTTCTCTCAGAATTGCCCTACTCTACGGACTGTATCATTTGCTTCCTGTCACCCAATTTGACGTAAAAAGCGCTTTTCTGCACGCTCCCCTGAAGGAACTTGTCATCATCAAAACTCCCAAAGGATCAAAGAGAAAGTCAAAATACCTAAAGCTCAAGAAGTCCCTATACGGGCTCAAGCAGGTCCCTCTCAACTGGTTCAATACACTCACCACTTGGCTCACCAGCCAATGGTTCCATCAGTCAACTTCCGACCCCTGTCTTTACCTGAATCCTCAATGTCAATCAATGATATTCTTCCACGTTGACAATCTGATTCTAGTAGGTCTTGGCAACAATTTTAAGGATAACTTTCTGCAACGTTTTCCAAATTCATCAGCTCACGATCCCAACACTATACTAGGAATGAAATACTCAAAAATAGACAACAAGATTCTTCTCTCTCAACCAAACCATATTGATCACGGGCTTGAAGAGCTCAGACTCACCGATTGCCATCCTTCCTCCATACCACTGACTTCAAACTTCAACTTGCAACCCGCCACGGCTGAAGAACACAAGGAGTTCAAAGCGCTCAACATCAACTACAGATTGGCCGTGTTCTTGATGAACTACATCGCATTTTTGACTCGACCAGACATCAGTTACGCTGTCTCAAGCTTAGCTCGATTCTGCGAAAAGCCCGGGATCCATCACTGGCGCAAGGTAAAGCGCTGCTGGAAGTACTTGAAGGCCACAAAGTCACTCTCTCTAGCGCTGGAAATAAAACACCGGGACAATCAACTTCAATGCTTCATCGACGCCACCTGGAATGACGACCTTGAAACCAGGCACTCTCAGTTGGGGCATATAACTCTCCTGTTTGGATCCCCTGTCGCGTGGAGTAGCTACCGCCAAAGGAACGTCACGCACTCAACCACCAAGGCGGAACTCAATCCTCTTGTTGACTCCTTCCTCAAGGCAATTTGGATGAGAGGTCTGGTCTCGGAAATGTGGGCAAAACCCACTCAACCAAGCTCACATCACATTGACAACAAAGGTTTGGACGAAAAGTTAAAGAAATTTGGCTGCAACTCCAAAACCCGCCATATCAACATAAAAACAAAAGCGATTAGGGAGGAACTACAAGCTAACAACCTCAAAATCAAGCTGATACCATCAGAAAGCATGATAGCTGACGGGCTAACTAAAGCGTTACCCCAAACTCAATTGTCCAAACTCCTCCAAGTCATTAATCCTCACTTCAATTACCCCAAAATCCTACCAGCCACGAGGGGTGTCAAATCATCCACTGTGCGGCTCACCACACAGCCGCCCAATCCTGAGATGGAGCAACCCGCAAGCCCTCAGACAAACTGAATACACCGGGGGGATTCCCCCTCACCCGATCATTGGTCTCAACTCAACCTTATCAAGGCGGACTGCCTTGAAGCTGGAACCATTAAGACCTTCATCTCAGATTCCTTTGATACTTTAATTTAGCTTAACTTCCTTTTTCTTCTTTATTCTTCTTTCTTTTATTCTTAACGTTTCTTCCTAATTCTCCGTTTCTTTACTCTTTACTCAATAACGCAACAACTCACTACTGTCAAATCCTCATTGTCGCCGAATCACTGTTGACGACTCAATCACGATTTGACTCAATCTAAATTCACTCCTCAAGTTCTCGACTGTCTGGTATGATTTCAATCCTATTTCCTTCAAGCTTTCTATTGTTCCTCATTTCTTTCTTTTGTTGTTTTTTCTTCCTCAACTCACGCCTTGTTATTACTCAGTCTGTTCCTAGTCCCTCCAATATGATAATTTCTATCAACCTTCATCCATTCAATTAACATGTGCCACCATTTATCTTCCAAGTGGAATCAATCTTGCTTGGTATTATGCCATCCCTCAGTGCACCTTGTGCTTTCACTGCTCTGTGCAAGTGGAGGTTTTGTATTGGTCAGAGCAACTTCATTTTGACTCTGCTGTTGATCTTGTGTGCCTTGTGCCTTGGACTCATTGTTCAATTGGGTCAAATGATTCATGACGTAGTCCATGGAGAGTTCCTTGTCAGTGTGCATAATTTGCCGTTTGAACTCTTTCATATTTTCTGGGAACTTGAACAAAATGAGATATGCAAGAATGTTGTTTGGTAGAATGATTCCAACTTCTAACATCTTCTTTAGACAAACCTTGGCCCTTGTCATGAATTCTTCAATCTTGTTGTATTTGAATCTTAAGTGGAGGAAATCATTGAAGATCCTAGCCCTATTAGCCGCCTGCGATGAAGCGTATTTGTCAATTATAGCCTTCCATAACAGTTTAGGGGAGTTTTTATTGGATGCCGTTAAGATGTTGTCATGAGTTGATGCTTCCAATTGCAATATGATCAAAAGTTTGATTTTGTCGTTAATGTCATTATCTAGAGTCAAGTTTTTGTTGTTAATTTCCTTGGAACATCCTCAAACATCCAGTATAGCATCCATTTTGTACTTCCAGACTCCGTAGTTATGCTTGCTGAGCCTCGGAATGGTGTCCAGGGCCGTCTTCAGCATGGCTTGTCTGAAACCTTTGGAAGCGGCCATTTCCCAATTTCATCAATTGACCGTCAATCTTTGTTTTTGATAATTCCTGGGAGCTTTCTTGTGGATTTTAAGAATAATAGAATTAACAGAATTGACATTGCTTGAGACTAGGAAATCAGGCTAAGAAGGAGGATGTAATCAACAACTAGAGCATAGAAGCACCCAATGAAATAAAGGAACACTATGATCTGTGACTTATGAATTAATATCAAGCCAGCAAACTAAAAGAAAACAGCATTTGAGATATACGTTTGACACAAGAATGATGGAAAAAGACAATGATAAATACAAACACAATGGATAGGCCTCCTTTACTATTTTAGCAAGACTGATGGAGAAGAGAACATGGTGGAGTGGGTTTCAGGAGATTGAGAGGATTTGAAGGCTGGGAGCCAAACACAATACATGATTAAAATTGAGACATAGACAGAGTTTAACAATAGCCAGACCAATCTGACCAGTTAGAGACAGAGTATTGAGTTCAGGTGGAAGACTGAGAGTTGGCGGATCTTGAAATATGATCAAGTTCGAGTACGATGAGCTGTAAACCAATTGTGAATGAGCATGAGACGAGTGATTGATGTTGGTTCAGAGAGAGAGACTGAGGTTTTATTTTGAGATGAGGATGACTGATGAGATTGAGGTTTATTTATGGAAGAGGTTGACTGAGATTGAGATTGAAAAGGGAATGGAACCCGAGAGGTTAAGAGAAGAAAAAGATGAGGAGGAACAAGAATGAAAAGAAGTGACGATGTGAAAATAAATAGCATCAACAGAAAAGAAATAGAGTGAACGACGTGAAATTGTGAAAGTTTTGTTGTGTGAGTGTGAAGAAAGTGACATCTGAGGTTGTGTCCGCTTCTGAATGGTGTGACATTAGTCAGAAGTCTGACACCTCTGACTCAACAAACACCAACATCAGGCTATGAGGAGTATGAGGTCAAAGAGCTTATCAAGGAGGGCTATGAGGAAGAGATTGATACTATGAGACTGAGATGTGAGTCGGGCTATGAGATGAAGTCAGACTTGATGGTTGACATGAAATCAAGAAGAGGAAAAACAGAGATCTCACTGGACACACAAGATAGACGCTGGAGTGATGAAAGGTGGTAGAATTTGGTTGAAGCTTGAGGAGACAGAGTAGAAAAGAGGAAAGAACAATAAAGAGAAGAAATATGGTGACAGTGTTTGTGTCACTGTTATAATTAGTTGAGGAGTAGCTTGATGAATCTTGAGTTGATCTGAGGATGATGGTTGAGAGACTTGTTGTCCAAATTGAGGATTTAGATCACGACTTGACAATCTCCAGATACTCCAAATATGGAGTATCTTCATTCTGTGAGCCTCTTCTCCTCATCTGCTCTCCACAGCTGAGCTTGTGCCGCACCATAGATCTATAAATTAACATAAATGTTCACAGTAAGTTAATAATTATTTTAATAGACATTCCTACTGATATCCTGATGTCAGGTGAGTTCTCATTATGTATTAAATATTTGGAGTTAAGTCATGATATTTGTCAGCTCTCTGATACCAGGAACCTTGAAGTCCTTTAGCTACAGAGAGTCATAAAAATACTGGAATAATAATAATAATTATTATTCCAAAAATAAACACTTAGAAGCTCAAATAAATGATATAATAAGAGCAGTTGCAAGGTTTAATTGGTTTGGTAATAAATGGTTTTCAATATAATATAAAGAAGGGACCACAGTATTATACTACTGGGGATCTTTACAGACTAGCAACCTCTCTTCAAGGGGCCTCCTTAGGAATTTTAAGATACTTGGAATGAAGATGGGTGTCTTAGAAAGGATTTATTCCACTAAAGACTGGGCGTAACAGCACAAATGGCCAAGACAGGAAGGGAAACACTCACTCTGAGCACTTTACCACGAGAATCCTGAAATAATTGTAAGGGTTTCAGAGCAGATGGGTGAAGAGTTGAATAATTTATATTCCCTGAACCAACAAACTAAGAAAGCAGAGGTCAATCAGGGTTAAGGAGACAAAGAAAGAAACAAATAATGATAGTGAGGAATTCTCAATCTGTGCTGACTGAAGGGAGTGAAAGGCGCTCAAGAATAATAAAAAATGTAACAGACAATGAAGAATAGGTGGGAAGCAGGAGAGACTAGACTAGGTCTTAACACATAACAATGAGAAGATCAACACGGGATAAGTTATCTGTTGGTTGAGACATCAGATTGAAGGCAACCTCACATATGAACAAATAAGAAAGGAAATTGGCTCTGATGTTTGAGGGGTGAACAAATGGTGAGGTAAGGAAAGGTGAGTAGTTTGAAGTTTTTGGAGAAGGTTGCTCAGAGATGGGAGGCTTGGTTTTGAGGTGGCTTGAGAGGTTTTGAGGAGATTCAAAAGCAGGATTAGATGGCTTAATGAGTGGATCTGGAGTGGATTGAGGGAGAGTTTACGGTTGGATGGGAGGAAGATGATAGGAGGAGCAATGATGGGGAAGAGCAGGAGAGGATGTGAGATGCGGAGCGGGTGGAAGGTATTGATGATGGGAGGTGCGGATGGTCTGGAGTGAGAGCAATGAAAGAAGCGGGGGGAAACATGGTTGAGGGTGCAAGATGAAGAGTGAGGAAGTAAATGGGAGAGTTGCCCGCTGAGGGGTGAATGGATGAAAGGTAAGTGACACGTCTGATTGGATGGTGGGATGTGTAACGGGAAGTAGTCAGAGATTTCCTTTCAACAATGGGGTGGATTGCTTGACTAAACTTCAAGGGTTGATTGGTTAATAAGAATAAATAATACTACTAGAGACTAATTCATAAATCGCTTTCCTATCTTCATATAGTAATCTGATTAACAATGACACGGAGTCTGATTGAAAATAATTATTCCTGGTAAACTGATTATGGAATAATGGATCCAAAGAGGTCTGTATAAATACCTATTTGGGGTGATTTTGGTCTTCTCAGGGCACGTAGAGAGGGTTTTGCTCGGGGGCTGAGGCTGGCAAGCCAGTCAGGGCAAGATTAGCACGTCCACTTGGTGCTGTCAATCAGTTGACCTTTGATCTTCTGGATTTCTGTACTATTTTAGCCACAGGATCTGTCAATCTGTCATGGCTTAAATTTGATCATTCTGTACTCATCCTTCATTTTTACTACTGGTATTGTTTTGAAGCAGGAAGCTGTGGATGTTTACTAATTTTCCATTATCTGCTGATCACGTAGATAATTTTTAATAATTTTTATGAACACTCCTTGTAGTGTTTTGTGGTCTTCAAAGGTCAGGCTCAGTGATTTAAGTGGTAATCCTTGATCTTGGATTTTATTATTAAAAAATGTTCTAAACTTAATTTTCATTAATTTTATTTAAGTCTTGATCCTTTTTGATTATTGATAATGCATATGTCAATTTGTTACATATGCTAGGCAACTCTAACTAGGTTGTAGCTCTTCTGAGCAGTACCTGGTTGTCAGATTAGTCACGACGGATCCAGACGCGGGGATCAGTTAGTACAGATGCGCCCGGGGTAGGATCCGCTGCGTGCATGGCAGAATTAGCTGCGCAAGGGTCTCTAGTACGCAGGAATCTGCTACTACAAGTACGTAGGGATAGGTAATGATGCGGGGCTGCGTGCGGGAATTGTGACATAACACATTTCCACGTGTAACTCCTAAAATATACACAACACCTCAATTCTGAGTGAATTTTAGGTGTAAACCCCATACGTGAGAACACATGTGAAATGTTAGAATGCCCAGAAGTTGCCATACTGGTGTTTTAATTTTTAGTACTTTTCTTTTTAATTATTTAAAAATGTAAGGACTCAAAATTCAAGGGTGGGGTCAGTGAGTGACCCTACCTAATTTTGGGTGAGGAATCCATTTCTTTAATAATGTTTATGGATTTCTCACTCCTTCTTTTGTTAATTGAGACATTCCTATTTTTAATATTTTTGTGTTGCTATTGACAGGTTGCTCTGTACATAGTAGCAAGATGACATTCCCCCACTCCAAGATATGTCTATATCTTAAAAAACAATTTGGGTTAATGCCTTCTGATGGCTCTGAGTTCCTTAGGTGTATGGGTCTGTCAGGGATATTATGTTAAGGAAACCATTCATCTTTATCAGCTGATTCTCCCTTGTATCTAACTAGGTAGAGTCTGACATCTTTTCCATTGATCCTATCTTTTTTATCTTGAAGGATCTTGCTAATTTTTCCTTTGTCCTTTTCAGGCTCTTCTGTAACAGGTATTTCAAGTGAAGGAGTATGTTTTCCATTCCTTGGGTGGTAGTGTTTGATGAGACTTACTGGGAAGAATGGATGTTTTCTAGAAAGGTCATCACTAAGGATTACTTCCCCAGCATTTTTACCATGAAGTTTATTAATGGTGAAAGGTCCAAGAAAAGCTTGTCTAAGCTTTCTATTTCCAGCTAAGTTGGTGAAGTTGGTGGTAGAGATCAAGACTTGATCTTGAAATCAGGTTCCTTATGGGTTTTATCCCACCTTTGTTGGTTATACTCCACAGCATCCTGGAAACACTTAACAGAATGTTTGTTAGCTACATCTATCATGTTTTTGAAATCAAGTGATGTGGGGTGAATATTTGTTATCTGGTGGTTAAGGTTATCCTTGGGTAATTTAGGAATCCGTACTCTCTCCAGTATGTAGGCTGCTTCCTTAGTAGTAGAGTGCTTGCTAGTGTTGTGGGCCATTTCCAGTGCAGGTAAAAGGCTAACCCAATTGTGGCAATAACCATCAGAATTCTTTTATTCTAGTCCAAAGCCACAGAATCTCCTGAGCGTGTCTTCTAGGGTGTGAATCATTCTTTCAGCTAAGCCATCCGTCTGAGGGTGATAAGCTGTAGAGAAAGCTAAGGTGGTTCTAAGAATATCATGAAGATTTCTCCAGAACTCAGAGGTGAATTTTGGATCTCTGTCACTGGTCATAATCTTGGGAACTCCAACATCAGCAATGATTCTGTTTCAAAATAATAGGGCAACTTCCATAGCAGTGTCTTCCTTGTGATTAGGTAGAAACTGTGCTTTCTTGGAGAACCTATGCATGATGAATAAGACTGAGTTGTAGGAATAGGCTCCTCCTGGTGGTAGTCCAGTTACAAAGTCCATGTTGATAATCTCCCATCTTTTCTTGGGTTCAGCAATCTTTTGCAGTAGACCAAAACGTTTCCCAGTGGTTCTGTTGGACTTCTGACAAGTTTCACAACTGGTAACATGCCGTATAGTGGAGTCTCTCCAATTAATCCACCAAGAAGTTTTTTTAACCTTATCTAAGGTTCTATCAGCAGATAAATGACCAGATGAGCAGTTATCATGGCACTCAGCCAAGACATGCTTGATATGGTCATCCTTAGTTAAGACTATAACACTTTAATATTGATGCCTATAGTATACTAGACCATCCTGTATGGTGAACCTTCCGGCTTTGTATGGTTTAAAAAGAGGTTCAGGTAGGCTATTGATCAATTCAGATGGTGGAGAAGTACTCTCCATAATAGTGATCAGAGTTTTTATGCCAGAATTGTAAAATTCTTTGATTGAGTTGAAAAATGATTCATTCAATTCACATAGGTGGATTCCCATTATAGGAGCTTCAATGTTCAACCTGTTAATTTTAAGGATAGGGACGATATCCTTATCCTCTGGATCATAATCAGGGTTACTTGGGTCATTGGGTAAAGCATTCCTGCTCAAACTATCAGCATTATGGTGTTTAGTCCCAGCTTGAGTAACTATGGTCATCTGACCTCTTTACTGTTGTATGGCTATCTGCCATCTTAACATGTGCCTTCTAGGGGTCTTCATGCTCATCAATTTCCTGACAGCATTGAATTCAGTAATCAAAGTGAAATTGATACCTTCCAAGTAATAATGGAGTTTGTCTAGAGCCTTAATAAGGCAAGAAATTCCATTTGACTTGCACCTTACCTTTTCTCAGTGTCTTTAATTTGTATGTATATGTAGAGTATAGCTTTTTAAACTGGTTTGTCATCCTCTATGAATTCTTGGTTTAAAGCAGCTCCTACCCCTTCCATGCTGGCATCTATATAGAGTTTGAAAGGTCTAGAATAATCTGGCTGAATCAGTACTGGAGCTGAGGTCACCATCTTGAGTTCCTCATAGTTCTTGGCTCTGTCATGAGTCATTTCAAACAAGGTGGTGTTGTTGCAGATCTCATACAGGCATTTTGTTAGAAGAGCAAACTTTGGTAAGTACTTTTTATAGTAAATGCAGAAGCTGATAAAGAATAAGAGTTCAGTTTTATTCTGAGGCAGAGGCCTATTCATTACTGCTGCTATCTTTTTTTGGTCAGCAGCTAAGTTTAGTCCAGAGACAATGGGTTGTAAGGCCTTGAGTTCCATGTAGCCAAAGTTACACTTTTTCATTGATACTTTTAATCCCATGGCAGAGGTGGTTTTGAGGACTAGCCTCAATTTCTCCATCAACTGATCAGAGTAAATGATAAAATCATCAATGTATACCATCATCCATCCCTGTCTGATGAATAATCTTAGGAAAGTATCCATCATCCTTTGAAAATGAGAAGGAGCATTTTTTATACCAAAAGGAATCCTAAGATACTCATAAATTCCCAAATGGCAAATAATTCTCATGAATTTCCGACTATCAGGGCTGATAGGTATTTGGTGAAAACGTTCCAGCATGTCCATGGTAGTGATGTACTTAGCTTTGGACAGGTTATGCAGAGCATGGTCAATCCTTGGAATTGGATAATAATCAGCTTGGGTGTAGTTGTTCAGCATTCTTAAATCTCCAACCATCCTTGACTTATCATTATGCCAAGCTATAATTACTGGGGTAGTGATATCCACTTGTTCATTGTGTCCTACTTTCCTTAAGACTTGCAAGTCAACCAACTCTTGAATATGAGTTTCCAGAGCAGCTCTAGATTTTAGAGGTCTCCTGAGGTTAGGTGGGTAAGGAGGCTTAATGGTCAGAGTTAGGATAATATCATGTCCTTTGATGTTACCAATGGGGTGATCCTTGGTACAGAAAGCATTCTGATTTTCAAAGCATACTTGTAGGATATCCCCTTTCTGTTCTTCATTGAGAAGGGAATTCAAAGCAGCTTGAGAGAAGTATTCCTCATTTAAACTCTCTAAGTGTTTTTCATAAGTTGAATCAGAAGTTTGAGAATTGATATGGCATATTTGGAACTTCTTATTCCAGTTTCCACCTATAGTGAAGTATCTACCCTTGCTTTGGAATACTTCTATACCATATAAGCAAAGAGAATCATTTCCAAGGATAAAGTAATCACATACTCCGTTTTGGAGCATTACAAATTCAATGTTCAGTTTGAGTGATCCTTTAGAGTGGGGGAGTATTATATCAGAAGACCATAATCCAACAGCATTGAGAGCAGAATTACAACTGCTGATCTTAGCCTGGGGTACTGGTAATAAGTTCAGTTTCCAGTTTGGGTCTTGTGTCTCCAGATAAGTTAAACCAACACAAGAGCAAAAGGCTCCACTGTCTAGAAGTAACTTAACAGGGGAACCTTGGATTAAACCAGTAGCATACCATTTTTTGCCTGAAGTGTAACTTTTACCGGCAGAAGGTTTTAGAGTCAAGGCCTTAGCCTCAGAGATGTGGTGAATATTCATGTTGGGATTCCATTTTTGAGGTAATTTAAAATCCTCATTGACGAAATTCATGTCCAGAGAAGACTCAATACTTCCTTCAATAACATTGATGGGGTTAGTGATCATTAAATCACAATCAGAGAGTGATCCATCAGTATCATCAAGGTGAGGGTCAGGATTGTCATACTCTTCTCCTTCAATAAGATTAATCCTTTTCCTAGGTAGAGGAAAATCAGGTTTTACGTGTCCTTCTTGGTTACAGTTCCAACATACTTTTTCCTTTGATTCTGGAATATTCTTGACTTCCAAGGTAGTTGAATTAGTAGCAGGGGGTTCCTTAGTTTTGGAAGTATATTCTTCCCTTTTCCTAGTATCTTGTTCCCTGGGGAGTCTGTTGACTCTTTTATCAAGACAATTAATATCAATAGTCTCTTCCAACACACCTATTATGGTAGAAAGATCTGAATCCATAGGCATCCTGCACCTTAGACTGTGGTTGATTTGTCTGGGGCATAAGTTGAGGAGTCTTTCATTGACTTATTCTTTATCAGCATCCGGGTAGAAACAGTCTAAAATCTTTTTCTGGTCTAAGAACAACTTATGAGGTTTGTCCTTGGATGGATCAAACTGGGTGGTTTCAAAAGTTTTCATCATCTTTCCTTTCCAAATCCTGGTACCAAATTGTAATGTTATCAATTATTTCCAAGAACTCCCAGATAAAGATCCAACATCTTCTCTTTTATTGATAAGCCAATCAAGGGCTAATCCTTCAAATAGTCTGGGAAATATCACCATAGCTATTGCATTGGGGAGCTCATGAGAAGAAAGCGTATAGTCAATCAATTTAATGAAACTGACGTGGTTGTATTCTCCTTCTCCAGAGAATTTAGGCCATTCAGTAATGGGAGGAAGTTACTTCAAAGCCTGCTCCACTTCAGGAGTAGGACTGGGTCTGAAAGACTCATTCCTAGTTATCCTGGTTCTGGGAGGAACACTAGGAGTACTGTTAAACCTAGCAGGTCTATTTTCTTCTAGGTCAATGACCAGAGAATTAGTAGAATTGACCTTAAGATCTCTCAGATCATTCTTAATCATACCTAACTCCAAATCAAGTTTATTGCTTAATAAGTCAATTTTGTTAATCAGATGAGCTGAAGGAGTAGGACTAGTTTTCTTAACTTCTTCCTTAAGCTGGTCCATGGTTGCAAGAATATCTTCCTGAAGAATTGATTGGTTATCATCAATATGTTTCATCAGGTCCAACTTACTAGATTTTATACTGTCCTTGATTTGTTTTATTTCTAACTAATAAATTCTCATAATCTGAGACTGGGTATCAATCACTCTGAAAATACTCAGACTCAATTTGTCCAATTGTTGATAAAATTTGTCAAAGAACTGGCTAATAATAGGAAAATTGTGAGAAAAATTTACAGGAAAGCTATTAGAAGCTTCTACATCTAATTTTAGTACACCTTTTCCACTTCTGTGCTAGGGATATTTTTCTTTCCCAATCCTTTGGTTTCCTTAAATTCTGGTGGCTGAGGATCTCTTCTTTTTGGGGTCCTTTCCCTTTAAGGAAGCTAACTGATCCCAAGGATTCCAGTTCTGCACGTAGCCTTCTACTTCTTTCTTTGGGATTAACCTTTGCAGAAAAATCTGAGATTTATTTTCAAGAGAAATAGCTTTTATCATACCTGGTTGATCCTCCTGGTTCTGAGCCAATTTAAATTGTTCCCAATAGCTCATGTGTTCTTTCACTAATACCTTGACTCTTTCCTCCTTGGTTGAGTCCAGATGGGGTGGCATAGGAGGACCTGTAAACTCCTGGGATAACCTTTTGGGCAAAGGGGATATTTGGCAATTATTATTATTTTTTGCAGGTATCTGACACAGCTGCTATAGCAATAGAGGCAATAATCTGACACCCCTCCTTCATTGGAGACAACTTTGATGGGGAATCATTTCTTCTTTTTAGCTTTGTTTTTGATTGCAAAAATTATGGCTTCAGCTGCTGCATCCTTGCTTGTCAGAGGAAAAGCAGAGAGATAGCAAGACTTGTTTTCAACAACAGTGAGTGCATACCTCATGCTTCCCTTTCTTTGCAGATTGAGCAGTCCCATTATATCTAGGTGGAGACATTCAAACACTTGCTCATCTGGCTGTTGCTCCTGTTTGAAGGAAGACTTGCTTATTTTTCTTTTTTTGCAGGTTATGCATTTGAATTCCAAGCTTATTTCCTTCTCAATGCTGTGCCCAAGGTGTTTTTCCATTCTGTCTAGGCTAGCGTGGCCCAGAGTTTGATGTAGTTCTTGGAGCTTGTCAAGAATTAAAAACAACCCTTGTTTTATTTTCAAAGTGGGTAAGTTGAAGTATCAAAAGATTGTTCTCCATTTTTCCACTGAGGATAACCATTCATTTCTTCTTAAGAAAAAAGAATGGTGGTTTGGATTTGCTTTTGACCTTTAGGGTACATCCCTGATTGAGAAGAGCTCCCATTGAAACCAGATTAACAGTTGCATCAGGCACCCAGGCTGTTTTCTTCAGGTCTAGTTTTATTTATCCAATCCACAGAGTTGCAACACCAAGACCCTTTATGTGTATTCCATCCCCCTTTTTTCTGGTTTTCATGAGTTTTTTTTTGGGCTGATCAGCTATTGAGGAGAACAAGGATTGGTTCTTTGATCACGTTGTAGAGAATCCAAGGGATAATGGGATTATTTAGAAAATAGCTTGCTGGCAGTCACTAGAAGGTGAATGTAGGTTACTACTACTCTTGAATACATAGAGGTAAGCTAAGGTGGTTTTGAATTGCCTGCCCTTCTGAACTATAATAAGTCTGCACAATATTTTTTTTTAATTAGTGGCTGGTTTCTTTGAGACTTAAAATAGGTCTCCTATCAGACCTAGATTAATTATTAATAGAGATTTTCAGGAATTGCAAGACTATTCCATGTTGGATTGGATTATTGGCAAGCTTCCACCAATCAATAATCAAGAATTTTTGACCTTTTCTGACTATTTTTCCCATTCTGATTAAATGATTTAAGGGTTGACTAAAAGGTGTTTAACTAGTAGGAGGACCCAAAGATGATCTTGCCCACAGGGAGCTGGGCGGAGAAAACGGTTGGTTGGTTGTTCTGTTGTGCTCTTCCTCTTTTATGAATTTACTAATCAAAAATAAGGGGGTTTTCCCTCTTAAAAATAGGTGCTGAATAACAGTCCTCTTCTCAAGAACCATTCTTCAAAAGCACCAGGATTTGGGTCAAATGGTCAATGATAATTTTGTGTTTGATCCTTTATTTCCTTTTAACTTGATTCTGGTTCACTTATAACTGGGTACTAGGTAAGTAACTGGTCAGGCCGATGCCATAATTCTCACACTGGGTAGAAGCCATGCTCTGGGGCTGATGCCATGCTAGACAACTTGGATAGGGCAAAAGAGGCCCCTTAAATAGAAAAATACTTCCTCAGGGGACGCTCAGGGCCCCCCTGAGTGCGGTTCTGAGCCTCTCTCTGCACTGTTGAAGCACAGGACGGTAAAGTTACATGAGACAGATCATTCTGGTGATAAAATGTGTAAATCAGGCTGAGAGATAACCGTATTTTTTAGTTCAATCTTTGAGAGTCAGGCTAAAATATGAGATAAGAGATAAGGATTGTGTGATCTGGACGCTCCTGAGTGCTTATCTTTTATAAAAAATGATGCAGAAGTTGCCTGCAGCTTGAGTTAATTTTGCTGGTTGGGAAAATCATGAAACATGCTTGGCAGCCGCAAGCCCTCTTTGGTAGCTTGAATGGTGTGACCTGCATGAGTTTGGTGGTGGAAAGTCATGTGCTGGGTGTTTCTTAGGATGCTTCTGAGCCATTATCATGTATAAAATGTTGCAGGAACTACCTGCATGCTTTTTCAATGTAATTAGTTGTGGAGATATGGGGTATGCTGTTTTACCGCATGTACCCTTGGGTAACTTGAGAGTGTGGCTTGCAGGTGTTGTATGGTTGATATGGTGGAAAACTGAGCATCAGAGTGCTTGAGTGGAATCTTCAGAGCTAATATCTGGTGGTGAAAGGTCCAGAAAAGTAATGTGCACTGATTTTTTATGGCTGGTTGGTGAGAATTGAGATATACTTGGCTGCATGAGCCCCTACTTCTGTTGGTGCATGTATGTGTGATGTATGGTTGGAATGGTGGCAAACTGGGTATCAGAGTGCTTGAGAGGACGCTTCAGAGGGCGTATCTGGTGGTGAAAGCTCCAGAAAAGTCATGTGTACTGAGTTGTTATTGCTGGTTGGTGAGAATTGAGATATACTTGGTTGCATGACCCCCTACTTCTGTTGGTGCATGTGTGTGTGTTTTATGGTTGGAATAGTGGAAAAATGAGTATTGGAGTGCTTGAGAGGACGCATGAGAGGGCTTATCTGGTGGTTAAAGTTCCAGAAAGGTTCTGTGTGCTGAGGTTTTATTGCTGGTTGGTGAGAATTGAGATACACTTGGATGCATGAGCCCCCACTTCTGTTGGTGCAAGTGTGTGTGTTGTATGGTTGGAATGGTGGCAAACTGAGTATCAGAGTGCTTGAGAGGACGCTTCTGAGGGCTCATCTGGTGGTGAAAGTTCCAGAAAATTAGTGTAACTTGCTTTCATAGTACTGGTTGTAGTGTAACATTGGTACTGATATGGTTTAAGTCCTGCTGGTATGGGGTATGTTGTTTTGTTGTGTGGTTATTTTGAGCATAATCTTTTGATTATATATTCAGTTAAGACTTTCCATTAATCCATGTGACATGATCCAGTCTGTGCCAGGTGCTGGGTTGTTTTTATGACAGGTGTTGATATGGTTGAAGGGTTTTATCTGGTGATTGATTTGGGTTTTCAGATTGGTTTGAGTTTAGAGCATAGTTTATGCAGGGTTTGGAATTTATTTAGTATTTTCTTGACTTTAATTTGATATAAAAATAATAATTAATAAGACAAAATGAGTCTGATGGCTATAGGAAAGGTTTGGTTTACCACAACGTTGATGGAAAATCCACTATCCAGGATAAATTGATTTTCATTTCCTTCATTGAGTTGGTTCAGAACACAAAAGAATGACTAGTAATGAGACTCTTGTACTTTCTTCTTTTTTCCTCAATTTGACTTATTTGATTTGTTTTCTGGTTTAAAATCTGGGAACTCTTCCCAGAAGTTGGCAGCTGGATGTGAATTGACAGAGGGGTTGTGTTTGCCATTTTCACACCAAGTGTAGTCAGTATCCAATTGATTGTGAGAGTAGAGGGCAGAGTTGGTTTTGGATGTTTCCTTGGATTTAGATTTTACTTTTTTTCTGTGTTGAACTAGTTGATTCAGGACAAAAGCCAAAGTAAGATTGACACCCAAGTGCATGATTTGTGATTTCATTCCTTTCAATGATTCAGGAAGTTTGAACAAAATCAAGTAGCTAAGTATATCACTGGGAAGGTTGATCCCAACTTTGTCAAGTTTCCCAAGATGAAGTTTCACCAAGGTAACAAAACCATAAATGTCATTTTGATTGAAGCCAAGGTACAGGAAGTTGAAAAACATCTTCACCTAATTTCCTTCCTGATTAAAAGCAAAGTGTTATTTAGCAACAAGCCATATGAGCTTGGGTGAATCCTTGTTATCAGCTGTTATTATGTTGGTTTTAGTTGAGGGGTCAAGCTTGGAAGTAAGATAGGCCACAGTTTTTTTTTTGTCTGGAATTTCCTCATTTGGATTGGGAGAGTTCATGATTCTGAGAATCCCATGCATTTTGAACAGTCTTTCCATCTTCTTCTTCGAGTTAGAATAGTTCTTCTCAGTTAGAAAGGGGGTTGATTACATCAATGACTTGAGTTCCAGCACCTTGAAGTTTCGGTTGCCTCCTGGTCCAGGGGAAATTTTTTGTCAACTGCAAATGGCTGAGCGAGATTGGCTTCACCAAATGCAAAGCCAATCACTGCGTGTTCTGGCATGATGGCACATTTCTGTACTTACATGTTGAAAATATCGCTATCTTCAGTGCCGATCCCAACCATTTTGTCAAGTTGATTGCCACTCGCTTCAAGATCAAGGATCTAGGATTGACATCACTATTGCTTGGAATGAAAGTAATCCATCAAGAAGATGGATTCAAAATCTGTCAGAAATCCTTTATTGAACACATCTGCGCTCAATACCCACTCCCAACTCATCATACCTTTTCCACTGCATTTAAGCCACACGCTAAGCTCTAATCCTCCAGCAAGGAGGACCATCAAGAATATCTCTCATCTGGGGCCAACTACCAAAAAATTATTGGAAAGCTCAACCACATCAGCGTATGCACGCGCCCCGACATCACCTTTGCTGTGAATTATCTGGCCCAGTTTCTGGTAAAGCCAAATATCCATCATTATCAAGCGGCTCTTGATGTTCTCAACTATCTGCAACACACAAGCTTGACAGGTCTAATCTTCTCCTCCGCCGCCAACCATCCAAAAGAGATGTTTGCCTATGTGGATGCCGACTGGGCCACGTGCCCTAGCTTGCAGCGCTCTATCTCAGGCCTAGTCATCCAATGGCTGGGCTGTGTGGTGGCTTGGAAGTGCAAGAAGCAGCCAAATTTATCCCTGTAAACTACCAAAGCCAAGTACAAGGCCCTGGCGGATGCCCTCAAGGAAATTTGGTGGGTCAAATCTTTTCTTCAATATATCTGTCCTGAGGAAGCTACCAAACCAACCACTGTCCTTGAAGACAACAAAGGAGACATCAAACTGGCCCTGAACCAGGCTAATCATTCTAGCTTCCACACAAAGCACATGGAACTACGCTTCCACTTTGTGAGGAGAAAGATTGCTAAGAATGAGATAAAACTCCAGAAGGTGGTGTCAAAGAGGAACTTAGCTGACTTTCTGACAAAACCAGTAGCGCAGATTGCGCTGCAACATGCCCTCACAAGTCTCAACATTGGATCATGATTTTAACAAGGGAGGATAAAAAAGTTTTATCTTCCAGCTATGAAAATGTGTTTCACTTTTCTTTTCTTTTCTATATGTTTTCCTTTTTTTCCCATCTATTCTTCATACTGTCCGCTATTTCCACTGTTCATGTCTGTGACTCCTCAGCTCACCCGCGAACCTGCTCGTGACTGCTCACTTCAGTCCCGCAACTCAAGGACTCACTCCAGTCCCGCAAACCGCTGCAAGTACTTCAAACCTGAACTGCTCAAATATAAATCTCCCCTCCTGGCTCAGATCCTGGGGAAGGTTCTCTCTTGTGCAACCATGAGATTGCACTTCTGACCCCAGGCTTCTGAGTCAGGTAAGTACGGACTCAATCAACTACCAGATCCTCCACTGACTAATCTGGATCTTTCACTCATCAGAATCACCGCTACTGTCAGCTTGCTACTATTGCAGAGCAAGCTGCAAAAGTAACAAAAATAACATAAAAATAATAATAATACAATTAAAATAAGAAGGAGTAAGAAAACATTAAATATGATTACAGAAATGGGTTCTACATCCAGAATTAGGTAGGGTCACTCACGGACCCCATCCTTGAAATCCAACTCCTTATATTTTTAAATAATTAAGGAAAGAAAAACAAAATACTACGGCTCCATTATTGAGCTTTTTGGCCAATGAAATATTTCACACACATTGTCACGTATAGGTTTCACACCTAAGATTCATTCAGAATTGAGGTGTTGTGTATATTTTAGGAGTTACGGGCGGAAATGTGTTTTGTCACAATTCCCGCACGCAGCGGGGGCAGCCAATGCACCCGCGCGCGGCTGAGATTCAGCCTTGTCACTCCTTCAAAATCGTGTACGCGGCCCCAGGCCTCTGACAAGTACGCAGCCACGGTACTACGGGTTTACAGAGTGACAGGCGGCCTGAGAGGCTCAGGTACTGCGTAAACATGCTACAACATACACGGGAACTTCCTACATATGTAATAAATGTTCCCGTGGATAGTGGACAGTCTAAAAATACATAATATTATATAAAAATACATAAATCATCCTTATACGTATTTTTTATTTAATATAATTCAAAGTACCAAGAATGTCGAAAAAAAGACAATGACAACTTCTAAAAAAATATTAAAATACTTCAATATACTTTTATGAGAATTGCTAGACATCAATATCTTTGTGACATACTAAGGAAACTAATGATGTAAAAATATTACATGAATTCACATGACTTATATTTTTAATTAATTATCTTAGTAAATCAACTGGAACTGGAAAATAAAGAGTAAAATCAATATTATGACTTTTACTCCATTTATATAATACATAATGAGAACTTACCTGACATCAAGATGTCCGTAGAAATTTCTATTTATATAATTATTAAACTACTGGGAACAATTACTAAGGAGAATTAATTAAATAATACATAACTAAGACAGATTAGTGTTATTCACACGTCCTAATGTCTATTATAAAGTGGAATAATTCCCATACCCTGTGGAATTAGATGCTCCCCATTCTATAGCACCAAGAAAACATGAAAGGCTACCCCTGGTTACCCTTCTAGTCTTAGTGTCCGTCCCTTTGAGCACCTAAAACCCTCAGAAGGACAATATTGGGACTCCAAAAGATATAAATAAAGAGCTCTTTTGAGGATGTTGATGGGCAGAGACCCATTAATATTCATATCCTGAAACCGTGCCAAGGTAATCAAGTACTTATAAGAGATAAGTAAGTGATTTATGGCAATTTCTGATCAGTAATATCCATCCTCAACCTTTTTTTATCAATTAGACTGCTGAACAACCTTATAACCCCAGTATACAGGTTTAACCCATCAGTGCACGTCTCAAAAAGATACCCAAAGGATTTAATAATATACCAGTAAGTCTTATTATCCTTTCTCTGTCGTGGTAGCTTGGCTACAAGGCCCTACCACTCCACTGTGTATTTAATATACATATTATAATTGGGTAAAATATTCTTTAAACTAAAGAGCCCAAAGTAACCAGGACTACGCGTTTTCATACTGAAATCCCTGATGAGAGGTGTTAAAGATCCCCAATATAATCGTGGCCCCTCTATAAATATTGAATAATCAATTTATTCATATTGATTCAAAACAATAAACAATATTCAAACCACTTAACCTTGCAATAAGCTTGATCCAAATATTCAACTGATTTTTGCTGCATTTATTAAATAATATATTTATTATTTAGTCTATCACCTCTCTCAGCTAAAGGATAGCAAGGGTCTTGGCATCCAAGAGGCTGACAGCTACGCTCAACCTTTCACCGCTACGCTCAACCTTTGTTGACCACATCCATCCATCACTGCCACTGTTATCATTTCCTCTGCTTCTCTTCCTTTCTCCTCCAGCTCTTTGTACCAGAGTCTGTCTGGTTCTTTTTAGGTGATTTATCACAAAATTGTGTTTGGTTTTATTTCCTAAGGTCACTGTTCAATAACTGAAATTTATGTTCTTTTTAGCCTCTCATCACTTCAACAACCATTATTTTCTGGCGTGTAGGCTGGGGAAAAAGAATGTGAAATTCCTTGGTCTGAGGTCCAAGCTTGAAATTCAGAGTTTTTGAACTCACCGCCATTATTGGATACAATAGCTTTAATTTTGACTGTGATTTGTTACTCTGCCCATCTTTCAGGTTTTAGAGAGTGTCAGACTTAGAGCTCAGGAATTTCACTACTTTGTAGCCCAAAAATTGGTCTATTATGTTAAGGACATAAATAGATTGGCTCAAAGATTTAACAGGAAAAGGTCCCATTAAGTCGACGTGGATGGCCTCCAATCTTTCTGACACTGGTGTGAAGTGACCTTTGAATGGCTTCTTCTTCATTTTACTCTTGAGAAAGATTTCACATTATCTTGTACTGACTTTAGGGAAGATCTTCTTTAGGAATCTCTCACTTGGATGTCCCAATCTATTGTGCCAGTTTGGTTTTGCTGTAGTGGAAAACGAGTAAATGGGAGCTTTCATTGCTTTGATAGAGGAATTGTTGAGTACAAGTAAATGATTGATATTTGTTGAATTTGTGATTCATTCACTATCTTTCAGTTTCATTTCTTTATCATTTTTCTTTATTTCATTTTTATCCATTTCTTTTATCTTACCCTCACATATGCTCACATGTGTTAGGGATGCTATTAGGCCTCTGCGCGCTTCTCTTCATTTCCTGCAGGCACGCACCAGTGCCAATACTCTAGATTGAATTGTCTCTCAGATACTACCTATGTCCTGACTCGCGCACACCTCCTTCCTCTTTCCTCACACAACTACATTTGTTGTGTCCTTGGGTTGAGGGTGTTTTGAGTCAGGTAAGTTTCATCCTTAAAACTCTCTGTCAAAATAGTAATCTAACTATTCTTGCCTATCTTTAGTCTCAACCAGAACTATATACCGGTTATCTATTGTCTATGTTATAGTTCCAATTAAGGAATCTCCTGCAGTCTCACTACATCAAATCCTGGTTTTAGGTTACTATTCCTTTCTTTCTTTCCTAGTTGTTTCTTTTGCTGTTTCTTATTTTTTCTTTGTTTCTGATGGCAATCAATCTCTGGTTTTAGTTGCCTCCAATTTTTACAGATTTACAGTCCCAAGGCTCATCAACTTCACCAGGATCAATATTTCTAAACTCCACCCTGTCCGACCATGAGGAACCCAGTCCCAAACATCTTAATATCCCACTCCTAGGTGAAACCAATTTCGCCTCCTGGCTAATGCAAATGAGAAGCCATATTGGAAGAAAAGGACTCCTCAAATATGTTGAGGATATGGAATTTGACACTCTTGTTGTTCCCTTGACTGGTCCGCAGAGAAAGAAAAGTTACAAAGCTGCAGATCTTATCATCCAACATTTAGGCTACACTGCGTTTGACGCTATTATAAAACCTGAAAACTAATCAAAACCTTTGATCATCTGGGAATCCATCCTAGCCCAATACGCATGTGAATCCACCAACAACAGAGGGCGCATTTGGCTAAACTTTATCCAATACAACTTTGATGGAAATATACATACCTATCTACAAGAGTGCCAAAAACTCATGAACAAACTATCTGTAGTCAAGCTTGAGGTTCCCCAAGATATACTCAGCTACACCATTCTTGCTAAACTAACAGCAAAATTCTACCATGTAGTCAACAGCATTCTCCTCAACAATAGTTTACTCCAAAGTACCACTCTATTTCTCAACAAGCTGCATGAAGTGACCCATCTAGAATCAGCCCGAGCACTTCCTAACTCATCCGCACCCATACCAAATCCTCCTAAACAAACCGGATCCACTGCCCTGCTAAAAACAAAAACTCAAAAAGGTCCTAAACATCCTTGCTCAAAGGGTCATCACAATCCCCTTGCTGAACATCCTGAGTCTTGCTGCTGGCATTTACACCCTCATCTCAGACCCAATAAGAACATCTCCCAAGCTCATCACACCCAATCTATAGAACCTAGTAGGCCAGCTGCTGATAACCCAGCCGAACCAGCCAATACCTTCTATAACACCCAAATTTATCAAATAGATATTCTACCTGACTCCAAGAAGACAATAGCCCTTCCGACTGTTTTGAACTCTGGGGCTAGCCATCACATTGTGAACAATTCCAAGTATCTCATCACCTCAAAACCCATCAACTTGCAAGTTGGATCTGGCTCTTACTCCTCTGCCCATCAAGCCATGGCAATAGGGACCGCAAAACTTATCAACCACAAGGGTTCCAAAATGGTATTGAAGGATGTTCTGTTGATTCCTGATTTGAATAGATGCCTGATCTCAATGGAAAGACTTCTAGTACAAAAATCAAATATCTCTTGGTTTGGGAGAAACGGAATCTCTATCAATATAGACAAGTTACAGCTTGTTGGCTCAACAGTTAATCATGTTCTCAAAATATTTGGTACTCGATTTTACACTAGTTCAACCCATTCCGCTATACACCTTCTCTCCCCTGAAAACCCTGACTCCAAATGGCACCATCGCCTTGGCCACCTGGGTTCCCCAACTCAAAGATTACTCTTCCCAACTACTGGAAAGACTAGCTCCAACTGCAACGTGTGTCAAACCTGCAAGATGACCACCACTCCGTTCAATGGCCATTTCAAGGCTGCAAGCCAGCCTTTAGAGATTGTGCACATTGATCTAGTTGGTCCTGTCTCAGATGAATCAGCTGGCGGTTGCAAGTACTTCTTAACAATTGTAGACCAATACTCTTGCTTCAAGACAGTTTCATTCCTGAAGAACAGGAGTGAGGCTTCAGCTGCCCTAAAACAATTTGTGTCAGCCTCTGAAGGTTGTTTAAATCAAAAATTAATCAACCTAGTCTCAGACAATGGTGGTGAATTCACAAGCTCAGATTTTAAGAACTACTGCCAAGAAGCTGGGATTACTCATCATTTCTCACCTCCCTACACTCCTCAGCAAAACCGCTTAGTAGAACAAGAAAACAGGTCAATCATAGAGAAGGAGAGATGTCTGTTCAATCACAGCAAGCTTCCATCTTGCTACTGGGAAGAGGCCTTCAAGACTGCCACCGATCTTCTGAATCTACTACCTGTTATATCTAATTGTAAACGTATCCCCTACGCTATCTGGTTTAACGCCAAGTTCAACTACGACATGCTCAGACCTTTTGGATGCTCCTCATTTGTACATATTCCCAAATCAAATTGTGACTTCAAACTGAGCGTCCCTGGTTTCAAGGGAATCATGTTGGGATACAGCAACCAATTTTCATTGTACAAGATTCTTAATCCCTCTGATGGTAAGGTCCATATTACCGCAAATGCAAGATTTAATGAAACCTAATTTGGAGGAAAAGGTTTGACTCATTCTCCATTTCCGTGCTTCTCTGATCTTCCTGCCAGTTCAGCTCTTATTTCCAATGATTTGAATCCCGCTCCAATGGTCAATCCTGATCCTCCTCTATCCGACTCCATCATCAAGGAACCCAATATCAACAATATTCATTGAGCTTGTCCCAGTGAAGTCAGTTCCAACAATATAGTCACGTATCCCAGGCGTGAAGGATCTCAACTATATCTGGCTGTAAACTATTCAGATCCGGTAACTCTAGACGAAGCCTTGAATTACAAGTTCAAGCTAGAATGGATAGAAGCTATGAATCGAGAACTCCTCAACCTGGAATCATACAACGTGTGGGAAGAGAAAGCCATTGACTCTAACTCTAAAGTAATCAAGTGCGTTTGGGTCTTCCAAACCAAGCGCAATTCCAACAATGAGATTATCGAGTTCAAGGCTAGACTTTGTGTAAAAGGTTTCAATCAGAGGGAGGGAGTTAATTTTGAGAGTGTTTTTGCTCCCATGGGAGACAAGAAATCTCTATGACTACTGACCACTTACACAGCCCAAAAAAATTTGCTGTTTCATCAACTGGATGTAAAAGCAGCTTTCCTTAACACCCCACTCAAGGAAGATATCTTTATCACTCCTCCGGCTAATGTTTCCACTTCACCAGGCAAGACTCTCAAGCTCAAGAAAGCACTTTACGGTTTGAAACAAGCACCTATGGCTTGGTATCAGACTCTTAGCTCTTGGTTGATTAGCGTAGGTTTCCATTGAAGTGAGGCGGATAACTGTGTCTTCTTTTCAGAGGACACTTGGCTGCACATCCATGTAGATGACATAGCCATCTTCAGCAAAGATCCCTTGAAGTTTAAGAAGCTGATCGAGTCTTGATTTAAAATCAAGTATCTAGGTCAAGCTTCAATGCTCCTGCGCATCAACGTTGATGTCACTACGGGCGGTTTCAAACTATCTCAGTCAAGCTACATCAATTCTCTGGTCAACAACTATAATCTTCCTCACCACAAAGAACACTTGACGCCTTTCAAACCAAACGGAAAACTACTAGCATCCACAACTGAAGAGCACAAGGAGTTTCTGATAACCGGTTATGACTATAGGAAGATTGTGGGCAAATTGCTATAAATCAGCTGCAACACGCAACCCAACATCACTTTTGCAACAAATTACCTGTCACAGTTTCTCACGAAGCCCAATGCCACTCACTACAATGCTGCACTGAAGGTGATCAACTATCTTAAATACACCAGCTCCAAAGGACTCAACTATTGGAAGACCAAGACGTCCAAGGAACTGGTTGCATATGTAGATTTGGATTGGGCAACTTGTCCCCAAACCCGTCAATCAATCTCTGGGCTCTTAATTACCTGGAAGGGGAATATAATCACATGGAAGTCAAAAAAGCAGCCAACTATTTCTCGCGATAAGCGATTTGTGCGGTGGAGGAGTTAATAATGAAATACTAAATAATATTGATTGGTAATGATAATGTAACAAGAGATAACAAATGTGTCCCCATACAAATGGTGGGTGGATGAGAGGTCCTTTTATATTGAAGGGGCCTCTCATCAACAAGACTGGAATCACAAGATGAATAAGAGATTAAAGTATTTACAATAAGGCAGGAAGAGACGTAAAAGACATTTACAACATGAGGATTAAAGCAACATTGCTTTCTTCCTCTTTGTCTTAATAGCACTATGTATCACTCTCTTCCTTGGAGTGACAACCGGGACTGCTATGAATTTGAAATGCTCAATAGCATTTATTGGGCAGTGCTTTTTATTCCAAGCCCACTTGGAATGCACCTTTCTATTTCTAGGTGTTACAGCTGGAATAGTGGTGAACCTGAAGACATCAGGCTTTTCTACTTTGCTTTGGCTTTTCCCTTCTTGGTATGGTTTATCAATATTTAGTTGGTACATTTCATTCTTAATCCATAGATGCATTTCATCTATTCTTTTCCTTTGATTTTCTTCATTGGAGCCGTAGTCCTGCTCCTCTGCTTGAGTCACCGGAATGAGGCTGAGCCTCTGTGACATTCCTGTGTTGTGTTTCACAGGAATTGAATCTTTAATAACTTCCTTGTTATTAAACTTATTTACATAATTCTTTTTTCCATTATGATCCAAATTTCCTTCTCTTTCCTTTGGTAATGGATTTGGATTGATATAAGCAATATTTGCCCTAATATTTCCCTCAACAGGGATTACATCCTCAACACCCTCCCTTAATCCTGTAGGGGGAAGTAAATTCATATCAATGGAAAACTTTATATGTTTGGTTCTATCCAATGCTTTAGTCATTATGTCTGCAGTCATATCTGCAGTTGGAACATATTCTAATGCTACTTCCTTATATTTAACTGCTTCTCTGATGTAATTGTAATGAACATCAATGTGTTTTGTTCTGGAGTGAAAAACTGGGTTACTTGCCAACTTTATGGCACCTTGATTATCAGAATAGATTAGAGCATAAGCTTGAGGCTTATAAGTGTCTTCTAATATTTTCCTTATCCATTTTGCCTCCTGAGCTGCAGAGAGATAAGCTCTGTATTTAGCTTCAGTTGATGATACACTTATTGCTTCTATCTTCTTTGATCTCCAAGAAATCAATCTATTCCCAAGAAAATAGGTAAAACCACTTGTTGATTGTTTTAAATAATCTTCTGCCCAAATTGAGTCAGAATAACCCACAAGGTTAAAATCACCTCCAACAGGATACTCAAGGCCTAAATTTTGAGTTCCTTTCAAATATCTAACACATATCTTGAATGCATTCCAATGTTGCATTCCAGGATTCTCTAAATGTTGAGAGAGGATCCCTACAGTATAAGTTATGTATGGTCTTGTACATTGAGACAAATAATTCAAAGATCCTACAGCTGCTCTGTAGTCAAGGCCTGATTTCTTAAATTCTTCAATTTCATCATCAGTAGCTTTCTCCAAGTTCACATTAGATTGGAGTGGTGTTCCAAAAACCTTTGCATCTTCCATATTATACTTTTTGATTGAACCCTTAACATAATGTTCTTGGTCTACTCTGATTGACCCATCTGGTCTGTTGGTTATCTTCATTCCTAGAACATGTTGGGCCTTTCCTAAGTCCTTAATTCTGAAATCCTTCTTGATATCATTCAAAAGTTCTTCCTTCTTTGGTCCAATGACTATGATGTCATCTACCCACACAAATAAGATTGTGCCATTATTAATAAATAAACATGGGTCTGCTTCACTTGTTTGAAAACCCTTTGAATCTAACCACTTGGCGATTGTGTTATACCAAGATCTTGCTGCTTGCTTAAGTCCATATAATGACTTCTTGAGTTTGAGTACATACTCAGTATTACCCCCCCTCAAGAAGGCATCTATATGCTTCATTCTCAATGCTTCAGGCTTTGTCTCAACAAGCCATTCCTTAAACCCTTCTGGTATTGTCATATAGACTGTCTCATCTTCTTCTAAACTAGCATTCAAGTATGCTGTGACAAAGTCTGCTTGTCTTATCTCCTCACCTCTGTGAGCTGCTAATGCAAATAAATATCTTAAAGTTGATAATCTTCCAGTTGGGGAGAAGGTTTCCTGATAATCAATACCTTCTTTCTGTTTAAATCCTTGAGCTACACACCTAGCTTTGTATCTTTGTAGCTGCCCCAACTCATTGAACTTCTGTGTTAGAACCCATCTGGTTCCAACTAAGGTTTTCTCTTTTTCAACCTCTTCTCTTCTTATAACCTCAAAAACTTGGTTATTCTCTAATGAGTCTAATTCCTCAAATATGGCATGCTTCCACTTTTGCCTATCTGGCAAATTCATAGCTTGCTTAAAGCTATTTGGAACTACAATGTTCTCCATCTCAAATGATGCCTTAAATGCCATTATCTCTTGTTCTTCTCAAACAACTTCTTCAATGTTATCAACAACTGCACAATGTGCCTTCCATTCACCATATCTGTCAGTCTTTCTCTTATTCCTCTGACTCTTCTTCACTGGTTCTTTGACCAAATGCTTCTCTTCTGGCTTCTCAATCCCTTCTGGATTTCCATGCACATTGCTGGCTTCTTCTTATTGCCTAATATCTTCTGACCCCTTAAGCTCACTGCTTACTTCATCTGAATTGGTTTTATTCAAGTGTTCAATTGGGGGATGAACAAAATCATCATGTTTTGTCTTTAAGGGAAACACTTCTTCTTCAAATCTAACATCCCTTGTCCTAATAATTTTCCTGTGTTCAATGTCATATAGTCTATAGCAGGTACTCATATAGTCATATCCTACTAAAACTCCTTTTCCACATCTGGCATCTTATTTTCCAGAATCATTGTAGTGGTGCACACTGAAATAGGATAGACATCCTATTACCCTTAACTTCTTAGTTTTTGGAGCTTTCTCCATAAACCTCTCATATGGGCAACCTTTGCCTTCATCAATAATGTTATGTAAATAACTAACTGTTGAGAGTATTTCAGCCCACAAAAACTTTGGCAAGTTTCCATCTATCATGATGGTCCTGAATCTATCCATAAGATTCATATTCATTCTTTCCACAATTCCATTGTTCTGTGGGGTATGGGGGGTGGTTTTAATATGTTCTATTCCAAACTCTTTCAGCATATCCTCAAATTTGTTTCCTAAGAATTCACCTCCTCCATCAGTTATAACTCTTCTGAGTTTCTTCAAGACTCCTTGTCTTTCCAATTTCTTGAACAAATACTTTACCTCATCAGCTGTATCAGATTTATTTCTGATGGTTTTTACCCAGGAAAAAATTGCTAGCAGTGTCTACTAGATTAATGAAGTACTTTGAACCTCCCAAAGACATGGGGTTGAATGGTCCAGCCAAATCAATGGAGAATTCTTCTCATACTACTTCTGTTCTTTCTCTCTTCTTAGAGAACTTGTTTCTGGTCATCTTTCCTAGTTTACAACTTTCACATTTCTCATCAGTTCCTTTGTGGCCAGATCTTCTGTGTACCACAGATGAGTAAACACTTATCCCTTCCATATGAAGGTTTGCCTCTAATAACTTTGATTTAACTATTCCATCAAACACTATCTTCTTGTCATTCTTGACTTGAAACTTATTACCTAATTTCTCAATCTGAGAACCTTTGTTCCATAAACAACTCAGAGACAAAAAGTTATATGGTAAATCAGGAACAAAATAAACTTCTTTAAATTGAACAGGGCCATAATTCTCTGTTTCAAGTTTAACACAACCTTTTCCTTGGATGTTTATGCTTCTCCCTTTTTCACCAATATTTACAACACCACTATGTGGCTCAAAACTATGAAAGTAGTCTTTCTTGTTAAACATATGATCATTACAGCCAGAATCCACTAGTATTCCACTTGATCCTCTATCTTTATTGGAAAACAGGCCACATGTCAGGTGATTCTTCTGACTATCATTGGTAAAAGGTTTACTCACATCAGCAAGGTACCCTTCTTCATTATCCACAAATGGATACTTGGTCAGATCTGCCTCATTACTGTTACTGAGTTTTCTTTTGAACCCTTCCTCTTCTTCCACAAAAGGTTCAGTGGTAAAAAGGTCTTCAATTTTTGTTCTTTTTGCCATAAGACTGGTTACTTCCTCCACTTCATCCTTTTTGGAGTAAAAATTCCTCTTTTTTGATTCAAACCCTTTAGCAGAATTCCCTTGACCAGACTTACATTCATTGGCAATATGGCCAATCTTGTTACACTTTTAACACTTTACATTCTTTTTATTGAATGTCTTTTTACCAAAATTCTTGGTAAACAAGGCTTGGGTATTCTTCTCCTTTCTGTTGAACTGAGTGCTGTCCTTCTCAATTCTGCTCAACACCTCTTCTTCATCCGGAATGGGATTCATTTGAGAAATAATTCTCACCAGGGACTCAAATTCCCTAGGCAGTCTCTGAAGGATGTTCAAAGACAGACACTTGGAGTCCATCTTGAGCCCAGAGGATCTAAACCTTGAGATTGCCTTCCGCATATCAGCAATAAATTGCTGTGAGTTGTGGAAACTCACGTTGTGGAGGTTGTTATAAGCCACATTCTTTGCGTGGCTACTGTTGCCCGCGAATTTGTTCTTTAGGCGCGTCCATAAAATGGAACCGCTCCCTTTCTCTTTGGGTTTGAGGACGTCGGCGACGAAGCCGAGCATCTCTTCATTTAGGTACCGGATTAGGAGATGGTTGCCCTTGCGCTCCATCTCCGGGTTTGTCTTTGTCGGGTTGCCCGTCGTTATACCGAGGCACCCTAGATTGTCAAGCTCGCTCTCGAGCAGAGTCAACCACACAAAGTAGTTGTTGCTGTTGAGCAACACCCGCGAGCTTAAACCATACGCGGAGTTTGTTGCTTCTGCCATGGTTCGCGGTAACTATTGGATGGAGCGAATGAAGAAAAAAATTTGCGATGATCAATGTTGGCGATAAAAAATGTATCGCAAGCTACTTTAAAAAAAATCTTTTTTGACAATGCGTTTGGTGATGAAAGGGTTGATGCGAGTCTCTTATCTGTTCCGGCAATAGATCTGATGTTGGTATTGACTAATCCTTTGCAAGGATGTCGTCGACAATGGTAGCGATGAGAGTGGTGCTTGGTATCCTTTTGGTTCGCAAGTTGCTACCTTTGCAAAGGTGGCGTCGGTGATTGAGGTTGCTATGGTACTGATAATGTCTCGCGATTAGCAATTTGGGCGGTGGAGGAGTTAATAATGAAATACTAAATAATATTGATTGGTAATAATAAAGTAACAAGAGATAACAAATGTGTCCCCATACAAATGTTGGGTGGATGAGAGGTCCTTTTATATTGAAGGGGCCTCTCATCAACAAGACTGGAATCACAAGATGAATACAAGATGAAAGATATTTACAATAAGGGAGGAAGAGACGGAAAAGAAATTTACGACATGAGGATTAAAGCAAAATTGCTTTCTTCCTCTTTGTCTTAATAGCACTATGTATCACTCTCTTCCTTGGAGTGACAACCGGGACTGCTATGAATTTGAAATGCTCAATAGCATTTATTGGGAGGTGCTTTTTATTCCAAGCCCACTTGGAATGGACCTTTCTCTTTCTAGGTGTTACAGCTGGAATAGCGGTGAACCTGAAGACATCAGGCTTTTCTACTTTGCTTTGGCTTTTCCCTTCTTGGTATGGTTTATCAATATTTAGTTGGTACATTTCATTCTTAATCCATAGATGCATTTCATCTATTCTTTTCCTTTGATTTTCTTCATTGGAGCCGTAGTCCTGCTCCTCTGCTTGAGTCACCAGAATGAGGCTGAGCCTCTGTGACATTCCTGTGTTGTGTTTCACAGGAATTGAATCTTTAATAACTTCCTTGTTATTAAACTTATTTACATAATTCTTTTTTCCATTATGATCCAAATTTCCTTCTCTTTCCGTTGGTAATGGATTTGGATTGATATAAGCAATATTTGCCCTAATATTTCCCTCAACAGGGATTACATCCTCAACACTATTTCCCTCTCAACCAAAGAATCTGAGTACAAATCAGTAGGAGATGGGGTGAAAGAGATCCTATGGCTAACCAATTTCCTGACCAAGTTCATTAAATTCAACCCGCTCAAGCCTACCCCTATCCTCAAAGACAACAAAGGTTGCATCAGACTCGCACTTCAGAAAACCAACCACTCCTCCTTCTGTACCAAGCATATCAACATTTGTCATCATTTTATCAGAGAGGAGCTCGAGAAAGGTAACATCAGTCTAAGAAAGGTTTCATTGCAGAACAACTATGCTGATTTCTTGACGAAACCAGTATCAAGACAGATACTAGAAAATTGTCTGATTGCAATAAATTTCTGCTGATTATGAACCCAAGAGATGGGGTGGCTGTTGAATTTGTGATTCATTCACTATCTCTCAGTTTCATTTCTTTATCAGTTTTCTTTATTTAATTTTTATCCATTTCTTTTATCTTACTCTCACATATTCTCACATGTGTTAGGGATGTTATTAGGCCTCTGCGCGCGTCTCTTAATTTCCCGCATGCACGCACCAGTGCCAATACTGTAGATTGAATTGTCTCTCAGATACTACCTATTTCCTGACTCGCGCACACTTCCTTCCTCTTTCCTCACACAACTACATTGGTTGTGTCCTTGGATTGAGGGTGTTTTGAGTCAGGTAAGTTTCATCCTTAAAACTCTCTGTCAAAATAGTAATCTAACTATTCTCGCCTATCATTAGTCTCAACCAGAGCTATATACGGGTTATCCATTGTCTATGTTACAGTTTCAATTAAGGAATCTCCTCCAGTCTTAATACGTCAAATCCTGGTTTTAGGTTAATATTCCTTTCTTTCTTTCCTAGTTGTTTCTTTCACTTTTTCTTATTTTTTCTTTGTTTCTGATGGCAATCAATCTCTGGTTTTAGTTGCCTCCAATTTTTACAATATTCAGGTCAGAAATAGAGAACACCCCATCTATCCTAATCTTTCTCTCATTCTTTGTTTTCTTCATAGTCATATTTTCATTGAAGATTTTTTCCCCAGATATTAAGGTTTGGCTGAGGTTGGGTACACAGAGGTAATTCTTTAAGAGAAGTTGCTCTCCGGCTGTTTTGACAAGGTAGGAGGATCCAATGAGGACAGCTTTTAACCAAATTTCCTTTTTTCCAGTGTTGACAGGAATGTTGACTTTTTTTGTATTGAAAAGTAGTTTGGAATCACTCACCATATGGTGTGATGCGCCGGTGTCGAGTACTGGTGCTTTGGAGAGAAGATTAGTGGAGCTGAAACATGCTTTGGCTGTGACTTCTGACGAGTCTGATGCATCATTGATTGATTCTGCTTGGTTTTCTTGGGCTCTATTGCTGTCTTTTGTGTTAGAAAATTCAGGGTGCAATTGGTGGCATGGATCTTGTGGATTCAAAGCGTTTGGATTATGCTGACCATTTTTGCATTTGCCATCAGAGTCCAGCTTGGATTTTCTTGTTGGTGTCACCTTATTCTTTCTTTTATTTTCAATATTTTTAAACAAGACCATTGATTCTTCCTTCTCAGTCTTGTCTTGACTGTATGAGTTTTTAGAATCTTTCCTTGAATCATCCAAGTACACCATTTCTTGGAGTTTTGCCAGTGTAGCGTCAGGATGAGCAACCAGGTGTTCATTCATAATAATTTTGTCAACTATATTCCAGAGATCCTTTGAGAGTTTAGCAAGTATTGAGTAGCAAGGTACATTGTTGGGAACCCCAAGTTTTACAATGGCTATCTCATTGAGCATTTTGGTGCATTCTGAGATGTATTCCTTTAGATTTCCATTGAACTCGTACCTCATGAAATTCAGCCAAACTCGACCCTTGTTGTTGAACAATTGTGAGGCATAACGTGCCACAATTTTGGTCCATATGGTGTGAGGATTTTCCTCATTTTCAGGCGTGATGATCAAATCGAAGGCATTGTCTCCTAGATAATTCATTAGGGTGTCAATTGCTTCATTCCTCTTTTTAGTCATGCTTTTAAGTGCTGCAACAGTAATACCTGAGATATCTTAAGATTGAAAGATGCACACATCAAGGATTCCTTTTTCTCAAAGGTGGGCCTTCATTCTCATTGACCATTGTGGGAAGTTTTGATTGTTCAATTTTGGGATATTATGGCTTGACAATTTGTCTTCGGCCGTCCCTGCCATCTTTCTTTCTTAGTTTGATTTATTGCAATTGGTTAGCCCTTTGACTTTTAATCTTTTGATTCTTCATTCAACTGAAAGAATAAATTTCAGAAATAAAATTGAAAATGAAAATAAAAATAAAAATCAAGAATAACATGGATGCAACGCGAGTTCACCTAAAAGCAAGACTTGGCAGATAGCCAGTAAAAGTAAACTAAAATTTATATTAATAGACAACTTGATCCCTTCTTCAACAGTCCTATATTTCCTTGCTACGTTGTATGAGATTTTTCAGTAAGGAAGAGAATGAACAGTACAAGAAAGAAATAAAGGAAACCTGTATCAGATGAGATATAAGGAACTGTATTGTTCCAGTTTGACTTGTAGATGATAAGATTACAATGTTGGTATTTGATCTTGAGTCTTTGACTGAGATAGCTATGCTCCTTCAGAAGGCTGGTGAGGAAACAACTTGTGATTGCATTGGGAAAGGTTGATAAAGTTGTGCAGTCTTCTGGATTTGAATTATCTTTTCTCTTAGTTTAAAAATGAGTGCGCGCATGAATGGTTTAAACTTGATTAAGCCTGATAATTCAACACTTAGAAGGACCACAGGGATGCTCCTAATTGAGCCAAATGCTCTTGTAAATTTGTTCTGGCTTACACAAAGAAATATGTGTCAATACTGAGGAGTTGGATGGTAGATGGCAACCTACGTTTTTTCAACAAGTGAGGGTGTTGGTCTGTCTAATCAATCAAAGGGGTGTCTTTAATTATTGATTGGATCTCTCTTGAGAAGAAATTGGTTGTATAGGTTGATTCCAGCTTGAGATTGAAAGGGAAAGCTTCAAAGTCCCAGAATGAATCCGTGATAGCCACGGAATATGTTGAATGAGACATGGAGTGAATAGAGACTACAACTATAGAAGCTCTACTGTAACTACTAGAAAAGATAGAGAAGACAAGTAGTACTGTGATTGAGCAAAAAATCAGCAGAGAAATGAAAAGGGGAATAATCAAATCAGAACATAGGCTTGAAGATAAACAGACAGATAGACAGATAATCAACAGAAATTCAATCAGAGAAAAGGACCAGAGGAAGAAATTTGCAAAAATTCTTCCAAATTTCACCAGCCAGTTTGACAAGAGCAGCCTTCAAATGAGCATGGCCTTTTTCCACCATGCCTTGGCCTTTAGGATAATAAGGAGTGGTAACCCTATGTTGACCAGGAAGCAATCAAATCATTTAAGCCAGTTTTCCACCAAACCCAGCACCATCATCAGTTGAATTAGATTGGGCCAAGAAATAGTGCATTGTCCAAATCTCATAGAGAAAAGCTGCTACTGATTCAGAAGTGAGTTTCTTAAGTAATTTTGCTTTAACCAATCCAGAGAAATCATCTCTAGCCACAATGAGGTACTTAACCCCACCAGCCTTAATGTGAACCACATGCATAGCAATCCTTCCAAAGACAGTGAACTCCCCAGTTGGATAGCAAGTTTCAGCAGGGCGCCTAAGATCAGGTTTCTGAAAGAACTCAAAACTCTTTCACCATTGAGAGAAAGATTTCTTCAAAGATGGCCACCACCATTGTTTGGATATTTGTTGATAAGTTTCTGTTTATCCTTAATGACCAAGTCCTCCATGGAGAATTTCCAAGATTGAATCTTTTTTGGAGGGGATAGCAAGAACAAGAAGAGCACAAGGGGATAGTGACAACAATAAAAGCACAAGGTTTGCCTCTTTTCATAAGCCTAGTAACTTGTACAAAGAAGTTGGAGGACTTTCTTTTAAGTGATCAAAAATCTTTAGCTGAGTGATCAGGAGGTCTTTGGAGAGTGGAAAGGTACTTCTCTATTTTAAGCCAGAACCCTTTCTGGAAGTCAGAATAATTTTGAAAGGAAAAGCTGAAGAAAGGTTGAATAAAAGCTTCCTCCTTGTTGAAATCCACTCCAACATCCAATTCTTCATCTCCAAGAGGACCTTGAGATAAACTGTCATGACATGGTGAAAAAAATTCCAGGCCTATGAAAAATATCAAAAGAGAACAACTGAATAAAGGCCACCAAGCAAGTCATTGGACCATTTGGAATGCTGGGGGAATTGGTTATTTTGATTATGGATTGTGCATCAACTTGCAAATCAAAGTGTTGACCCCAGAGTATAGTTTGGAGCTTCTTGAAAATTTGTTTCAGCTCTCTGGTACCAGGAAATTGGCAGTCCTTTAGCTACAGGGAGTGATAGAAGATACTGGAATAATCATAATATTATTCCAATGATAAAAACGTGAAAACCTCAAACAATGAATATCTTAAGAGCTGGTGCAAGGTTCAATTGGTCTGGTTAAAAAGGGTTTTAAATATGGATAACTTTTGAGATGAGATTATATAGAAATAAGAACCAGCAAAACTGAACATAATGAAACAGGTAAGAATTCAACATAACATAAAGTGAGAAGGATTAAAGAACAGAGAAAATGAGATCCTCAATCTAGAGCTGATCATAAGATTTATAATAAGTAGCATGAGCAGAATAACGTCTTTGGGAAATGTAGAATGGATCTGGCAAAAGCTGACGTTTGAAAAATTGAGGGTTAGATGGCCCGGATGATCTTTTTAGAGGTTCAAGATCTTACCAGGCAGAGATTGACGGTATTTCAGTCTTGAAGTTGATTTTTATATCAATTTATGATGACAGAAAGGTAGTATTTGAATATAAAAGGAAAGAAGAAAGAAAAAGGACCATAGAATAAAAGAAAGGAAAAGATGACCAAGGCAATTTGATGTGACCTTTAATGACCTTTGAGGCAGTCTTGAGTTATATTGAGGTTGGAGGTCTATGTTGATTCTTGGTTTGATGTTTGATTGGAATTGGAAGGATAATAAGAGAAAAGGAAGTGGATAGAACAAAAAATAAAAGATGCGAATCTCTATTGAAAAGAAAAAGAGATGCAAAGAAAAAAAGATTGGGAGAGTGTAGGAGAGTCAAGGTCAAGACTGAAAGACGTGAAACCTATCCTGATGAAACCTCCTCTGTCGCGCAGAGCTTTCATGTGAGTGTGTCAAGAAATGCGTCATGAAACTGCAAAAGGGAAAGTGTCACATGTAGATACTCCATGGTCTTAATACCCCTTGTGACTGGTAAGAGGAGAAGCTGGAGTGTGATTGTTCTTGATTTTGCTGAAGATCTTCTTTTGAAGAAGCTTGATCACTTGGACAGAGGACGCCTTGGTTAAGGAATTGGCCATCATTTTACCTGAAGGAAAGAGACGCAATTCCTGTTTCTCAAGCAAAAAATCTTCCCTTAAAAATTTAGTTTTGATATCTATATGTCAAGATTTTGAATGAGACCCAAATTTTTTTATTTTGTCATTGAGTACCTTATTATCAATGTAGATCGCAGGATTCACTGGGGGATTGAGATAAATTTTGACAATAAGATGAGATATCCATTTCAATTCTAAATAACAATCTAACATTGCATTCAGTTTGGATTTGGTGGATGAATAAGTTATTTTTTGTTGTCTTGATGAGTTCCAGATGACGGGACTTCCATAGTGAAAAATAATGTAACTTGTTTGAGACTTGCAAAAAACAGGGTTGTCACCCCAGGTTGGGTTGCTATAGCCAGAAACAATCTCATGGTTGTAATCATATCAAAGGACCAGTTGAAGATTTTTTGTGGGTTTAAGATATTTCCAAACTTTCCGGACCTCTCTCCAGTGCATGAGACCCGGATTGGCATTAAACCTAGCCAAGCTTGACACGGCAAAAGAAATTTCTGGCCAAGTATATTGTGAAATGTGATTCAAGAGACCAATTGCGGATTGGTAATTAATGTTGAGTTGAACAAATTCTGTGTGATCCTCATCCAAGGCAGGTTCGAGATGTAGATTTTAAGTCAGAGGGGAGTTGACATCTTTACAGCCAGCAAGGCCTAAATTCAACAATTGATATGGTTTCGTTTACTAAGCATAATCTTGTCTCCTTCAAATTCCATTAGAATTCCATGAATTTTATTAGGGGAGTGACAAGAGGAATTAAGAAATTTTTTTGGAAAACTTGTCGCAAAATTGTTAGTTCTTCCCACAATGATGATATCATCCACATGGAAATAGATGACCTTTCCAGAATCTAAATTGAGAAATAGACATGGGTCACTAGTAGAGCCATGGAATCCTTGAGACTTGATCGAAGCGGTAAGAATTTTGTACCAGTTTTTGGCAATTGTCAGAGACCATATGGGGATTTCTTAAACTTTAAGAAGGGAGATTTTCTATCCAATCCTTGGGGAGTTCTAATTATAACAGTTTCATTCAAAGGAGCATGTAAGAAGGCTCCCCTTACGTCAAATTGAGTAAAGTTCATTTTATTTTTGAGACCATAAAGGAGGGCTAGACAAAGGGATCCAAGTTTACTAGTAGGTGCCCAAGTGTTGTCAAAATCAATACCTTGAATTTGATTGAAACCTTCCACGCATAGTCTGGCTTTATATTTGACAGGATCACCGTGGCAACTTTCCTTCAACTTGAACACCCAAGTGGTGTTCAGAATTTTTTCCGGAGTGTCATAATATTCTACCCAGAAATGTTGAGATTCTATCAAGATTAATTCTTCTCTCAAAGCTTTTTCCCATTTTGGCCATTCCAGGAATTTTTGGGCAGCTTTGTAGGAGGGTGGTTCATAGTAGTGATGAAATCCGTATCTTTGCGGTTTTTGAGTTTCTTGTTTGGGTTGCAATGTTACATTGGGAGCAGGAATAGTTTGATTTAAAGCGCTTGATGGCAGAGAATCTAAGGGACTATCTTCTTCTTTAGGATCAGAGTCCAATTTGAGACATTCAGTATTGGCCTCTTGGATAGCGTATTTTTTGTCGGATGTGGAGAAGTCTGACTCATTGGGGTCCAAACTATATTGGGAAAAAATATCCAGTCCAGGTGATTCAAGAAGTGGGAACTTGTTCACTCTTGTCTTGAGGAAGTTGACGTGTTTTGTCCCTATAACAGCACCAAGCGAGTTGAGGATGAGATAAGAGTGAAAAACTGGGTTGAAACCAACCAAGATTCCTTCAAGGCCTTTTTCATCAAACTTGCGCCCCTTTTGTGTGAGATTAGCAAGGTATATTACAGATGAACCTACGGGTTTTAAGTAATTAGTGGGTAGTTTCTTACCAAACATAAGCTGCCAAGGAGACTGATTTTAATCTGGTTGAGCATGAAGCAACAACTTCTGGTCACAACGTGCCAGTAATTCTTGGGTAATCTTGACAAAAAAAAAGTAGCTTGGGCACATTCTACAATGGTCCGATTGGCTCTTTCAGCACAAACATTATGTTGGGAATGGTACGGTTTGAAGGTTAAAAGCTTGATGTGTTTAGACTTAGCAAAATCTTTAAGAGTAGAATCAGTGAATTTGGTCCCTTTATCTGAAAATATTTCAGTCAGGTATTAGTTTAACCTTTTATATTTGGTTTCAAGTATGTTTATGATTGTGTTGGGAGTCTTGTCTTTGGATTTAAGAGGGAACGCCACTAGATAGCCAGTACAGTTATTAACTAGGGTGAGTAGATAGTGGTGGCTGGACTTAGATTGAGGAGAGATTGGGCCAATCAGGTCAAGGTGAATTTGCTCCAAGGGTTTGTTAGGAGAGGTAGATACACTAGAGAATGGAGCTTTAGTGATTTTACTTTCAACACAACTATTGCATTGGAACTTGAGAAGGTCCTTGTTGGGGTATCCATCTTTCAGAAGGGGTTTGAGAGTGGAGATGGAAGCATGGCCAAAGGTTCTGTGGAATTTGAGTAGCAAAGAAGGTATAGAGGAAGGTTGATTAGAAAGATTCACAGTCTGGTTGCTCCCAGCGGTCTGAGGTTTTCTGATGACAAATAGATGATCTTGGACAAGACCTTTTAAGACAATATTATTGTTTCTAGTGATGGAGAAGCTGTCTTTTTGTTGTGTGATATTGCAACCTTTCTTAGCTAGGAGACCAGGGCTGATTAGTTTCACTACTATATCAGGTACGTATACGCAGTCTTCAAGAGTGATCATGGATTCTTTCCATTCTAGCTGGACCGTGCCAGTTACTCAAATCATGAGATTGGCTTTGAGTTTGCCATTTTTGATTTCCTCAAGGTCATCATGGAGCTTGATTGAGGTAAAGTACTTGAGATCATTGAAGATGTGGACATTGGCTCCGGAATCCAGAAGGAGATTAGGATTATTGTTTGAGTTGATCCAGAGAGTAAGTGGGGCGTGATAATTGATTGCTGGGTTCCTTTTGTTTTTATTCTTCCATTCCGTTTGTTGCTCAATCCACCAATCTGGGGAGGTCTCAGGATGTCAATGGAAACAGGACGACTTGGGATGGGGGGTTAGGGTTGTGGTAACCCTCTTTACAGCGCATTTTGATCTTGCATTTGTCCTTATTGTGTTTTGCTTTAGTCTTTACAAGAGATACGTTGGCAGAGGTTTTAATAAATTTGATCTGCGCTCTTCTTTCATTATTGTACTGGGTAAGATGATTGAAGACAACGTCCACTGTTAGATTCTTCTCCAAGTGTATTATTTGCTGCTTGAGATTCTCCAGTATAGGAGGAAACTTGAAGAGAAGTAAGTAGGCTAATATGTCTTTTGGGAGTTCTATTCCTATTTCCGTCATCCTTGTAATGGCTTTTTGCATCTCAGTGGTGAATCCATTGATGGAATGTTTGCTGAATGTTGAGTGGAGAAAGTGATTAAAAACCCTGGCGCTGTTTTCCGTCTCCAATGATGAAAATCTCTGCGTGATTTTGGCCCATAGAAAATTCAAAGATGTTATATTGGTTGAGTTGACTAAGTTGGAGTGTGTGGTGCTATTGAGTTTTGAAAGGATGATAGCCCGTATCTCTTGGTCTTGCTTGGTTGAATTTTTACAGAATTCCTTGTAATGGAATCTTGGTGTCTTTCAGATCAAAGAGCATCAGCATCTTATCTTGCCAGAACAAATAATTTTCTTCATTCAACAGAGGTATGGTGTTGACCAAAGCTTTTAGGGCTACCTGATGGAAGTAATTGGACGCTCCTGCTGGTTTTTTCATCTGGTTGAGGTTGTTGGGTTTGGTTTTTAACCCTGATAAATTTTGAGATGAGAATATATAAAACTAAGAACCAGCAAAACTGAAAATCATGAAACAGGTAAGAATTCAAGATAACATAAAGTGAGAAGGATAAAAGAACAGAAAAAATGAGATCCTACAGCTAGATCTGATCATTGTTGGGCTGAGAGTACGCAGAGTGGAGATCAAAGTAGAAGGATCTGAGGGTACGCAGAGTGGAGATCAAAGTAGAAGGATCTGAGGGTACGCAGAGTGGAGATCAAAGTAGAAGGATTTGTTTCATAGGCAGCAGAAAGAAATGATGTGAGCTGCTTGAGAGAGAAGGAGAGTTGAACAGAGAAGAAATAGCTTACCTGAGGTTACGCAGAGTGGAGATCAAAGTAGAAGGATGAGAGAAGAGAGGCCTTCTGCTTTGTCCCGGCTCTGCCCTTGGGTATACAGGACTGAATGAAGTGTCACACACGTTGTGACAGTGAGAGAGATATATTTAATATTGAATACTGGGAGTGAGATGAGCGCGCGCAGGCATAGCATGTCAGAGAGTAATGAGAAAGGTATGAGGCTGAAAGGAGAAAGAGTGGGAATACAAAAAGAGAGGAGTATAAGACAAAAGGACATGAAGAAATGGAGGTGAGTGTTTACTCCAACATCCCCCCTTTCTGGCCAACGTCTAGTATGCTGAATAGACGCTGATGAGTTTTCAGGAGCACGCAGGAGAGAGGCTTGGTCAGCATATCTGCAATCATGTTTTTTGTGCTGACATGATGATCTTCAAAAGCCTGCCAAGAGACGTGTTTGTGGATGAAATGATGACTTGCATCAATGTGTTTCATGCGTGAGTGGTGTTCCAGATTTTTTGAAAGGGCTTCATCTCCTTTGTTGTCAACGAATAACTTGACGGGGACGTTCTCTTGCAGACAAAGCTCAGAGAGAATGTTGCGCAGCCATACGCCTTCCTTGCAGGAGTTGGATAGGGCTTTGTACTTGGCTTTGGAGCTGGAGAGGGAGACGGTGGGCTGCTTTTTAGACTTCCAGGATATTGGACCAGAGCCAAGGGGGAAGGTGTATCCCAAGATGGAGCATTGATTGTCCCGATCCTCAGCCCAGTTGGAGTCGGAGTAGCTCACAAGTTTGAGGTCATTGCCGCCCAGAGTAAGGCAGAGGTGCTTGGTGGCCTTGAGGTAATGTAGTATTTGGATGGCCGTGTTCCAGTGGTCAAGAGATGGATCCTGTAAGAACTGGGAGAGTTTTTTGACTGCAAACAAGATGTTGGGGCGGGTACACTGGGATATCCAGAGTAGACACCCAATAAGCTGGTTGTATTGCGGGGGAGACCTGGGGGAGCCAGGGGAGCGTTTGGAGAGAGACTTGAAATTGATGTTGGTTGGGGAGATGGCCAATGCGCGGGAGGAGGGAATGAAAGAGAAGACAACGGAAGAGATGTAGTGGCTTTGGCCAATGGAGACTGTATGCAATGGGATATCCCGATGGATGGAGATGGACAGGAAGAAAGCCAGGTCCTCATCTGAGCCAATTGAGAAGCGCTTACCAATGTCCAAGATGAAAGAATTAACAAAGTCCGGGCAGCCAACCACGGCCAGGTTGTCAACGTGCGCAGTGATGGCGCCCACGAGAAAACCGCGTGAGAGCTTGAAGTAGAGAGAAGGATTGTAAGAGGAGCGAGTCAGACCAAGGGACAGTAGAGCGGCATTCAATTCAATGTTCCACTGGCGGGGAGATTTCCAAAGGCCATAGATAGCCCTGGACACCTTTCAGACCCAATCAGGATGAGCGGGATCCTCAAAACCTGAAGGCTGGGACATGTAAATGGGATCGTCCGAATGACCGTTCAGGAAAGCGGTCTTGAAGTCAACCTGGCAACCGACCCAACCTTTGTTGCCAAACAGGGAGAGGAGCAGTTGCAGCGTTTGGAGACAGAGCGTGGGGGCGAAGACTTCAGAGAAATTGAGGCCTTGAACTTTTGAGAAGCCCATGGCCACTAAATGGGCCTTCAATTTTATGATGGAACCGTTGGCGTGTTGCTTGACCTTGAAAAACCATTTACAGCAAATGATTTTTTGACCGGTGGGTGGGGGGACAAGGGTCCAGGTGTTCATACCTTGGAGGGAGGAGATTTCCTTGTGAGCAGATTAGATCCAGCGCTGACAATGGGGCGACTTCATTAGTTACTTCCAGGTCTTAGGCGCGAGGAGATTTTCCTTGACCTTGGCTGATTGTGATTAGTTCCCAAAGCAAGACAGAGGGCGAGTTACTCTGGAGGAGCGACGGGGATGGGGAGCAAGAACCAGGTGGGGAGAGGGGGGGAATGGGTAGAGGAGGGCAGGGGGGGGGTGAGGGCGAGCTGACGGCTTTGGGGGAAAGGTGATTCAGATCCAATTGAGGGAAGGGGCGAAGACAGTCGCGGCGGAAAGACCGAGTCGTTGGAGGTGCAGGGGCTGGGACTGCGGTGACGGGGATGATTGGTTGCATCAACCGGGAGGGGGGCTGTTGTATTGGGAGATGGTCTGGAGGGAGCAGGCGCGTCAGGAGTCAGTTCAGGGGCAGGGGATGTTGCAGGGAAGACACCAGGGACATTGGAAGGAGGGCATGGGGCACCAGGGAGAGAGGGAACATTGGGGACGGTAGAAGCAGAGGGGGAGTGGCGATAGGGAGGGGAAGGCAGCCAGGGGAGATCAGTGACGATGGGAGAAAGATTCATACTGGTTTCTCGGACGGACAAACCATAGGGGAAGAGAGTGTCGTTGAAAAGACAGTCCCTAGATTTGATAACCCTCCTGTCGACAAGATCCAGAAGTACGTATCCGTTCCCTTGACTGAGATAGGATAGTAGAATTGAAGGGCAAGCTTTTGGTGAGAGCTTTTGTTGATTGTGTTTGGGAACCTTGTACCAGGTGAGGCATCTGAATGGGTGAAGATAGGGGGGGGGGTACGTCATTGTGGTGAATAATGGAGTTGGGGGAGGTGAAACCCTGGGGGGTTTTGCAGGGAAAGGAGTTGAAGGCAAAGAGTGAATGTCGGAGAGCGTTGGCCCAGTAGCTTTTGGGAAGGTTTGAGGATAGGAGGGTGGATTGAATGAGGTTCAAAATGGTCCTGTTGGACCGCTTGGCTACACCGTTCAGCTGTGGTGAATGTGGGGGTCCTGGCTCGTGGACAGTGCCTTTGAGTGATAGAAAACTTTTCATCTTTTTGTTGATGTATTTGCCTCCATTGTTGGTTTGTAGACAGCTGATGATGCACTTGAACTGGTTTTCAAAATAGGAGAAAAAGAATTTGACACATTTGAAAGCATCCAATTTTTGCCTGAGAGGATAGGCAAAGAGTGCTTTGGAGCAGTCGTCTATGAATGTAATAATATATTTGAAACCCTCTCATGACTCAGTTTCAAAGCTGCATAATTCAGAGTTAATGATTTGGCCCGGAAAATTTGACTGATAGCTGAGACAAGAGTGAAAGGGTGTCCAAGACATTTTTGATTGAATGCATGTGGGGCACTGCTGCACCTCATACTCTTTGCTGAGGCTAGGTTTGATATTGTGTGACTTCAAGAGTTTGCGGAGAGATTTCAGGTTTAGATGCAAGAATCTGCAATGGTAGCCAAAAAGGGTGTCATCAGACAGATTCTTGACGCTCAAGAGAACTTGACTCTCCTCCGCTTACCTTCTTGGAAGGGAGATAGTCTAGGTTAGATTTTCTATAGCCAGCAGTGAACGGTGGAGCATTGATTGAGAGAATGGATTCTTTGTACATTTTACATCCGTCAGAGGTGAAGATTACAGCGAATCCAGCGTCACATAGAATTGAGATGGATAGAAGGGGTTTGTGTAGGTTCGGGACGACCAACGCGTTAATATTCCCAAAAGGTAAATCAAGTTATCCTTCCATGCTGGATGAGATCGTCAAGCCATCTGCCTGTCGGACTGAGGTGGAGCAGGGGAATGTGTTTCTAAGCTGTTCTTGGAAAGGGGTCATTGAGAAGGTACATCCAGAATCAAGGTTGAAATCTGCATTGGTGGTTGGTTTCAGTTTTTTCAAATTGCATGAGGCGTATCCGGCGTGAATAACTACTTCTGAATTGGAGAAGTCATCTTCCTTGTCATGTTTTTTTGTACCCACAGCGTTAGCTTTGTTTTGATTAGATCTTTTTCAATTTTTCTTGTTTTTTTTTTGATTGTTTGAGAGCCTTGTGTACCTCTGGACATCTGGAAAATGTGTGTCCCTCAATCTTGCAATTGTTGCAGTAGTAGACTCGCGATGGATTTGGCTTGTCCCATTGTTGTCTATTGGACAACCTGATATTGGCTTGGGATTTGGTTGAGTTTTCTACAAGGGAATCTTTTTTGTTTATGGTTTGTTGACGTAGATGTTCCTGCTTGAGTGCGTTTAAAAGCTTTGAGGATGGTACTGAATCTTCATTCATCATGCTTGATTTGCATGCAAGCCAGTCGTCTGTAAGTGAGAGGAGGATTGCCGTTGATTGGAGGTCATCTGCCGTGTGAGGATTTTCAGGAGTAATGATGGATAAAAATATTTCCCACATGAAACTATTTCTGAGAGATGTACCATCATGTCCTCTTTGTTCAGCTTTGTGAGAAGAAGCTTTTGGAGCCAATACATTCAACCACCCGATGAGCTGTCCTGGTTTGCTTTGTGGAGAGAGTTCCAGATTCCAATGGTGCTTTGTTTGTGCTTTCTAATGAATTGAAAATTTGATGGATTGATAGATCTTGAGATAACTGAACACACTCCCAGATTGTCTTTAGAGCACGTGTCTTGATTTGGTTTTTGTGAGTCGCCAGTAAGAAGGTATGCGACTCCGGATGCTCTGAAGTGGATACAAAGTATCATTGCCCAGTCTAAATAGTTTGAATCAGATCCTGGAGAGTTGAGCAGGATAATAGAGGGTGTTTTTAACACCGGATGCGCTTGACTTTCATCCATAGTTGAATAGCTTAACAACACCTAGAGTGCCGCATCCTTTGGGGTTAGTTTGATAGACGGTTTGGTTGCGTCTCTGGGCTCATAACCTGTTGGGCTGAGGTTACGCAGAGTGGAGATCAAAGTAGAAGGATCTGAGGGTAGGCAGAGTGGAGATAAAAGTAGAAGGATTTGTTTCATAAGCAGCAGAAAGAAATGATGTGAGCTGCTTGAGAGAGAAGGAGAGTTGAACAGAGAAGACCTAGCTTACCTGAGGGTATGCAGAGTGGAGATCAAAGTAGAAGGATGAGAGAAGAGAGGCCTTCTTCTTTGTCCTGGCTCTGCCCTCAGGTATACAGGACTGAATGAAGTGTCACACACGTTGTGACAGTGAGAGAGATATATTGAATATTGAATACTGGGAGTGAGATGAACGCGCGCAGGCATAGCATGTCGGAGAGTAATGAGAATGGTATGAGGCTCAAAGGAGACAGAGTAGGAATACAAAAAGAGAGGAGGATAAGACAAAAGGACATGGAGAAATGGAGGTGAGTGTTTACGCCAACAATCATAAGAGTTATAATAAGTAGCATGAGCATAATAATGTCTTTGGGAAAGATAGAATATATTGGGAAAAAGCTGACATTTGCAAAAATGAGGGTTTGATGGACCAGATGATCTTTTTAGAGGTTCAAGATCTTACCAGGCAGAGATTGATGGTAGTTCAGTCTTGAAGTTGAGTTTTATATTGATTGATGATGTCAGAAAGGTAGTATTTGAATAGAAAATGAAAGAGGAAAGAAAAAGAAATATAGAATGAAAGAAAGGAAAAGATGACCGAGGCCATTTGATGTGACCTTGAATGAGCTTTGACGTAGTTTTGAGTTAGATTGAGGTTGAAGGTCTATGGTGATTCTTGGTTTGATTTTTGATTGGAATTGGAAGGATAATAAGAGAAAGGGAAGTCCATACAACAAAAAGGAAAAGATGAGAATCTCTATTGAAAAGAAAAAGAGTTGCAAAGAAAAAAAGATTGGGAGAACGTAGGAGAGTCAAGGTCAAGACTGAAAGACGTGAAACCTCCTCTGATGAAACCTCCTCTGTTGCGCGGAGCTTTCATGTGAATGTGTCAAGACATGCGCTATGAGACTGCAAAAGGGAAAGTGTCACCTGAGAATACTTTATGGTCTTAACAAATATGTTAAAAAAGATAGGCCACATTATTATACTACTGGGGATCTTTACAGACAAACAACCTCTCTTCAAGGGGCATCCTTAGGCAGTTTAAAACCCTTGGACTGAAGATTGGTGCCTTAGAAAGGGATTATTCAACTGATATGGCTGAGAAAAACAGCACAATCCAGGAAGGGAGACACTCACTCTGTGAACTTTACCACGAAAATCCTGACATAATAGGAAGGGTTTCAGAACAGATGGGGTAGATTTGTTTGAATAAATTCAATGGGTTGATTGGTTTTGAGAAATAAATAATAATACTACAGAATAATTCAAAAATCACTTGCTTATCTCTTTATAAGCACTTGACTAACAACGACATGGTGTCTGATTTATAATAATAATTCCTGGTAAGCTGATGGGGAATAAAGCTCCAAAGAGGTCTGTATAAATACCTTTTTTGGGTGACTATGAGCTTCTCAGGGCGCGTAGAGGGGTTTCTGCTCTTGGGCTGAGGATTTCAAGCCAGTAAGGGCAAGATTAGCCGTCTAATTGGTGCATTAATTCAGCTGACATCAGATCTTCTGGATATATGTTCTTTTTTATCCACACAATCTGTTAATCTGTTATAGCCTCAATGTTATCATTCTGCAATCATCCTTCATTTGTACTATTAATATTATTTTGAAGTGAAAAGATGTGGATGTTTATAGATTTCCATCATCTTCTGAGCACGCGGGTAATTTTTAATAATTTTTACAATGACCTCTAGTATTTTTTTGTGGTATTTGAAGATCAGTATAAGGTTTTATGTGGTAATCCTCAATATTTGGTTTAGTATTAAAAAAACTTAAAATTAGCTTCTTGTAATTTTTATTTAAGTTTTATAGTTTTTAGACTATTATTAATGCATATTTCAGGTTATTACATATTTAAGATAACCCTAACTAGGTTGAAACTACCTTGAGCGGTACCTGGTTATCAGTTTTGTCACAACTGATGCAGGCGCAGGGTTCAGTCAATTCAGATGCGTGCAGGGTAGGATCTGCTGCATGAGTGGAAAAATTAGCTGCGCGCGTGACCTCTGTACGCAGGAATGTGTAGCTACGGGTACGTAGGATTGTGTAAGGATGTGGGGCTGCGCGCAGGAATTGTGACATAACACATTTCCATGTGTAGATCCTAAAATATACACAACACTCCAATTCTGAGTGAAATTTATTTGTAAAACCTATACGTGATAATACACATGAAATATTGAAATGGCCAAAAGGTTCCATATTGGTTTCATTGCCCTTTGTTCCATTTTTTATTTAATTATTTAAAAATAAAAGGAGTTTGATTTCCAGGGTGGGGTCAGTGAGTGACCCTAACTAATTTTGGGTTAGGAATCCATTTTTGCAATAACAAGCTGACATTCCCCCACTGGAAGATATTTCTATATCTGGGAAAAAATTCCTGGGTCTAATGTCTTCTTCTAGCTCTGTAATTTGTCAAGTGTATGGGTCCATCTGGGATATTGTGTTCAGGCAACCATTCATCTTTATTGGCTGAATCTCTCTTTTATCTGACTAGGTAGAGTCTAAAATCTTTTCCATTGATCCTGTCTTGATTATTCTTAAGGATCTTGCTAATTTTTCCTCTGTCTTTTCCAGTTTCTCCTGCAACAGATATTTCTGGTGAAGGGGTATGTTCTCCCTCCCTTGGGTGGTAGTCTTGATGAGACTTACTGGGAAAACTGGGTGTTTCCTAGAGATTTTGTCACTTCAGATTACTTCCAAAGCATTTTTAACATGAAGCTTTTTGATGGTGAAAGTTCCTACAAAAGCTGGTCTGAGCTTCTTGTTACCAGCTAAGTTAGTAAATTTTGTGGTAGAAAGTAAGAATTCATCTCAAATCTTCAAATCAGGTTCTTTATGGGTTTTATCCCACCTCTGTTGGTTGTACTCAACAACATCCTGAACACACTTAAAAGCATTTTGATTGGATACATCTATCATTTTCTTGAAATCAAGTGACGTAGGATGGATATTTGTTAACTTCTGGTTAATGTTATCCTTGGGTAATTTAGGGATCTACCCTCTTTCCAGTATTTAGGGTGCTTCTTTAGTAGTGGAGTGCTTGCTAATGTTTTAATCCATCTCCAATGGGGGTAAAAGAATAACCCATTCATGGCAAAAACCATCAGAATTCTTTTATTCTAGACCAAAGCAATAGAACCTTCTGAGCATATCTTCTAGAGTCTGGATCATTCTTTCAGATAAAAAATCTGTCTGGGGTTAATAAGCTTTATAGAATGCTAAGGTAGTTTGTATCATGTCATGAAGATTTCTCCATAACTCAGAGGTAAATTTTGGTTCTCTATCACTGATAATAATCTTGGGTACTCCAACATCAGCAAGGAGTCTATTCCAGAATTTCCATAGCAGTTTCTTCCTTCTGATTAGGTAGAAACTTTGCTTTATTTGAGAACCTATCTACTATAACCAGGACTGAGTTGTAGGAATAAGCACCTCCTGGGGTTAATCCAGTTACAAAATCCATATTGATTATTTCCCATCTTTTCTTGGGTCCAGCAATCTTCTGTAGTAGACCAATCCTTTTCCTAGTGGTCCTATTGGACTTCTGACAAGTTTTGAAACTGGTAAAATATTTGATAGTTTAGTCTCTCCAATTGATCCACCAAGAAGTTTGTTTGACTTTCTCTAAGTTCCTATCAGTAGATAAGTGTCCGGAAGAGCAATTATTATGGCACTCAGCCAGGGAATGTTTGATATGGTCTATCTTAGTTAAGACTGTGACACTCAAATTCTGGTGCCTGTAGTATACTAGAAAATCCCATAAGGTAAACCTTCCAACGTTGTAATATTTTAGAAGAGGGTCAGGTAGAATATTAATCAGTTCAGATTGTGGATTCATAATGGTGATTAGAGTCTTCACATCAAAGCTGTAAGACTCCTTGATAGAGTTGAACAAAGATTCATCCAGTTCACAGATGTGGATTCCTAAAATAGGAGCCTCAATATCAAGTATGTTAATCTTCAATATAGGAAATATATCATTGTCCTCTGGGTCATAAGCAGGGTTAATTGGATCATTTGGCATAGCATTCCTACTCAAGCTATCATAATTCTGATGTTTAGTACCAGCTTGGTGAACTATGATCATCTGCCCTCTGTACTGCTGTATGGCTATCTGCCACCTTAACATTGGTCTACTAGGGGTATTAATGTTAATAAATGTCCTGAAAGCTTTTCATTCAGTAATCACAGTTAAATTGATGCCTTCCAAGTAGTAATGGAGTTTCTTCAGAGCCAAGACTAAGGCAAGACATTCCATCTGACTTGCACCATACCTTTTCTCAGTGTCTTTACATTGTCTGGATATGAAGAGTATAGGTTTTTCCACTGGTTTGTCATTCTCTATGACTTCTTGGTGTAAAGAAGCTCCTAGCCAGTTCATGCTTGTATCTATATAGAGCTTGAAATGTTTAGAATAGTTTGGCTGAATTGGTACTGGACCTGAGGTCTTCCCATGTTGAGTTCCTCATAGTTCTTGACTCTGTCATGAGTCATTTCAAACACAGTGGTGTTGTTTCAGATTTCATACAGACACTTTTTTAGAAGAGAAAACTTTGTTAAATACTTTCTATAGTAGCTGCAAAAGCTAATAAAAGATAGAAGTTCAGTTTTATTCTGAGGCATTGGCCTGTTCATCAAGTCTGCTATCTTGCTTTGGTCAGCAGCTAAAGTTAGTCCAGAGACAGTGTTTCCTAAGGCCTTGATTTATCAATAGCCAAATTTGCACTTTTTCATTGATACCTTTAATCCCACAGCAGCAATGGTTTTGATGACTAGCCTTACTTTCTCCATGTGAGTATCCAAATTATCAGAGTAAATGATAACATCATCAATGTAAACCATCATCCATCCTTGTCTGATGAATAATCCTAGAACTGTGTCTATCATCCTTTTAAAATTAGAAGGAGCATTTTTGATACCAAAATTCATCATAAGATACTAATAAATTCCCAAATGACAGATAATTCTCATGTATTTCTGGCTATCAGGGCTGATGTGTATTTGGTGAAAAACTTTCAGCATGTCCATATTAGTGATATATTTAGCCTTTGAGAGGTTATGTAGAGCAAGTTCAACCCTTGGAATAGGGTAGAAATCAGCTTGGGTATAAGTATTTAGCATTCTAAAGTCTCAAAACATTCTTGAATTATCATTATGCCAGGCTATGATTACTGGGGTAGTAATATCCACTGGTTCATTGTGTCCTACTTTCCTTAAGAGTGGTAAGTCAACTAACTGATGGATATAAGTTTCCAGAGCAGCTCTAGATTTTTGACTAAAAGGGTAAGCAGGTCTTCTGAGGTAAGGTGGGTAAGGAGGTTTAATTTTTAAAGTTAGAATCAAGTCATGTCCTTTGATATTACCAATGGGGTTCCCCTTGGTACAGAAAGTCTTCTGATTTTCAAAGCAAACTTGCAAGATTTCACGTTTTTGGTCTTCCTTGAGTAGGGAATTCAAAGCTTCTCAAGATAAGTATTCTTGTTTAAACTCTCCAAGTGTCTCTCATAGATTGAATCAGAAGTCTGAGTATGAAAATGACATATTGGGAACTTCTTTTTCCAGTGTCCCCCTATATTAAAGTATCTACCCTTGCTTTGGAATAAATCTATACCATAAAAGCAAAGAGAATCATTTCAAAGAATAAACTAATCTCATACTCCATTTTTAAGCACTACAAATTCAATTTTCTGTTTGAGTGATCCTTTAGAGTGCGGGAGTATGATATCAGAAGACCATACTCCAACAGCATTGAGAGGAGAATTACAAATGCTAAAATTAGCCCGAGGTACTGGTCCTCCAATTTGGGTCTTGTTTGTCCAAATAAGTTGAACCAACAAAAGAGAAAAAAGCTCCACTATCCAAGAGTAGCTAAAAAGGGAACCTTGGATCAAACCAGTAGCGTAGCAAGTTTTTCAAGAGGTGTAAATTTTACCAGCAGAAGGTTTCAGAGTCAAGGCCTTAGCCTCAGAGACATGGAGAATCTTCATGTTAGGATTCCATTTTGAGGTAAGTTGGAATCCTCATTAACAGAGTTTATTTCCAAGGAGAGCTCTATACTTCCTTCAATAACATTGATGGGGTTATTGATCATTAAATCACACTCAGAGAGTGATCCATCAGTGTCATCAAGTTGCGGGTCAGGATGATCATACTCTTCTCCTTCAATCGGATTAATTCTTCTCCTGGGATGAGGAAAGTCAGTTCTAGCATGTGCTTTTTGGTTGCAGTTCCAACATACTTTTTTGTTGGGATCTGAAGTCTTTTTTGGAAGTGTATTCATCTATAATCCTAGCATTTTTTCCCCTGGGCAGTCTTTTAATTCTTTTGTCAAGAAAATTCATGTCAATGGTTTCTTCCAATATACCTATCAAGGTAGAGAGATCAGATTTCATGGGCATTCTGCACCTTACACTATGGTCAATTTGTCCGGGAAACAATTTGAGGAGTCTCTTACTGACCTCTTCCTTATCAGAATCCGGGTACAAACAGTCTACCCTCCTTTTCTTGTATAAACACAACTTATGAGTTTTGTCCTTGGATGGATCAAACTGGGAGGTTTCAAAATTTTTCATCATCTTTATTTTCCAAATCCTGGTACCAAATTGTTCTCTGATCAATTCCTTCCAAGAATTCAAGGTGACAATCCTACTTTTTCCCCCTTATTGATGAACCAATCAAGAGTCACTCACTTGAACAGTCTGGGTAATTTTACCACAGCTATTGCATCAGGGAGTTCATAAAAAGAAAGAGTGTAATCAATAAACTTATTAAAACTGAAATGGTTATACTCTTGTTCTCCAGAGAATTTAGGTCATCCAGTGATGGGAGGAAGTAACTTCAGAGCTTTCTCAATTTCTGGTGTAGGGCTTGTTCTAAAAGATTCATTTGTAGTTATTCTAGTTCTAGGAAGACCACTAGGAGTACTAGTAAAACTGGCAGGTCTAGCTTCATCCAAGTCAGTTTCTGGAGAGTTACTGATATTGACCTTAAGATCTCTGAGATCATTCTTAATCATGCCTAACTCCAACTCAAGCTTGTTGTTCAATAAATCAATTTTTTTAATCAAATGAGTTGAAGAAGTAGGACTAGTTCTCTTAACTTCTTCCTTAATTTGACCCATAGTTACAATCATGTCTTCCTGAAGGATTGATTTATTATCATCAATATTCTTCACCAGATCCAACTTACTAGGTTTGATACTGTTCTTGATTTTTTGTATTTCCAACTCATCAATCCTCATAGTCTGCGATTGGGTGTCAATAACTTGGAAAAAACTCAGACTCAAGTTGTCCAATTTCTCATCAACTTTGTCAAAGCACTCGCTAATAATGGTAAAATTGTGAGACACATTTACAGAAAAAATTTTAAGGGCTTCTACATCTAATTGTGGTACACCTTTTTCCATTTCTGGGGTAGAGAGATTATTTTGTCCCAATCCTTGGGGTTTTTTAACTTCTGATGGGCTTGTTGAGGTTAAACCTGCTAACATGATGTATCATTACAGTACGGAGGCTGTGCAGTTGAACCTAGACCAGTGATACCAAACAACCCTGGCAGCCACAAGCGTCTGTAGCCTAGTTGGTAAAGGCAGCACTCTAGTATGTGTCTCAGTCTATCTGAGGTTGTGGATTCAACTCCCACCAGACACATCTTCATTTTCATAGTTTCAACAGGGCTGATAACCTCTTCTTTTTGGGGTCCTTTCCCTTTTAGGAAACTAACTGATCCCAAGGATTCCAACTCTGCACGTAGCCTTCTACTTCTTTCTTTGGGATCAAGTTTTGCAGAGAAACCTGAGATTTCTTTGCCAGAGAGATGGCTTTTCTCATACCTGGCTGATCCCCCTGGGTATGAGCCAGCTTGAATTGTTCACAGTCACTCACGGGATCTTTTCCTAAAATTTTGAATCTTTCCTGCTTGGTTGAGTACAGCTGTGGTTGGGTAGGAGGACCTGTACCCTCCTGGGATAACACGTTGGGCAATGGCTGTCTCTCCAATGGTTTGTTGGTTGAGTTGGTGGCCACGGTTGTTTCCTTCATTGTCCCCCTTGATGCTATGGTCATGGGTTCAAGCCCCCTCATTGTGCTTGCAACTGGAGTCCTTGCGCACACAGGTTCCTCCAGGGAAAGATCAATAGAATGGTGCTCTTCCAGTTGCTTAGGTGTTGCGCCTGTTTTGATTCATAGCGCAAAAAGTTATAAGTCTTCATCAAAATTTTTGAAGAAGACTTGAAAAAATATAAAAAAATAGTAATTTTTTAGTTTTAATATTTTGAATAATTTTTTATATATATTTTGAATTACTTATTGTTAAATTTAAAGGTAAAAACACTTGGTTGGGGTCACTACCGTCCTTGGGGGGTATTCCAATGGGGTCTGAATGGGTTTCAATCAGATCTTGGGATAAATCCAAGGGCAAGGCAAAGGGTGCACTGTCTGGGACGTCATCCAGAAGATCCTGGTCAATAAGGTCACCAAACACAAAATCCACTGAGAACAATAGAAAAAATATAGGTTTAATATTTTTTTTTGTAATTTTTTTTACGTGGTAAGATGATATTTCAAAAGAAAATAATTTTTAATCTCACTTTTGTTATTTTTGGATTTTTCTTTATCTTCTGGGTTGTTTATATTATAAATATAAATCTTCCTTTGATGAATTTTCCACTCCTTACATTGCTTTAATAAAGAAATAAAATTTATAATTCTTTCTAACTCAATCCCCTTTTCTTTTAAAGCTTGTTGCTTATAATAAAGAAGCTTTTCCTGTTGTTGCTCAGGGGTTATAATGATAGGCACAAAGTTACAGGTTTTTCTTCTTTTCTCTGTTTAAGAAGTTTTAAATAATAATTCATGAATTCTTGGTTGGTCTTAAGATCCACTAGAGAAATAAAGAATCAAAGAAATATTTTATAAGTATTTTAACTTATTTTTAGAAATAAATAGACTGATCCAAGGAATAAATGATTAAAAATTATTTATTTAAGGATAATTTGCGGCAAGAACCCCCGTTTTCAGCTCTCTGATACCAGGAACCTTGCAGTCCTTTAGCTACAGAGAGTGATAGAAGATACGGGAAGAATATGAATAATAGTATTCCAATGATAAACACGTGAAAAGCTCAAACAATGAATATCTTAAGAGCTGGTGAAAGGTTTAATTTTTTTCGTTAAAAATTGTTTTTAATATTTTATAAAAGAGGGGAAACATTATTATACTACTGAGGGTCTTTAAAGACGAACAACCTATCTTCAAGGGGCCTCCTGAGGCAGTTTAAAAACCTTGGAATGAAGATGGATGCCTTAGAAGGGGATTATTCCACTGATATCGCTGGGAAAAACAGCACAATCTCCAAGAAAGGAAGGGAGACACTCACTCTGAGCACTTTACCACGAAAAACCTCCAATAATAGGAAGGTTTCCAGAGCATATGGAGTAGATTTGTTTGACTAACTTCAATGGGTTGATTTGTTTTGAGAAATAAATAATAATAATACAGAATAATTCAAAAATCACTTGCTGATCTCTTTATAAGCACTTGAATAACAATGACATGGTGTCTGATTTATAATAATATTCCTGGTAAACTGATGGGGAATAAAGCTCCAAAGAGGTCTGTATAAATACCTTTTTGGGGTGACTATGAGCTTCTCAGGGCGCGTAGAGGGATTTCTGCTCTTGGGCTGAGGATGTCAAGCCAGTAAGGGCAAGATTAGCCGTCTAATTGGTGCTGTAATTCAGCTGACATCAGATCTTCTGGATATCTGTGCTATTTTATCCACACAATTTGTTAATCTTTTATAGCCTCAATGTTATCATTCTACAATCATCCTTCATTTGTACTATTAATATTATTTTGAATTGGAAAGATGTGAATGTTTACTAGTTTTTTATCATCTGCTGAGCACGCGGGTAATTTTTAATGATTTTTATGATGACCTCTAGTATTTGTTTGTGGTATTTGAAGATCAGGATAAGTTTTTTATGTGGTAATCCTCAATATTTTGTTTATTATTAAAAAATACTTAAAATTAGCTTCTCATTAATTTTTTTTAAGTTTCATAGTTTTTAGAATATTACTAATGCATATTTCAGGTCATTAAATATTTCAGATAACCCTAACTTGGTTGTAGCTACCTTGAGCAGTACCTGGTTGTCAGGTTTGTCACGACTGATCCAGCCTCTGACAACTCAGTTCTTCCAAATACAGTTATCTTTCTACATCTACTTGCCTCTATCATTCTTGTACTGTCAGTTCTGTCTTCTACTCTTAAACTAAATTCTACACTGTTTGTCTCCTCATCTTTCTTTTTCTTTGTACGTTTCATGTCTGGTCTTCCAACATTCTAACCTCTGGCCATAGTCTGCTGGTTTTCAGTTCAATGAGATTACACCTCAATCTTATCACTGTTAAAAGCCAAAGGAAAAATCTATGTTACCAAAAAATGAAAAAACCAGAAGGAGAAAACAAAGTCCTTCATCAGGTTGTGCTCAAGGCCTCCGTCAATGACATTCATCCTCTCAATAAGGACAACAACTCTATCTGGAAAGACAAGATCATGATGCTATTTGATCTCAAAGAAATCAAACACTTCATGACTAGAAACTTGGGCCCACTATCAGTTAAACAAGAAAGAAAAATCCAAGATATGATCCTATCTAAACTCAACAGCACAACCCATTCTAATGTTTTCAACACTTTGAACATAAAGTTATCTATGTTGCTCTGGGCCAAGCTCACCATAGATTAGCTTCGTCAGAAACTGCCAATAGAGCTTGCATCTTCAACCAATTACTCCACACTCCATTTAACAAACGCGCTATCAAGGGATTCATAAAAGACATTTGAAAAGCCGTCACTTGCATGGAAGATGTTGGAATAGAACTCGCAAAGGACATATTGGCACACCTGATACTTTTCAAATTTCCACTTACTTCAGAGAATCTGAAACAAAAAATTATGCACAGAGAAAAGAAAGTGACAGTAGAGATTCTATTTGATCACTTAACCCAGTACAACAATGAGCGCAAGGCACAATTCAAAACAGGTAAATACACCCCCAATGTTTCACTAGTGACTACTAAGAACAAGGAAGACAAGGAAGACAGAAAGGTTTGCATCTTGTGCAAGGAAGTCTTCCACAAACCAAATGCACCACATTCCAAATCCTCTTTTTTTCATCTCCATCCTCAAATTGCTCCAGGGTGGTGGGTAGAACAACAAAACAAATGGGAGAACAGAACTAAGAAGACTCCTACCATTAACTACCATGTGTTGCTCAATATCTGGATTAATGCAGAAAATACACCCAACCTCCTCTTGGACTCCAGTTCCAATATTTACATATTCAACAACCTTAAATATTTGAACTCAATTAATCTACAGGACAAGCCGGAGGGAATTAAAACTGGAAAGTTGGAAGCCAGTCTCAAGATACGGGGAACAGGCACAGTTTGACTTGAGTTGAAAGAATCTATCATAATTCTCAAAGAATGCATATACGTACCTGACATTGTGGTCAACCTGATTATTCCTGGTCTCCAAGCAAGGAAGGGCTGCAATCTCTTGAAAGAAAAAGATTGATTTCATATCACGCCAGATGGCAAGATGGCACTCAAAGGTCTAATTTGAGATAGCCTACTTGTGATTGAGAAGCCCCAAATCACTGGAAATAACTTAAAAGTCAATCTCTCAAATGAACACTCAATTGGTACATTAACCAAAGTCGAATTGCTATCCAATCTCCATAAGATGTATGGACACACCTCAATTTCTAATCTCAAAACCATTCTCAAGGATCAGTAATCCAAGGATGAATTAAATGAGTTTCAGTGAAATAGCTGTTTAAGGGGTAAAATCACCAGATTTCTCTTCTCAGAAACCTTGAAAACCTCAAATAAACCTCTTGAAAGAACCCACCTTGACTTGATAGGAAAACCACTCCTCAATCAAAGGCTTTGCACCAATACATCCTGACTCTTTTCAATAACTTTACGGGCTATCTTGCTGATTTTCCTCTCCTATCCAAGGATGAAAAAACAGACTTTATCATCAGCATCCTTGAGACTTAATACAAACAATTGAACTATTACCCAACTGAAATTTTTTCGGATAAAGGAACAGAATTCACTAACAAAACTTGCAAGATTTTGCCAATTCCAAACACATCAAGCTCATGACCTCCAAAAATTGTCATTCTCAACACAACAGCCAAGATGAAGGAGCCCACCAGACAATTGTAGAGTTGGCAGTTGAAACATTTTCCTCCTCCAGATTAAATAAAAGCTACTGGCACATTGTGCTGAGAAGCTGTTGCTTCATCCTCAATCAAGTCCCAAGGTGTCATACTGACACAAAACTCAGTCTAACCTCAGTCTTACGCTAAGGCCTGATCTAATTTCTTAGGAACTTCAACCTCAGGGCTCAGGAGACTTACATCAATATGTCTCCAGTAACTATATACCTCAGGATCTTCATGCAGTACATATCTACATATAGTCTAACCTCATACTATACACAGATAGACTCCATAGGCTTGCACATACTCAATCTCCCAGGCTCTACTCTACCTCTTTGTCTAACCCATACCTCTTTGGGTTACCTCTCTGTCTAACCCATACCTCTTTGGGTTATCTCTCTGTCTAACCCATAACTCCTCTGTGTGGTTTATCCTTTGGGAATCTTTATGTACATCCTCCTGCAGATTGTATTACATACTCTCTCTACTTAGTACATAGTTTCATGACTCCCATGTACACTGTACATCCTTCAACTGTACTCTCCCAACTTAGACAGCTCAGACCTGGAACCTTGTCCCAATGTAGAAGCAGCCTTACCTAATGTAGTAGCATCCCTGATCAGCCCTCTCTGTTACTTAGACTGTTCCCATGACATCATGTGTGTAGTCTGAGCCCCAATCACTTGTACCTCTGTTGTAGTTCCGACCTCTTGTCTATTTAATAAGCCTCCTCTTTTCTCTTCCTGATGCTTCCCCCAAGAAATCAGTTTACTACTTCTTACTAGGAGATCTTTCCCAGCAAGTGTCATTGAGCACCATTCAACCCAATCCTCCTCTGCTCCTGTTAGCCTCCTTCAGTAACCTTGCCCCCAAGCCTACTGTGGGTAGAGACCCCTCTGTACCAAGCCCTGCTTGCATGTCAGCAGCCCTTGTGACATTAAACTGATTTCTTCCCCAATAACCCCTTCTTCACCAACCACCCTCCCTATCCTTTTAGACAGCATCAAATCTTTCTATTGAGTTTTGGCAATTTTTGTTTGCTTTATTTCTGTCCCAACCTTGAACTTGGCTATTTGATTTGTGGCCATTTTCATTGCTTCCCTTACCTTACTGTCAAACCTACTCAGAGCTCCAGCTCTCCATCCTCTAAGTATCACTTTGACGCTTCAATGCTTCAACGCTTCCACGCTTCAACACTTCAACACTTTGACACTTCAACCCTTCAACGCTCCAACGCTTCAACGCTTCGACACTTTGACACTTTGACGCTTTGACACTTCAACACTTAGACAAGGTATTGTAACCAGTATTTGATTGTTCCATAAAGGTAATCAGAGGAAGAAAAAATTACTTTTTTAATTATTTTATTCTTGCTCCAAAGTGAAGAACAACTCTTGGGTAACTAATTATTCTTAGAAGTAAGAATGCCCTCACGACGTGCTCTTTTTTCTCACATTTCAAGCCCAGCAGTCACCTGCAGCTCAAGGGGGAGAGGTACCACTGAACCTACTGACCATTCTACCCCTAGATCCTGTGGAACAGGTAGGACCTTTTCTAAGCTGGTTGCACCAGTGGCTACCACTTCCACTCCTATGGATACAGGTTTATTGGAACCTATTCCCCAAGTATCCCTTTCTACTATTCCTTCTTCTGACAATGCTAGCCTCCACAGGATCACAGGTCAGTTTCCAAGCCCAGGTTACCATGGTTTGGACTCTCCTGCCTATGATGCAAGCATGGTACCAATCCCAGGAGAAGGTGAGGAAGATGAAGAGGATGAAGACTCAGGATTTGATTCCAGAATCTTGAGTGGCCTGGGTTCACCGTCCCCAGAGGGTCATCCTAGTCAAAATTCAAATGCAACAGCAGTCCCTTCACCTTCCCCACACACCAAACTTCGTTCCACCACTCAGGCTCCTTCAAATGACCCTTCCCTGCTGGCCATTCTTCAGCAAATGACCACTACAATGACTCATCTTTCTAAACCTGCTGACCATGGACCCTCTGCTAACTTTAAATCTCCATCTATCAATGCCCCAGATAAATTTGATGGAACTAACTTAACCAAGCTTAGACCTTTCCTTCAAGCTTGTGATCTCATTTTTGCAAATGATGAGAGAGTTTTTGCTAATGACAGAAAGAAAGTATTTTTTACAGTCTCTTACCTTTCAGGAAATGCCAGTCGATGGATCCAACCCTATCTTGCTCACATTGGTAATCATGAGCCAGACTTCATACTTAACTCCTGGCTTCTATTCACTCAACAGCTTCATACCCTTTTTCGGGATTGTCTAGAAATCCAGCGTGCTGAGAAGGAGTTAACCCTCCTTAAGATGAAAGACAGTGGTTATGCTACTAACTATATCACTGAATTCAGGACACTTATGACCAAGGTCTCTGGGTGGGGTGATAAAGCCTTTTTCTTTCATTTTAGACAGGGTCTCCCAGCCAGATTACTGGACCAACTAGCTGGTTATGATGGACCTCAAGAAACCTTGCAAGACCTAATGGATATTGTTCTTAAGTATGAAACTCGTTACCATGAAAGGATCTGGGAGAAGTCCTTCACTCTCCCTCAGACCTCAATACCTGGACCCAGTCTTCCAAATCCTCAGAAATCTCAACAGACCAGTCAACCAGGTAGGTTTAAGGGGAAGACCAAGCCAACCCCTACTAATTCTACTCCAACCTATGTCCCCAATCCCAACGTAGGAGAGGATGGAAACCTCAAGGCTGAAGAAAAAGCTAGACAAGAAAGAGAGGGTTTGTGTAACTACTGTGGAGGAACTCACAAAATTAGCCTCTGCAGGAAACGTCCAGATTTCAAGACTGGCCAGAAACCCAATCCTATGAAGCCAAAACAGGGAAAAGACTAGGTGATGGGAATGTGGTACTCCTTGACAATCACCCTCCTAATATTCAAGTACAAAATTTGGAAAGAAAAGACGCTAACCCTCCTTCCAAAGACTTACGTTTTGTTTGCTTTTCCAATAACCAGGCTTACAGTGTACTTGTTGACTCTGGAGCAACTCAATCTGTTATTTCAAAATCTATTGTTTTAAAGTTTTCTCTATCACTCAAACCCCTGACCACTCCTATCTTCTTATTTACCTTCAGTCCTTCTGACTCACCTTCCCAGGAAATCACCCATAAGGTTTCCTTCAATTTCTCTTTGCCCTCTTTTCCCAACTTAGAATGGGATTTCTTGGTTGTTGATACTCCCCCCAAAGAAGAAATTATTCTAGGTATTGACTTCCTCCATTTCTGGAAACCAGAGGTAAATTGGCAACTGGGATTGATCACCCCAAGACACCAACCAACTTTGGATCATTCCTCTTCCGTTGAACTCTCCTTGGCCACTAATTCCTTTCCACCAGTGAACCTGCAGTTCACTGCTCCTGTCCCCTTTTCAGAATCTATGCACTAAAAACAATTCCCTTTGAGTTCAACAACTACTTCTGTGAACAGGATATTCTTTGGACATTCTCTGAAATTCTTGGAGGATATGGAGAATGATCTATCCGTTCAAGTTTTGCGTATGATTATTTCCACTTCTGAATCTGACCCAAAGCAGGCTACTGCAGAAGGTTTGGACAAAGATGAGGAAACTGATGAAATTGAAACTGTGATGGAGAGAGTTCCTGATGCTTATCATACCTTTTTAGATGTTTTTTCCAAGGTCAAAGCTGTTAAACTCCCTCCTCATTGCCCTTACGACCATCATATCAAACTGGAAGGCCCTATGCCTCCAGTTGGGCCTATCTTCTCCCTTAGTCACCATGAGAACAAGGCCCTACAAGCCTATATATCGGAAAATATAGAGAAAGGTTTCATTCCCCCCAGCACTTCAAGCACTGGAGCACCTGTCCTCTTTGTAAGAAAAAAGGATGGTGGTTAGCAATTGTGTATTGACTATTGCAAACTCAACGCTGTGACTCAAAAGAACCGGTATCCCATTCCTCCCATGACTCACTTATGAACAGTCTTTTCTGGTTCTACCATTTTTTCCAAAATTGACCTCAGGGGTGCTTATAATCTCCTTTGAATTAAGGAAGGGGATGAACATCTTACAGCATTCAGAACTCAGTTTGGGAGTTTTGAATATTTGGTAATGCCTTTTGGACTCACCAATGCCCCTGCCTATTTTCAATGTCTTGTTAATTACATTTTTGCAGACCTTCTGACCATCTGTGTGGTGGTATACCTCAATGACATTCTTATTTTTTCCAAAAACTTAACAGAACATACAGCTCATGTGTGTGAAGTCTTGAACAGACTTTGGAAGAACAACTTATATGCAAAAGCTTCTAAGTGTGAATTTCATGCCTCCTCAGTGGACTATCTAGGATATTTCATTTCCAGAATTGGCATTGAAATGGACAACTCCAAGGTCCAGAAGATCTTGGACTGGCCACCACCAAAAAACAAAAAGGACTTGCAACAGTTTTTGGGTTTTTCTAATTTTTATCGCAGGTTTATCATTAACTATTCCAGAAAGGTGCACCTCCTCACTGCTCTAAGTGGAGCAGACCCCATCTTTCCTTTATCCCCAGGGCCTCTGCAGAAGTTTGAGGACCTCAAGGTAGCCTTTACTAAAGCTCCTGTACTCAGAAATTTTGATTTTTCCTTACAAACCTTTTTGGAGACTGATGCCAGTGACTATGCCCTAGGGGCTGTCCTCACCCAAGTCTCTCTTGATGGATCCAAAAACCCAATTGCTTTTGACAGCAGGAAATTGGGTAGTGCTGAACTGAACTATGAAATCCACAATAAGGAACTCCTGGCCATTTATGGGCCATCAAGATCTGGATAGCTTACCTCCTCAGTCTTTCTTCCTCCTTTGAAGTTCTCACTGATCAATTATTCCTTAAATATTTCATGACCTCCAAAGTCTTGACTCATCGCCAAGCCCGTTGGGCTGAGTTTCTGTCTGAATTTGACTTCACTATAGTCTATAGACCTGGAAAGCAATTGATAGTGCCTGATGTCTTGTCACGTCAAGATGACGTTTATCCCAAAGGGGGGATGCCCTATGCAGAAAAGAATCCAGCAAATGTCAAAAAACTCTTGAAACAGACTGACTTTGAACCTTGTAGAATTTTTTTTATCTCTACAAAACAGGTTGAAAAACAATTGGAAACCTTTATTCAGTCCCAGATCTCCAACAAATCAACCCAGCAAATTATTCAGAAGCTAAATAAAAAGGAACAAGTAAAGAGTTACCTTAATAGAACCAGACACTGGACTCCTTATTTTCCAAAATAGAATAGCAATCCCCAAGGAGGATGAACAACTCCAACTTGAAATACTTTCACAAAGACATGACTCTCCCCTCTCTGGCCACCTGGACAAGACAAAACAGCTGATCTAGTCAAAAGAGTTTTCCATTGGGAACATATGACTTCCTTTATCAAATATTATGTTTCTTCTTGTTACCTTTGCAGCAGAAAAAAATCCAGTCACCACAGAAAGTTTGGCCTCCTCCAACCCTTACTAATTCCAGATTCTCCCTGGACTTCACTCTCTATGGACTTCATCTCACAACTGCCCTACTTTACTTCAAACTTCCATACACTCTAACCCTCAAAACCAAAGTCATCCTTAAAATAAAAACAATACAAACCTTACTCTCCTTTTCAATATATATATATATATATCAATAACATGATATAAAAATAAAAGATTCTTTCTCCTTTTTCCCTTTCTTCAACCTTAAAAAAAAAAGAAAGAAAGAAAAGATCAATTACTCCCCTCTAAGAAAATATAAATAAAAACAAAAAAGAAAATAATAATAAAATAAAACAAATTTTATATAAACAACTTTTTAGATAGCTTCACACATCAATTCTTCCAACTCTTTTACTCTAGAAACCAAGTATTTACTAATTTTAACTTGGCAACTTGATAACAATTTGGCCCCCTTATAGTAGTCCCTACTTCAAAAGTATGCCCAGCCAAATCCAAGATATCAGCTAGTCTTTTCTTTATCTCTAAAACTTTTTTCTTTCTAGCTTCTAAAAACCCATACTTCTCTTTTCTTATCTCACTACCCCAACCCTTCTTTAAACCTTCCTGAAAATTTTAATTTAAAGTCCTAGAATTCCTACTATAAATCTTTGAAGAATGATTAACTTGATCTTCATTTAAAACAGAATCTTCTCTGAATCTTCTTCCTTCCATCATCTCCAATAACCTTTCCCCACTTTCCAATTCCTCCAACCAGACCTCAGTTTCTCCTCTTCTTTCAATTCCTTTCCTTCTATTTCTTCTGTCTTCCACCACCTTCATCTTCACCTCATCTTCCCCCTTCTTCAACGATGATCTCTCTTCCTTTTCCTTTACCAATCTCTTTGGTGGTTCCTCTATCTTCATCCATATCACTTAATTCCATCTCCAAACTCCCTTTGGCGTCTTCATCATAATCTCCACTTTGACAATCCGCTTCGACGCTTCGACGATTTGCTTTGACGCTTCAACGCTTCAACGTTTGACGCTTCAACGGTGGCCTTTGAAAGTTCGACAAAACCCTTTGACGCTTTGATGAACCCCTTCAACGCTTCAAAAATTTCCTTTGACGGGTTTGACGGACTCCAAAATACCCTTGTTTTGTACCCTTTTTGGGGGGACCTCAACCACCTCCTTGTCCAAATCTACGTGAGGGGTTCCCCATTGTATAAATGCCTCACCGCACTCCTCCTGCGGACGCCTTGACGTACCATCTATGGCCAAATTACTGGTTCGACGCAGTGCCTCCCTCTTTTCTTGCGTTTTCTTCAATATCTCCTGCATCAAAGGGACTATTGCAAACCTTTATAAGCACTCCAGCACCTCCAATACTAAATCCAGAAGCGCTTAACTGAAGATTCATGAAGTCTGGATGAGTAACCCAAGGTCATGGCATCATCATCTGGAGACTCTTTCACTTCAAAAGGTTGACTCTTCTCCAGGACCCATAAGGTTGGCCCCAAGGCCTTTCTTCCTTGCTTATCCATATCACACATTTTTCCATACTGCCTACAACTTTCAAATTTGGCAGAATTCTGCTTGATACTGGTGGTGCAGATTCTTCCAAGCTTGACGCACCTATCACGACTTGGGTAGTATTGCTGGACTGGATGATAATTGTTGGTCTTCTCCATTAGATAGGTTGGTTTAGGTGATCTGGATTAAGGAGATAAAGGTGGTAATGGGGTGGATGGTGGTGATGGTTGTGGGTAAGGGGAAGGAAAACTCAAGTTAGACATGGCTGAAGGACAACCTGGATGGCCTCTTCAACCTCTCCTTTTATGGTCATCAGGAGATGCCCTCTTCTTCACCAGGGGGTACTGTCATACTGACACCAAACTCAGTCTAACCTCAGTCTTACCCTCAGGCCTGATCTACTTTCTTAGGAACTTCAACCTCAGGGCTCAGGAGACTTACATCAATATCTACATATAGTCTAACCTCATAATATACACAGATAGACTCCATAGGCTTGCACATACTCAATCTCCCAGGCTCTACTCTACCTCTCTGTCTAACCCATACCTCTTTGGGTTACCTCTCTGTCTAACCCATACCTCTTTGGGTTATCTCTCTGTCTAACCCATACCTCCTCTGTGTGGTTTATCCTTTGGGAATCATTATGTACATCCTCCTGCAGATTGTATTACATACTCTCTCTACTTAGTACATAGTGTCATGACTCCCATGTAAACTGTACATCCTTCAACTGTACTCTCCCAACTTAGACAGCTCAGACCAGGAACCTTGTCCCAATGTAGAAGCAGCCTAACCTAATGTATTAGCATCCCTGATCAGCCCTCTCTGTTACTTAGACTGTTCCCATGACATCATGTGTGTAGTCTGAGCCCCCATCACTTGTACCCCTGTTGTAGTTCCAACCTCTTGTCTATTTAATAAGCCTCCTCTTTCCTCTTCCTGATGCTTCCCCCAAAAAATAAGTTTACTACTCCTTACTAGGAGATATTTCCCAGCAAGTGTCATTGAGCACCATTCAACCCAATCCTCCTCTGCTCCTGTTAGCCTCCTTCAGTAACCTTGCCCCCAAGCCTACTGTGGGTAGAGACCCCTCTGTACCAAGCCCTGCTTGCATTTCAGCAGCCCTTGTGACACAAGGGAAGGTAATGACCAATTCCCTTGGGAGCTTTTCAGATTACTGATACCAGGAACTTTGCCATACGTTAGATAAAGCAAGTGATATTGGTGTTGGAATAATAATAATTCCAAGAAAATTACATAAAATCCTCAAATGGTTGATTTAAAAGCAAGTGAAAAGTTTAATTGGTTTGGTTGGATTAAATTGATGTAAATATATTTTTCAAGAGGGGCCACAGTTTATGCAAACAGGGGATATTTATTGGATAACAACCTCTCTTCAAGGGGCTCTTTTGAACTGTGTAAATACCTTGGGAAAATCAGGTCCTAACTGATTACTCAAAAGGGGTTTACTCAAGGGGATTGGCTGTACTGGATGATTCACAGCACTTATGCCTGGAGGCAAATAGGAGATAACTTACTAATTTAAGCAGAAACTCCCAGAAGCTTGCAGAAATTCATGGTTGAAAGGGTCTCAGGACAATGGTTGGGGATTGTTGCTGATATCCTTCAATGGAATTAACAATGGGTTAGAATTAATAATTATACTATCAGACTGAGGCAATAAATTGCTTTTTTATCTTGGATAAGCAATTTATCACAGATTGAAAGTGGTCTGGATTGATTACTTAAAAATTACTGGGGTCTAAACCATCTGAAAAGGGGTTTTTTATATACTTTTCTGAGGTAATAGGATCTTCTCAGGGCACTTAGAAAGGCTTGTTCTTGTTTTCTGAGGCTGCTAGGCCAACCTGGGCTATTTTGGCACGTAGCCTTGGTGCTGTCAACTGGCTAGCATTGCCTGTTTCATATTTCTATGTGAAATCATTTTCAGAAGTAATTTAAATATTAATTTTTTATTTTTATGGCTCAGAAATATTTCCTTATTTTGTATTACTTTATTTTGAGTGGAATGGGTAAAAGTGGGTATTTGTAAATTCTAAGCCATCTTCTGCACATGTTGATAATTTTTTATAATTTTTTGGTGGACTTCTTGGTTTGTTTTGTGGTTCATAAATATTTGGCAATCTCATTTACATGACAACCTTCATTGTTGTTTCTCACAATTTATTTGCTTTAATGTTTTGATTTTCATACTTTTATTCAATTTTATTAGGTTTCAAACATCTCCCTATCCCTCATTCAACTTGTTACATATGCATGATGTATGCATGCAAGTTGTAGCATGTTCCTGCAATATCTGGCTGTTGGAATTAGCATGACTATTTTTGACGCAGGCAGGCTTGAAAGCTGCATGCAGGAATCCATTATCAGTCATTTTGCATGCGGTTTTCTTGACATGCGCCTACATACTGGGTGTCAGGAGTGTGTACCCTTGCTATATGAATGTGGGGCTGCACGTGGGAATTGTGACATAAAACAAATCTTCCTGTAAATCCTAAAATATACACAACACCTCAATTCTGACTGAATTTTGGGTGTGAAACCTATACATGGCATTATGTGAGAAAGATTTGAATGGCCAAAAAGTGCCATAGTGGTGTTTTGGCTTATTGGTCTTTTTCTTCTGAAATTATTTCAAAATATAAGAAGTTGGAATTCAAGGGTGGAATCAGTGAGTGACCCTACCAATTTTTGGGTGGGGAATCCATTCCTGCAATAATATATATGGATTTCACACTCATATTATTTATTTATTTATTTTTGATCTGCTTTGAAAGGTTGATCTTGTCAACTAGCAATCTGACATCCCCGCACTCCAAGATATGTCTATATTTGAACAAAAAGTTGTTTTTGGGGTTCAGTTTCTTTTGTTAGCCCTGTAATTAATTAAGTGGAAAGGCCCATCAGGGATTTTTTTTTCAGGTAACCATTCATATTTGTCAACGGATTCTCCTTTGTATCTGACTAGGTAGAGTCTGTCATCTTTTCCATTTATCCTTTCCTTCATGTCATTGAGAATTTTGCCTATTTTCCATTTTTCTTTATCATTTTCTTTTTCAAAAGGTATTTCTGGTGACAGAGTTTGTTCTCCTTCCCTGTGATGGTAGTGTTTGATAGGACTTACTGGAAACACTGGGTGCTTTCAGGAAAGTTCATCACTAAGAATCACTTCTCCTACATTCTTCCCATGGAGTTTCTTGATAGTGAATGGTCCAAAAAATGCAGGTCTGAGTTTCCTGTTCCCAGCTAAGTTGGTAAAGTTGGTAGTGGAAACTAAGAATTGGTCACCAATCATGAAATCAGGTTCTTTGTGGCTTTTATCCCATCTTGGCTGGTTATATTCAACAGCTTCTTGAACACATTTAGCAACGTGTTTGTTGGCTATATCTATCATGTTCTTAAATTCAAGCTATGTGGGGTGAATATTGGTTAGCTGCTGGTTCAGGTTATCCTTGGGTAGTTCAGGAATCCATCCTCTTTCCATTACATAGGGTGCTTCTTAAGTGGTAGAATGCTTCCTGCTGTTGTAGGCCATTTCTAGGGCAGGTAAACAGCTAACCCAATCATTTCAATAGCAATCAGTATTCTTGTATTCTATGCCAAAGCATCAGAAACTTCTGAGCATGTTTTATAAAGTCTGAATCATTCTTTCAGTCAGTCCATCTGTCTGAGGGTGATAAGCTGTAGAGAAGGCTAAGGTAGTGCCTAATATGTCATGGAGATTACTCCAAAATTCAGAGGTTAACTTGGTATCCCTATCACTGATGATGATCTTGGGGTCTCCTATGTCAGCCATGAGTCTATTCCAAAACAGTAATTCTATTTCCATGGCAGTCTCCTCCTTATTGTTGGGCATTAATTTATCTTTCTTGGAAATCCTGTCCACTATGACCAGGACTGAGTTGTAGGAATAGGCTCCTTCTGGTGGTAATCCAGTTACAAAGTCCATGTTGATGATTTCCAATCTTTTCTTGGGTTTAGTAATTTTCTGTAGTAGACCAAACCTTTTTCCAGTGGTCCTATTGGACTTCTGACAAGTTTCACAACTGGTGAAATACTGGACTTTTGAATCTCTCCAATTGATCCACCAAGCAGTTTGTTTGACCTTGTCTAGGGTTCTATCAGTGGATAGGTGACCAGCTTAACAGTTATTGTGGCATTCAGCTAGAATGTGTTTGATATGGACTTCTTTGGTTAAGACTATAACACTGAAATTTTGGTGTCTATAGTATACTAGACCATCCCATACAGTGATCCTTCCTGCTTTTTAAGGTTTCAGGAGAGTTTCATGTAGACTGTGAATCAGTTCAGATGGTGGAGAGGTACTTTCCATAGTTGTGATTAGATTTTTTACACTAGGACTGTAAGCTTCCTTGATGGAGTTGAACTGGGCTTCATCCAGTTCAATGATGTGGATTCCTGGAATAGGAGCCTCAATATTCATCCTGTTAATGCTCAGTATGGGAAATATATCATTATCTTCTGGGTCATAGACGGGGTTATTTGGATCATTGGGTAGAGCATTCCCACTCAAACTATCAGCATTCTGGTGTTTAGCACCAGCTTGATTGAGTATGGTCATCTGACCTCTGTACTGTTGAATGGCTATCTGCCACCTTAAAATATGCCTCCTGGGGTTTTTCACGTTCATTAAAGTCCTGACAGCATTGCAGTCAGTAATTACCGTGAACTTGGTACCTTCTAAGTAGTAATGGAGTTTTTCCAGACGTCAGAATAGAGCAAGGCATTCCATTTGGCTTGCACCATACCTTTTCTCAGTATCTTTTACTTGTCTGGATAAGAAGAATATAGGTTTTTCCACTGGTTTATCATGTTCTATGAATTCTCTATGTAAAGCAGCTCCCAGCCCTTCCATGATAGCGTCTATATAGAGTTTGAAAGATTAACAATATTCAGGTTGAATCAATACTGGAGCTGAGGTCATGGCCAGCTTGAGTTCTTCATAGTTCTTGACCCCTTCATTAGTAATTTCAAACACGGTGTTTTTGCTGCAGATTTCATACAAAAATTTGGTGAGAAGGGCAAAATTAGGTAGATACTTCCTGTAGTAGCTGAAAAAGATGATAAAGGATAGGAGTTCAGTTTTTTTCTGAGGCATTTGCTTATTCATCACAGCTGCCATTTTTCTCTGGTCAGCAGTTAAGGTTAGTCCCAAAAAAATATGCCCTAAAGATTTCAGTTTTCCATAGCCAAACTTGCATTTCTTAATTGATACTTTTAATCCCACATCAGAGATGTTTTTAAGGACTAGCCTTACTTTTTCCATGTGGGCGTTCCAATCTTCAGAATAATTGATAACATCATCAATGTATACCATAATCCATCCTTGCCTGATGAATCATCATAAAACTGTATCCATCATCCTTTGGAATTGAGAAGGAGAATTCTTGATACAAAAATGCATCCTAAGGTACTCATAAATGCCCAAATGAAGTAAGATTCTCATAAATTTCCAGATATCAGAACTGATAGGTATCTGGTGAAAACCTTTCAGCATATCCATAGTAGTTATGAATTTAGCCTTGGAGAGGTTATGTAGAGCAAGGTCAATCCATGGAATAGGGTAAGAATCAGCTTTGGTATAGTTTTTCAGCATTCTACAGTCTTGAACAATCCTAGATTTATCATTGTGCCCAGCTATAATTAATGGAGTTGTAACTTCCAGTTGTTCATTGCGTCCTACTTTCCTTAAGAATTGTAAGTCAATCAGTTCTTGGATATGAGTTTCAAGAGCTGTCCTAGGTTTTGGACTAGAAGGGTATTCAGGTCTCCTGAGGTTGGGAGGGTAAGGAGGTTTAATGGTTAAAGTTAGGATCATTTCATGTCCTTTGATGTTACCAATTGCATGATATTTGGTGCAGAAAGCATTCTGATTTTCAAAGCAGACTTTGAAAATTTCCCGTTTTAGGTCTTCACTCTTCAGGGGGTTCAGGGCTGCTTGGGAGAAGTACTCCTGGTTGAACCTTTCCTGTTGTTTTTCATAATTTGAATCAGAAGTTGGAGAATTGAAATGTCATATTTGGAACTTCTCATTCCAGTCTCCTCCTTCTGTGAAGTACCTGTCTTTACTTTGGAATAAATCAATACCATATAGGCAAAGATAATCATCCCCTAGAATGAAATAATCACAAAATCCATTCTGGAGCACTACAAATTCAATTTTCTGTTTGAGTTATACTTTTGAGTTTGGGAGGATAATATCAGAGTACCAAACTCCAATGCCATTAAGGGAATAGTTACAACTGCTGAACTTAGCCTGAGGTACTGATAATAAGCTCACTTTCCAATTTGGGTCTTGTTGTTCCAAATAAGTTGAACCAACACAGGAGAAAAAGGCTCCACTGTCTAAGAGTAACTTAATGTCATACTGAAACCAAACTCAGTCTAACCTCAGTCTTACCCTCAGGCCTGATCTACTTTCTTAGGAACTTCAACCTCAGGGCTCAGGAGACTTACATCCACATGTCTCCAGTAACTATATACCTCAGGATCTTCATGCAGTACATATCTGCATATAGTTTAACCTCATACTATACACAGATAGACTCCATAGGATTGCACATACTCAATCTCCCAGGCTCTACTCTACCTCTCTGTCTAACCCATACCTCTTTGGGTTACCTCTCTGTCTAACCCATACCTCTTTGGGTTATCTCTCTGTCTAACCCATACCTCCTCTGTGTGGTTTATCCTTTGGGAATCTTTATGTACATCCTCCTGCAGATTATATTACATACTCTCTCTACTTAGTAAATAGTGTCATGAATCCCATGTACACTGTACATCCTTCAACTGTACTCTCCCAACTTAGACAGCTCAGACCAGGAACCTTGTCCCAATGTAGAAGCAGCCTAACCTAATGTAGTAGCATCCCTGATCAGCCCTCTCTGTTACTTAGACTGTTCCCATGACATCATGTGTGTAGTCTGACCCCAATCACTTGTACCTCTGTTGTAGTTCCAACCTCTTGTCTATTTAATAAGTCTCCTCTTTCCTCTTCCTGATGCTTCCCCCAAGAAATCAGTTTACTACTTCTTAGTAGGAGATCTTTCCCAGCAAGTGTCATTCAGCACCATTCAACCCAATCCTCCTCTGCTCCTGTTAGCCTCCTTCAGTAATCTTTCCCCCAAGCCTACTGTGGGTAGAGACCCCTCTGTGCCAAGCCCTGCTTGCATGTCAGCAGCCCTGGTGAAACTTAACTGGAGATCCTTTATTTAATCCAGTAGAAAAGCAGGTTTTACCAGAAGTGAAATGTTTACCAGCAGAAGGTTTGAGAGTCAGAGTTTTGGCTTCATACAAATGGTGAATTTTCATATTTGGTTTCCATTGTTGAGGTTAGTTGGAATCTTTATTAACAGAGTTAATGTCTAAGGAAGATGCTGTACTTCCTTCAATGAAATTGATAGGGTTAGTGATCATTAATTCATACTCAAATAGAGATCCAATAGTTTCATCAAGTTGGGGTCAGGTTCATTGTAATTCTCCTCTCCTTTAATGAGATTGATCTTTCTCCTTGGCTGGGGGCAGTCAGGTCTCACATGCCCAGTTTGGTTACAATTCCAGCTTACCTTTTCCTTAGTATCAGGAGTTTTCTTAACTTCTGGTTGGGGAGTGGTAGAGTCTTTGGTTTGGGGATTGTATTCTTCTCCAGTCTTGGTAGTGGGTTCCTTAGGTCTATTGTTCCTTTGTCAAGACCATTCATATCAATAGTTTCTTCTAGAATACCAATGTGGGTGGAGAGATCAGCGTCCATGGGAATTCTACACCTCAAACTGTGATTAAGGTGTCCATGACACAGATCAAGGGGCCTTCCATTTATTTACTCTTTATAAGCTTCAGGATAGAAACAATCTAGCCTCTTCTTTTGTTCCAAACACCACTTGTGGGGTTGGTCCTTTATAGGGTCAAAAAGTGAGTTCTCAAAATTTTTCATCATCTTTCTCTTCCAAATTCTGGTTCCAAACTATTCTTTGATAAGACTTTTTCAAGAGTTCCAAATTTTAGATCAAACTTCTCCTCTTTTGTTGATAAAACAATCCAGTGATACTCCTTCAAACAGCCTGGGTAGTCTCACTAAAGCTATAGTATCTGGCAGTTCATATGAGGCAATTTTATAGTAAATAAATTTAATGAAGATGATATTATTGTATTGCCCTTTTCCTGAGGATTTGGGCCATTCAGTTACAGGGGGCAAGAGCTTCAGAGATTTTTCAAATTCAGGGGTAGGACTAGGCTGGCAAGACTCATTCCTATTCACTCCAGAATTAAGAGAGATTTTAGGAGTGATACTTGTCCTGGTGGGTTTTCATTCTTCTGAATTGACTAAAGGAGGGGCCGTTTATGAATTTTAAGGTATCTTAAATCATTTTTAATCATACCTAGTTCCAAATCCATTTGGTTGCTTAATAAGTCAATTTTATTCACACAATGAACAGAAGGGGTATCAGTTTTGTTTCTTATTTCTCCTTTGAGTTGCTCAAGGAGAAGGATTATCTCTTCCTGTCCGGAAGAAAAGGTGGTACTTATATGATTAATTAAAGATGCTTTATTTAAATCAATGGTGTTCCTTAACAATTTAATTTCAAACTCATTGGCTCTCAGATGGTAAGTTTGATTTTGGATCATTTGGATTGCTTTGTCAATTTCTTTGTGAATATTTTCTAAATTGTTACTCAAGATGTTAAGTTTATTGAAAAAATTGTCAGAAAATTTTTTGAACAATAGGGTTATATCATCAGAATCTAATTTTGATAAAATTTCATCCATTTGTGAGATAGAGATCTTATTTTATACCAATCTTTTGTGTTCCTCAACCTTTGATGATTTGAGGACCTCAACCTTTTGGGGTCATTTCTCTTCAATTTGCCTAGTTCATCCCAAGGGTTCTGTTTGTCTATGTATATTTCTACTTCTGTCCTGGGAATTAATTTCTGCAGGGCTATTTGAGAGCAATTTGCCCATGAAATAGCCTTTCTCATGGCTTCTGAGTCTTCCTGCTCTTGGGCTAGCTTGTATCCTTCACAATGACTCACATGATCCTTCCCCAGATCCTTTGTCTTGGACTCCTTGGCCAAGTCGGGACTGGGAGACATAGGAGGAGAGGTGGCTTTGCGGGACAACTGTCTAGGCAACGGACTCATCTCAAACTGTTTGTTGGTTGATTTTGCGGGTGCGGGTGCTAACGGATTAGGTGGCACTTGAGTTGCGGGTTTGAGCCCCCTCATTGTGCTTTCTATAGGGTTATTAATTTTTTATTAATTTTTTATCAATTTTTTTATTAATTTTTGATTATTTTCCAATTTTTTCAAAAAAAAATATGTATATAATATTTTGAGCTTACATTCTTTATTTTATTTATATTTGTTAAAGAAATCAAGTTTCATCTGATATTCCTTTCAGGCTGTGTGTTGCCTGAGTAAAGAATTAAAATTAATAAGTCTTTCAAAATCCAATTCTTTATCTTTTGAAGCTTGTTGTTTGTAATGGTTTCATTTTGCTTGTTGTTGCTCAGGAGTTATGATAACAGGCACAAAATTATGTATTCTCTCTCCTTTTCTCTTTTTAAGAAGGTTTCAATAATAATTGATTAATTACCTGTTGGTCTTAAGATCCACTGGAAGAATAACAATAAAAAAGTAAAAAGTCTTTTTACTCATATTTATGTAGATTATCTGGTCCAAAGGAAAAAATTAATTAAAAATTAATTATTCAGGGATATTTGCCAGCCAGACCCCCAGTTGTCAGCTTAGTGATACCCAGCACTTTGCCATACTTCAGCTACAGCAAGTGATATTGGTGTTGGAATAATAATAATTCCAACAAAATTATTTAAAATGCTCAAATTGTTGATTTAGAAGCAAGTGAAACGTTTGGGTGGTTTGGTTGGATTAAATTGATTTTAAAAAAATTTTCAAGAGGGGCCACAGTTCATGCAAATAGGGGATCTTTATTTGATAACAACCTCTCCTCAAGGGGCTCCTTTGAACTGTGTAAAGAACTTCGGAAAATGAGGTCCTCAGTGATTACTCAAAAGGGGTTTACTCTAAGGGATTGGGTGGACTGGCTGACTCACAGAACTTATGCCTTGAGCAAAAGAGGAGATAACTTACTTTTTTCATCAGAAACTCCAAGAAACTTGCAAAAATTAACAGTTGAAACAGTCTCAGGACAATAGTTGGGGATTATTGCTGATATTCTTCAATGGAATTAACAATGGGATAAAATTTAGAATTATACTATCAGACTGAGGCAATAGATCACTTTTTTATCTTGAATAAACACTTGATCACGGATGGAAAGGGGTCTGGATTGATTACTTAAAAATTACTGAAGTCTAAACCATCTAAAAAGGGGTTGTTTATATACTTTTCTGAGGCAATAAGATCCTCTCAGGGCACATAGAGAGGGTTGTGCTTGTGCTCTGAGGCTGGAAGGCTAACCTGGGCTATTTTGGAACGTATTATTGGTGCTGTTAACTGTGTAGCCTTGCCTGTGTCATATTTATATGTGAAATATTTTTCAGAAGTTATTTAAATATTAATTTTTTATTTTTATGGTTCAGACATATTTCCTTAGTTTGTATTACTTTCTTTTGAGTGGCATGATTAGATATGGGTATTTTTAGATTCTACCCCATCTTCTGCTCATTTTGGTAATTGTTTATATTTTTTTGGTAGACTTCTTGGTGTTTTTTTGTGTTTCATAAAGATTTGGAAATCTCATTTACGTGAGAACCTTCATTATTGTTTCTCAAAATTTATTTGCTTTAATTTTTTGATTTTCATAATTTTATTTAATTTTCTTATTTTTTATCCATCAGTCAACTTTTTACATATGCATGATGTATGCATGAAAGTTGTGGCATGTTCCTGTGGTACCTGGCTGTTGGAATTAGCACGAAGAAGCGCGCAGGCTTGACAGCTACATGGGGGAATCTGTCATCAGTCATTTTTCATGCTGGTTTCTTGACATGGGCCTACATACTGGGTGTCAGGAGTGTTTACCCCTGCTAAATGAATGTGTGGCTGCGCGCAGGAATAGTGAAGTAACACAAATTGGCCTGTAACTCCTACCATGTACACAACACCTCATAACTGACTGAATTTTAAGTGTGAAACCTATGCATGGCATTATATGTGATATATTACAATGGCAAAAAATTGCCATAGTGGTGTTGTGTCTTATTGGTCTTTTTCTTCTGAAATTATTTAAAAATATAAGGAGTTGGCATTCAAGGGTTAAATTAGTGAGAAACCCCACCTCTTTGGGATGAAGAATCAATTTCTGCAATAAAATATATGTATTTCCCACTCCTTCTAATTTTATTATTTATTTTCTGTTTTTGATCTGCTTTTACAGGTTCATCTTTTCAACTAGCAAGCTGACAGAACTCATGTTTAACTAGAAGCTCGCTGCTAATTATTTGAAAGCTGTAGGATCCACTGTTATTTAACTTGCAAATTGTCTACAAAAAGGAAGAAAATTTGATGAGAATGGATTGCAAGGGGTCTTAGTTGGTTTCAATCCTGTTTTTAATTCTTATCTTATCCTAAACTCATTGGGTGCTGTTGTTGAAACCAAACACATCCAGTTCCTCAAGAATCCTGTTCAAAAATTTCCTCTCCTCAAATTGCCAGGGATAAATCTCTTCAGTCAAACAAATCTTATTTATCTTCAGAAGAAAAACAATACACCTTCTGAGACTTGCACAACAATCTCTCCAAATTGGATTTGGACCAACAAGACTTGGCATCTATAGCCTCATCATCCCCCAATCTTCTTACGCTACCCTCTACAGCTCCAGAACTCCTTTTAAATCTACCTCTCAAAGGCATAGATGAGAGACCAGAAATCCCCAGAAATACAGTTTTCACCATTACTAAAAACCTCCCTCCTACAAAGGCATTTGCAAATTTCCTGTGTGGCCAAAGTGGAAGAAGGCCACTGAATAAAAACTGAATTCTACAGAACTTCAAGAAGTCTTTGAGGAATGATAAAGAACCCCAGACAAAATTCTAAATACAACTTGGGTCTTCCAGGTAAAAGAGAATTTCCATGGTGACCCTTTCAGATATAAAGCTTGACTCTGCATTCAAGGCTTTAACCAAATCCTCCCAGTCAACTATAATGATACTTGGGCACCAACCCGTAAACTAGGGTCATTTTGAATTTCCCTTGTATATGGTCTGAAGGAGAAAATGAAATTAACTCAATTTGAAGTGAAAGGTGCATTTTTACATGCACCTCTCAATGAAACCGTTATCATAAGGACCCCAGATCAATCATATAGGAAGTCTCCCTACTTAAAACTTAAAAATTCTCTCTACAGTCTGAAGAAATCACCCAAGAATTGGTATGAAACTCAAACTTTTTGGATCAAGTCTCAAGGATAAAAAGATTCAACCAGTGACCCTTGCCTCTATATCAACTCATTATGCTACTTCCATGTAGATGACCTGATCTCCATCAAAAACTCTAACAACTTTGAATCTAATTTCCTCAAAAGGTTCAAGAACTCATTGTGTCATCCTCCCAAAACTATTTTGGGAATGCTCATGGAAATGAAGGATTATCAAATTCCTGCAAGTAAACTCACTAATATTGCCTGTGGCCTGGAAGAACTTGGTCTTTCATCCTGTAAAGACACACACATTCCACTAACTCAAAACTTAAATCTTCAACCAGCAACTGACTCCAATCATGCCCAATTTGGTCAATTAAACATCAATTACCAATCTGCAACTGGACTCCTTAATCATCTTTCTCAATACACTCAACCAGACATCTTTTTCTCTGTATCTAGTGTGGCTATTTTTAATTCTAAACCAGGCATGATCCACTGGAGAGAAGTCTAAAAGGTGTGGAAATATTGCAAAACAACCAAGGACTTCAAGCTTGTCATCAAGTACAACTCCAAAGAATACCTCCTCTCAAGCTGCAGCAATGCCACCTGGGGAGATGATCCCACCTTTTTAAGTCTCAAACCGGTTACATGGTTCTTCACTACAGAAGCCCCGTCATCTGGAATTCCACCAGACAAAGAAACATCACCTATTTTTCTACCAAATCCAAATTAAATGAATTACTCATCTGCTACCTTGAACTCAAATTGATCAAGCACCTCTTTTGAAAAATATATCAAATTACCAAACCCAACCCCATCTTACACATTAAAAAAAGGCCTGGACAAAAAGATCAAGAAATTTGGTTCCCACTTAAAGTCCAGACCATAGAAATCAAAACAAAAGGACTGCTTGAGGACTTTGCTTATGGGAAGCTTACTCTTAGTCTAATTGAAAGCCACTCCATGATTTCCAACTCTCTGACAAAAGCCTCCTCATTGAGCTACTTGGAGCTCCTTCAGCAAAGAATCTTTGCTCTGCCCAACCAATGATCTCTCATACCATCCTATCACCAGTCACGTGGGGTGTTAAGAATGAATCAACTCTAATCATGAATTAATCCTCATCTAATCTGTCTCTGTCCCTCCTAAGTTCTTATACTTCTCTGTCTCAACCACAGTGGTTGCGTGACATGGGAAAAGCCCCTTTGACATGTCCTGTACTACCCGTGGAGCCCCTCACCTCACCCGGCTTGGGTCTCTCATCTAATGAGACAACCCAGAAGCTCTTCCTCTTCTCTTCTTCCTTCCTTCTGAAGTTTTTTTTCCCTTTCTTCTCTTTCCAATCTCAATACGTCTACGCCTTCTATTACTCTTCAACCCTCTTACTTTCTCAACTCATCTGATTGACCCCTCCCAACCTATGGCCTGATCTCTTCATTTCAATCATCCTCTTTACTCACAACTAACCTCAAATCAACACTCTTCTCAACCAGTTTTGACTGCTCCTATAACTGTTGCCCTGACCAGTCTCACTTTCCATTGATGCATTCCTGGTAAGAACCTGGTCCTCAAGATCACACTGACTCAACGCCTCTGACAACCCAGTTCCGGCCACTACAGTCATCTTTCTACATCTACTTGCCTCTATCATTCTTGTACCGTCATATCCATCTTCCACTCTTCAAATAAAGTCTATAATGTTTGTCTCTTCATCTTTCTTCTTCTTTCTTTGTTTCACATCTGGTCTTCCAACCTTCTAACCTCTTGCCATAGTCTTCTGGTTTTCAGTTCAAAGAAATTATACCTCAATCTTATCATGTCGAATTTGAGAGGGGCCATTCTTCTTCCTTCCTTGCAGACCACGTGACCAACGATTTCCAGAGCAGGGACACAGGCAGCCAATTTGGATCCAGATACAATGAGACCAGACTCCTTGATTTGAAACAAGATCCCTTGCAAAGTGGTCATATATTCCCAGATAAATCAATTGATTCCTGAGTGCCAAGGTAAGAGCTAATTGTTATATTCAGAAACTGGAACTTTAATTCCGCCATCATCAATAAAGATACCAGCATGATCAGGGACTTCATCTTGGAGGATCCAAACCATCTGAGGCTGATAAACTGCAGCCAAATTGGTGGCACCTTGGGGCAAACCAGTAAGTTGGAATCAACCAAGAGGAGTATCCAAAGTAGTGAGAGGACAAGAAGTTTGATGTAAGGATCATTCTTCATAGCCACCCATAATATCACCTAGACCATAGCAAGCTCTCCCAGCGAATGATTTTACAAATTCATCAGTAGCAGGGGGAATACCAGAATCTTTAATAGAAACTTTATTTAGAGGCTGGAGATCATGAACTATGCAAGTTTACCATTAATTTTGAGGACACAGAAGACAGGATGGGAATAGCTGGAAGTTTACTGTTTGTATAAACCATTACAGAATCCTTCAGGGACAAAATTGATGAACTTGTAAACCTTAGAAGCAGGGGTAGGGATTGTTTTCTTTTGCAAGGGATCATTTTTTACTACTGGAATGATATAAGGTAGGCAATAGGATTCTTTCAAAGACCTCTCTCTTCTTCACAGAAAGCAATAGATTTTACTTTAAGAGCTAAAACGTTTTTTATCAAATTTAACTCATCAGGAAGAAGCCATCCATCTGGACCGAAGTTGACCATCCTCAGACCTTCTTCAGTAACACAATAACAAGGAACAAAGGCAACAGTAAGAGATCAACATAAACCACAGTAAGGATCACAAGATAGAGGAGGATGCATAAGAGGAGGATCAAGTTTGAGAGGCATTCATTGGTTGACTGGTTGAACCTTTTTTGAAAACGGTGTAAGACTCCAGACGGTGCTAGGCTGTGGCAGTTCTGTGGAGGGAAAAGGTGCTGATTAGGCTGCCCTGCTGAGTGTTACAAAAATATTTAAATGTAACCAATATCAAAGTCCAGAACCTGGTAAACGGGGAACCAAATGTAAGAGGATAAAGATTATAGTAGTTTGTAGCTGGGAGACAACACTGTCTGAGGCAAGATGATGTTGGCAAAAACTTGAATAGAAGGAGTCAAGAATTGTTCAGAGTTCAACAATAAAAGGCAATTGTGAGTGACAACGCCCACGTGCTAATAGCGCTGGTTGTCAGCAGGAGCTTAGATAAGATCAACTTAATCCCAAACAACCTCCTGGTTCTCAATGAACCTGCCCAACTCTCCGCAATCAAGCGCTTGAAGGTTAACAGATAACTGTGGGTGGCTGCAAAAGACAAATCTAATTGTTTGAAGAATCTCTAGAAGCAAAACAATAACTGATTCAAACAAGAATAAACCAACACTTCTCAAGGGACTAAAGAGTAGTGTGGCGAAATTCAACTTCAAAAGAGATGAAGGGAGTTTTAACACCCCAGGTTTTTTAAGCTTAATAAAAACTCTTCAGTCAAACGTGACTGGGTCCAGAAAGATAATCAAAGGATGATCAGGACCAGTATGGTTGGATATAAGGATCAGGAGTGGTGTAACACACTCAAGAATTTAATTAGTCAAATTCTTCTTCAACCAGCAAAGCTATTTTTTGGTGATAAGGATCAAGGATCAAGGCGTTTCAGTATTGAGGCTCAATGATCAAGGGGCAATCATAGATATACCCAAATGTTTTGTCTCAGATAAAGGGGAATGAAGACCCTACGGATGATGTCTTTCAAGAGGATACTGATGATCTTAGGATGTGGTGTGTGTTAGGATACCATGTGCTGATCTGATGTGATGTAGGATGTGCTGATTCTCCCCCAAAAGCCAGGGGAGAGCCCCTCCTTATATAGGCAGGAGGCCCTGTTAGACTATGTACAAGGGATACTATAAATGGAGCGGAAACAGAAAGAAAGAATTTTTTTTTAGTCGACACTATCCACCACCACCCAGAGATGGAAGGGGGTGGGAGAGTCCCAGGAAGGGTGATGGATTGGTTGGGAAGCGGCCAGGGGATCAGATGGGGAATCAAGTTTGGCCTTGAGTTGGATGATTTGATGACACTCAACCAATCCATGAAAATCAACAGATTGATGATGGTGGGAAGATAGGAGTGGCTAAGATTGTTTGAATTTACCACTACCCGTGACCAAGAATTGTTTCTTGCCACCCTGATGATTCTTGAGTTTTGATCTGAGCCTTCCAAACTTTCTGGATGCCCCAATTGATTTGCATGGTTGGTTTGGGGTGGATGAGAAGAAGGAAGCAGAGGATGATGATGATGATGAGTGATGAGCGACACGCAACAATGAGGATCAGGATGAGCAACACGCAACAATGAGGATGAGGATGAGCAACGCGCGACAATGAGGATGAGGATGAGCAACGCGCAACAATGAGGATGAGGATGAGCAAAGCGCAACAATGAGGATGAGGATGAGCAACGCGAGACGTTGAGGATGAGGATGAGCAACGCGCAACAATGAGGATGAGGAGGAGAAACGCGACTAGGACAGTTTTTTTTTTTTAAAAAAAAATTTTGAATTCTTTTCCCAAGGTTTCCCAAATGGTTCACCAAATCTCTCCCCAACTGAAAGACGGTCCCTAGTCTGCATCATAATTTTGAAAACATGAAAAAGAAAAAAAAGAAAATAATTGGCTGTTTCTTGATCCTCTAAAAAAAAAATGTTGAAACCCACCTTAATCCGTCAAAAAGAGCCTCAATGTGGAGAAGTCAAAATAAAAGGCATCCCAGGTGCTCACGTATGTGGCATAATGTAGAGTTTTTACAACAAAATGCAGCAGAAGCCCCTGGTGGTGCACAATTGGGAGGACTTACTTTGAACCCAAATCGCCCCACAACAATAAAATCTATTAACTTGATCAGCAGAGAACTTTCTAGCCAACTGAGTATCATCCAGTTCTTTCAAAACATAAGATCCACCTCTAACTTGACAAACCACTCTATAAGGACCATTCCAACAATTCAAAAAAAGTTTTCCCCACTGAGTCTCAAAAGATTGATTATAAGCCAATACCAGATCACCAGGGTTTAAAGGATCTCTGATTTGATTTAGATGTTTATCTTCCCAATACTGAACTGATTTTGCTCTTGATTCCATCATCTTCTGATAAGCTTTGTTACAAATATCTTCACTCCGCTCCAGTTGCTTTGATCTGGCAACTGAAGGTCAGTAGTTGAAGAAACTTTTTCCCAAGATATGCCCAAGAGAGACTCCATTTAAAGATCAAGAGGAACAAAAGCCCTTTGACCAAAGATGATTTCATAAGGAGAGTAGCCTGTGGTTCTCTTGGTGGAAATTTGATCAGAGAAGAGGAACAAGGGGAGAAACTTTTTACAATTCTTGCCACTTTTGCCAGCCATTTTAACCAGAGCAGCCTTCAAGGGAGCATGTCCTCTTTCCACCATGCCTTGTCCTTCAGGATAATATGGAGTAGTAACTCTATGTTGTCCAGGGAGCAATAGGATCATTCAGGAAGTTTTCCACCAAATTCTGAGCCACTATCAGTAGAATAAGATTGAGCCAAACCATAACGCATTGTCCAATTCTCATGAAGGAAAGCTTCCACCAATTCAATGAGGTACATAGCCCCACATTCCGTGATATGAACCACATCCATAGAAACCCTTACCAAGACAGTGGACTCCCCAGTAGGATATCAAATTTCAGCTGGACGCCTAAGATCACGTTTTTGACAAACTTCACAACTCTTGCACCATTGAGAGACAGATTTCTTTGGAGATGGCCACCAGAACCGTTTAGATAATCATCAATAAGTTTTGGCTTCCCCACGATGACCAAGGCCCTCATGAAGACTTTAAAGGATTGAATCTTTCTTAGCCGGGATAGTAACCACAACAAGCGCACAAGGAGTTCCTCTTTTCATAAGCCTAGAACCTTGGACAAACAAACTAGAGGAATTTCTTTTAAGGGATCAAAATTCTTTGGCAGAGAGATCAGGGGGTCTTTGGAGAGTTGAAAGGTACTGCTCTAACTTAAGCCAAAAACCTTTTTGGAAACCAGAGTAATCTTGGGAGGAGAAAGCAAAAACAGGGCCAACCAAAGGTTCTTCCTCATTGAAATCCATTCCAACATCCGATTCATTGTCTCCAATAGGTCTTCTAGATAAACCATCAGCCATAGTAAAGGATTTCCCAGGCCTATGAACAATATCAAATGAGAAAAGCTGGATAAAAGCTACCCAGAAAGTTATTGGAGCATTTGAAAAACTGGGAGAATTGATCATTTCCACAATGGATCAGGCATCAACTTGCATTTCAAAATGTTGTCCCCAGAGTACTGTTTGGATTTTCTTCAGCATTCTGGCCACACCACAGAGTTCCTGTTTGGGCTGAGAGTATCTAGATTCCATATCCGAAAATAGAAAAGATTCATAAAGAACAGGGTGGTCCAAATCATTTTCATCTTCCTGAGTAAGGACAGCCCAAACAGATTGATAACTAGAGTCAACAGCCAATTTTATTTTGCCAGCTCCAGGCCCATAAGAAATCTTTTTCAAAACTATGTCATTGCCAAAAATAGGTTTGAGCAAATGAAATGATCATTTGCAATCTTGGGTCCAAATCAATTCAGCTTCCTTTCTGGTTAGACAACGCAAGGGTTCACAGATTTTGGATAGAGAGGGAATGAAGATCCTGACATAAGTTACAACACCTAGGAAACCTCTTACTTCAGTTTGATTTATTGGAGTAGGCCAGGAGATGATTTTGTTGACTTTAGAGGGTGCCATCCTTCTTCCTTCCTTGCAGACTATATGACCAACAATTTCCAAGGCAGGGACACAGGCAGCAAGTTTTGATCCAGAGACAGTAAGGCCAGATTCCTTGATTCAAAACAAAATCCTTAACACGATAGTAGCATACTCCCAGATAAATTGTCAAATACCTGAGTGCCAAGGTCAGAGCTCATTATCATAGTCAGAAACTGGACCCTTAATCCCACCATCATCAATAAAGATACCAGCATGATCAGTGATTTCATCTTGGAGGATCCACATCATCTGAGCCTGATAGACTGCAACGGAGTTGGTGGCACCTTGAGGAAATCGAGTCAGTTGAAATCAACCAAGAGGAGAATTGAAAGTAGTGAGAGGGCGAGAAATAGGATGCAAGGATTGTGGGTCATAACCCCCCATGATGTCTCCTAGACCATAACAGGCTCCCTTAGAGAAGGATTAAACAAATTATTCAGTGGCAGGAGGAACACCAGAGTCCTTAATAGTAAATTTATTGAGAGGTTGGAGATCATGAAATACTCTAAGTTTACCATTACTCTTTAGAAAACAGAAAACAGGGCTACAGTAACTGGAGGTTGACTGTTCATATAGACCGGTACGGACTTGTTTGCGGACCAACTTGATGAATTTGTCAACTTTTGCAGCATGAATAGGGATCTTTTTCTTTTGCCAAGGATCATGTTCAACTAAAGGGATGATATAAGGGAGACCATAGGATTCTTTCAAGAGACCTCTCTCTTCTTCAAAGAATGCAATAGATTTTTCCCTTAGAGATAAGATATTTTTAATCAAATTTAACTCATCAGGTAAAAGCCATCCATCTGGACCAAAGTTGACCACCTTCAATTGTTCTTCAGTGACAAGACCACAAGGTACAAAGGGGCCAGTAAGAGAGTGAGATAGACCACAATAAAAATCACAAGATAGAGGAGGATGCATGAGAGGAGGATTGAGATTGAGAGGCATAGGTTGGTTGACAGTCTGGACCTTTTTTGCAACTGGCTTATACTTAGTGGCAAAAGAGAGCAGTTCTTGTTTCTTCCAAGCATTCACCAGCAAGACCTGAGTACAAAAACTGAGACCAGATTCCAACATCCTCCAAGTTTGATGTTCCATAAAATTTTCAAAAGGTGCCTTTTTCATAAAAGAGGATCCAAAAGATAATGCTTTAGTCACATGTGTGGCACAAGGTAGGGTTTCAAAAACTATAGTAGAAGAATGCCCTGTTGATGCACAATTGGGAGGACTTAATTTTACCCCCAAGTGCCTCCACTGGAGCCCATACTCCTCCATAGCAAAACCATTAAGAAAAAAATTGAGATCAGGATCTAGTTTATACTCATTGCGGAGAATGGAACCAGAGCTAGAGGAAGATTGATCAGTGATAACAGTACAAGGAAAAGAAGAAACAACAGAACTAGAGAGAAGAGAAATATTTTTGGAATGTTGTGTTTTAACATGTTTTTGATTTTGGACCTTTTTGAAATCAGAAGGAAAAGAAGAAAGAGATGAAAAGGATGAAAAATTTGCCTCAGAGATAGAATTTGGCCCTGTAGTTGAAGTCTGAGGCTTAGAAGAACTACAACTATTAGTATTACCAACTATTCTTCTAAAAAATGAGAGGAGTTAGAAGAGTCCTTCTGCTTCCCCTTCAGAACCGATTTAGGTGAAAAACCACTGAAATCTCTTTCCCAACAACAAGAATCCAAAGAACAGAGAGGAACTTCAATCTTCCTACCATCAGCATCAGGAAGAAGAATTCTCTCCCCAACTTGATCAGAAAACATCAGGGTGGCTCCAAAGTCTATTAAGAAAGGATGACCCAAAATCATAGGACCTTCCAAAGTATTGATCCAAAAGTGACAGGTTCCAACAATATTTTGACCAATTCAAACCGGCACATCCTCAGCAATACCCACCAACTCACAATATTGATTCCCAATTCCATAAAAAGCAGAGTTGAAGCTGACCCTTGGACTGAGATTGAGCTTGCAGGCCATTGCATCCAAAATTAAGTTTAGTTGGGACCCAGAATTGACAAGTAGAGAAACCATTTTGGATGAGTCACCTAAAGAGCATCATAAAAATCCAAGAGGACAAGAATAAAGATTTGAATCAGAAGGAGGATCTGTTCCACCAGAGTCTTCCATCAAGGTCCCAGAGGAAACTTTCAATTCATCAGGACCAATCTCCACACGTCGCTGAGAATGTCAGCCTGCTACTTAGCACAGAGCAACCTGACAAAGCAACAACAATATTAACAAAATTAAAAAAGAAAAAAAAATTAAAAAATAAAATAAAGGAGTAGGAAATCCATAAATATTATTGCAGAAATGCATTCCCCACCCAAAATAAGGTAGGGTCACTCACTGACCCCACCCTTGAATTCTTACTCCTTATATTTTTTAATTAATTTAATATAAAATGGTAAATGACCACGGCACCAGTATTGCACCTTTTGGCCATTTTAATATTTCACATGATATGTCATGTATAGGTTTCACACCTAAATTTCAGTTGAATTCCAGGTGTTGTGTGTAGTTTAGGAGTTACACGAGGAATTGTGTTTTGTCACAATTCTCGCACGCAGCCCCGCGTCCCTACAGCGCTGGTCTCCCACGTACGCAAACTCCCGCACGCAGCCCCGTGTCCCCACAGCGCTGGACTCCCCCGTACGCCAACTCCCACACGCAGCCCCGCATCCCTACAGCGCTGAACTCCCGCGCAGTTGATCCCTCCCGCGTGCAAGTAATCCCGTGACCTAGTCAAGCGCGCAGTGGATCAGTCCCCCGCGCGCATCTGAGCAGCGGAACAGTCCCTGCGCGCATCTGAATAGACTGATCCCTGCGCCTAGCCTGCAGTGATCAGTCTGACAGCCAGGTACCGCTCAGAGGAGCTACAACATAGTAGGATCTACACTACATATGTAAAGCTACCACACAAGCATAGATCGTAGTTTAAAAACCTTAAAAGTCAATTAAAATTAGTTATTAACTAATTTTTAGTATTTTTTATGAATTAAATAAAGATACAGACTCACCACGGCATGAGCTGATCAGAACCTTCAAAGACCACGAACCTACACAAGGAGTGGTCGTAAAAATTATTAAAAATTTCATACAGGATCAGCAGATGATGGAGAATCAATAAACATCCACTTCTGCTCACTTTGGACCAGTACTTACAGTACAAATTGAGGATCAGTGCAGGATCAGCAAAATGACTAATCTATTGATTAACAGATCCTGCAGCTAAAAAGGAGCTGTTCCTTGAAAGATCTAAGGCCAGCAGGCTAACAGCACCTTGGGGACGTGCCAATCTTGCCCTGACTGCCCCCCTAGCCTCATCCCATGGCTAATACCCCTTCTAGAGGCCCTCAAGCACCAAAAAAGGAATATTTAAATAGGCTCCTTTTGCCCTTCTGTTCCCAATCATCCATCAGTTATCAGAAATATTATTATTATCAATCAGAAATTGTGTCATTTTTAGTCAAGTGCTTATCAAGAAGAAAGCAAGTGATTTATGATCTAGTCTGAAGTTTTATTATTATTATTTTCTAAATAACTATCAACAACCAGAAGTTTGAACCAGCCACCAACCCCATCTGTTCTGAAGCTTCTTACCTGAATCTTTGCAGGATTTCTGTGGATTACTTCCCAAGTAAGTTTTTCCCTTCCTCCTCTGGGTTTGTGTGCTGTTTTGCCCGCCCAAATCATTGAATAAGGCCTTATAAGGCACCCATCTTCATTCCAAGGTTATAAACTGCCTAAGGAGGCCCCTTGAGGAGAGGTTGACAAGTCTGTGAAGACCCCCAGTAGTATATTACTGTGGCCCCTCTTTTTATATTATATTTAAAATATTTATAACCATACCAATTAAACCTTGCACTTGCTCTTACCATATTATTATTGGAGCTGTAAAGTGTTTATTCTTTGGAATATTATTGCTCCAAATTCTTTTATCACTCTTTGTAGCTAAAGGACTGCAAGGTTCCTGGTATCAGAGAGCTGACAGAGAAACCAATTTCTTCATGCCCTCAGCCACAGATGGTGAGATGGAAAGGAGTTCAGCCACAGATAGATCAGGGATTTTAAGATCAGATATTTTATTGAATACACCTTCAACAGCTTTGGGGTGGTCTTTGCAAATTCCCCTTTCGAATTGAACGAGGAGATAAAGAATTGAAGTTGATAAGCCATGTCATATTCACTAGCACCGTCCAATTCAGCAGCCATCTCTCAGGAATCCAGGAACCGTTCAACATTTGTATTGTCAAAGCATAAGTTCTTGTTCTGATGTTTTATCTTGATCATCTTGGCCCAAAAAGAGGTAGAGGGGGTAACGATAGATTCCATTTCAACAAAAGATTTCCTAAGGGATCCAAAGAAAAGATTTCCAAAGTGGCTCACAACTGTGGCAAGCGTAGGGTTTACAAAAAATGACTAGGATCAAACCCCTTGATGGTGCACAATTGGGATGACTTACTTCTGGAACAAGTTGCCTCCACAGATCAGATCTAGATGATAACAGAAACACAGAAAAAAAAGAAACAGAGAAAAAGAGAAAAAGAGAAAAAGAGAAAAAGAGAAAAAGATTGGCTTTCAAAGTTAATTCCACAAATTTGGGACTATAAATCCCAACCTTGCTGGTTTGATCCCAGCCTGGGGGACCAGATGTAAGATTCCAGAAGGTGCTAGGCCGTGGCAGTTCTGTGGAGGGAAAAGGTGCTGTTCAGGCTGCCCTCCTGAGTGTTACAAAAATATTTAAATGTAACCAAGATCAAAGTCCAGAACCTGGTAAACGGGGGACCAAATGTAAGACTCCAGACGGTGCTAGGCCGTGGCATTTCTGTGGAAAGGAAAGGTGCTGTTTAGGCTGCCCCCCTGAGTGTTACAAATATATTTAAATTTAACCAAGATCAAAGTCCAGAACCCGGTAAACGCGGGACCAAATGTAATAGGATAAAGATTATAGTAGTCGGTAGCTGGGAGACAACACTATCTGAGGAAAGATGATTTTGGGGAAAACTTGAATAGAAGGAGTCAAGAATTGTTCAGAGTTCAACAAGACAAGGCAATTGTGAGTGAAAACGCCCACAAGCTAATAGCTCTGGTCGTCAGCAGGAGCTTAGGAAAGATAACCTCCATCCAAAATAACCTCCAGGTTCTCAATGAACCTGCCCAACTCTCCGCAATCAAGCGCTTGAAGGGTACCAGATAAATGTGGGTGGCTGCACAAGACAAAGCTAATTGTTTGAAGAAGCTCTAGAAGCAAAACAATAACTGATTCAAACAAGAATAACCCAACACTTCTCAAGGGACTAAAGAGTAGCGTGGCGGAATTCAACTTCAAAAGAGATGAAGGGAGTTTTAACACTCCAGGTTTTTTAAGCTTAATAAAAACTCTTCAGTCAAACTTGACTGGGTCTAGAAAGATAATCAAAGGATGATCAGGACCACTATGGTTGGATAAAAGGATCAGGAGCCGTTTAACACAGTCAAGAATTTAATTAGTCAAATTCTTGTTCAACCAGCAAAGCTATTGGTTGGTGATAAGGATCAAGGATCAAGGGTTTTGAGTATGGAGGCTCAAGGATCAAGGGGCAATCATAGATATACCCAAATTTTTTGTCTCAGATAAAGGGGAATGAAGACCCCATGGATGATGTCTTTCAAGAGGATACTGATGATGTTAGGATACAATGTGCTGATCTGATGTGCTATAGGATGTGCTGATTCTCCCCCAAAAGGCAGGGAAGAGCCCCTCCTTATATGTGAAGGAGGCCCTGTTAGACTATGTACAAGGGATACTACAAATGGAGCGGAAAAAGAAAGAAAGAATTTTTTTTTTGATTTTCAGATTTTTAGGTGATCAGAAAAATTTGATCACGCAGGCCAGTGGAAATCCACACTGCCTGACCCGGGTGGGATCCTTCTCATCCCTTCACCATATTTTGAATCCGTCTGTGGAGGGGCGTGCGCAACAACACCGGAATCACCTACCCCTCAGCCAAAGGCGGAAGGGGTGGGAAAGGAAAACGGATCAGACCGCCCGCGGGTTTCCACGGGCGGTAGTTGACACTCTCCACCCCCCCCCCGGAAGTGGAAGGGGGTGGGAGAGTCCCAGGAAGGGTGATGGATTGGTTGGGGAGTGGCTGGGGGATCAGATGGGGAATTAATTTTGGCCTTGAGTTGGATGATTTGATGACGCTCAACCAATCAATGACAATAAATGGATTGATGATGGTGGGAAGATAGGAGTGGCTAAGATTGTTTGAATTGACCACTACCGGTGAACGAGAATTGTTTCTTGGAACCCTTATGAGGCTTGAGTTTTGATCTGAGCCTTCTAAACTTTTTGGATGCCCCGATTGATTTCCATGGTTGGTTTGGGGTGGATGAGAAGAAGGAAGCAGAGGATGATGATCATGATCAGTGATGAGCAACACGCAACAATGAGGATGAGGATGAGCAACTTGCAACGATGAGGATGAGGATGAGCAACGCGCAACAATGAGGATGAGCACAAGCAACGCGCGACAATGAGGATGAGGATGAGCGAGGCGTGAAAATGAGAATGAGGATGAGCAACGCGCAACATTGAGGATGAGGATAAGCAACGCGGGACAATGAGGATGAGGAGGAGCGACGCGACTAGGACAGTTTTTTTTTTAAATTTTTGAATTATTTTCCCAAGGTGTCCCAAATGGTTCACCGCCCCGGCTTATAATCAGAGGAAAAAGATAGAAATCCTTGCTCCTCCAAGCATTTATCAGCAAGAACTGACTTCAAAAGCTGAGACAAAGTTCCAACATATTCCAAGTTTGTCGTTCCTCCAAATCCTCAAAAGGCGCCTTTTACATAAAAGAGGATCCAAAAGATGACACATTGCTCACATGTGTGGCACAGGGTAGCTTTTTGAAAATGACAGTAGTAGAAGCCCCTGATGGTGCACAATTGGGAGGACTTACTTTCACCCCAAATTGCCTCCACCTAAGGCCATTCTCCTTCATACCAAAACTGCAAAGAAGAGAATCAAGATTGGGATCTAGTTTAGGCTTATTGCCAATATTCATAAATGGAATAGGAGAAGAATGATCAGGCTGAAAATAACAAGGAAAAGAAGAGAAAAAAGATCCAGGGAGAGAAGAAATTATTTAGGATTTTCGGATTTTTCAGGTTTTTGATTTTTAATCTTATTTGGATGAGGAGGAAATGATGAGGAAAAAGGAAAATATTCCTCTGAGACAGAGGTCAATCCTTGAGATAAAGTCTGAGGCTGGGAAGAACTACAACTATTAGTGGGACCAACTAATCCAATAAAAAACAAGAATGAGAGGGAGAAGAGGTGTCATTCTGTTTTCCTTTCAGAACCAATTTAGGAGGATGACCAGGAAAATCTTGTTCCCAACAACTGGAATCCAAGACGAAAAGGGGGACTTCAATCTTCCTTCCATCAGAATCAGGGAGCAGAATTCTCTCCCCTACTTGATCAGAAAACATTAGGGTTGTACAAAAATCCATTAAGAAAGGCCTTCCCAAGATCAGAGGTACATTCAAATGAGTAATCCAGAAATGACCGGTTACAACAAAATTTTGACCAATTTGAACTTGGACATCCTCACCAATACCAACTAATTTGCATGACTAATTCCCTATACCATATACTGAAGAGTTAAAGCTGACCCTTGGGCTGAGTTTGAGTTTACAGGTCATGGCATCCAAAATCAAATTGAGCTGGGAACCAGAATCCTTAAGAAGAGAAACCGTTTTAGCAGAGTCACCAAGATAGAAGGAGAGAAAACCAAGAGAGCAGGAATACAAGTTGGCATCTGAAGAGGGATCTGTTCCACCAGATTCCTCCATCAAAGTAACGGAAGAAACTTTTAATTTGTCAAAACAAATCTCCACACGTCAAAGAGAAACCCATTTCTTCATCCCTTCAGCCACAGATGGACAGATTTACAGTAGTTTAGCCACAGACAGGTCAGGAATTTTAAGATCAGAGATTTTCCTTAATACTCCTTCCACAGCATTGGGGTGATCCTTGGAAATTCCCCTCTTGAATCAAACTTTGGGCTGGGTGAAGGGAGAATGATCATGTTGAGCAGGTACTGGAACAGAATCAGAAGGTTGAGGAGTTTGAACAGATTGAACAGGAGGAGGGTCAGAGTGGTCCTGGAACCTTTCCATAAGTGGTTCCCTTTCCACTTTGATTTCTTTCACATCAGAGGAAAGGTGCTCAGGTAAGGATTGATGTTTGAAGGGTTTTTGAAGGATTAAAGATGGAACTGGAGGAGACTTGTGATTTTTTGGGCTCTTCATGGCGTTTTGTACCTGGATCAGACGGATAAGTGCCAGAGAAGCTGGAAGAAGTGACAGCTGGAAGATAACAAGGTTGTAGAGCGCCACAGGATGATCAAAAATTCAATGAGACCAAAGATGACTTCTTGGGAGTTGGTGGTTGATAAGAGGCCACCACATGACGGATTGGATAAGACAAATCAAAAGGGATCAAAGCACCATTAGGAAGAAAGATATTTTTTCCCTTCTTCTCCACAAATTTTTCCTCCTTGTCCTTCTGGAGTACAGGAAATCTCCCAGTACCATGGCCTTCCCTATGAAAGTAATAGCAGACTAGAGTGGTTTTAGCAAAAGAGTTAGAAGGTTTAGGATTATCTAAAGAAGAAATTTTCTGTCTATCTTGCTTTCAAAGGCCTGAAGTAATTTAGTGATCTCATCTGGGGTAGCAGTTTCCTTATTGGCCTGGGGATTTTGTTTAGTTCTACAATTTTGGAGCATGTACTGGTTCAGTGACTCTAGTTTTTTTCAAAATTGAGAGATGTTTGACCTTTCATCACTTTATCCACTGCACTCCTTAGGACCAGAAAAACAGAGAGCTTGAGCCAATCATCTCTAGTAGTAATTATAGATCCAGATTAAACTGATTCATCATTAATCCTTTCCTGAACTCCTGGAGAAAAATACTGGAAAAACCAAACTCAAATTTTGGCACCGTGTCAATGTGATTGTTTCTGATGAGGTAAGACTGAATAGGATCCAAATACTTTCTAAAAGACTGATAATCAGAGGCTGAAGAGACACCAACATTGGGTATCCATTGAGAAACCAGAGAATCCAAGTCCTGTAAGGTAAACCTAGCCACATCAACTTTTCCCCAATAAGACAACATAGCCTCCTTCAAGAGCACCCAGTCATGAGTTTTGAATCCATCAAAAAATTCAATCAATTTCATAACTTCATCAGAGGAGATTAAAAATTGTAACTGATAAGCCATATAATGTTTTCTTGAACCATCCACTGCAGCATCCATCTCATAGGAGTCCAAGAATTGTGTGCAATTTGTTCCATTGAAGCCTAAGTTCTTGTTTTGAGGCTTGATCTTGACCATCTTGACCCAAACAGAGGAAGAGGAGGTACAAGTAGATTCCATTTTGAAGAGCAGAGTTCCTAAGAGATCTAAAGAGAAGAATTCCAAAGTGGCTCACAGGTGTGGCAAGAGTAGAGTTTCACAAAAAAAAAGTATCTTGCCCAGATGGTGCACAATTGGCAGGACTTACTTCTGGAACAAGTTGCCTCCACAGATCATATCTGGATTACAAAAGAAAAAAGAAAAAAAAGAAAAAAAGATTGGATTGGATTTTGGAGTTGATTCTTCAAGTTTGAGACTGTAAATCACCAGGTTTGTGGTTCAATCCTGGCCTGGGAGACCATATGTAAGACTCCAAATGTTGCTAGTTGATTCCAGATCTGTGGAGGGGAAAGTTTTTGTTTAGGCTGCCCTCCTGAGTATTAAAAAAATATTTAAATGTAACCAACACCAAGGTCCAGAACGTTTTAAGTGATGAATCAAGTATTAAAGGATTAAGTTTGATAATAGTTGGTACTAATGGAACAGCACTATCTGAGGCAAGATTATGGGGGAGATATTTGAACAAAATAAGTTAAAGTTTGTTTAAATTTCAAAATAAAAAAGCTGTTCTAATTGAACAACACCCACAAGCTAATAACTCTGGTTGTCAGCAAAAAAATCAGGGCTGATCAACTAAAACCTCAACCAACCTCCTGGTTCCCAATGAACCCTCCCAACTCTCCCCAATCAAGCGCTTGAAGTGTACCAGTTAACTGAGCACAATGTTTTGAGCAGCTCTAACAGCAAACAGTAACTGATTTGAACAGGGATAACCTCAACACTTTTCTTAACACTCCAGATTTTAAGCTTAATAAAACCTCTTCAATCAAACGTGATTGTCTCCAGAAAGATTATCAAGGAAGGATCAAGACCAGTATGGTCAGATAAAGGGATCAAAGAGCAGTATAACATACTCAAGGATTCCAACAGACAGAATTCTCTTCAACCAGATAGGCTATTGATTGGTAATAAGGATCAGGCCACAGAGGGGAAAGGACTAAGGATCAAAGGATCAAGGGGCAATCATAGATATACCCAGGATAAGGATGAGGATCAATTACTGACAATAATTTGGGGGGCATACACACAAACTCCCAAGGATGATTGGAAAAAGGTAGGGGAGAGCCCCTCCTTTTATGGTCCATGTGTCCCTGTTGACTATGTACAAGAGATGACAAATATGGAGAAGAATAAAAGAAAAACAATAAAAAAATCATTTGATCATGAGAAAACAGAGGAAAAAATGCAGAAAGAAGTAAAAAAATAAAAAAAACCATCTAAAAAAACAACTGAAATGATGAAAAAAAAAAATAGATCAGCAGGAGCAGAAAGACACAAGCCCATGCCAATGATGGGCATGGGCAGGAGAGTAGCAGCGAAGGGGCTTCGCAATAGGCCATGATGGGCCTGGAGAACAGCCGTGGGCGGAGCAGCAGAGACCCGCACAGGAAACCAATGAGCCACGCAGGAGAACAGTGAGCTAGGGGGGATGAGAGAAGCCAAGGGGGTCTCAAAGGGATTTTTCAAATCCAGAACAGGCCAAAACAGAGAGGAAGCAGGCTAGTAAGATTGAGACTAAGATTGGATCTTGAGAAATACCGCTTGCACAATCAAGGCAGGGCTTATACCAGTCCTAAGAATCTTGAGTTGCAAGGTGAGCAAGGTTGGAAGCTTTCGTCTCTGTTGCTGTTGACAACAATGGGCAACAAAATCAGGATTGGGGGGGTCAAATTGGATTAAGGTGGAGCCTGAGGGGCTCACCATTGTTGTTGTCAACAAAAATAGCAAGCAGCCAGTCAAAAGACTGAATGATTAGAATTGAGGGTTCTGGCCAACCATCTTTGGAGGGTCAGCCGCGGGTGGTAATTTCCTTGCTTTGTAAGGGGGGGGTCCTTGGGGGATCACTTGCTGGTTTGAGTGCCATTTTTGTTTTTGGAAGCGCCAAAAGGAGGGAGGGGCCAAGGTGATTTCAATGGGTGATCAATTGTCCAACCGGCTCATCCTTGGAGGATCAGTCAAATGATAAAAGATGTAGGTATGGGAGGGGATTGGATGCGGAAAAAGATGGTATCCTGGTAGTCTTTGTACAATCCTGGTGATGCTGCCTGGGTGCAATTGCAAATGCCAGTGTGAGAGATTGGCAAGATTGAGCCCAGCAGGTCTTCACCCATGCATTTGGGAAAACAAAGGGCCAAAGCAAAAAGGACAGGGATTAAATGCAAGGCCTGGGAAGTTGGACACCCCAGGGACCCATCCCTAAACAACTGGGAGATGGAAAAGCTTGAGGGTCTCTGGGCTGAAGGGAACTGATTCAGAAAAAGGAATTCCAATTTTTTTTTTGATGATGATGAATGATAGCCATAAAAGAATCCTAAAGTTTTTTTTGAAATTTTCTGCAGTGGTCCTGAGTGAAGAGTTGAAGAATGACTATATTGCCATGAGGGATGAAAAGGTAATAGTAGGCTATGGAGGAGCATGATGAGGAGGAATAATAAGGCTACAAAGAGCCAATAGAGAAGGGATAATTCTTGTATAGTCAAGAGGAACTGATCTGATGAGGAGGAAGGCGCACTCCAGTATTGTTGACTGGTAATCAGATGGTTTCTCATTCATGGTCCAAGGGAAGGACCAGTATTTATGGACAACTAGAGAACCCCCAAAAGGGGACTAAGACAGCAGGTTAGTGACAACTCGAGAGCCCCAGAGGGGGCCTGAGACATTAGTAGTTATTTAATGGAAAAAGTAAGTTGGAGATAAAGGTAACTAAATTTGTTAGTTACAGAATATGAACAGAAAAAGACAACACACCACCTTAACTGACAAATTAAGGAACCAATTTTAGACCAATCAACATTTCAGAGATTCATGAGAATATGAGAAAAGAACATGAGAATGAGAGATATGAGATTTGAGAAAGGATGACAAGACACCACCTTGTCAGCATATGAGATGGTGAATGAAAGCCTATTTTAAGAGGAGAAACTAGGACCTCAGGCATAGTTGCCTAGCATGATGGAGAGGATGATATTATGATAATGATGATAGATGAGGGTAATGGTAATGGTAAAGCTAATGATGATAGATGAGGGTAATGGTGATGGAATGGTGATGGTGATGGTGATGGTGATGGTGATGGTGATGGTGATGGTGATGTTGATGGTGATAATGATGAAATGGATTGGTAGCAGTTGTTGAATAATGGTGGGTGATGATTTTCTTGAATTATAATGAGTGTGATTGTAGTAATGAAAGAGGGTGGATAATAGAAAGGTATATACAGATAGTATTGAACAAAAGAATGGGAGGATTCCAACACACCAGCCTGTTCAATACTAGATGGGAGGAATGTTAATGTGTTGTTGGAGTTGAATTGAATGTTGTTGATGGTGTTGGGAGTTGATTGTTGGTATTGTTGATGGTTGAAGTGATGGTTGAATTGGATGGATGGTGGAGGTATGTAGGAGTGAATGATGGGATGATTGATTTGGATGTTGATGGAGATTGGATGGAAAAGGATGATGGAGGTATTGATGATGTAGCAGGTGGAGCGGAGGAGATGTATGGGAGCAAGCAAGCGGTTAAGATGGAGCGGAGCCAGCAAGTGGTGATGTAGCGTGTGGAGCGGATGAGATGGAGCGGAGCAAGCGAGTGGTGATGTAGCGTGTGGAGCGGAGGAGATGGATGGGAGTAAGTGAGCGGTTAAGATGGAGCGGAGCGAGCAAGTGGTGATGTATCGTGTGGAGCGGATGAGATGGAGGAGAGCGAGTGAGAGGTTGAGATGGAGCAATGAAGGGATGTGGGGATGAGGAAGGTGACAGGACAGGCCAAATGAATGGACAACCACTTGGTTGATGAAGGTAATGCTTGTAGTAGGCTGTATTGGTTGATGAGAGGAGCAATTAATGGATGAGGTGGGGCTTGATGATGATGAGCGGGGATGGTGAATGGAGCAGTAGGAGAAGTCAAGGACAAAGCGCAAGAACCTCGCACATGTTGAGAGGCTGGGAGGCAGTTGATGTTGCAGGCAAGGTTAAAGAGCAATCGGGGTTGCGGGATGATTACAAGCAAGGGCTGATGGGATGGAAGCAAAATTGCGTGAGATGTTGGAGGTGGGTAGCAAAAGGGAGGCAATTGAAGTCGCTTTTGAAGTTGTGAAATGATTGCAGGCGAGGCTGCTAGACATTGGAGATATTGGATGTAGGAGAGAAAATTTTGAAGCAAGCAAGGTCGCCATCAAGGTGCAAGCGAGATTGCGCAAGGTTGAAGTGGAGATATTGAATAGCGACCAAGATTGCAAGTGAGGTTGAAAAGCAATTGAGGTCACCATTGTGGTCGCCATCAAGGCAGCAAGAGAGGGAGTGGACAAGCGAGGAGGAGTGCGGGACAAACAATTTTGCAATCAAGGTGAAGGAGAATGTTGCAAGAGCGAGGTTGAAAGACGATGAGAGGCAAAAGCAAGCGAGATGGGGATGATGGATGAGGATTTAGAGGGAGGATGGAAGTGCTGGCTTGGGTCATCCATGATCTGGGCTTGTCATTGAGGGAGACCCAAAGGTTGGAGAATGAGTGATTGAGGTGGAGGAATAGGAAGGACTGGAAGGTAGATCTTGAACAAAGGAGAGTGAATGGAATTGATTGGATGGGGAAAACATTTGCTGTGGCGGAATGAGACAAGATTTGTTGGATGGCGGGAGAGGAGCGAGGGCATTCAAACCCTCGGAGAATTTCTTGAGCAAGCTCTCGAAACTCTGAGAGGGTGAGGTCAAGCAGGGATGAAGCTTGGGTGATTTGGATGGGGATTGGAGACGATGGCTTGGGGCAAGGGGAGATGGTGAGGAGGAAAAGGATGGATTGAGTAATGGGAGGTGGGAGTTCCTTGATCTGGTGCCCAACATCTTGTCGTCCTCATCCTCATCTTTGTCCAAGTAGAGCTGAGGTTGGTTGGACAAGAACGTTCCAGAGAGCTTGCCATTGTGCCGGCCAGAGTGCATGTCAACCGTGTACCACACCCATTTGGGGGCCAATCTGAATCAATCTTGGGATGAGGATGGGAGGTGGATTCAGTGGGATGGGGAGAGGACTGCCTGGAGGTTGAGTGGGATGGAATTGAGGATGAAATGTCTTGTTCAAAGAGGCGATTGATGAATGATGAGGATTTGAGCAATGGATGGGATGCAATTTGTGATGGAATCACGTAGGAGAGGATGATGGGAGAAAGTTGAAGGAGAGCAGGATAGTAGAGGAATTGGATCCAGGATTTCCACAGTCCGGTGGGATGAGACTATTTGAGAATCAGTGAGAGTTGGGAGAGTGCTCAAATTGGAGGAGGATTGATAGGAAAAGTTTAAACGGAGATGGAGAGGTGTATAGGACCGATAAGATTGGAGGAAAAGCAACCACTTGGAACAATGAAGTTGACTGGATGGCTTGGTTGGATGAGTTTTGGCTTTTAACCGTGAAGAGTTGAAGAATGACTATATTTCCATGAGGGATGAAAAGGTAATATTAGGTTATGGAGGAGCCTGATGAGGAGGAATAATAAGGCTACAAAGAGCCAATAGAGAAGGGATAATTCTTGTATAGTCAAGAGGAACTGATCTGATGAGGAGGAAGGAGCACTCTGGTATTGTTGACTGGTAATCAGATGGTTTCTCATTCATGGTCCAAGGGAGGTAAAATGATTTTATTGAAAAAAGACCTAACACAAGACTGAAGACTGAGGAGACCAACTTGATGAGCACAAATATCATGAGGAGAGTTAATGAAATGAAAACATTAACAACAAACAAGATAAGACTGCACTCAACGAGCAGACATTTGAGAGATGGGAGGAGATGATCTGAGGAATATTTGTGGGTTGAGATGCAGAGGCTGAAGCAGAGGCTGATAGATTCTAGCATGAGTGAGTGCGTCAAATATGAGAAAGAAATTAAAGGTGATGAATTTCACCAGGCAATTATTGATGCATGTTGAACGTGTGGGTGGTGTGTCTTGAGCAAAGGGCAGAAGAATGATCTTGAGATATGGAGCACGCAATGTATATGATGTGAAAGAATAAGAGCAAAGAAGAAACTGGATGAACAAAAGAGACGTGGAATCTAGGGATGAGTGGAAGGATGAATGATCCAGTGAAGATTATGAAGTAACCCCATGTCGAGTTGAATGGTCAGATAGACCTCCATCAGATGGGCTACTCTAAGTGCGCGGTTTGCAGCCGCAGTAGGTTTCCCTGATCCACTGAAAGTTGGGCTCACCCGCGCCCGCGTGCATGGAATAACTCAACAGAAGGACCAGTATTTATGGACAACTAGAGAAACCCCAAAAGGGGCCTAACACAGCAGGTTAGTGAAAACTAGAGAGCCCCAGAGGGGGCCTGAGACATGAGTAGTTATTTAATGGAAAAAGTAAGTTGGAGATAAAGGTAACTAAATTTGTTAGTTACAGAATATGAACAGAAAAAGAAAACACTGAGGTGCCCAGATTTGATCACCACACCAAAGACCTGGTTGGGCTGGCTCCATTCTTGGGTCTCCAATGTCTGAGTGGGCCTCAATGAGCGCACCAACTCCAATGTTCAAGAAAGCCGCAATGAGCGCGCTGCCTCCAATATCCAAGAAGCTGCAATTAGCGGGCCAACTCTGTTGTCTGAGCGTACCGCAATGAGGGCGCCAACCCCAGCACGGTTCCCAAGCCAAGGCTATATAAAGACACAAAAGTGGCCACCAACTTGACCAACTAAACATTGGAGGGGCAGCACTCACCCAACATGTTATCCCAGGCGGATACCAATCCTCCTATACCACCCCAGATGGAATTGACCAAGAAGGAAAGGGTCAAAGTGTTGGGGAAAGAGCACATGAGCTACTGGAAAGAATTCAAACTGGCTCAGAACCTGGAGGATAAGCCAGTTATGAGAAAAGCTAAATCTCTATCAAAGAGGTCCCAGATCTCTCTTCAAAGCTGGTCCCAAGGAGGGAAGTAGAAGTTTACGTGCAGATTTGAAATCCCTGGGACTTGTTGGCTGCCTTAAAGGGAAAGGATCCCAAAAAGAAGTGATGCTCAGCCCATCAAAAGTTAAGTAAACCAAAATATTGGGAGAATATAATATCCTTAGGAAAGAAGTGGAAGAAAGTGTACCAAAATTTGATGAAGAAGCTTTTAACCTCTTTTCTGTGAATTTGTCTCACAATTTTACCATTATTACCAAGTGCTTTGATAAAGTATACAAGAAATTGGATAAGTAGAATTTTAACCTTGAAAAATTGATGAAAATTCAAACCACCATAACTAAGATTGATGAGCTAGAAGTAAAACGCATAAAGGAAATTATAAGCTTAAGTGAGATGGATCTAATGAAAAATATTGGCAGTCTCAAATCCACTATACAAGAAGAAATTCTTGCCTCAATGAATTATGTCAAGGAAGGAGTTAGGATAATAAGTCATACTCCTTTAACTTAGGTAATCAATAAAATTGATTTTTTTAGTAAAAAACTTGACTTTTTTAAGGGTTTTCCTTGGATTGATCCAACTGGGAAGTTTCAAAAGTCTTCATCATCTTCATTTTCCAAATCATGGTACCAAATTTTTTGTTTTCTTCATTCTTTCAATGAACTCCAGGACAAAGATTCAACTTGTTCCCTCTGATAATGAACCAATCAAGAGCCAATCCTTCAAAAAATCTGGGTAATCTTACCACAGCTATGGTATCAGGGAGTTCATAAAAGGCAAGACTTTAATCAATAGCTTAATGAAACTGACATGGTTTTATTATCTTTCTAATGAGTACTAAGGCCATTCAGTGATGGGAAGAGTATGATCAAGAATGATTTCAGAGATCTTCAAATCAATTTAACTGACCCTTCAGTTAATTACTTGGAAGAATGTAGACCTACTAGATTAACCAGTACTCCTAGTATTCCCTGTAGATCCAGAACAGCTAGGAATGAATTTTTTAGACGTAGTCCTACACCTGAAGTACAAAAAGATTTAAATTTAAATCTTGCCATCACTGAATGGCCTTAATACTCATTAGAAGGATAATAAAACCATGTCAGTTTCATTAAGCTATTGATTAAAGTTTTGCCTCTTATGAACTCCCTGATACCATAGCTGTGGTAAGATTACCCAGATTTTTTGAAGGATTGGCTCTTGATTGGTTCATTATCAGAGGGAACAAGTTTAATCTTTGTCCTGGAGTTCATTGAAAGAATGAAGAAAAGAAAAATTTTGTACCATGATTTGGAAAATGAAGATGATGAAGACTTTTGAAACTTCCCAGTTGGATCAATCCAAGGACAACCCTTAAAAATTTCGTCTTAATCAGAAAAGGTGATTGGATTTTTTTTTCCCCAATGCGGATAAAGAAGAGGTTAATGACAGACTAATCAACTTATGACTGGGAAAAATCAACCATAGTGTAAGGTGCAGGATGTTCATGCAATCTGACCTTTCTACCTTGATAGGAGTCTTAGAAGAAACCATTTATATGAATGGTCTTGACAAGAAAGTCAATAGACCAAGAGAACAGAATATCAGGAGCAAGGAGGAATATGCTGTTAGTAAAAAAGATTCCCCTGCCCCTGATATCACCAACTTGGAATTCAAGAAGACTCCAGAGACAAAAGAAAAGGTATTCTGGAATTTCAAACAGGCAAGAAAGTTAAGACCTGATTGTCCTCAGCCCAGAAAAAGGCTTAATTCTACTGAAGGAAAATAGTATGATAATAATCCTTGTCCCCAACTTGATGAAACTGATGGATCACTCTCTGAGTGTGAATCGATGATTAATAACCCCATAAATGTTAATGAAGGAAGTATATAATCTTCCTTGACATAAACTCTGTCAAAGAAGATTCCAACTTACCACAAAATTGGAATACTAACATGAAGATTCACCATGCCACTGAATCTAAAACATTGAACCTAAAACCCTCTGCCTGTAAAAGTGAAACTTCTGGCAGGAAATGCTATGCTTCTTGTTTAATCCAAGGTTCCCGGTAAAGGGTAAAGTTAATCTTAGATAGTGGAGCTTTTTGATCTAGTTTTGGTTAAACTTATTTTGAAAAGCAAGATCCAAATTGGAAAATGAACTTATTACAAGTAGCTCCAGCTAAGTTTAGCAGTTTCAACTCTTCCCTCAATGCTAATGGAGTATGGTCTTCTTATATTATACTAACCCACTCTAAAGGATCTCTCAAGCTGACAATTGAAATTGTGATTCTTCAAAATGGAGTATGTGATTACTTCATTCTAGGAAATGATTCCCTTCACTTGTATAGTATAGATGTATTCCAAAGAAAAGTTAGATACTTTAATGTAGGAGGAGAATGGAACAAGAAGTTCCAGATATGCCATTTCAATGCTGAAACTTCTCATTCAACCTATGAGAAACACTTGGATAGCTTTGACCAAGAATACTTCTCCCAAGCATCTTTGAATTCTCTGCTTAATTAAAATAAAAAATGGGATATTCTCCATGTTTTCTTTGAAAACAACAATCCTTTGTGTACCAAGGACTACCCTATTGGTAATATCAAACAATATAAAATGATTCTAACCTTGAACATTAAAACTCCTTACCCCCCCAACCTCAGGAGACTGGCTTACCCTTTTAGTCCAAAATCTAGGCAGCTCTAAAATCTCATGTCCAACATTTAATTGACTTAAAATTTTTAAGGAAAGGAGGAAATACTGAAAAAGTGGACATTACTACTCCAGTAATCATAGATTGGCACAATGATAAGTCTAGAATGGTTGGAGACTTTGGAATTCTGAATAAAGATACCCAAGCTGACTGCTATCTGAAAAAATAAGCTTAGATTTCTAGAGGACACAGAAACAGCGGGCTAAACAAGGTAGCAGAATAGAATAAGAGACTAGAAATTTCACAGGAAACAAACAATGTAGAATAAAAAGAAGACCCTACAAATTAGACCATCAGTGTGGGCCAGAAGAGATGGTGGTTATTTGAGCTCAAGTGAGATATTGAGAGGTGATTAGGCCAGACAGAACGGATGTGATAGAGACAGGATGAACGTAATGAAGATTCAGATTGAGTTGTTGAGAGGAGTAGGTGATTTGGAGTCTTACCAGGCAGAGACTTGTTATTGAGGTACTTGCGGTTGTTTGTTGGAAGGAAACATTGAGAGGCAGAAACAGATGAGAAGAAGAAGTTTGACAAGAAAGAGATTGAAAAGAAAAAAGAGAACAACTGAGAAAAGAGACTGAGAGACAGAAACAAAGATGCAAAAGACAAAGCATTTGGGGATTCCCCGTTACAGGGAAAGGCCAAGAACCCGCAGTGAGATGATTATTCCCCGTTAGGGGTTGAGGGTGAGAGAGTGCGCAGTGAGAAGATGGATGGGAAAGTTAACACCCTCCGTGACTGGTAAGAGGAGAAACTCAGGGAACAGAGGGATTGGTGAAAATTGTTTGTTGTAGAGGCTTAAGGGCGCCTACTGAGGTGGCCTTAGTTAAAGGGTCTTCTATCATCTTTTGGTTAGGGACAAGGATAAGGTCAAATTTGAATAGAGAGAAGTCTTCATGCAACCCTTTTGTCTTGATATCAATGTGTCAAGATTTTGAGTGAGAGCCAAATTTTTTTATTTTATCATCCAAGCCTTTATTATCTATATGAATTGCAGGTTTGATTTTAGTAGAGGGGTCAATTTTTCCAATGAGGTGGGTGATCCACTTCAGTTCAATATAGCAATCCAGAAGTGCATTGAGTTCTGATTCTGTCAAGGAATAGGTTATATTTTGCTGTCTAGATTAGTTCCAGACAACTGGGCTACTGTAATGGAATACAATGTACCCCGTCTGGGACTTGCAAAGGGTACTTTCATCTCCCCAAGTGGCGTCACCATATCCGGATATAATTTCTTCTAAAGGATCATACTTGAGCATTCATTTTAGATTTCTTGTTGCTTTTAGATATTTCCAAACCTTGCGCACTTCCTTCCAGTTTGATATACCAGGCATAGCGTTAAATCTAGCTAAACTCAATAAGGCAAAAGATATATTGGGAAGGGTGTACTGAGAGAGATGGTTCAAGAGTCCAATTGCAGATTGGTAGTTGATGTTCAGCTGAGAAAACTCTGCGTGATCTTTGTTGGAGGCCGGTTCAAGATGGTAATTTTGAGTGAGAGGAGAGTTAATTTTTTTTACAATAAGTGAATCCCAATTCTTCTAGTCCCCAGTCAATATGTTTAGGTTGGCTTAGAAGAATCTTATCATCTTCAATCTCCATCAGCATAACAAGAATAGTATTTGGAGAGTGGCAAGCTGAATTTGAGAATTTTTTCAGGAAGTTTGTGGCAAAATTGTCCAATCTTCCTACAAGGATGAGGTCACCAATGTGAAAGGAAATGAACTCTACCGATTTTGTATTGAGATATAAACAGTGATCACTTGTTGATTTTCAAAAACCTTGCAATCTGATTCAAGTGGTTAGAGTCTTGTACCAATTTTTGGGAGATTGACAAAGACTGTATTAGGATTTTTCAATTTGAGATAAGGCAATTTTTGAGTACATCCCTTGGGGGTTCTAATTATTACTGTTTTGTTCAGCGTAGCATGAAGAAATGCCCCCTTCACATTAAATTGGGTGAAAGACATCTTGTTCTTCAGTCCATAAATGAGGGCAAGTCAAAGCAATCCAAGTTTTCCAGTTGGTGCCCAGGTTTTGTCAAAATCCACACCTTGGATTTGATTGAACGCCTGAACACATAGATGAGCTTTATACTTAACTGGTTCGCTGTGACAATTTTCCTTCACTTTGAATACCCAGGTAGTATTCAAGATATTATCGGGTTCATCATAATAATCTTCCCAGACTTCTTGAGCTTCAATGGAGGTGAGTTTGTCTTTGGACACTGTTTTCCATTTAGGCCATTCAGGGCACTTCCGGGCAGCTTTGTATGATGGGGGTTTGTAGTAGTGATTGAACCCATATCTTTGGGGTTTCTGAATTTTGTGTCTAGTTCTTAGAATTGCCCCTTGAGGGGGGGGTTTGGGTGTGGCAATAGGAGGAGAGTCTGAACTTTGATAATTGGAAGATTGAACCTCATCTTGATCCAAGTTGGATTTGATTGGTTGACAATCAGGTTCTTGGATCAAATATTGCTTATTGATGGGAGAGAAGTGGTTCTCATTAGAGTCTAAGCCGGGTTGAGAGAAAATATCTGATCCAAGAGACTCAAGGAAGGGAAAGTCATTTAATTGGTTTTTAAGAAATTTGACGTGTTTTGTTTTGAAAATTCCTCCAAGTGAGTTGGGGATCAGACAGGAGTGGAAGGTGGGATTAAATCCAACCAGCACTCCTTCAAGGCCTTTTTTGTCAAATTTCTGCCCTTTCTGAAGTTGATTGGCAAGATAAATAGCTGACAAGCCTACAGGTTTTAAATAATTAGCAGGAAGTTTCTTACCAAACAAAAGCTCCCAGGGAGAAGATGGAATACCTTCTCTCGGGATCTGGTTGAGCATAAAGCAGCAACTACAAACCACAATGTGCCAGTAGTTCTTTTACAATTGGGATGAAGAAAAGGTAGCTTGAGCAGATTCTATTATGGTTCTATTAGCCCTTTCTGCTTGTCCTTTATGTTGGGAGTGGTAGGGTTCAGATGTTAGAAGTTTGATGTGTTTCTTCTTAGCAAAGTCTTTAAGGGTAGAATTGGTAAACTTGGTACCTTTATCAGAGCAAATTTCAGAAGGGTAGTAATTTAACCTTTTATATTCAGTTTTGAGGATGCTGATGATAGTTTCAGTTGTTTTTTTCCTTGGATGTAAGGGGGAATGCTGCTAAGTAGCCAGTGTAATTATCAACAAGAGTGAGGAGATATTGATGTCTGGCCTTAGATTGAGGGCTGATTGGACCAAACAAATGAAGGTTAATTCTATCTAGAGGTTTGCTGGCAGGGGTAGAGGAACCAGAGAACGGCTATCTTGTAGTTTTGCTCTTTACACAGCTGTCGCATTGGAAATTGTGGAGTTCTTCATTGGTGTAGAGATCTTTTATCAGAGGCTTGAGAGTGGAGAGAGAAGCGTGTCCGTACATCTGGTGAATATTGAGAAGAGGAAGAGTAGGACCAGGAGGTTGATTTGAAAGATTTTCAGTTTGATTTAGGTCAGCAGATTGGGATCTTTCAACAATGAATAGATTGTCTTGGATCAAGCCTTTCAGTACAAGCTGGTTATTGCGGACCACTCAGAATGTGTTGGGAACTTGAGAAAGAGAACAGCCTTTCTTAGCTAGGATTCCGTTGTAGAGACTCCAAGGGATAATGGGATTATTTAGCAAATTGCTTGCTGGCAGTCACTAGAAGGGGAATTTAGTTTACTAATAGTCTTGAATAGATAGAGGTAAGCTAAGGTGGTTTTGAATTGCCTGCCCTTCTGAACTATAATAAGCCTGCACAATAATTTTTTTTAATTAGTGGCTGGTTTCTTTGAGACTTAAGATAGGTCTCTTATCAGACCTAGATTAATTATTAATAGAGATTTTTAGGAATTGCAAGACTATTCCCGGTTGGATTGGTTTATTGGAAAGCTTCCATTAATTAATAATCAAGAATTTTTGACTTTTTCCAACTATTTTTTTCAATTCCAATTAAAGGATTTAAGGGTTGACCAAAAGGTGCTTAACCAGTAGGGGGACCCCAAGATGGGCTTGCCCACAGGGAGCTGGGCGGAAAAAAAGCTTGGTTGGTTGTTCTGTTGTGATCTTCCTCTTTTATGAATTTACTAATCAAAAAATAAGGGGTTTTCCCTCTTAAAAACAGGTGCTGAATAACAGGCCTTTTCTCAAGAACCCTTCTTCAAAAACACCAGGGGTTTGGTCAAATGGTCAATGATAATTTCGTGTATGATCCTTTATTTACTTTTAACTTGATTCTGGCTCACTGACAAACTGGTACTGATCAGGCAGAGGCCATAGACCTTAGGGGGCTGATGCCATATTCTGGGCTGATGCCATGCCATACAACTTGGATAGGGCAAAAGAGACCCCTTAAATAGAAAAATACTTCCTCAGGGGATGCCCAGGGCTCCCCTGAGTGCGGTTCTGAGCCTTTTTCTGCACTGTTGAAGCACAGGAGGGTACAGTTACATGAGACAGATCATTCTGGTGAGAAAATGTGTAAATCAGGCTGAGAGATAACTGTATTTTTTAGTTCAATCTTTGAGAGTCAGGCTAAGATATGAGATAAGAGATAAGAATAGTGTGATCTGGAAGCTTCCGAGTGCTTATCTTGTATAAAAAGTGATGCAGAAGTTTCCTGCAGCTTGGGTTAATTTTTGCTGGTTGGGAAAAGCATGAAACATGCTTGGCAGCTGCAAGCCCTCTTTGGTAGCTTGAATGGTGTGACCTGCATGGGTTTGGTGGTGGAAAGTCATGTGCTGGGTGTTTCTTAGGACGCTTCTGAGCCCTTATCATGTATAAAATTTTGCAGGAAATACCTTCATGCTGTTTCAATGTAATTAGTTGTGGAGATATGAGGTATGCTGTTTTACCGCATGTCCCCTTGGGTAACTTGAGAGTGTGGCTTGCAGGTGTTGTATGGTTGATATGGTGGCAAACTGAGTAACAGAGTGCTTGAGAGGACGCTCCAGAGCTCTTATCTGGTGGTGAAAGTTCCAGAAAGGTCATGTGCACTGAGTTGTTATTGCTGGTTGGTGAGAATTCAGATATACTTGGCTGCATGAGCCCCTACTTCTGTTGGTGAATGTGTGTGTGTTGTATGGTTGGAATGGTGGAAAACTGAGTATCAGAGTGCTTGAGAGGACGTTTCATAGGGCTTATCTGGTGGTGAAAGTTCCAGAAAAGTCATGTGTACTCAGTTGTTATTGCTGGTTGGTGAGAATTGAGATATACTTGGCTGCATGAGCCCCTACTTCTGTTGGTGCATGTATGTGTGATTTATGGTTGGAATGGTGGCAAACTGAGTATCAGAGTGCTTGAGAGAACGCTTCATAGGGCTTATCTGGTGGTGAAAGTTCCAGAAAGGTTATGTGTACTGAGGTGTTATTGCTGGTTGGTGAGAATTGAGACATACTTGGCTGCATGAGTCCCTACTTCTGTTGGTGCATGTATGAGTGTTGTATGGTTGGATTGGTTGCAAACTGAGTGTCAGAGTGCTTCAGAGGACGGTTCAGAGGCCCTGAATTGTACTGAATGATCCAGGAAGGTAGTTTAACTTGGTGTCATAGTACTGGTTGTAGTGTAACATTGGTACTGGTATGGTTTAAGTCCTGCTGGTATGGGTCTGTTGTTTTGTTGTGTGGTTATTTTAATCATAATCTTTCGCCATTATATATTCAATGAATCTTTCATTTAGTACTCCTTGTGTCATCATCCAGCCTTTTTCAAGGTGTTGGGTTGTTTGTGACAGGTGTTTGATATGGTTGAAGGGGGTTATCTAGTGATGTATTTGGGCTTTTTGGTTGGTTTTAGTTCAGGGTGTAGTTTATGAGAGGTTTGGAATTAATTTGTGAGGCTAATTTGATAAAAGAACAATAAAATTTGAGTCTGATGGCTATAGGACAGGTTTGGTTTACCACACCGTGGCGTATTAAGTTTACAACAATATCTGGAACATAGGTGCAACCTTCAAGGGTGATAACCGAGTAACTCCATTCTAGCCTGACCGTTCCTGTACCACATATCTTAAGATTAGCTTCTAGCTTTCCTGTCTTGATTTCATCCGGTTCATCCTGGAGTTGATGGTGGAAAAGAATTTCAAATATTTAAAAATATGAAAATTTGCTGCCAAGTCCAGGAGAAGATTGGGGGTGTTGTCTGCATTAATCCATAGAGTAAGTAGAGCATGATAATTGATTTTAGGATTACTTTTACTTTTGTTTTTCCAATCATTTTATTTTTCTATCCACCAGTTCAGAGAAATCTGAGGATATAGATGAAAGAACAAAGATTCAGAGTGGGGAGCATTAGGGTTGTGGTATCCCTCTTGGCATTTCATCTTGATCCTCTTTTTGTCCTTATTTACTTGGGTCTTAGTAGCAATCAGAGAAAAATCTGTCAAGGGTTTGGTGGTAGTTAATTGCGCCTTTCTCTTTTTATTATATTGTGTGAGGTGATTAAACACAACTTCCCTTGTCAGATTCTTCTCTGCATGCATAATTTGCTCTTTCAGGTGTTCAAGGATAGGGGAAAATTTGAGGAGTAGGAGATATGCTAGTATATCTTTGGGTAATTCTATACCAACGTCCATCATTCTTGTGATTGCCTTTTGCATTTCAGTGATGAATCCTTTCATGGCATTTTCATTGAATGCAGAATGAAGAAAGTGATTAAACACACTAGCTCTGTTTGCTGTCTTGAAGATGCAAATCTTTGAGTAATCTTGGCCCATAGAAGTTTTGACAAGTTAATATCGGAGCAGTTGAGGATGTTGGAATGAGTTGTACTGTTGAGTTTTGATAGGATGATTGCTTGGAGTTTTTGGTCTTTTTTTGAAGAGATTGGGCCAGATTTCCAAGTAATGGCCATCTTGATATCTTTGAGGTTGAATAACATGAACATTTTGTCTCGCAATATAGAAAAATTCTCTTCATTCAGGGGAGGTATGGCGTTGACAGATGCTTTGAGAGCCGCCTGATGGAAGTAATTGTTTGCTCTTGCTGGTTCATTCATGTCTTTCTGTTTGAGTTCGCTCGTAGAATTTTTGCTTTCAACCGTGAAACAATAAGCTTAGATTTCTAGAGGAAACAGAACCAGCGGGCTAAACAAGGTAGCAGAATATAATAAGAGACCAGAAATTGCACAGGAAACAAATGATCAGAATAAAAAGAAGACCCTACAAGTTAGACCCTCAGTGTCGGTCAGAAGAGATGGTGGTTATTCGAGCTCAAGTGAGATATTGAGAGGTGATTAGGCCAGACAGAACGGACGTGATAGAGACAGGCTGAACATAATGAAGAGTCAGATTGATTTGTTGAGGGGAGTAGGTGATTTGGAGTCTTACCAGGCAGAGACTTGTTATTGAGGGACTTGCGGTTGTTTTTTGGAAGGAAAAATTGAGAGGCAGACATAGATGAGAAGAAGAAGTTTGACAAGAAAGAGATTGAAAAGAAAAAATAGAACAACTGAGAAAAGAGACTGAGAGACAGAAACAGAGATGCAAAAGACAAAGCATTTGGGGATTCCCCGTTACGGGGTAAGGCCAATCACCCGTGCAGTGAGATGATGATTCCCCATTAGGGGGTGAGGGTGAGAGAGTGCGCAGTGAGAAGATGGATGGGAAAGTTATCAATATCCTATCACAAGGATTTCCCAAGCTTTGCAAAACCTTTCAAAGGCTAAGTATATCACTACTGTGGAAATTCTGAAGGGCTTTTGACAAATACCAATTGGCCCTGAGAGCTGGAAATTAATTTTATGTCATTTGGAAATTTATGAGTATCTTAAAATGCCTTTTGGTATCAAAAATGCTCCTTCTCACTTCCAGAGGATGATGGATAGGGTATTGGGATCATTTGTCAGACAAGGATGGATGATGGTATACATTGATAATGTTATCTTTATGCTGATGACTGGAATACTCACATGGATAAAGTAAGGCTAGTCCTCAAAACTATCTCTGCTGTGGGATTGAAAGTATCAATGAAAAAGTGTAACTTGGTTTATGGAGAACTCAGATCCTTAGGACATATTTTTTCTAGAATTACTCTATCTGCTGAAAAAAGCAAGATAGCAGCTTTTATGAACAGGCCCATTCCCCAGAATAAAACTGAACTTCTATCCTTTGTCAGTTTTTGCAGGTACTATAGGAAGTAAATATGTCAGCCTCCTGGATGCCAAGGCCCTTGCTATCCTTTAGCTACCAGAGGTGATAGAAAAAAAAAATATATTATTTAATAAATGCAGCAAAAATCCATAAAATATTTGGTTTAAGCTGATTGCAAGGTTAATTGGTTTGGTTATGATTTATTTTTATAAATCAATATAGATAAATTGATTATTAAATGTTTCTTATAGAGGGGCCACAATTATATTGGGGATCTTCAACACCTCTCTTGAGGGATTTCAGTATGAAAACACATAGTCCTGGTTACTTTGGGCTCTTTTCTTTAAAGGATATTTTCCCCAAAGATAATATATATATAAAATACACAGTGGAGTGGCAGGTCTTTGCAACCAAGCTTCCATGAAAGAGAAAGGATAATAAAACTGACTGGTATATTTTTAAATCATTTGGGTATCTTTTTGGGACATTAACTGATGGGTTAAACCTGAATACTGGGGTTATAAGGTTGTTCAGCAGTTTAAATTGATAAAAAGAGGTTGGGGATGGATATTATTAATAATACTAAGCCATAAATCACTTAATTATCTCTTATAAGTATTTGATTGCCTTGGCATGGTGTATGGATATAAATATAACTGGTTCTCTGCACATTGATATCCTCAAAAGATCTCTTTATTTATAGCTTTTGGAGTTCCAATATTGTCCTTCTGAGGGGTACAGGGGCTCAAAGGGACGGACACTGAGGCTAGCAGGGTACCCAGTGGTAGCCTGTCACGTTTTCTTGGTGCTGTAGCACGGGTAGCATCTAATTCCTCAGGTATGGGAATTATTCTACTTTATAATTGATATTAGGATGTTTGAATAACACTAATCTGTCCTGTTTATGTCATTATTTAATTAACTATCCTTAGTAAATGTTCCCAATAAGTTAATAATTATTTTAATAGACAATCCTCCCAACATTCTGATGTCAGGTGATTTCTTATTATGTATTAAATAATTGGAGTAAAGTCATGATATTGATTTTACTCCTTATTTTCAAATGTCAGTTGATTTACTAAAATAATTAGTTAAAAATATAAGTCATGGGAATTCATTTAATATTTTTACATCATTAGTTTTCTTAGTATGTCACAAAAATATTGATGTCTAGAAATTCTCATAATAGTATATCAAAGTATTATGATATATTTTGAGAAGTTTTCATTGTCTTATTTTTGAAATTCTTGGTAATTTGAATTATATTTAATAGAAAATAAGTATCAGGGTTATTTAAGTATTTTTATATAATATTATGTACTTTTAGACTATCTACTATCCACAGGAACATTTATTAAATATGTAGAATGTTCCCGTGTGGGTTGTAGCATGTTTACGCGGTTCCTAAGGTTCTCAGGCCGCCTTTCACTTTTTCAACCATAGTCCCATGGCTGTGTACTTGTCAGAGGCCCGGGGCTGTGTACAAAACCTTGACAGAGTTACAGGGCTGTATCTCAGCTGGGCCGGGGTGCATTGGCACCGCGACTGCGTGCAGGAATTGTGAAAGAACACATTTCCGTCTGTAACTCCTAAAATATACACAACACCTCAATTCTGACTGAGTTTTAGGTGTGAAACCTATAGGTGAAAATTTGTGTGAAATATTTAATTGGCCAAAAGTTCAATGGTGGTGCCATGGTATTTTTTTCTTTCTTTCCTTAATTATTCAAAATATAAGGAGTTGGATTTCAAGGGTGGGGTCTGAAAGTTACCCAACAATATTTTGGGTGGAGAATCCATTTCTGTAATAAATTTTATGGTTTTCCTACTCCTTCTTAAGTTAATTATATTATTTTTTTTATTTTATTTCTGTTATTTTTGCAGTTTGTTTTGTTATAGTAGCAAGCTGACATTCCCCCACTCCAAGATATGGCCATATCTGAAAAAAAACAGGAGCATGTTGGGAAAAAATTAACTTCATGTGTGTTTCAATTCCTCTTACTAGCTCTGTAGTTTCTGAGATTTATTGGTCCATCAGTTTTGTTATTCTCTGGTAACCATTCATCTTTGTCTGCAGATTCTCCTTTGTATCTTACTAATTATAGTATAACATCTGTTCCTTGTACTCTCTCTTTCTTGTCTATCAATATCCTGGTGAATTTGCCTTTTTCTTTCACAGGGTCAGGCTCTATTGGGATTATTGTTGGAGGGAGGTTCCTACCTTCTCTTGGTTGAAATTGTTTGAATAGGTTAACAGGAAATACTGGGTGTTTTTCTTGATAATTCTTCACTCAAGATCACTTCCACGGCATCTTCGCCATGAATCTTTTTGATAACAAAAGGTCCAAGAAAGGCTGGTTTTGGCATTCTGTTACCTGCTGGATTGTTCAAGTTGGTAGTGGATATCAAGATCTCATCTCCTATTTTAAAGTTGTGTTCCTTATGTGATTTGTCCCATCTTTGTTTGTTGTATTATACTGTTTCTTCTACACACTTTTGAGCATGATTATTTTCCAGATCTATCATCTTCTTAAAGTCAAGAGATTCTGGATGAATAGTGGCAAAGTTATAGTTTAAGTTATTCCTAGGGAGTTTTGGAATCCATCCTCTTTCTAGTGAGTAAGGATCTTTTTTTGTAGTAGAATGTTTACTGCTGTTATAAGCCATTTCTAGGGCTTGGACTAGGCTTACCTAATCATGGCAATAACCATCTGAGTTTTTGTATTCTAGACCAAAGCTATAGAACCTTCTTAAGATATCTTCTAGGGTCTGTATCATTTGTTCAGCTAATCCATCAGTTTGGGGATGGTATGCTGTAGAAAATGCTAGAGTAGTACCCAGTATATCATCTAGATTCCTCCAAAACTCAGAGGTGAATTTAAGATCTTGGTCACTGATTATAATTTTGGGTATACCAACATCAGCTATGATCCTGTTCCATAATAGTAGGGCTACATCCATAGCACTATCTTCTTTGTGCTTAGGTAAAAATTTTGCCTTCTTACAGTATCTATCAACTATAACTAGGACATAGTTATATGAATGAGTACCTCCAGGGGGGAGGCCGGTGACAAAATTCATATTGATGATTTCCCATCTTGTTATAGGTTCTGAGATATTCTGTAGGAGTCCCAACCTTTTGCCAATAGTTTTATTAGAGTTTTGGCAGGTCTCATAGCTAGTAACATACTTACTCGTGATTTCATTCCAGTATACCCACCAAGAAGTTTGTTTTACTTTTTTCAAGGTTCTTTCTGTGGATAGATGCCCTGATGAACAGTTTTCATGACATTCCTGGAGTTAATGTTGTATATGTTCTTTGTTGCTTAATATTAATAGGCTGGAATGCTGGTGTCTTTGGTAAAGGAGGCCATCCCAAAAGGTAAAACTTCCCGCTTTATATGGTTTAAGTAATGAAGCAGGGAGAATATTTATCAGAGCTGCTTCTGGGGATTCAAATTCCATAATGGTAATCAGCAACTTGATTTCAGGAGAGTAGTTGTCCCTTACTAGGTTGAATAAAGCAGTATCTAATTAACATAAGTGGATCCCCATTATTGGAGCATTTAATGTAAAAAAATTGATGTTCAAGATAGGAAAGATATCTCAATCTTCAGGGTCATATGCTGGATTGTTAGAGTAATTAGGCAAAGCATTCCTACTTAGACTATCAGCATTCTGATGTTTTGCCCCAGCTTTATGCACTATAGTCATCTGACCTCTATACTGTTGTATAGCAATTTGCCACCTGAGCATATGTCTGCTGGGGGTTTTCATGTTCATAAGATTTCTTACAGAATTACAGTCCGTGATCACTTGAAAGCCGGTGCCTTTGTAGCTTTTCTAAAGCCCGTACTATAGCTCATTATCCCAACTAACTGGCTCCATATCTCTTTTCTGTATCTTTCATCTGTCTAGATATGAAGAGTGCTGGTTTCTCTGGTGTTCTTTCATATTCTATCCTTTCTTGATTTAGAGAAGCTCTTAACCCTTCCATACAGGCGTCAATGTACAGTTTGAAGGGCTTGGAGTTATCTGGTTGGATGAGTAAAGGAGTAGAGGTCATAGCTGTTTTTAGTTCCTCATAGTTTTTCAATCTCTCATGAGTCATTTAAAATAGAGTGTTGTTGTTGAATACTTCATACAGACTCTTATTTAGCATAGAAAACTTTGGTATGTATTGTCTGTAGTAACTGAAAAAACTAATGAAAGACAGGAACTTGGTTTTGTTTTGAGGCAGAGGTCTATTCATGACAGCAGCTATGTTATTTTGATCAGAAGCTAGAGTTAGACCAGAGACTATATGTCCTATGGCTTTCAATTTTCCATAGCCAAAGTTTGGATACCTTCAATCCTGCTCTGGGGATAGTCTGGAGTACTAATCTTACTTGGTTGATATGAGTATCCCAATCATCAGAGTAACTGATAAAATCATCTATATATAACATCATTCATCCTTCTGTGATGTATGTTCCTAGGACTGTATCCATTGTTCTCTGGAAGTGTGATGGGGACTTCTTTATACCAAAGGGCATCCTAAGATATTCATATACTCCCAAATGAAATATTATTCTCATAAAATTCCTGCTTTCAGGCCTTATAGGTAACGGTAAAAGCCTTTAAGCCTATCCATAGTAGTGATATACTTGGCCTTGGACAAGTTATTCAGAGCATGTAAATCCAGGTTATAGGATAGTAATCTGCCTGAGTATAATTATTGAGCATTCTGAAGTCTCATACCATTCTTGAATTGTCATTATACCAAGCTATGATTAAAGGTGTGGTCACATCTACCTGCTCATTTTGACCTACTTTCCTTAATAATTGTAAGTCTATCAGTTGTTGGATATGTTCCTCAAGAGCTTTTCTAGACTTAGGAGTAGAAGGATAGGCTGTTCTTCTTAAGTTTGGAGGATAAGGAGGCTTAATTTTCAATTTTAATACCATATCATGTCCTTTAATATCACCAATGGGATGATCTTTAGTATAAAAGGCATTTTGGTTCTCAAAGCAGGCTGTCAATATATCTTTATTCTATTCTTGAGAAGGTTTCTGTCACAAGGGCTGCTGACATACAATCAGGGCTTGGCACAGAGGGGTCTCTACCCAAAGTAGGCTTGGGGGCAAGGTTACTGAAGGAGGCTAACAGGAGCAGAGGAGAATTGGGTTGAATGGTTCTGAATGACACTTGCTGGGAAAGATCTCCTAGTAAGAAGTAGTAAACTTATTTCTTGGGGTAAGCATCAGGAAGAGGAAAGAGGAGGCTTATTAAATAAAAAAGAGGTTGGAACTACAACAGAGGTACAGGTGATTGGGGCTCAGACTACACACATGATGTCATGGGAACAGTCTAAGTAACAGAGAGGGATGATCAGGTATGCTACTACATTAGGTTATGCTGCTTCTACATTGGGACAAGGTTCCAGGTCTGAGCTGTCTAAGTTGGGAGAGTAGAGTTGAAGGATGTACAGTGTACATGGGAGTCATGACACTATGTACTAAGTAGAGAGAGTATGTAATACAATCTGCAAGAGGATGTACATAAAGATTCCCAAAGGATAAACCACACAGAGGAGGTATGGGTTAGACAGAGAGATAACCCAAAGAGGTATGGGTTAGACAGAGAGGTAGAGTAGAGCCTGGGAGATTGAGTATGTGCAAGCCTATGGAGTCTATCTGTGTATAGTATGAGGTTAGACTATATGTAGATATGTACTGCATGAAGATCCTGAGGTATATAGTTACTGGAGACATATTGATGTAAGTCTCCTGAGCCCTGAGGTTGAAGTTCCTAAGAAAGTATATCAGGCCTGAGGGTGAGACTGAGGTTAGACTGAGTTTGGTATCAGTATGACAGTACCCCCTGGTGAAGAAGAGGGCATCTCCTGATGACCATAAAAGGAGAGGTTGAAGAGGCCATCCAGGTCGTCCTTCAGCCATGTCTAACTTGAGTTTTCCTTCCCCTTACCCACAACCATCACCACCATCAACCCCATTACCACCTTTATTTCCTTACACCAGATCACTTACACCAACCTATCCAATGGAGAAGACCAACAATTATCATCCAGTCCAGCAATACTACCCAAGTTGTGATAGGTGCGTAAAGCTTGGAAGAATCCGCACCACCAGAATCAAGCACAATTCTGCCAAATGTGAAAGTTTCAGGCAGTATGGAAGAATGTGTGATATGGATAAGCAAGGCAGAAAGGCCTTGGGGCCAACCTTATGGGTCCTGTAGAAGAGTAAACCTTTTGAAGTGAAAGAGGCTCCAGATGATGATGCCATGACCCTGGGTTACTCATCCAGAATTGATGAATCTTCAGGTAAGTGCTTCTGGATTTAGTATTGGAGGTGCTGGAGTGCTGATACAAGGTTTGCAATAGTCCGTTTGATGCAGGAGAGGTTGAAGAAAACGCAATAAAAGAGGGAGGCACTGCGTCAAACCGTCAATTTGGCCATAGATGGCATGTCAAGGAGTCTGCAGGAGGAGTGCGGTGAGGCATTTATACAATGGAAAACCCCTGACGTAGATTTGGACGAGGATGTGGACAAGGTCCCCTCAAAAAGGGTACAAAACAAGGGTATTTTGGAATCCGTCAAACCCGTCAAAGGAAATTGTTGAAGAATCAAAGGGATTTGGCGAAGCATCAAAGGGGTTTGTCAAACCGTCAAGGCAAATTGCCAAAGCATTGAAGCAACCCGTTGAAGCGTCAAAGCAAACAGTTGAAGCGTTGAAGCCCACCCTCGAAGCGTCAAAGCAAATCGTCAAAGCGTTGAAGCGGATTGTCAAAGTGGAGATGACAATGAAGATGCCAAAGGGAGTTTGGAGATGGAATTAAGTGATATGGATGAATATAGAGGAACCACCAAAGAGATAGGTAAAAGAAAAGGAAGAGAGATCATCTTCAAAGAAGGGGGCAGATCAGATGACTCTTTGGAGTTAGAAGATTTGAGGAACAAGATGAAGGATTTGGAGGTGAAGATGAAGGTGGTGGAAGACAGAAGGAATAGAAGGAAAGGAATTGAAAGAAGAGGTGAAACTGAGTTCTGGTTGGAGGAATTGGAAAGTGGGGAAAGGTTATTGGAGATGATGGAAGGAAGAAGATTCAGAGAATATTCTGTTTTAAATGAAGATCAAGTTAATCATTCTTTGGAGATTTATAGTAGGAATTCTAGAACTTTAAATTCAAATTTTCAGGAAGGTTTAAAGAAGGGTTGGGGTAGTGAGATAAGAAAAGAGAAGTATGGGTTTTTAGAAGCCAGAAAGAAAAAAGTTTTAGAGATAAAAAAAAGACTAGCTGATATTTTTGCTTTAGCTGGGCATACTTTTGAAGTAGGGACTACTATAAGGGGGCCAAATTCTTATCAAGTTGCCAAGTTAAAATTAGTAAATCATTGGATGTCTAGAGTAAAAGAGTTGGAAGAATTGATGTTTGAAGCTATCTAAAAAGTTTTTTTTATAAAATTTGTTTTATTTTATTATTATTATTATTATTTTTTATTTATATTTTCTTAGAGGGGAGTAATTGATCTTTTCTTTTCTTTTTTTTTTTTCTTTTGCTCCGCCTCTAGCAACCAATATTTATCGCTTGCTTGCTTTTCCTTCAAAAAGGCGGCAAACAGTGGCATCATACCGGGTGACCAGCGATTTCATTGTTGCTTGCGCGCATCGCCTTCAGAGAGTCAACAAACAATCACACCATCCCGATACTACCCAATCATGCAATATGACTTTTGCTCCGCCACCATTGCCATCTGCCAATCTTTGCGCGACTCTCTGGTCCGCTCAACATGTCCAACCCCCAGTCTTGTCATTGTTTGCTTGCCATTGCTTGCTTGCTCCGCCTCAATATGCCTGACCGTTGGCCTTGCGCGGCTGGCTCTTTGACTTTGTGCAACTTACTACAAGGCCTTGACGCTTTGATGCCTTGACATCCCAGGGCTTGGGCACCTTCAACGCTTTGACATTTTGACATGAACGGCTTACCTAACCTTGCAGCTTGTTCCCCTAGTCTACCTTGCACTAACCATCCTTTCAGTCTTGCGCACCTGTCCATCGCTCTGCCTCATGTCAACTCAGCAATCCGCGCGCTCAACCATGTCGCAACAAACTTTATACAATAGGGCAACTTCCCTGAAACACTCATGGCTTTCTTCCTCATCAATTTACATTCTTTTCAAATCACCTGGCCTCTCCATCCTATGAGTAATTGTGCCAATAAGTTTTTGTTCCTTTTCTTTCTTTAATGGTGTTCAGGAGCACACCTATTTTTCCCGGGGGGATTCTGTCATACCTATGACACGGATAGTAGTTGTGATTATGTAATAAATGTGATTAGTCAGACTCTCAGATATCATTGACATGTTACAAGCCAATAGTATCACAGGTTGTACCTAGCACTATATAAACTCAACTCATCCTACACTTTCAAGTCTTTCCTTAAGAAATCAATTCTTCTTGTTCTGCACCCTAGCTCTCAGTCCACTCCTTCTGGACTATCCTTCCTACTAGTATCATCCTGACTCATCTTGAGTCCTCTTGGGGTTTTCACCCACCTTGGAGTCTTTACTTCCTTTTGCTGAACCTTCAGCCTGATCCATCTTGGATCTCTTCTGGTACTATTATCCTTCCTACTGTTAGTTAATGCCACCCTTGCTTCGTGTTGAGCCTCCATGTGACAGTTTCATATTTAGAGCTGCTTGAGAGAAGTATTCTTGGTCAAAGTCTTCTAAATGCTTTTGATAAGTAGATGAGGGGAAGTTAGATTGAATGGTACATATCTTCAACTTCTTTTCCCAATTACCACCCACTTTGAAGTATCTCCCTTTACTCTGGAACACATCTATACCATATAGACATAAGGCATCATTACCTAGTATCAGGTAGTCACATAGTCCGTTAAGCAATACCACAAATTCCACCTGTATCCTCAAAGATCCTTTAGTATGGGATATTAATATAGGAGCAGTGCATACTCCAATAGCATTTATGGTAGAGTTTCAAGAGCTTAACTTGGCTTTTGGGACCTGCAGAAGGTGTTCTTTCCAATTGGGATCCCATTTGTTTAAGAATTCAGCACAGAAACATAAGAAGAAAGCTTGACTATCCAGTGATAACCTTATAGGTCTGTCTCTATAAAATCCTGTTGCATAGCAAGTTTGACCAGTGGTATAAATTTTCCCACTCATAGGTTTAACTGTTAATGGTTTAATATCTGTAATATGTCTAGGAATTATGGTAAGATCCCATTGTTGGGGCAAACTAGAATCCCCATGGATTTTATTGATTTCTACAGAAGTGCCTATATCTCCTTCTATAACGTCAAAAGGGTTGGTCAGGATCAATTCACATTAAGCAAGAGATCCTTCAGTATCAGCTATATCTTCATAGTTATGATTCTCTTCAACCTCCTTCTCTCCTTCCAAGACTCCTATCTTTCTTTTTGGTAATAGGAAGTCTTGTCTCATACGCCCAGTCTTGTTACAATTCCAACAAGTCCCAGGCATCCGCTCTTTATCCCTATTCTCATAAGGTTTCTTATTATCAGAGGTATTCATAAGATGAGGTTGTTCTCTGGTTTTGTTAATGTTTTAGTTCTCTTTGGGTCTAGAAGGGACTTTCTTGTCTAACCCATTCATGTATATTACTTCTTCTAGCAAATTGATTAGAGTTGGCAAGTCAGCATCCATACTCATCCTACACCTTACACTATGGTTATGATCTCGAGGACACAGGTTGAGGAGTCTTTCATTTACTTCCTCTTTATCAGCATCTGGATAGAAGCAATCTAGTCTTTTCTTCTGTTCAAAGCACCATTTGTGAGGCTTATCCTTGGAGGGTTCAAATGAGGAATTTTCAAAATTTTTCATCATTATTCTTTTCCACATTCTGGAACCAAATTTTACTTTAATCAGAACTTTCCAAGAATTCCATGGTAAGGATCCTACTTCTTGTCTTTTACTGATAAACCAGTCCAAGGTTACTCCTTCAAATAGTCTGGTAATCCTGACTACAGCTATAGCTTCTGGTAAGTCATAAGAGTTAATAGTGTAGTCAATAAATTTAATAAAATTTGTACAATTGTATTCCCCTTCACAGGAGAACTTGGGCCATTCAGAAATATGGGGCAACAGTTTGAGGGCTTGCTCCATCTCAGGGGTAGGAGTAGGCCTGAAGGTGTCACTCCTATGCATTCCTAGTAAGTGTGGTGAATAAGGAGTAGGGGTTTTTCTGGGAGGTTTTGGTTCCTCTGTGGTACTCCCCAAGGGGTTGGTCAGGCGGAATTTTAAGTCTCTAAGATCATTCTTGATCAGATTAAGTTGCAGGTAAACTTTATTATTAAGCATATCCAGTGTTCCACTAAGGGATAGAATGGAGCTGTTAGTAGTGGTTACCAATTCTTCTTTTAAGGTTTGGAAAGACATAATAAAATATTCTCGGATTAATGATAACATATTCTCAATTGTTTGAGTCTGTCTGATCCTACCTTAATTAATTTTCTCCAATAACTTTTCTGTGTTCTCTTTGATCTCTTCCATTCCTACCATCTTTGTTTGGTTATTAATCAATTTGGCTACTCCTGAGGTGAATTAATCCATTTGGGTATAAACACCACCCAAATTTTCCTTAAAAATTTTGAAACTATGACCCATATCATGAGAAAAGGAAGTAATTATATCAGAGGTTTTTTGGTCTCAGAATTAGAGGCTAATTTTTTTAAACATTTTTCCATTTTTGAGCTAGGGATATTATTTGATCCCAATCTTTCTTTCCCTTTGGCTTTGGATGGGAAGAGGATCTCTTCTTTCCTGATCCTTTTCCTTTCAGTTGAGCTAATTTATTCCAAGGATTCCATTTTTCTATGTAGGATTATACCTCTTTCCTTGGAATCATTTTCTGAAGAGCTATCTGGTTAGCTTTTGCCTGGGAGATTATCTTTTTCATAGATACCATGTCCTCTTTGGCTTGGGCTTCTTTGAACTCTTCCAAATATTTTACGTGCTCTCTGACTAATTCTTTGATCCTGGCTTCCTTGGCCAGATTCTGCTGGGGTGGCTTCAGGGAATCTTCTTGCAATTGAGGGTGGCTTGATTCTACTACCTTCTCCGGCTGTAGTTTGGGAGAGGGCAGAAGTGCTTGGTGCTGTTCCTTATCCATCAACATTTTATTCACGGGTTCCAGTCCCCTCATGGTTGTCCTTGTTGGTGGTCTCATGGTAACTGGCAGATCCTCAAAAAGATCCATAGGAGGGAATTCTCCCTGAAGCTCTTGTGTCACACCTATTCATATTTGAATAAAATTTTTATAAGTATTTTACAGAAAAAATTGGTAAAAATAAGTTTCATTCAAAAATCACTTAAGTTGATGTTCAAAGGTACCAAGACTTTATTGGGATTAAATTGATCCTTAGTAGGTAATCCTATGGGGTCTTGGTGTGTTCCAAGGAGGTCTTCACCTTCCCAATCAATATTTTCAGCGCTTCCAGAGATATCTGGGACTTCTTGATCCAATAAATCAATTTCAGTGGTAGTGGTTTCTGGTACAGGAGGGTTCACTGATGTAAAAAAAAGGTTATTTTATTGGTCAATAAAATATTTCAATATTATTTTTAAAAAAAATGTGGTAATACAAGTTGTATACTTACTTTTATATTTCAAAAAGAAATTTAAAAGGCATTTCTTCCAAGATTGATGTTTCTTTAATAGGGCCTGGAAGTTGATACGCCTCTCAAGATCTTCTTGTTCAATGATTTTATCTAAGTGTTTATGTGTAGAAGAGGTATTAATTTGCTCAGCTTGAGCTAAAGCTTTCCAACCGGTAGGTTTCTAATTTTTGATATATTCTCCTTTTCTTATCTTTAAAAGATTTAAATAAAAAATTATTAATTCTGAATTGGTTTTTAAATCCATTGCAAAATTATTTAATGATAAATCATGGTTATAAAGTCATATAAATTTATCATTGATTTACTTTTACATGAAATGACTGGTCCAAGGTATTAAATCTAATGAAATGGAATTTTCCAAGCCAGAACTCCAATTGTCAGCCTCCTGGATGCCAAGAACCTTTCTATCCTTTAGGTACCAGCGGTGATAGAATAAATAATAAATATATCTTTTAATAAATGCAGCAAAAATCCATAAAATATTTGGATTAAGCTTATTGCAAGGTTAATTGGTTTGGTTATGGTTCATTGTTATAAATCAATTTGAATAAATTGATTGTGAAATATTATTATAGAGAGGCCACAATTATATTGGGGATCTTTAACACCTCTCTTCAGGGATTTCAGTATGAAAACACTTAGTCCTGGTTACTTTGGCCTCATTAGTTTAAAGGATATTTTACCCAAAGATAGTATGTATATTAGATACACGGTGAAGTGGCAGGGCTTTGTAACCAAGCTTCCACAACATAGAAAGGATAATAAAACTCACTGGTATATTATTAAATCCTTAGGGTATCTGTTTGGGACATGCACTGATGGGTTAAACCTGTATACTGTGGTTATAAGGTTGTTCAGCAGTTTAAATCAATATAAAGAGGTTGAGGACAGATATTATTGATCAGACTGAGCCATAAATAACTTACTTATCTCTTATAAGTACTTGATTACCTTGACACAGTTTCTGGATATAAATAGAACTGGGTATGTGCACATCAATATCCTCAAAAAAGCTCTTAATTTATACCTTTTGGAGTCCAATATTATCCTTCTGAGGGTTACAGGGGATCAAAGGGACGGATGCTAAGGCTAGCAGGGTAACCAGTGGCAGTCTTTCACTTGTTTGTGGTTCTTTAGCACAGGTATCATCTAATTCCTCAGGGTATGGTAATTATTCTACTTTATAATTGATATTAGGAAGTGTGAATAACACTAATATGTCCTATTTATGTATTATTTAATTAATTATCCTTAGTAAATTTTCCCAGAAATTCAATAGTTATTTTAATAGACATTTCTAGGGACATCCTGATGTCAGGTGAGTTCTCATTATGTATCAAATAATTGGATTAAAGTCATGATATTGTTTTTACTCCTTATTCTTGAGCTTTGGTTGATTTACTGAAGTAATTACTTAAAAATATAAGGCATGGTAATTCCTGTAATAATTTTACATCATTAGTTTTCTTTGTATTTCACAAAAATATTGATGTCTAGAAATTCTCATTAAAGTCTATTAAATTATCTTAATATATTTTTAGAATTTTTCATTGTCTTATTTTCGACATTCTTGGTACTTTGAATTATATTTAATAAAAAAACTTATAAAGGTTATTTAAGTATTTTTATATAATTTTATGTACTTTTAGTCTATCTACTATCCACAGGAACATTTGTTACTGTTGAAGTATCACTCAGCTGTTTCTCTTGCCGCCCAGTTCTCTCTGTCCCTCTTCCAATCTTCAGATTATGTAATCCGCGGAAGCCCAGAGAGAACCAGGGACATCCAAGGACCTGTGTCCTGCAACTCAAATTCCGCGGGATTCCAGAGAGGGAACATCCTTTTGATCATCAACTTCTCCATCACTCTTCTCCTCTTCTTTTTCTTCTTCATCTTCCTCTTCTTTCTTGTTTCTAAGTTTCTCTTCTTTAATTGTTCCTGTCCGCTGTCCGCCTCAAGCTTCAGAGATCCCTCAACCTTGTTCTTCATCATCTTACCACAACCACCAATTGCTCAACTTAAATCAACTCATTCCCTTGACTTCTCAACCTCAAATTGTGAATGGTGAGAGTTACTCTTCCATCGTCTTGCCACTTCTGTCTGACTCATCCTCTAGTTTCTCAATCTCAACACTCTCAGTCTCTCCATGGTCAACCTGCTAAGTAAAACAACATCTTCCAACATCAAAACACCTTTGTCATTCCCGTTGGTATTCTTTCATTTCCTTCAATCCTGTCATCCTCTTATCTTCCCATTGTACTTCCTCCTTCTCAAATATGTGTCTGACTCAACTCCCTCAGTATGTTGGTCGCAATTCAAGTTTTATTTCTCAAAAGTTCCACGGTTAAAAGCCAAACTGCCCACCAAGACGACCAACAGAGGCACACACAATGACAGTAACCTCCAACAATTTCTCTGGAGATGGATTCCGACAGGCAATGCTCAAAACTGCCCTGGAAACCATACCCTTACTCTCAGAAGACAACTACGGCATCTGGCGTGAAAAGATTAATGGGCTCCTCAGACTCAGAGGAGTCCTGGCAACCCTCAAATCCAGCTCCAAACAACTCTTGTTAAGACTGTGAAAATGAAGATGTGTCTGTTGGGAGTCGAACCCACGACCTCAGATAGACTGAGACACATTCTAGAGTGCTGCCTTTACCAACTAGGCTACTGACGCTTGTGGCTGCCAGGGTTGTTTGGTATTACTGGTCTAGGTTCAATTGCACAGCCTCCGCTACTGTGCTGATACATCATGTTAGCAGGTTTAACCTCAACACCCCCCCTTGCTACGTGATGTAGAAATAGGTACAGCAATACCCAGGTGAAAGAGTGATCAGTGCGGGGATTGAACCCGTGATCATGGGGTAGGCTTACAGGGGATTATGGTCTTACAGAAAGCATTCACATCTTATTCAAGTCTCTTATGTAAGCGAGTATACGCTCAGGTAACCTCTGGGCTCATAACCTGTTGAGAATGTGAAAATGAAGATGTGTCTGGTGGGAGTCAAACCCACAACCTCAGATAGACTGAGACACATTCTAGAGTGCTGCCTTTACCAACTAGGCTACAGACGCTTGTGGCATCCATGGTTGTTTGGTATTAGTGGTCTAGGTTCAACTGCACAGCCTCCGCTACTGTGGTGATACATCATGTTAGCAGATTTAACCTCAACAACTCTTCTTTCTGGATAACAACAAAATTCAACTCCTCCTCATCTCCAAAGTTGATTTGGTGACCCACAACAACATCATCACGGCCACCAATATCAACTCAGCTAAAGCCATCTGGAAGGCAATCAAGGAACAGTACTCCTTGTCTGAAGCTTCCAATCAAGCTTGGATCTTCGACAAATTCCTCCACATCTCCTTCAAGGAGGAAGACATCACCCACTTTGTCACAAAGATCAAAAAAACTATCAAGAAAATGAATGACATCGGTATCAATCTTCCTCAAGACATCCTGGGTTATCTCATCCTCTTCAAGTTCCCTGTCACTCTTCACAACCTCAAGCGCCAACTGATGCATTCTGACAAGACCATTGGCGTGGACTTTGTATGCAATCATCTAATTCAGTTCAATAACAAATTAAAGGAAGAATCTTCCCACAAAATAATTTCCGTACCTGAGACCGCTCTTGTGTCAAGCAAGAACAAATTCAAATCCCAATCAAACAACCAATGCGTAGAAGGTCACCACAATCCCAAACAGGACAAGAACCACTCATAAAGCAAATTTTTCCATCTTCAACTGGAGAAGGCCCAGGAATGCTGGAGGGAAAACCAAGCCAAATGGAGAGAGAAGCAAAAATCGAAATCCAAGTCCGCCCACTACCAAGCCTTTGTCAATAAGTGGATCAAGTCAAGAGCAACTTCAAGCCAGAATATACTGATGGATAGTAGAGCATCAGCACATCTCTTCAATGATGAGAAATTAATCTCCAAGTTCATCAAATCCAATGACGGGGAACACATCTCAACTGGGAAAGACAGTGCTAACCTTCCTATCAAAGGCATGGGGACTGTCAAACTAGTCTGGAAGCAACAAACCATTGTCCTCAGAAACTGTCTTTTTGTCCTCAACATAGTGGTTAACCTGATAAGCCCTGGGGACCTGATTTCCAAAGGCTGCTCCCTGAAATCATCCAAAGTACAATTTCAACTCACCCGCAACAACCACTGCCTCATGGAAGGCAGAATCCTCAAAAATCTGTTTGTTGTCAACAATCCCAAGAGCATTGGACAAAATAATTTCTACCTGTCAACCTCAAATCTCACCAGATCCACTTTCAACCGCCACCTTGCCCTTGGTCACGCTTCCGTTGGAAGAATCAAAGAAATACCAGAACTCAAGCTCAATGATGACAAATTGTTGAAATTTCAGGTCTCACGGCCGCGGACTGTCATTCACGCCATACTTCTCAATCTCACGGCCGCGGACTATTCTCATCTAGGTCATAATTCAAATCTGTCACACATGTGAAATCTGTCACTAAAGTCAAACAGTAGAACAAGATCAATCAACTGTCTCTCTGACTTCCCTCCTGTTCTCTTGTTTTCCTTTTTTGATCCATTCTATTTCTATTTTCTATTTCCATTTATAGTCTGCTTCCACTCCTTTCCTTTCTTCATTGTCTCTTCTTCTTCCCTCATCAGACTCACTGATCTCAAGATCGTATCCCTCCATAAACTTACACCTCAATTACTCAACTCGGCCTTTGACTCAATCACTACCTGCGGCTCCTTCAATTTCCCCTTCTTCATCAAGATAATCCCTTACCACCTTTCAACTTTGCAGCCGTTTTTATCATTTGGTGAGAAAGAGATCATCGTGCTTCATTCAAATCCCAACTTGCATTCTGAACTGTTGTCGCTAGTCTATCCCGTTGCTGTCCATCTTCTATTTATCCTAGGTTCCATAGGGCGCCTTATCCAGTATCTCTGTGGTTTTATTCATAATTGTTCATATACGGGGTAGAATCATTCCATTTTATTCTGTATGGGTCAACTATTGAATTTGTTGTTTTCTTTTTGTTAGTCTGGTCTTATATTTATAGCAATCAAATAGTTCAAGTTCTATCACAACTTCTTTTGCAAGAACTGCGCTCTCTGCAAAATCACTAAGTCACTTTTCAAGACTCAGGCCACCCTTGTAGCAAAACCCTTTGAAAGAATACATCTCCACCTCATTGGACCAATCAAGCTCAAATCACACTGACGTGAGAAGTACATCCTGATGATTGTGGACAACTTTTCAGGATACTTAAGTGGGATTCCCCTCTTCAGCAAAGAAGATACTCCCAAGAACCTCATAGAGATTTTCAACTGGCAGAAATCCACACTGGGATACTATCCCTGCGAAGTCTGCTCTGATGGCGGATCAAAATTTTTCAACAACAGACTCTAAACCTTCCTCAAGGAGATCACATGCAAGCAAATGGTAGGGCCAAAAGAGCAAACAGGACTATCGTCAAAAGTGTGCATAAATTCCTCAGCTCCTCCAACCTGCCCAAGAGGTACTGGTCGGAGATACTCAAAGCGTGTTTCCTTTCTCTGAATCAGATTCCCCGCAAGGGCAACCACCAATTGCTTTGGGAAATCATGCACGGTAGTCCTCTTCCACTTTCCTACTTCAAACCTCTGGGAACCCCAGTCATCTACCTCAATCATCTCAGAACCAGAGGGAAAAAATTCACCCAAAAGGCCAAGAGGGAAGGCTGATTGGATACAATACAGAATTTCACTCCTACAGAATTCTCAGTTCTAATGGATCTATTGTTTCAAGCAAGAACGTCCAATTTGACAAATCCCCATCAATTGAAGATTTGAGTCCAGATCTGGACTTCTCAATTAATGGATTCAAAGTTAGCAATGACTCAGATGTCCTGGATGGTTGCCTGTCAGCAACCAAAGAAGAATCCTCCACTCCCATGCCTCCTCTCGACAGGAACTTCACCCAATGTAGAGAGACATCGGAAACTCATTTGGACTCATCTAACTCAAACTCTCCAGAAAATAGCAACTCAGAAGTTTCAAACCATCCATCCCTGGAAAATCTCTCCCCACAGCCCAGTCCAGTCTCAGTACCTCTGATCCAAATTGCACCTCAACTCCAGCAAAATTGCGCCAATCTCAAAACTCCATAACGCTATGGGTTCCACCACTACTTCAAACCCAAAACATACCTCAAGGCGATCACTTGTGGAGAAGCAAAACAATGGAAACAGGCGATTAGGAAAGAATTGGACCAATCAAAGGATCTGGATGTGTGGGAAGAGTACAATGGACCCAAACCAATCAACCTGCTCAAAACTACTTGGGTCTTCAAAATTAAAGATAAATGCCATGAAGACGCCCTCATCTTCAAGGCAAGAGTGTGCGTGAAGGTCTACAATCAAATTCACATACTCAACTTTGAAGAAAACTTTGCTCCCACCGGAAAGATCTCATCTCTCAAAGTCATTCTCCAACTTGCCCTAAGAGACAATCTCAAAATCAAACATTTCGATGTCAAGGCCGCCTTCCTTCATGCTCCCATTGATGAGGAAGTAATCATCAAAAATCCCAACGGTTCTTGTTGAAAATGCAAATACCTGAGACTCAAGAAGAGCCTCTACCAACTGAAACAAGCACGAAAAAATTGGTATCACACCCTCACAAACTGGATCAAATCCACAGGCTTTGTTGAATCTGACAGCAACCCTTGCCTCTACAAGTCAACGGACAGAAAGTCCTTCATATTTTTCCACGTCAACAATCTCATTGTTGTAGGCAATGGCTTTGATTGTGCAGGGAATTTCAACAACAAATTTAAAAACTCACAGTGTCACGCCCGGGAAACCATCCTGGGAATGAAGTTTGATTGGACTAGCAACTCCATTCTGCTCAGTCAACCAAAGCACATAGCCCATTGTTTGGAAGAACTTGGTCTGACGGACGCAAAAGGAGTCCAAACTTGTCTAACCCCTCATATTCAACTCTCAGAAGCTTTGGACGAAGATTTTGAAGACTTCAAACGCCTCAACATCAACTACCGCTCAGGGGTGGGTCTGCTGAATTACATCGCGTCTTGGACCCGCCCAGACCTCAGCTTCTTGGTCTCAAGCCTTGCCAGGTTCCAGAATAAACCCGGCATGACTCACTAGAAAGAGCTCAAGAGGACCTGGAAATATTTGAAGGCCACCAAAGAAATAAAATTCACTCTAAGATACAACGACTCCGCCAAATCATTGATCTTCTACAGGGATTCACCCTGGGGTGAAGTCCTGACCTCAAGAAAATGCCAATCCGGTTATTTGGGATTCTCATTTGGATCACTTATCTGTTGGGAGAGTTTCAAAAAGCACAATATCACCTACTCCTCAACAGAAGCCAAACTCAACCCCCTCCTGGACTCCTTCCTGGACGGAAGATGGCTCAAGAACCTCTTGGGAGAGGTTTTCAATGTCTCCATCCCCTTCAAAACTCACTTCATCAACAACAAGGGCCTTGAGGAAAAACTCAAGCATTTTGTCTCCAACGCCAAAATCAGACAAATGGATCTCAAGACCAAAGGCTTGCAAGAAGAACTTGCATTGGGCAACCTGAAGGTCAAACTCACAACCACTGACCGCATGTTAGCCCATCCACTAACCAAAGAGGTAGCCAAACCCGCCATACAGACCTTTTTGCGGATCCTCAACCCCGAGTTCAAGACCAATGATTTGTCCTGATTGAACTCTCTCCAGTCATGGGCAGTGTTGAAGTATCACTCAGCTGTTTCTCATGCTGCCCAGGTGTCTCTTTCCCGCTTCCAATATTCAGATTATGTAATCCGCGGCAGCCCAGAGAGAACCGCGGACACCCAAGGACCTGTTTCCTGCAACTCAAATTCCGCGGGATTCCAGAGAGGGAACATCCTCTTGATCATTGACTTCTCCATCACTCTTCTCCTCTTCTTTTTCTTCTTCATCTTCCTCTTCTTTCTTTTTTCTAAGTTTCTCTTCTTTCATTGTTCCTTTCTGCGGTCTGCCTCAAGCTTCAGAGATCCCTGAACCTTGTTCTTCATTATCTTACCACAACGACCAATTGCTCAACTTCAATCAACTCATTCTCTTGACTTCTCAACCTCAACTTGTGAATGGTAAGAGTAACTCTTCTGTCGTATTTCCACTTCTGTCTGACTCATCCCCTAGTTTCTCAATCTCAACACTCTCAGTCTCTCCATGGTCAACCTGCTAAGTAAGCCAACATCTGCCAACATCAAAACACCTTTGTCATTCCCGTTGGTCTTCTTTCATTTCCTTCAATCCTGTCATCCTCTTATCTTCCCGTTGTACTTCCTCCTTCTCAAATATGTTTCTGACTCACCTCCCTCAGTCTGTTGGTTGCAATTCAAGTGTTATTTCTCAAAAGTTTTAATTACATATGTAGAATGTTCCGGTGTTGTTTGTAGCATGTTTACGCAGTTCCTAAGTTTCTTGGGCCGCTTGTCACTTTGTCAACCCATAGTCCCGCGGCTGCATACTTGTCAGAGGCCCAGGGCTGCGTACACAACCTTGATGGAGTGACAGGGCTGTATCCCAGCCGCGCGTGGGTGCATTGGCTGCCGCGGCTGGGTGTGGGAATTGTGACAAAACACATTTCTGTTGGTAACTCCTAAAATATACAAAAAACCTCAAGTCTGACTGAATTTTAGGTGTGAAGCCTGGACCTGACAATACTTTTGATATATTTAATTGGCCAAAAAGCTCAATGGTGGTGCCGTGGCCTTTTTTTCTTTCTTTTCCTTCATTATTTAAAAATATAAGGAATTGGATTTCAAGGGTGGGGTCAGTGAGTGACCCTATCTAACCTTGGGTGGAGAATCCATTTCTGTAATAATATTTCTGGTTTTCCTACTCCTTTTTAGGTTATTTGTATTATTTTTATTTTTATTTTAATTCTTTTTCTTTTTCAGCTTGCTCTGCAATAGTAGCAAGCTGAAAAATGAGGTAATGCGCGTCTGGAGACACCTGGGAACACTAAATATATGACTCTCACCCTTGGGCCACAATCAATCTCTGATCAACTAGCATGCTTCAGGGACGCAAAGTGGGCAGACAATCCAGACTCCAGAGTCTCTCAAAGAAGTTTTATATTCTCCTTCAAGGGTAGTCCCTTTTATTGGACCAGCCAACATCAGCAATCCATAACCCATTCCTGAACCAAATCAGATTGTGTCGCACTTTCCAGCTGTCACCTTGAAGCATGCTGGCTCTGAAATTTCATTGAGGACATCTACTGCTGTTTGCTCAATGGCCCCTCCATATAATTGAGAACAAGGGAATTCTCAAGAAAATAAAGCAATTTTGATCCAACTCCAAAGCCAAGCATATCAACATCAAAGCCAAAAGCCTCCAAGACAACTTCACACATGGTCTCATTGACATCAAGCTGATATCCTTGCAATCGATGACAGCTGACGCTCTCACTAAGGTGGCTAACAAGAAGTCAGTCACAAGACTTGTTAATGACTTCAGTTCTCTGTTTCACTGATCTCTGAGTTGTGGGGCCATGCTAATTTCCAGAATCACTCAAACCAGTTCTTGTTCATTTCTGCTCAAGCTTGTTTTCTATTCTCTCACATTTCTTCCATTTATTGCAATTTCTGTCTTTAAAGTATGCGGTGTGGTGACCAATCCGGCCTAGCGGTCTAGGACAGGCCTCTTTCCTGTCTCTCGGCTTCAATCCCCGCTTCCTATGTTCAACTCCCACTTGTCCCGCTCGCGGCCCTGACTTTTGGCGATGCAAGCAATCGTCAAACCACTTTTGACAATCCCTTCTCCTCCCCCCGAGCTCATCCCACGACTCTGCCATCAATCATCATCATCCTACCATCCCCCTTAAGGACCCATCCTCATCCTCATCCTCATCCTCATCCTCATCATCCTCCTCATCACCATCCTCATCCTCATCCTCATCATCCTCATCATTGCCATCCTCATCCTCATCATCCCTCCATGCTCGGTCAATCAAACCCCCCCAGACTAGGCAACCACTTCCCAGTCTCGATTTTGCTGATTGGGATCTCACCAATGCATTCACCAATCAACCCAATGGCTCCCATTCTTCCATCTCCAGTCTTGCTCATCCCCGCAGTAGTACTCCCATCTCCGCACTCAGCTCCCGTTGTTCGACTCCTTCCAATCCATTCTCCATCAATAGCCCCCAATCAAGAAGGACGCTACCCAACATGTCCGCCTTGATCAATTTCCTAGACGATGATCACCCCAACCCCCTCTTGAGTCAGCCGACCCCATCCTCATCTCACACCCTTCTTGTTCACCTCTAAATCTACCTCCTCCTTGCCCATCATCCGATGCGACCGAAAACCGCGAGCGACCGCTCGCGGCCGTCGGAACCTTCACCCCGTTCTCGCCGCCAATCGGGCGACGACAGCCGTTGTTGACACCCGCGACCGCTGCTGCCTTTTGGCCCAGCATCAAAGCAATCCCATCATCATATCCCCTCATCATCAGTAATCAACTCATCTGTGGGCATCCTTCCCCACCTATCTGAGAAATTTATCCGGGTATATCCATGATTGCCCCCTTGATCCTTTGAGCCTCCATACTCAAACTCTGTCCTTTGTGACCTTGATCCTTATCACCAACCAATAGCCTTGCTGGTTGAAAAATAATTCCTGTCTGAATTCTTGGGTGTGTTATACCACTCTGATCCCTTTTTCCGACCATACTGGTCTTGATCTCTCCTTGATCATCTTTCTGGAGCCAATCACGTTTGATTGAAGAGGTTTTATTAAGCTTAAAACCTGGAGTGTTATACCTCCCTTCTTCTTTAAGGTTGAATTTCGCCACGCTATTCTTGAGTCCCTTGAGAAGTGTTGGGATATTCTTGCTCAAATTTGTTATTGATTTGCTTCTAGAGCTTCATAAACAAATTTCTTTTGTTTTGTTCAGACTCCCACAGTTATCTGGTACCCTTCAAGCGCTTGATTGCGGAGAGTTGGGCAGGTTCATTGAGAACCTGGAGGTTGGTTGGGATTGAGTTGATCTTTCCTAATCAGCTGCTGACGACCAGAGTTATTAGCTTGTGGGCCTTGTTACTTACAACTGCCTTGTTCTATTGAACTCTGAACAAACCTTGACTTATTTTTTCAAGTCTTTACCTGCACCACCTTGCCTCAGATAGTGTTGTTTCCATTGCTACCGACAACTCTTATCCTCTTCCCTTACTTTGATTTCTCATCCATAAGGTTCTGGAACTCGATTCTGGTTACATTTAAATATTATTGTAACTCCTAGGAGGGCAGCCTAAACAGTACATTTCCCCTCCACAGAACTGCCACGGCTTAGCACCGTTTGGAGTCTTACAGGGGCTTCTGGACCCCAAGCGCAACTACGTTATAACTGACTACAGATGATGATACTCTCACTTGTCCACACAAACTCTAAGATAATGCTGATCAGTAACTCAACCAATAAATCAATCAATCACTCTTCAACTCTATCTTCAACCACTCCATCAACAAACTAGTCTCAACCACATTCATTTTTCAGTAAGACCAGTAGCCAGCTTAATCAAAGTGAGAACAGTAATTATCAACTCATTGATCAGTCAATCAACTTACCTCTCTCTTTCAGATCCTTCAAGGCACTTCTCTTGACTTTATCAATTAAAGCTGGTTTGGCAAATCTCAATTGTGGCCTCTCCACTGTGTCTCAAATGTTCAGCTTCTTGCTTTAGACTCAGTGGCTTCTGCCATATTTTTTTCACTTCTGTTGTTTCCATTCAATCTTTGTTTTATGATGCCTTTTCTCAATTTCTTAATGTTATGAAATGCAGCTTGTTCGTGGTTACTAACTCAATCATTCACAGATGGAAAGAATTTTTTGATAAATTTTCCACTCCTTGTGTTGCCTTAATAAAGAATTGAAATTAATTATTATTTCCAGTTCAAGCTCCTTTTCTTTAAAAGCTTGTTGCTTATAGCAAAGGAGACTTTCCTGTTGTTGTTCAGGCGTTTTAAAAACAGGTAAAAAGTTACAGAATTTGTCTTCTTTTTTATGTTTAGGAAGATTCAAATAAAAATTGATCAATTCCCCCTTGTTCACAAGATCCACTGGAATAATACAGAGTCAAAAAATAGGTTACAAGTATTTCTACTTATTTTTTAAAAAATAAATTGCCTGGTCCAAGGAATAAAAGTTGAAATATTAATTATTTAGTGATATTTTCTGGCCAGACTCCCAGTTTTGAGCTATGTGATACTGGGATCCCTGGGTTCCTTTAGCTAAAAAGAGTGATAAAAATGCTGGAATAACAATAATGTTCCAATGATTAAAACTTAAGAATCACAAATAATAAATATTTTAAAAGCTGGCGCAAGTTTTGATTGGTTTGGTTGCAAATGGTTTCAATATTTTATTAAAAGAGGGGCCACAATATTATACTACTTGGGATCTTTACAGAAAGACAACCTCTATTCAAGGGGCCTCCTTAGGCAGTTTAAGAACCTTGGAATCATTATGGGTGCCTTCTAAGGACTTATCCACTAATATGGCCAGGCAAAACAGCACTCTGGGCAAGGTAGGAAGGGGAAAATTCACTCTGAGAAATAATTCCACAGAAATGCAGCAAAGATTCAGGTAAAGGATTTCAGAGAAGATGGGGTTGATTGCTTAACTATACTTGAATGAATCATGTTGATTGGGTTTTAGGAAATAATAATAATACTCCAGAATGAGTCATAAATCACTTGCTTATCTCTTGATATGCACTTGATTAACAATGACACAGTTTCTGATTTATAATAATAAATTCCTGGTAAAACTAATGGGGAACAATAGTTCCAAAGAGGTCTGTATAAATACCTTTTTTGGTTGACAAAGAAATTCTCAGGGAATGTAGAGAGGGTTCTGCTCATGTGCTGAGGCAAAAAGCCTTCCAGGGCAAGTCTTCCACCTCCACTTGGTGCTTTCAGTCCGCTTATCTCACATCTTCTGGATTTCTGTACTATTTTAGCTACAGGATCTGTTATTATGTTAATTATGTTATTTTGATCATTCTGCACTTATCCTGGATTTGTAATATTGATATTGAGCTCAAGTTGTCAGATGTGGATATTTGTTGATTTCCTATCATCTTTTGATCACAAAGTTGATTTCCAAAAATTTTTCCAGCCACTTCTTGTAGTTTTGTGTGGCCTTGAAAGATTAGGATCTGTCTGTGTTTTGGTAATCTACATTATTTGATTTTTAATTAAAATACTTTAAAACTCATTTTTTTATAATTTTATTTAATTTTTAAAGTTTTTGGACTGTTTGTAATACATATGTCACGCTATTAAATATAAAAGGAAGACCTTACTAGGTTTTAGCTCTTGTGAGCAGTACCTATTTTCAGATTGGTCATGACAAACCCTGATGCAGGGATCAGTCCATTCAATTATACGTGCAGGGTAGCATCTGCTCTATTGTGGTGAGCAATTTGGGACACCTCAGCAAAAGTGAAATTTTAAAATGCTTCTATATATAATCTTTTATCCAAAATTATCAAAAAAAAAAGAAAAACAGAAAAAAGAAAACAAAATAAAGGAATATTTTCCGCTATTATCATGCTTACCCTTTTATTTTCTTTGCCCAAATTCCTTGTGTCCTAGTGGTCTAGGAAGGGCCCTCCAGTGCGCCCAAATTTCAAGATCCTCCATTTAACTCATCCTTGTCCTTCTTGGCACCCAAATTTTTGGCCAAGAATGCGCAAATGTTCTCCATCACCATCATTGGCAACAAAGACCAACCCCAATTTATGCTTCACCCAGCCTGCCAAAGGCCAAAATCATCATCAACCAATTTCCACCCCTGCTTTGATCATCTGAAACGCCAGAAATCTATTCTATGTGGCCATTGGTGCGGTTTTCCATCAACTATTCAACAGTCATCCACATCATCTTCCCACTATCATTTTTTTTTGCGGCCGTGTTGAAAGCTTGCTGACAGCCATCAAGCATCCGCCCATTCTTGCCACTAATCACCTGAAATCCTACATCCGACCACTGTCAACCAACACGCATCTGTCACGCAAGGCAATTTCCACCCTTCCTCTCAATCTCAAAATACAACATCCTCCAACCGCCACAATTGACAGGAAAATTGCCAAAAACAGCTTCATTTTCTGTTGCTTTTCAATCATCCATTGAAAACAGTTGTCTGCCAAACTTCTTATGTGCATCATCAACCCTTCATTCAATCTTCCCCACCTTTCATTCCAATCAATCCTCCTTCATTTACATTTCAGTCACCTTCCATCAGCAGCTTAGAAACTTTGATCAGAAAGTGTGTTTATAATTTAAAATCTAAAATGTTAAAAAAAATGGGGTATCATGTTTTCATATTGTATGTTATCTGTAATGATGAGGAAAAGTCTAATGCATTCAGTGGGAATCTCACCCACATTGACGCATTGCATGTGGCTTGCTCTGACCATTGAGGTACAACTGCTTGGAGCAAGGTGTACATCACAACACCATGGAAATAAATTTGAAAGATAAAAAATTTAAATGAATCTTTAGAGAATGTACCACTGTCTTGATAAGTCTGCTTGAGACATGAACTTATTGAGGATTTATCCCATCAAGCCACCATTGTCTGCTCAATGGTGGTTCACATCCATTCTTCCCAATTGGTTTGATTTTTTTCTTCTCTTTTGGAACTCAAAATGATCCCATTACTGTTTTTTTGCCATGTTTGGGGAAGTACCAACTGTTATTGAGCAGGGATTCATGAAAGAAACAACCATGGGTTGCGCTCCATAACAGCTGGATAAGTGTTTTGTGGGTCTGTGTCACAGGGCTGCTGACGTCTAAGCAGGGCTTGGCACAAGGGCTACTCTACTCACAGTAGGCTTGGGAGCAATGTTACTGGAGGAGGCTATGGAGCAGAGTAAGGTTAGAAGGGGTCAAGGTGCTGAATGACACTTGCTTGGATAGATACCTCACAAGAAGTATTAAACTGATTTCTTGGGGGGACAATCAGTAAGAGAGAGGAGGTCTACTTAAATAGAAAAGAGGTGGAAGACTACAAGAGAAGAACAACTGGTGAAAAACTGGTGGGGCTCAGACTTCACATGAAATGACAAGGGAGAAATGAATGTACCAGAGAGGGCTGATACAGTGAGCAACTACATTGGGATAGACTAATTGCCACATTGGGTCTAGGCTACAGGTCAGGCTGTCTAAGTTGGGAGTGTACAGTAGAGAGGTGCACATTGTATGTAATGATCATGACACTATGTGTACTAAGTAGAGAGAGTATGTAATACTGTCTACAGCAAGATGTACATAAGGATTCCCAAAGGATGAACCATAGAGAGAGAGTATGGGATAGACAGGGTAAGCAAGGTTATAGGATATCCAGTACCTGAGAGAGTAACCATGTGTAAGTATGTGCAAGCACAGAGGAGTCTATGTATGTGCTACATGAGATCAGACCATATGTAGATATATGTATATGTAGTCATATGTATATGTAGTCATATGTGTATGTAGTCATAAGTATATTTATGTAGGTTGAATGGAGATATACCTATATATTCTCCAGAGCCCTGAGGTTGAATTTCCTGAAACAGTTGAGTTGACTGAGGGTAGACTGTAGATTGAGTTGATCTGGGTGTCAGTATGACATTCTGATTTATTGCAACAAGGAAGCAAAATCAAGTTTTGAAAGTTATCCAACCTTGCATGCCTCAAAAACTTGTCAAAATTGTCAAGACAGTGGTAGATACTCTTAGGCATTGACAAGAACATGCCAAAAATTTTGTGCTGTACAACTTGCACTAAGCAGTCTAGATCAACAGTTCTAGGAACCCACATGCAATGGGTCAATGTTGGTTCAACTCCCAGCAATTTTTTTATGCTTTTCCCCAATTCATTATAAACAATTTAGGGCAGGTTTTTCTGCAAGGTTTTTCACAATGTAAACCACATGGATTGGCTTTGAATTAACAAGTGATATGTAGAACAAGAATGATATGCCAATTTTTGAATTTTGCACATTGATATTTATGAGTGCCCTTGGATTTGTACTAATTGTTTCATAATGGCATTAATTTGCACAAATTTAAAAAAAAAACATAATTAATAGGTTAACCTGCTCACGCATCAGGGGAAATAGTCACCAATGCACTTTTGTTTATTTCCATTCAGAAAAATCAGCATTGGGACTTGAAAAATGTTTATTTGACTATTTGGTATTAATTTGTGACAAATCACGCTTATCAAATTGTCTGCAATCACCAAGGATGGCATCTCTTCATAATTGATCTTTAATAAAAGAAATGTAGCTTCCAGGCTTTCCAAAAATATAAATAGGTTCATCCTTGGTTGTTCAGCATCCTCTGTATCCTCCTCTCTTAACTTTCAAAACATTGACAACAAAGTTTTTACTATTGGAGATCTATTCTCATCTCATGTCCAAAATTCCAGTTGATTGTGAGTTGCTTTGTGGTATTAAAAATCACTTTTGGAAAACTTAAGCACTTTGAATTGTTCAAATTTAACTCAAGCTTTGGAAAGTTAATCTGTGTTCCAATTGCAGCACATGGGGTCCGGATCTAAAAGATGAATGCTTGATTCAAGTTATAGATAACCCAGTTACAAATCAATATACAGAGTCTTTGCCAATGAGTTCATTGGAAAAGAGTATTGACAAAGCCAATAGGCCAAGTTGGCAGTTAAAATTTTCATGTGTTGAAAATGGCATGAGTTAATCACAGAAAGATTTTGACAATTGTTTTGGTACAGGTTCTGTCCTGATTTCAGCCTCACAGGGAAAAAAAGGGTCAACTGGGTTGCGATCTTCAAAAAAGAGCCTACCCAAGGCAGGAAATGTTTATCCAACAAGTCATATGTTCTCCTATTTATGTAAGAGATGTTTGTGGGCTTATGTAAGAATGCAATCTTGATCTAGTCCGCACTCCAAGGTCCCCAGTGGCTCCATCTGGAAGTCAAGGCAGTTATTCATGAATTTTTGCCAAAATAGTTCCTTGTAAATTTGTCAAAGTCCACTTTTTAGGAAAAGTGACTAATTCTGAAAGGGAAAGGGAAAATGCAAAAAGACAAGCTGAAGCAGCAGCAAGGATAGAAAAATCAATATTCCAATGCAGAAAGAACAAAGTTGTTATTGGCAAGTCTGTCTCCTCAACAAAGCAAATGGAATTGCATGGTGCAGATGCAAACAAGTTAGCAGCCTCAGGAGTGACCTCTGTGGGAGTTGCCTGGGAACAAAATTTGGATATGGAAGATGAATGTTGGTGTATCTAAATTTTCTTGAATCAAACAAAATGACTTATAATTGGTTAAAATTCCTTTGAAAAGAGAGACTAACAAACCTGCTTGAATCAAGAAGAGAGGCTAGCAATGTTTTTGAGTGAAGCAGGAAAATGTTCTTTGAATCCTTAAAATTAACAAAATGTTTTTTATAGTGGCTTCATTTGAATTTTCCACTTCTGAGGCATTTAAAAAAAACATACAAACAATAATTTTAACAGGTATGTGGAAATTATTTGTGACTTTTGAACTTTTGACTTATTAAAGTTTTCAAATTAGGAATGGAAGAAAACCCACCACAATTTTCCAAAACACTATCAGGGGCCAAAAATAAAAAACATGACACACTCAAAGCTGATGGTTCAATTAAAGAATCAAGCTCAGGGAGACAATTGGTGGATGTTCTCATGACACAGATTCTAAGTGGTAATATTGATTTCATAGGTTTTTTTGATGTTAAACATTGAGTTGACATTATAAAACTGAAAATTTTATTGCTCAGCTCATAAAACATGCTTGCCTTCCGGTGGTGACAAAGATTGTAAGTTATTTCAGAAATTTAAAACATTTAAAAAGGTTAATCAGAAATTCTTTTTAGCCTTAAATATAGGGTCAGGACCTGGGAGTCAAATTTCTGAGGAAAAAAAAGGATAATTCTGATCAAAGATCAACCAACTCTATTGTGGAGAAATCATTAAGGCCCTCAGTTGCTGAATTTCAGGATAGCAGCCTTAGTGAATCCATTTCAAGCAATTTGTGTGATATGCTAATCCCAAAAGGTTTGGGAAATGTCCCTGGTGTTTGGGAGAGTTCTGTTTTGGGTTGGAGAGATTCATCCAGGGGAAGTGAGTCGGAAGAATAAATCCAGCTTCATATGTTCCAACCAGTGCAGGAAAATTGGGATTTTTGGCGTGGAAGATTGAATTTCCAGGGTGAGTAATGTGGTATTTTCAAAATTATGTGTATGGTCACAATGGCTTATTTATGACCTATTTAGAACGCTCCAGTTATTCACAAAAATCACAAAATATCTGGGATAATCAACAATCTGACAGTGGAAAAGGATTTGAGACAATTACCCTGATAGTTCGGGATGATGGAGAAGGTTGGGAACCAATTGATGACAACACCAAAAATGTTGAAAGTATGTGATGAATTGATATGATTCCTGACAACAGTAATAGTGATTTATTTTTAAATCCATACCTAAGTGATAAGCCCAAAATCAGACAAAATGACAAACAGTTCAAATGTGCATGATGGTGGTTTTAAATCACAGGAAGATTCAAGGCATATGGACGGAGAACTGGGAAATATGGAAGGGTTTGAGAGTGGGGATCAATGTGAATTGGATGGTACAAATTCTAGGTTTGCATTTATAATTTTGCCAGAAATCCCGGTGGTGATAAAAATTTAATTTTAGGATGTGAGAACCAGAATAGCCAGAGAAATTATAAACTGCGAAAAAAAGCCCAGAAACCAGAGAATTGGAAGATGGAAGTTAAATTACCTGTTTAGTCAATGAATTACTGGCTGCTGACAAAATAATCTAAAGCTGCTGCTGGGGAGATATCAAAGAGAATGTCTATAAGGCTTCAAGATCATGATATAGAAATTCAAATGGGACTTTGGAAAAAAGTTAAAAGTTTGATTTGAAATCTAGAAAGAGGAAAACAACCTAATTGGTAGCATTTTTAATTTTTTTAGGGGGAAGCAGAAATCAGCCTTCAAGGAGTAAGAAAAATAATTTTGGCCACCATCAGAGGATCTCAGCACCTCCTAGAATCAATCCTCCTGTACAATCAGGATCTCAATTGAGATCAAAGAGACTTGCAGAAGATCCATTTCCAACTCAACATAAGAATGTTTTCTCCCAGGTAAATGATGGTAAATATTCATAAAATGAGGTTCTTCAAAGAATAAAAAATTAAAATCTTTGGTATATTTTGAATTAGATGATTTCCTCAGGATTCCCAACAAAGTCCATTTTGAATATCTGGAATATAGTGTAGAAGGTATTTTTTCCCCTGCAATTTCATATTCCATAAGCTAGACCACAATGAATCTAATCCATAGCCCGTGTTTTAGGAGAAGAATTATCATCTCCTATTTCAAGGATGGAAAAAGAAAAGCAAAGGGCAATTAGCCAAGGTGAGGATTTTCAATGTTCAAGCATATTTTCAAGAGCTAAGCATCAGGATCAAACACAGATATATCTGTGGAAGTTGCGCAATTACACTCCATATTCAGTGTGGGTGCATTAGCACAGGGTTCAAGCCAGAGGAGAGTAATACAGGCTCCTGGTCCCAGAGGTAAGAAAATAATCACAAGAAGAAATATTATACAATTATTTTATTGATTATTAATTGGTAAATATATGTGGCCTCACTTGAGGAAAAAATTTTTAGGGCTCAAGAAGCTGCAGTCCATATAAAAATCCCAGGCAGAATTCAATCACCAATGCAGGAAGAACACACCAAGAAGTGCCATTTACTACCAGTACAAGTGAAAAATTCCCCACAGGTACTCCTCTGCATATATTCACCGGAATATCCCATGAATGGAGAAACACACCTTTCCCTACCCCACGTGCTGCTGGAGCTGTATTGTTGAAAGATCTTTCTCATGCAAATGAAACAAATAATTCAAACTTTGCAACAAAAGCACCAGGAGAAGCAATGCCTTCTGAACCAAATCCATGTGAGCTATTGGTTTCAAAAGGATCTTGAGCATTATTTCACTTTCTAATTATTATTTTGGCTTGTATAAAAATCAATGAACAACATTCAAATTCAAGATGAACATTTATCTGATGATCAGGGAAAGTTTTTTTCTACTGTATGCCTGGTTGTTGGAAAAAACAATTGACTGTTATGTCATAAATTTTAGTGGACCCAGTATAAGTTGAGGATTATGCTGCAGACTCTAGTGCACCTCAACATTGAGGAATTTGGAGGAAAGAAGCCCAATCAGCAAAACATCAAAACCAAAAAGAGAGGATGAAGGAACTTAAGTGAAATCATGAAAAAAATTGTCCATTAACATGCCAGGCTCCTCATGGATGTTAAAGGAACTGACCTCCAAAGCCTCCCTGCACCACCACTAACAGATGAGAGGGACCTTGCAGTTCAACGTTCAAAGAGTCTCAGTTTCATTCAGCCTACACCAAAAGCCCCTGAAACAATCAATAACAACACAAAAGCATACAAAAGTTGGGTCCAAACTCAAATTTGGGATCTTGGGCTAACACGTTTCACATTTGATTGGCAAAGCTCATGGAAGCATCCATTCAACCAGCTCATGGACCTGCTGTTTTTCAGCACACTTGACATGGCCCTGCATTTGGGGGAATATAATACGTACCTGTGGTCCCCCAATCATGCTACTCATGAAGTTGTGTCAGTTAGCCTTGAAATTTTTTTTCACACCTGCAGTCTCAATGGAAGCTGGTTCAAAGATCTGGTGAACAGGCTTTGGAGCATCAGAAATGCAAGGCATGTGCCCTCAAGACACAGAAAAGAGTGAGTTAAATTTTCTGATAGAATCCTGAATTGATGAAGGGCCACTTAATTTATTCAAAATAAATCATAGCTGTCTGAAAGAAGGCAGAAGTAGTGTGATGAAAATGGTTATTTTGAGCTAGCAGCGTAGTTCAATGACCTTTCAATATGCTCTGACACCAAGGAAGTTTTAGTTGGCAAAGTGACACAGCATCACCAAACAATACTTGAACGGGAGTCAGATTCCTTTTCCAACCTGTTCAAATTCATAGACCATCAAATACAAGTGGGTGGAAGAATAGGAAAAATCAGAAAAAGAACACACTTCATTATCAGAGAAGATGGCACTAAATATGAAGATAATCCACTTATACCAGGCAATAAAGCACTCCAAGTGTACAACCCTTCTTGGTTGGCCACATTCAAAGCTTCAAAAAGGGAGAGCCTTCAAATCACAAACACCAAGATCATGACAGAGGATGGTCAACCCTTAAATTCCACAAGGTCTTAGTCTATAATAAATATAACCCTAAATATAACTTTGTATTTTTACCAATGATTTCAGTTCAAGAAAGCTTGTAATAACTCCCTCCAATCAGTTGTGATTAAAATGATTGACCTGATATATCAGGAAGCATCATGAGATACATGCAAGTATCAATAAATTCATTATCAAAAAACTTACTGTGTCAGATGCTTCTTAGGCCTTTGCACCTATGTAATTCATGTGTTTCCAAAATTAGTCAATAAATCAAGTTTAAAACTTGTTTTGAAAGGAAAAAGCTTGCCATTTGAATTTTGGTCTCTATTTTGTCTGGGGTAATGAGATGTAATACTTGAAAATTTTTGTTTTGACCAATTCTGTGAAGACGGTCAACAGCTTGTGCCTCAATAGTTGGGTTCCAATGGGTCTCCTGGTGGCAACATTGATGCTGATTGAGACTCTCATTCCAATTTTCCAAAATGCTTTTGGGAAGCATGCATACCATTACTATACACACAGAAGCACATGTAATATTTAGCCCCACTCCAGCTGCTTGGATTTAAGCAAGGAGAATTGAGATGTTAATTGTTGTTTCAAATTGGCACAAGCAGGTGTCTTGCCCATTAGCATTCACTTTTCCATCCAGCAGTAGAAATGGAATTCCTCTGTCTTCAAATACAACAGCAAGACTAGGACCATTGGAAGTTAGTGCTTTTCAGGAAGGATGGAATACTTAATCACAACTCACACGTCAAGCATATGTGTCCAAATATAAAAAATGAACACTTTGAGTTTTTTTTGCATATAATCCAACATTGGTGAGATAATTTGAAGAATTGCAGATATCTTGGAGCTCAAGAGACATAGCTCTGGATTGACTTCATGTATGATGAGTTCCTTTGTCAATTTTTGTGATAACTGTGAGTCAAATTTTGTGATTTCCCATGAAGAAGTGAGGCCAAGAGCTGCATTTGGAAGCAGGGGATTATCATAAATCTCACGTAGGCCTTGGATCATGTGGAGGAAGTTTTACTGTGTTCTTTGGCCAGTATGAGGGATTTTTTTGCCAAAAAATTTCAAAAGAATTTGATAATGCTTGTTGTAATATTACTTGACCCTGGAAAACAGGTGTGTCAGGATTTTATTGTGATTTATTGGCAGCAAAAAAGGCAGTTCCCTTGATTTGTTCCCTTGAATCAAACAATGTTTTAGAATCAACTGAATTGGCTTGACATTGGAGTTTTGAAGATGTGGAAGCAGCATTTGTGTCCATTCATACAAAGAATTCTGATTATTTATGCACAGAAATGTGAGCAATGATAGTAAAGCATGAATACTGTTCTGTAAGGGAGGTCCAGTTAGACAGACATGTTTTGAAGCCTTGAGGAGATATATTGCAATCTGTGTTTTGGATTCATTGGTCCTGATTTCACTTCAAAATTACCAGGATCAATATGATGTTTCATAGATGAACTGAATATTACTTAAACTGCTTACTGTGCTTCATCAAGTATGATCCTGGGCCAAGTGTAAGAAAAAAGCCTTGATTTTGTGGACATTGAACTTTCTTGGTGAAGCGAAAATTCTCTTGTGATGATGGAGTATGTTGTCAAAACTAAATTGGAGCTTTTGACTACATGAAATTCTATATTGTGCCAAGAGGGCCCATGATACACAACATAGTTAATTTTTTTTGGACAGGGATGCTTGATGAGTTCTTTCTCCAAATTATAGAGCACCCTTGAAGGACATATGAGCAATATTGAATGAAGGAAATTCCCAGGATCTCTTTGCAGTTGCAAAAAAGAGGTCAAACAAAGGGTTGTGGCAATGAGGGAAATTGCTTGGAGTGATTTGACAAGTCCCATGTCATCCACAATGGTAAAGCCAAGTGGAGTATCTGGAATTGAGATTGGATCAGAAACCAATATTTTTTGACCACTGAAAATATGCTCCATTAAAAAAGATCCATTATAGGGCATTATCTTCCACAGTGATTTTGAGTATTTGGAAGAGGAATTTTCTTGATCAAGGAGGAAGTCCAGTCCATTTTCTTGATGTTGCAGAAGCTTTGTCCAAATAATAGCCTTTGGGGGAGTTTGGGGTGGAAGTTCACAACCACTGGAAATCAAAAGAAGCTTTGAATTGAGATGTGGATTAAATCTCAAACTGGTAGGATTTGCATGGGGAAAGGTTGAAATATGGCAGCCAGAATGTTTTTCAGGCTTGTAGTTGCAAGGATGTGTTGGAATGATCCCAGAATCAAGCATATCATAAAGCAGCTTCTTTGCTTTGTCCATGGCACAGAGTATCAACACAGCCATTTCAAATTGAATTAAATTGGATACTATGACATTGATTACTAGCTCCACACAAATGGAATGGTTCATGAAGTTCTCTGATTTCCAATCACCAGCTGGTCCAGGAGCAGTTGATGAAGGAAGTTGTGAAAAGAGAGCCTTTGAAACATGTGTAGGTAGGTGTCCCACCATATTATTGCCATTAGCAAGGAATATATCTAATAGATCATCTGACTTCTTCAGATAGCCCCAGAACAATGTTGATTTCTGGGGCAATTTACTGAGCGAAGCAGGATTGAGTGCTATTGGGGAGCAAGAGATAATTCCAAGGCAAAGAGGAGAGGGAGGGATTATTTCTATGGCCAAAAAACGTTGTGTGAAGGAATGCAGGGCAACAAGAGTGGTCTGGGGTTTATATATTGTGGCAGAAGCCTTGTATGGGTGGATCATGTGATATTTTTTGGATTCCTTGACAAAATAGATTTGGTCACAATACTTGGGGGCATTAGAGACAATTATCATGGTTAATCATCATGCAGAATGATGTTGATGGATGTTTTTCATCAAACCTTGTTTTAGGATACTCACAAACCATAATTTAATTAGGTGCATTTTTGGATCCATTCAGTGGTAGTAAATTCATCCTCGTACTATCATAGATTTCCAACTCACATGAACCTTTTCCCGGTTCCTATTGGAAATTCATACATGGAGAGGTAAATTCTATGCATCCCCACATGTACACTTGCACCAAATTCTTTCTGTTCAGAGCCATTAATCTGAAAACCTGGATTCTTTTTCAAATCCCCTACTGGGGGAGGTTCCTCGCATCTTGCCATGTCTATAGCATTGGAACACTGAGTTTCTGGTGCCATATCTTTTTTCCTGTTCCAAAAATTTCCACCACTTTATACATGCCCAGAATCATAAAGTGGTAGAAATGAGGCTGTTTCAAATCCTAGTTAGTTTCCGTGGCTCAAATCCTGGCACTGCAGCAAAGGAAGTGTTTGCATCAGAATCCTAGTATTTGGATGTATGCATGCAAACACTAGCATTTTGGTGCAAGTGCCCATTTTATGATGAGTTGCACTGCTGCATCTGAACATCAGAACTTTTTTTCAAGTGTCCATGGTAGGGTGAGGGGAACTGCTGCATTCAAGGTGTTTGCACCAGAATCTTAGTGTTTGGATGTATGCATCCAAACAAAAGGATTTTTGTTCAAGTGTCCATGTTAGGTTGAAGGGCACTGCCATGCAAGGTGGTTGCACCAGAATGTTCGTTTTTGGATTTCTGCATCCAAACACCAGGACTTTTGTGCAGTAGATTGGGGGTACTGCTGCATTCAAAGTAATTGCACCAGAATTGTAGTGTTTGGATGTATGCATCCAAACACCAGGACTTTTGTGCAAATGTCCATGGTAGATCAGGGGTACTGTTGCATTCAAAGTCCTTGCAAAAGAATCTTAGTGTTTGGATGTATACATTTGAACACCAGGAATTTTATGCAAGTTCCCATGGTAGGGTGAGGGGCACTGCTGCATTGAAGGTGGTTGAACCAGAATCTTAGTGTTTGGATGTATGCATCCAAACACTAGGATTTTTGTGCAAGTGTCAATATTAGGTTGAAAGGCACTGCCATTCAAGGTGGTTGCACCAGAATCTTATTTTTTGGATGAATGCATCCAAACACTAGGATTTTTTTGCAAGTGTCCATGTTAGGTTGAGGGGCACTGCCACATTCAAGGTGGTTGCACCAGAATCCTAGTGTTCAGATTTATGCATCCAAACAAGAGGATTTTGGTGCAAGTGTTCATGGTAGGGTGGGTGCACTGCTGAATTCAAGTTAATTGCACCATAATCTTAGTGTTTGGATGTTGTAAGACTCCAAACGGTGCTAAGCCGTGGAAGTTCTGTGGAGGGGAAAGGTGCTGTTTAGGCTGCCCTCCTAGGAGTTACAATAATATTTAAATGTAACCGGAATCAAGGTCCAGAACCTTATGGATGAGAAATTAAACTAAGGGAAGAGGATAAGAGTTGTTGGTAGCTATGGAAACAACACTATCTGAGGCAAGATGGTGCCGGGAAAGACTTGAACAAATAAGTCAAAGTTTGTTCAGAGTTCAATAGAACAAGGCAGTTGTAAGTAACAACGCCCACAAGCTAATAACTCTGGTCGTCAGCAGCTGATTAGGAAAGATCAACTCAATCCCAACCAACCTCCAGGTTCTCAATGAACCTGCCCAACTCTCCGCAATCAAGCGCTTGAAGGGTACCAGATAACTGTGGGAGGCTGAACAAAACAAAAGCAATTTGTTTGTGAAGCTCTAGAAGCAAATCAATAACAAATTTGAGCAAGAATATCCCAAAACTTCTCAAGGTACTCAAGAATAGCGTTGCAAAATTCAACCTCAAAGAAGAAGGGAGGTATAACACTCCAGGTTTTAAGCTTAATAAAACCTCTTCAATCAAACGTGATTGGCTCCAGAAAGATGATCAAGGAGAGATCAAGACCAGTATGGTCGGAAAAAGGGATCAGAGTGGTATAACACACTCAAGAATTCAGGCAGACAGGAATTTTTCTTCAACCAGCAAGGCTATTGGTTGGTGATAAGGATCAAGGTCACAAAGGACTGAGTTTGAGTATGGAGGCTCAAAGGATCAAGGGGCAATCATAGATATACCCGGATAATTTTCTCAGATAAGTGGTGAAGGATGCCCACGGATAAATTGCTTATGATGATGGTCACATAGAATGATGGGATTCTCTGATGCTCCCATGGTCGGATGCTGGGCCAAAAGGCAGGGGAGAGCCCCTCCTTATATGGGCAGGAGGCCCTGTTAGACTATATACAACGTATTCTACAAATAGAGCAGAAAAGGGAAGGCAACCATGTGGTCACTCGCGTCGGTCTGTGGATGGGCGCGCGTAACAATACCAGAGTCACCCACCCCTTGTCCGAAGGCGGAAGCGGGTGGGAGAGTCCCAGGAAAGGTGTCGGATGAAGTCCATGAGAGCGCGGATGGGCGGATAGGAGATTGGTTTGAGAAAGTTGAGTAAATCCTGACAGCCTTGAGATCCGCGACTGATAGATCAAGTGCAATGGGAGGTTTGACGGATCCAAGGATTTGCCAAATGCTTGCGGGTGCGGTGGGGATGGATTCAGTAAATCATGGATGAGCGCCGCGCGACGGTAGCAATGAGGAGATTGGGAGGTGCAACGACAAAGATGAAGACACGCAACAACAAAGATGAGGACGTGCTATGACAACGGCGGAGATGACAAGCAACACAGATAAAGGACGCGCGACGCGCGCGGATGAAAGGAGCGCGGCGCGGCGCAGCGCGCGACGCGGATAATGGAAGCGCAGCGCGCGCGGGTAAATAATGGTTTGGATGAGCCTGAGGATAAGTTGTTCAGCTGGGCGGTACATTTGCGCAACAGTTTATGGATTGAGGTCTTAAGGCGGCCAGGGTGTCCAGGATGGGGCACCACAATTTATGCATCCAAACACTTGGATTTTGGTGCAAGTGTCCATGGTAGGATGAGAAGCACTGATTCATTCAAGGTTCTGAGTTCCTTCTCTTGGCAAGGAGAGGACAATTGGACCAAAAACACCTGAGATGGAGCACCAGTTGTCCCAGCACTACACCATACTAAACCCTCATCCTACCCACTTGTGAATGGGTCATCTCTTGATTCCTCAAAAGCATCTTCTCTGCAATCATGGGTGGTGTCCTGATGAAACTATAAATAGATGTGATGGAAGGCCTCTTGTAATTTCTATCAATTTTTCATCTTCTCAGCCCTTTTTATCATATAAAAACAAAAGCCATGGCGTTCTGTCCAAGCTTAAGGAGAAAAACAATATATTGCCTGGTATTAATTTCTCATCAAATTATACATTGACATAATAAAGATTTGGCCCAATAGGCTCTAGATAGGTGAAATTTAAGACCACAAACATACACACCTTTTTGGAAAAGTGATTTAGAAAGGAGTAAATTGAGAGTTCTCCTAGATCTATGCAGGTATTTTTCTTTGGTACTTTACTGACTTCAGAATAGCCGGAAAGATTCCTTTTGTATTTCACAATATTGCCCAGCTTATTCAGTATCCCCATAACTATATTTGTGTAGATTCTATACATTTTTGGAAATGTGCACACACACCTCAATTCCACCATGACCCTCCAACCATTATCTCTACCTTCCTACTAACTTGTCTTTGCCACTTGCTACCATCTCCTTGTGATACCTTTAGACAGATCTCTCCTCAGCATGGTGGTTGGCACTGCAGACAGCTACTCTCAACCAAAAAACAGAAAGCGGCTGCTAACAATATTAGCCTAAATTCACAAATTTTGGCTGAAAATATGGCTCAGAATCTTAGCATAGTGGCTTCAATTTTTTTGATTTCCCCTCAAAAATTACATCCACAAAGCCTGCAATAGGTTCCCTTCAGGGTCATTGCTCATGCTTGACTGGCTTTACATAGTCTGCAGACACTAACAAAAATGTCATGTGTGATCAAAAAAGGCCATTTATCTCACCCTGATGTTGTCAGGTTCATACAAGCCTACAAGGGAGGTCACATGTGACTTCTGGGACTCAGAAACTTGTGGGGATAAAGGAGTATTGGAGCGGAAGGTATGTTAGAATGAAGGTAACTGCGGGAATTTGAGCCAGTGAACCAGATACAACGTAAATGCCAACACGCCATAGCAACTGGAACTCCTACCAGGGCTAATATGCAAAGAGTTCAAAGCGCTGAAATAATCAAGCTTGTGTTCAGTTTGGCTCCGTCTTTTTTTCAGTCTTTGGCACAAACTACAAACTCACAGGCTAGGCCTCACTCAAATGAAAGAGCTCCCCCAAGGACCCAGCCCTGAAGCAATAGCCAAGGTACATGCATTGTGCACATGGTTTCCAGCTTTGAAAGAAAAGTACAGCATCCAATTAAGGTACTTGATGCACCTGCCAACACCATGTTAAACATGATTTGTACCTCAATCATAGTCCAAGTCAAAATGGAAATGGAAAATGGAGGCCGGGAAAAGATAGCCTGTTTTGGCTTGTCAGATAGTGTCTCCTTGTATTGACTGGAAGGCTAACCTACATCCCATGGAGTGGGCAAGAACCATTTGTTTAACGCCCCCGCTTACAATAAGTATTTTACCATCCAATCTAATATTGTGGGCAATCAGGTGGAAAAGCTTAAAAAACTGTCTGTCCTTGTCCTCTTATTGGCTCTTGCTGTCCAAGTTGTTGGTCCTAACCCCTCTGCCAACAAAACCTAGAGAAAGAACAGGGATAACAAGGAGGATTCTAATAGTTTGAATAAGACTAAGCTTAGTTGCTTGGCTAGATTGCTTGGACTTACCTCAGTGCCCACGCGTGCCAACTTGTTGAAGTAAGCCTTCACATGGGCTATCTTGAAAAAGTCTCCCAAGGAGCTCTGTATTTTATAAAATATCCTAGAGGTCAATTTACATCCACTATCCATCACTTCCAAAATCCAACCAATCTTACATCAGCTGGCCGAAGATGAGGAAACAACCAGGTATGTCAAATCACTGAAAGAGGTATTCTTGACTTGTTTATTCCAGCAACTCTCTCAATTCTATAACTCTTTGAAATTTAAAAAATTCATCAAATTGTAAGCCTTTGGAAATGGCGAACCTGAAAACTTTATAATAACCCTGATTAGAGCGAAGAAATTTTTAATGGATGAAGCTCTCTGCTGTCACCAGCAAATCCAGGGCGGGGCAAGAGCAAATTTTCTGGTGACAGCGGCCAGCTTCATCAAGCTTTCCTGTATGCTGTCATCAGCAAATCCAATTTTTGGGGTGGTGTGAGAGCAAATTGGTTCACTATTTTCTGGTGACAGCGAACAGGACAACTTGATGAAGATGTCCGCTGTTACCAGTGAATCCAGTCATTGCGCCAGCGTGAGAGTGAATCCATTTCCTATCACTAGTGACAGCGGACAGCTTCACCAAGCCATCCTGTCCGCCGCCATCAGAAAATAAAATTGGGTGCTTCTACAGCGTCTGAGCTGTACCCCTTTGCTCTGCTGACCAAGCACCTGCCGCTGTATCCTGAAGCACCAACAGATTTCAGCATTTCTTCTTCACTCATGCTGAAAGCAGGCTCACAGGGGCAGCCAATCATGAATTATCCCACAGGCTGGTTTCCCCCATTGACGTTAATATAAAAGCCTGAATCTATTACCTTTTGCTCTTAGCAAAATTCTCCCCCCCAACCATTTAAATTTGAAAATGAAAAATCCATCCGCTATTCCTTTGACCAAAGTGAATAACCCAGTCCTTCACTTATTCCTTGTTTCCCAGAAGGTGCTTTGGTTTTTCACCCAAAGCACTCCAGAGATTGAATGCCTTGCGTGAATGCTTCAATTAAGGAAACCATACAAAGTGCTTTCTGATTGATGATGGTATTTGATTGATTGGGCTGTGTCCGCGCCATGCCTCAAACATTGAACCTTTCCTGTATTTTCCCCTTGTTTTTCCTAATATCACCCATCTCATTCCAATAAAATAATTCCAACAGGAACTTGAACAAACCTTATTGAAATTCCTTTCTTGATTGGCAGGAAAAGGATTGTCATTCCTCAGTAGCAGCCCTTGAAGGCTGTGCCCTGAGAAATCAAGGAAAGGATGACATGCAGAGGATTATGACAGAAATTCAAGCTCGGCATCAAGTCCATGTCCACTCCATGAGTGTGCATCCACCATGGAGAAATTCTGAAAAACATTTCAGGGCCACACCATTCCCTGAGAATAGCTAAAATCATGGGAACCAACACAAATTGTATAAAAAGGCCTCAATTGGAATGCTACAGCATTTACCAGGATTGTTGTTTTCTTGCAACCAACCCCACAACCTGGGGTCCATTCAATGTCCAGATGTGCATTCCATCCACCATACACAGGAGGTAATCCAATGTTACAGTTATCTCAGGCCACCAGGGCCTGCTGTTGTGCATGTGAATGGAAAAAAGGAAATCATCCTAGCAGTGAAATTTACTCAATGGAGGGATATGAGTCCGGTGGAATATGCTGACCTCCGCTTTGTCACCACCACTCTTGTCCAGTTGGGATATTTCTATGGAAAACAGAAAAATGGCTCCTTCTTGTCAGGGATCATGAAAGCATATGTTTGGCATCCAGGTTATATCTATCATGGAGAAAATGCTGGTAAATTTCAAATCATTGTAATTGGCTATATCATATTGGCTGACAAAAAATTGTCCCAGGCCAGTATGTGCCAGTGCCTGCCGCAGTAAACACAACGCAGAAACATGTGCAATGGATTAACCTTGTGAACTGTCTACCAAGGATTAAACAAATATTGGGGAATTGGTTCAAATCCATGGCGCCAGGTTTCCACAGGCAATCAATTGATCAAATTCATCAATTTTCAATACCAGGATTTTCATCTAGAGAATATGGGTCTGCCTGTGAAGAAGTTTTTGCTTGCAATTTAACTGCCACTTGGAATGAATTGTATAATTCAGCCCATGTTGATAATGAAATGAGTGATATGGCTTCTGGCTGCTTCTGTGGTATTTTTGAGGAGACAGGGGAACCTGTCCATAGACAACAGGTATTTGATGTTCAATATGGACAATTTTTCTTTCGTGGGATTAAGACTTATATTGAATTTCAATGCAATTATGGTTGGACTGATGTAATCAGGGAATCAAATTATCTGTTCCATCAGACAGTCCAATTGCTGGGACCCGCTGGCAGTCCTTTCACACACTTGGGAATCTCAGTCCAAATTAACAAAAAACTGGCTGAGGTTTGAAAGAAGGCACAAGTAACAGGTTCAGGAAATTTTGTTTTGACATAGCGCAAGGGTATCAATTGGCTTGCTTCTTCATCCAGATGTTATTTTTTCCATCTATCTTAATTGTCACACCTTGTTTCTGTTAAAAAATTCTTCACACATCTAATTTTTTTGTTGCCACCATGACAATCTCACAATTGTCAGTCAAAATGCATTGCATGCTTGGATGTGACTTATGTGAATCATAAAAATGTGTATTCTACATGCTTGCCTGTAAATCTTCCCGCCACCAAACTACAGTTTTTTTTCTTCACTTGGTTCCCATGGTTGCCTTAAATACCAGGATCAAGTGGATCTCCCAACCCTTCCTCATCAAAATTTCCCCCTTTCCTGTGTGCTGTATATTTATTACATAAGGGGCTTGTGAGTCAGGCAATGTCCTTTCCCCTCAACAGTGGAAATTTCTTGCCTCACCTTTATGATGTATTTGATACTGAAACAAATGATCTCCTAGCTAGTGACCTTGCCCAGCCAGGTTTCTCAACCCAAATCCCAGAAATTAACCCTGCTCATGCAACATGGACTAACCTTTTTTCTGATAATTTATCATTCATAGACTCATTAACATTTGAATCAGTTGACCTCTTTAATTCCTCAAATACTACTCCTTTGAATCCATCATCAAATCCTGTCTTCTCACCTACCATTCCACTTTTTGCAAATGAAACATCCCAACCATCATCATCAAAAGCCCAAAAAAATACAACCTCTGCCAAAGTTCCTGCACTCCACTGGCCACAACCAGAAGCACAGAAAAGATCGGATGTTGAACCTTTTTTGGCCCCCCCACCTCCACCAATGACAGGGACCTTGCTAGATGAGTCTGAAATCTCTGTAGTTCCCCAGGAAGAGTTTCTTGAAAATATCCAACAAATGTGACACCACTTTGAAAAAGCCCACAATGAAAAGACCCTCCCCCCAGTCAGTTTGTGACCATCAACAAAATGCTATAGATGCCATAGATGAATCCAATAGAGTTCAGCATATTTATTGAAATCCATTTCTCTCCAATCATCCTATGATAACCAATAATTTTTGATTTTCAAAGTTTTTTCAAGTGGTCAAGATCTGCCAGTTGAAGAGCAGGTGAAGATAGGCTCTGGAAATCTGATATTCAAATGCTCTCATAAATCAAAATATACTCTCTGGCCTTCCAAAAGAGGGCATTTGTTCACATCAAATTCCAGATAAAAAATTAAGATATCATTTTGCCTGAAAGCCAGCAGATCACAACTGATGACAATCCCAAACCCAGTGTCCAAATGTTTGATTTTGAGGCATCCTTCTCATCCAACTTTCATAGCTCTACCGCAAAGGAATGTCAGCCACCCTCACCACCTGGAACCACTTATCCTGATATCCTCCCACTTCCCGGTGAATTCCCCCATCAGCCCCAGCCTCAACTTATTCCCCCTGCAACATCCAATAATTTGTTGGCAATACCAACAGAAACTTCTGAAAACCAAGCAAAAAAAACATTCCCTGTTCCAATATGCATGCAAGTCTTGGCCCAATCCACATCCAACAGCCAATGCTCTATCTGCCACACTTCCAGGATCTTCCAAAGGCCAACCTAGCCAACAATCCAATGCATCAACCATATTCATGAAACACCCCAAGGCAATCCTTCCTATAATTCAACTTTACTCTTCAACACTCCTCTATGTTTCTTATTCCATGGCACATGAATCTTTATTCAAGCTTCACACCATGAAAATTAATAAATAAAAGCCAATTAGAAGCTACACTGATACCCTGCCATCAATGATTTTATTCTGTACACCAAGTAACCCTGGTATCAAACAGTGGTTGAACAAAATGCTGGATGATGGTCTGTTGAACCATTACTTTTGAATAAAATCCTCAATGCTGATTTAAATTTGTTTCTGATTGCAAACAGGAATCAATGTTTTCCAGCCATTTTTGAATGAACCACTCTTTAAAACAGATTTTTGGAACATTCCCAAAATAGCAAATCACACTGCTCCATAAAATTTACAGGGTCATGAATTAATTACACGGATCAATATTTTGTTCCATCCCACCAAGAATCAACAGAAAAATTGGGCCAAAATCATTTCCCAGTCCATTGCACTGGTTGCTAAGGATATCACCTCTTTACCAGCATATGAATGTCCAACCAACCCCAATGATGACTTGGCGCAAGAGATAGCAATGATACAGTATTACATACAATTTCTTACCTGGAATAGCACCACTTTCAAAATCACTGATTCCACTGCATCATCCCTTGAAAGAAGTATCAAACTTGATTTGAAGGCTCTAGATGGCTGGTTGATAATTTATACCATCTATTGATTTCATTTTCAACATTTAAAGCCAGGTGCAAAATCAATTGGTCAGAACAATCTCTTCAGCGTTATACCTCCCAATTTGATCATCTTTCCAGGGAGTACAGTTCAAGGCCATGTTATTCCCTCTTGGATTCTTATTTTGTTTCAGAAATTTTTGGGATTCTGTTGAGTTGTAGTGATTACAGAAATTTCCCAGCCTCATGTTGTCTCAAACTCATTTCCATTGTTTCAAAGCTGAATGAACTTGAAGCCAAAAAAATTGATGAACCCATATGGAAAAGGATCAACACATACATCTGCTCCATAATTCAAAAGAATTTCTTTTCTGAAGATGGATTTTTTCCTTTCCATGTAAAAAGATTTGACCTTTCTAAGTTCATTATGCTTGCCTTCAGTGAATACTGGCTGAATTATCATCACAATGGAGACCAATTTTTCAATCTTCCAAGAGGGGCTCATATCACTGATGCAACAATTCAAACACTATGATTTGTTTTCTGTCCTATTTTTTGTAATTCTGGATAACTATTTTTAATTTAAAATTTTGAATCTTCTTGTGAAAAATGTTTCAAACCTGCACCAAAACCCCTGCTTGACAAATTCCAAGACTCATCCACTTGATTTTTGTTACAATTTTGAGATGAAATTGTTAACTGAAATTACTCAGGACACTTCTATATAAGATTTTTACTTTTTCTACTTTAATACCCCCATGAAGGTTGTTTGTATTGCAATTTGGAAAGAAAATATACCCAAAACTAGTAAGAACTATTTATTAGCATGTCACCATCACAAAACAAGCACATCATCTGCCAATGTGATGATTTTAATTCCAACACCCACATGAAAATTCATGGGATGTGACCTGGGTTGGCTTTTTTGACTGCCCAGTATCAGCATCACATAGCAAGAAGAGAAAAAACCATAATAACTCCACCCAGGAATAAATCAAATCTGAAATATTTTGAAGTATCCTGCAGTGCACCAAGGTCATCCAAACCAAAAAAAATTACAGAGCATATCTGCTTCAGCTTTTCATTTGTCTGACTCTCATTCAGATTCAGTCAGCTTTGATACATCAAACTATTCTCCAATCCCTTGGAGACTCAATGAAAGACCATTTTTGCTCTCTCTAGTGATATTGGCTGTTTTGAATCTTGAACATTGTATCAGAAGGGATGCATCCAGATTTCTATTTCACACATTGAGTTTGCACAAGCAGACCATCCTAAAGCACTCTCCATATATTCAATTAATCCACGCCCTAAATATGGATACTGTTTTCAAATACCTGAATGTCGACCCCACCTTGAATATATATGCTTGCTGTCCAGGATTTTTCTTTCTCCCTGCATTGTTGAAGGACATCAAGAATGAACAAATAAAGTGTACTAGAAATCTCAGTTAACAGCCAATTCATGCCAGCATGTACAGAATCAATTGGAAAAATGAAAAAATCATCAAACAAAAATCCAAAAATGAAAGAAATTATTGAATAACAGTTCTCCCCTAGGAAAACATTTGTGTACCAACCTTTTAAGGCATGGCTAAAAATTTTTTTGCAACTCAATGGAATTGAAAAGGATCTTTCTTCTCACCTGGAAAGATCACCAAGGGATATCATAACCAATATTTGGGATTGTTTTGTTTGGAAAAAAATTCATGTGAATTGTTGAATCAGAATGCTTCCTTACAAAAAGGAAAATTTTGGGTTTATAATTTAAGTTGATTGGTTCAATGCATTTGGAAAATCAAGTAGGCATGTAAGCTTGGGATCAATTTTCTTTGTTTTTCAAAATCTTCCTCCTGAAAAAATTCACCAAACAGAAAATTTATTATTTGCTGGAATCATACCTGGACCCAAGGAGCCTACTGGAACCCAGTTGAGCTATTACCTACAACTCCTTTTTGAAGAACTAAAAGAACTTTGGAATGGTCTTTTATTCTCAAAAAAATCTCTCAATACAAACGGATCCTTCATCAGAGTTGCCATATTGACTGGAATTTCTGATTTTGTAGCTAAGAGGAAGCTCACTGGTTTCAAAAGTCATGCAGGAACAAAGTTTTGCGATTTCTGCCATATATAGAATCCCCAAATCAATGTTGTTCAGCCATTCCTGTTCAAAAATTGCAACTTGAAGGACCACAAGAAAAGTGTCCAGAAATGGCTTCAGGAACCCTCAATTAATGCATGTGAGGAAGTCTTTTGAAAAACAGGTGTGAGATATTCAATCCTTGAAGAGCTGCCTTATTGGGATGCAAAAAAAATTATAAATATTGATGTGATGCACCATATGGTCCTTGGAGCTTTGAAAGATCATTCCACAAATAAACTCTTCCTGCTGGAATCAACATGGAAGAAGAAAAAGAGAAAAAAGGAACTTTTTTCCAGTATTGACACACTCTTGAAAAGTCAAAGTTAAAATGAAGATTACATACTAAATAAAGACATTGAATAAAGAGAGGTGAGATATCTCCGGAGGGAGGCCATTCCATATATTCAGAGCATACAAAAAACCCACCGCAAAAATATTTCCAACAATAAGAAAAATACCACCACTCCCTATTCAGAAAGGAGTGCCCAATTTCTTCACACCTCAGGACCCAGTAATCAATATAATGATGATTTGGAATATGTTCCAATATCAAGCATCACTTGATGTTATTTTCATTCTGAAAGGATTGATGGCAAAATCATTCCAACATTTAAATTTGACTCACAAACTCTGAAAGAAATCCAAAACTTAATTGAAAGGACACCCATTCCTTTGAATTAGACCAGGGTGCTAAAGAATCTTGGTGTGGCCTCTCATGGAAGCTTGAAAGCTGCAGAATGGCTCTTGATATATAAACTTTATATTCCCGTTTTATTTATAACAAGGAACAAAGGGGGAAATCCACATCCTGCAGAGATTGTTGAAAACACTTTTCACCTTGTGAGCGCACTCAGCATAGCTACCAGCTGGGTTATTACTCAACATTCTGCTCCAGACTTTACAAAGCATTGGACAAAATACCAAAAAAGTTGTCAGAAGCTTTTTCCTGCATTCAAATCCAAATGAAACCATCACTTTTTACACATATACCTGAGCTCCTAATGCAATGGGGTTCTGCTCCTTGGTCTGCACATGGACATATGAAAGAATAAATGGGCTTTTTTCCCATATTAACCATAAAAATTCAACAGGTACAAGATAAGCTCAAATTTTGAATCATATTAATCATGAAAAAAAAATTTTCATTTCTTTTATATTGCAGCAAATATACCCTTGACTCTTTTTCAGAGATTCCCCCAATCTAAAAACTTGAAGAACATTTTTAAAAACCCTGAAGCCCCCCCAGAAATTAGAATTATGACATCATATTTAAAGAACAAAGATGCAAATGACAATAAGATTAATTCAAAACCAAATCTGGCAGAAAGGAAAGATTAAACTGATTTCCTTGATCATTTGAGGAAGGTAAAACCACATATTAACTTGATTGATCATGATTTTTCAACTAATTCATGTGACTCTCAGAACATCATTTTGTCCCCATGGTGGAGATACCACCATCATCTTAACCGGAAGAATTCAACCTTCACCACACACAATACAAATATGGGCAATAGCATTGTTTTTTTTTATCAAGATAATACTGCACATTTTTGTAAGATTAAAAAAATTATAAATATTTTTGATCCTGTTCATGATTTCCCTTATTTTTATATTTTCAAAATTTCTTTGAAACAAATAAACAATTCTTTTCAAGTTGGGAACATCTGAATGTTTTTCAAGTGAGAGCAACCAATATTTGGCAGATCATAACTTGTGGTTATATTTATTTTCATGCTGAACTGTCTGAAAAAGATTGCCTGTCTATATTAGTACGGCGCCACTCAACAGATTTGGAATTATAAAAAGCATTTTGATATTGTTGTAGGAATACCAAAATTATTGCGATATTTATGAAAGAAATAAAATCAGGTGAAAAACACCTTGACTTCACATGATTTCCCTGTGAAAATAAGCTTGCATGTACAAACAGTTGTGTGAAAATTAAAATTTTACTCTGTGAAACATCCACTGTTTTTTTGTTGCAGTGAAATTCATTTATGATTAAATGAAAATAATTAAAAAAAAACTGCACATGCAATTACCAAAAAGGTGGTACAATTTTGAAAATATTCAAATTTATTACTTTTTCTCTGGTGAAGTGATCCTGAAAAGAAAGTTTATCATTGGGTAAATCAGTTTGAATTTCATTTCCCACAAAGGTGAAACCAGACTGACTATGACTTTTAACAAAGGTGAAAACCAGTTGACTTTTATTTTCCATCAAGGTGAAATCCACAATCAACCCGGTATATGTTATGGTGAATCACAGAATCCATCATTGTCTTTTCATAGTGAAACTTTTGATACTTATTTGAGACAACATTGGCCAAATATAGTGACTTCATGACACTGGTCAGCCAGAGACCCCAATTTGGCCCTGGTGATATGCATGATGAATGCATAAGGGTTGTAGCATTTTCCTGTGGTACCTAGCTGTCAGGGTTTGTGCAGGCAGTTTTTACACGCGCATGCATGAAAGCTGCAGGAAGGAATCTTGCATCTGCAGCCAGATGCATTTTTCATGTGGGTTTCTTGACAGGTGCCTGCTTTTTGAGTGTCAGGAGCTTCCAACCCTTACTTTATGGATGTGGGAATGCGTGCAGGAGTTGTGAAACAACAAAAAACCAACTGTTAATCCTCAGCTCTACATCACACTCCAATTCTGAGTGTATTTGGGGTGTGAAACCTCTTTGTGAAAATACATGCAAAATATTCACAAGGCCAAAGAAACCAGTTGAAGTGGTGTTATGGTTTTGGGCCATTTTCTTGTAAAATTAATTAAAAATATAAGGAGTTGAAATTCAAGGGTGGGGTTGGTGAGTCACCCTATCTTGTTTTGGATGAGGAAGCCAAATTTCCCATTATATTTCCAGATTTCGTACTCTTTCCAAGTTTTTTTTTATTTTTTATTCTACTTTCGCACGTTGTTCTGTGGAAGTAGCAAGCTGAAATACCTCCAGGTAGGCCAGTATACCCTCTATCTCAGAGTGAAAGGTCTACCCTAAAAGCCTACATAGCAGAAACCATGAAAAAAAGGCTTCACCTGCTGGCAGGTGTAGCACCTGGGATGGTGAGTGGAAGGTTCTTTGACCTCAAAGACATGAATAAGGTCATGACTAGAAACTTGCGTCAACTACCTGTAAATTAAGACCAAGAAATCCAAGCAATCATCCAATATAAAATCAGTAGAATGGCTCATTCCCATGTTGTCAACACCACAAACATAAAATCATCTAAGCTACTCTGGGCCAAGATCACCCACAGATTTTCCTGATCAGAAACCGGGAATAGAGCCCGTGTCTTCAACCAATTTCTCCATGCTCCATTCAATGAACACGCAATCAAGGTATTCATAACAGACATCCAAAAAGGTTTCACTTGCATGGCCAACCTTGGAATAGAACTACTGAAGGAAATATAGGCGTATCTGATACTTTTCAAGTTTCAACCTATTCTAGAGAATCTGAAACAAAAAATTATGCCTGTAGAAAAGTTGATGACGGTATAGGTTGTAGTTAATCACTTGACTCAATATAACAACAAGGGCAGGGCACAACTCAAAACAGGAAAGTACACTCCTGATGTCTCACTAGTGACTACTAAGAGCAAGACAGACAAAGACAACAGGAAGGTTTTGTAAAAATTGGAGGCAACTAAAACCATTCATTGCCATCAGAAACTGAGGAGAAACAAGAGACAGTAGCAAGAATAGTAAAAGGAACAACCAAGAGAAGAAGAAATGCATAATAACCTAAAACCAGGATTCGACGTAGTGAGGCTGAAGAAGAACTTTACTTGAAATTGATAATCACGTCGACAATAAAAAAAACTGGAATTGAACTGACTCAAGAATCAAGGGCAGTTAGATTGAGAACAAGATAGGGAGAGTTGAAGGCTAGGGCTTACCTGACTCGGGACACCCTCAATCCTATGACACAACTGATGTAGTTGTGTGAGGAAAGAGGAAGGAGGTGTGCACAAGTCAGGACCCAGGTAGTAGCTTGGCTGCAGTCCAAATCAGCAGTATTGGCACTTGTGCGTGCTTAGGAGACGCGCGCAGATGAGGAGCCACATACAGAGACCTAATTACCGCACATAAAGATAAAATAAAATAAAAATTGTAGTAAATAAAAGGATAGAATGAATGAGATGGAGGGACTGGAGAATAATGGAACTGAGAGATAGTGACTGAATAAAAGATTCGTCAGGTTTGCATTTGGTTCAAGGAAGGCTTTCACAACACAAATGTGCTGCATCTCAAATCCTCCTTCTTTCATCTTCACCCTCAAATTGCTCCAGGGTGGTGGTTAGAACAGCAAAATTAATGAAAAAAGAGCCCAAGAAGACCCCTACCATCAAATACCATGCTGTACTTCCTCTCTGGAACACACCTAATCTCCTTTTGGACTCTGGCACCAATCTTTATATATTGAACAACCTGAAATACTTCACCTCAATTGACTTACAGGACTATCCAGAGGAAATTAACCAGGAAATTTGGAAGCTAATATCAAGGTATGGTGAAAAGGTATGGTTTGACTTGAGTGGAAAGAATCTATCATAAAGCTCAAAGAATGCATGTATGTGTTGAATAAATCAACCATTTAATCTGCTTCTTCTCCCAATGTTCCGTGGGCGTGGCTGCAGCCACTGTCACAAGACTGTAATTCCCTCAACCCTGAACCAAAGCTCTTTCAACAATTTGACTCTTTGATCTCTTAATGCGACCACTATCATTGGTACCTTCCAACTCCTAGTTCATCCAAATTCCCTTTTTCCTTCTTTCCTTCTTTCTTTTCTCTTGTTCACTTCTTTTCCTTAGCTTTTCTTTTCTTTCTTTGTCTTCACCAACCTCAAATTCAACCACTCAAACCAACGCGAACCAACTTTTCAATACCTCATTGTCTTGCTTTCCTGACTGGTAAGACTTACATTCTTTTCTGCCTCTCTCAATCCTTGAAGTCTAACTCTCAACACAATTCTCTCTTGAATTCAACCGCTACCATTGTTCCTCAACCGCTTCTTAATAAATTTTGACGCCAAACCACTTTTTTTCTTTATTTATCAAAGTCTTCCACAAAACGTCTACATGGTAAAAGCCAAAAATCCATCCGCCAAACCTAATTGACGCCATTGAGGGATCAATCAACAATGGCTTTTGACAAATAATTCTCAAGTCCGCGCTTGAAGCGGTACCCTTTCTCTCAGACAAAAACTACTCAATCTGGAAAGACAAGATGAATATGCTACTAGAGCTGTAAGGTGTAAAGGAAGCCCTTGAAGACAACTCCAAAAGTCTCAGCTCCATTGATTACACGGAAACTTGAGTCATCCTTCTCTCTTGCATCAATGCAGTTGCTCACAACAACATTGTGAACCCCGCAAACATCTCCTCAGCACAACTACTCTGGCTGACAATCAAAGAATAATTTGCCTCTTCCCAAACTGCCAACTGTGCCCAAGTCTTCAATGATTCCTCTATCAGAAATTCAAACCCAATGCGATCAATCTCTTCATCACTGATACCAAAATCTCCCTGAACAAGATGTTCAATGTTGGAATTGACCTCCCTGACAACGTTCTCTCCTATTCAATCATTTTCAAATTTCCACCTTCTCTCCATTCTCTGTGCCAACAAATCATGCAGTCGGTGTAAGGATCCAAACGGCGCAGGGCGTTGGCAGTTCTGTGGAGGGGATAGGTGCTTTTTTATGCTGCCCTCCTGAGTATTACAAAAATATTTAAATGTAACCAAGATCAAAGTCCAGAACCTGGTAAATGGGGAACCAAAAGTAAGAGGATAAAGATTATAGTAGTCTGTAGCCGGGGAACAACACTATCTGAGGCAAGATGATGTTGGGAAACACTTGAATGGAAGGAGTCAAGAATTGTTCAGAGTTCAACAAGAAAAGGCAATTGTGAGTGACAAAGCCCACAAGCTAATAGCTCTGGTTGTCAGCAGGAGCTTAGGAAAGATCAACTCAATCCAAAACAACCTCCAGGTTCTCAATGAACCTGCCCAACTCTCTGCAATCAAGCGCTTGAAGGGTACCAGATAACTGTGGGTGGCTGCACAAGACAAAGCTAATTGTTTGAAGAAGCTCTAGAAGCAAAACAATAAATGATTCAAACAAGAATAACCCAACACTTCTCAAGGGATTCAAGAGTAGCATGGCGGAATTCAACTTCAAAATAAGGGAAGGGAGGTTTAACAATCCAGGTTTTAAGCCTAATAAAACCTCTTCAGTCAAACGTGACTGTTTCCAGAAAGATAATCAAAGGATGATCAGGACCAGAATGGTCCAATAAAGGAATCAGGAGTGGCATAACACACTCAAGAATTTCATTAGACAAATTCTTCTTCAACCAGCAAAGCTATTGGTTGGTGATAAGGCTCAAGGATCAAGGGGTTTGAGTATGGAGTCTCAGGGATCAAGGGGTTTGAGTATGGAGGCTCAAGGATCAGGGGGCAATTGTAGATATCTGATGTGATGATAGGATGTGCTCCTGTGCTCATTCCATGCTGGATTATTTGATGCTCCCTGATTCTCAAAAAGGCAGGGGAGAGCCCCTCCTTATATGGGCAGGAGGCCCTGTTAGACTATGTACAACGGATTCTACAAATAGAGCCTAAAAAGAAAGAAACTCAGGTCATCTCTCGCGTCTGTCCGTGGATGGGCGCGCGCGGCAATACCGGAATCACCCACCCCTTGTTCAAAGGCGGACAGGGTGGGAAAGCAAAACGAACTAGACCAGACTGCAGCGGATATCTGCGCGCAGTAGAGAACACTCTCCACCCCTCGTCCAAAGGCAGAAGACGATGGGAGATTCCCAGGAAGGGTGACGGATGAAGTTTGTGAGAGCGTGGTGGGCGGATAGGAGATTGGCTTGAGGCAATTGAGTAAATCCTGAAGGACTTGAGATTGGCGACTGACAGATTGAGTGAGGTGGGAGATTGATGGATCCAAGGATTGGACAAGCGCTTGGAGGTGCGGTCAGGATGGTTTTGGTAAGGCATGGATGAGCGACGCGCAACAATGACAATGAGGAGCGGCGCACAACAATTATTGATGAGCGGGGCGCAACAATGATGGATGAGTGACGCGCAACAATGACGGATCAGCAACGCGCAATGATGACGGATGAGTGACGCGCAATGATGACGCTTGAGCAACGCGCAATGATGACAGATGAGCGACGCGTGAGGATAATTTTTTTTTTTCTGATTTATTTTCCCGAGGTGTCCCAAATGGTGCACCTCATTTCTCCCCAACTTACAGAATGTCCCTAGTCTGCATCATAATTTTTAAAACATAAAAAAAAGAAAATAATTGGCTGTTTCTTGATCCTCTAAGTAAAAAAAAAACGTTGAAACCCATCTTGATCCATCCAAAAGTGCCTAAATGTGGAGAAGATAAAAGAAAAGGCGTCCCAGGTGCTCAGGTATGTGGCATAAAGTAGAGTTTTTACAACAAAAGGCAGCAGAAGACCCTGGTGGTGCACAATTGGGAGGACTTACTTTGAACCCAAATTGCCCCCACAACAATAAAATTTCTTAACTTGATCAGCAGAGAACCTTCTAGCCAACTGAGTACCATCCAGTTCTTACAAAAGATAAAATCCACCCATAACTTGACAAAACACTCTATAAGGACCATTCCAATGATTCAAAAAAAGTTTTCCCCACTGAATCTCCAAAGAGTGATTATAAGCCAATACCAGATCTCCAGGGTTTAAAGGATCCCTGATTTGATTTAGATGTTTTTCTTCCCAATACTGAACTGATTTTGCTCTTGATTACATCATCTTCTGATAAACTTTGTTACAAATATCTTCATTCTGCTCCAGTTGCTTTGATCTGGCAACTAATAGGTCAGTAGTTGAAGAAACTTGTTCCCAAGAGATGCCCAAGAAAGACTAAATTTCAAGATCAAGAGGAAGAACAGCCCTCTTACCAGAGATGATTTCATAAGGAGAGTAGCCAGTGGTTTGCTTGGTGGAAATTTGATCAGAGAAGAGGAAGAAGGGGAGAAACTTCCAACAATTCTTGCCACTCTCACCAGCCAGTTTAACCAGAGCAGCCTTCAAGGGAGCATGGCGTCTCTCCACCATGCCTTGTCCTTCAGGATAATAGGGAGTAGTAACTCTATGTTTCCCAGGGAGCAATTGGATCATTTCAACCATTTTTCCACCAAATTCAGAGCCACCATCAGTAGAATAAGATTGAGCCAAACTGTAACGCATCATCCAATTCTCATGAAGGAAAGCTGCCACAGATTCAGAACTGAAGTTCGTAAGGAATTTGGCTTCAACCCATCCAGAAAAATCATCTATAGCCACGATGAGGTACTTAGCACCACCTGCCTTGATATGAACCACATCCATAGCAACCCTTCCAAAGACAGTGGACTCCCCAGTAGGATAGCAAATTTTATCTGGAGGCCTAAGATCACGTTTTTGACAAACTTCACAACTCTTGCACCATTGAGAGACAGATTTCTTCAGAGATGGCCACCAGAATTGTTTGGATAATTTTTGATAAGTTTTGGTTTCCCAAAAATGACCAAGGCCCTCATGGAGACTTTCAAGGATCAAATCTTTCTTAGCCGGGATAGTAACCACAACAAGCGCACAAGGAGTTCCTCTTTTCATAAGCCTAGAACCTTGGACAAAGAAACTAGAGGACTTTCTTTTAAGGGATTGAAATTCTTTGGCAGAGAGATCAGGGGGTCTTTGGAGATTTGAAAGGTACTGTTCTAACTTAAGCCAGAAACCCTGTTGGAAACCAGAGTAATATTGGGAGGAGAAAGAAAAAACAGGGCGGACCAAAGGTTCTTCCTCATCAAAACCCATTCCAACATCCGATTCATCGTCTCCAATAGGTCTTCTAGATAAACCATCAGGAATAGTAAAAAATTTCCCAGGCCTATGGAAAATATAAAAAGAGAAAAGATGGATAAAAGCTACCCAGCAAGTCATTGGAGCATTGGGAAGGCTGTGAGCATTGATCATTTCCACAATGGATCAAGCGTCAACTTGCAATTCAAAATGTTGTCCCCAGAGTACTGTTTGGAGTTTCTTCAGAATTATGGCCAGACCACAGAGTTCCAGTTTGGGCTGAGAGTATCTAGATTCCACATCCAAAAATAGCAAAGATTAATAAAGAACAGGGCGGTCCAAACCATTTTCATCCTCCTGAGTAAGGACAGCCCCAACAGATTCATAACTAGAGTCAACAGCCAATTTTATTTTGCCAGCTCCAGGCCCATAAGAGATCTTTTTCAAAACTATGTCATTGCCAAAAATAGTTTTGAGCAACTGAAATGATCATTTGCAATCTTGGGTCTAAATCCATTCAGCTTCCTTTCTGGTTAGACGACACAAGGGTGCACATATTTTGGATAGAGAGGGAATGAAGATCCTCACATAAGTTACAACACCTAGGAAACCTCTAACTTCAGTTTGATTTATTGGAGTAGGCCAGGAGATGATTTTGTTGACTTTAGAGGGTTCCATCCTTCTTCCTTCCTTGCAGACTATATGACCAACAATTTCCAAGGCAGGGACACAGGCAGCAAGTTTTGATACAGAGACAGTAAGGCCAGATTCATCAATTTGAAACAAAATCCTTTCCAAGATAGTAGCATACTCCCAGATAAATTGTCAAATTCCTGAGTGCCAAGGTCAGAGCTCATCATCATAGTCAGAAACTGGATGTTTAATTCCACCATAATCAATAAAGATACCCGCATGATCCTTGATTTTGTCCTGGAGGATCCACATCATCTGAGCCTGATAGACTGCAACCGAGTTGGTAGCACCTTGAGGCAATTTAGTCAGTTGAAATAGACGAAGAGGAGTATCAAAAGTAGAGAGCAGCCAAGAAATAGGATTCAAAGATTGTTTGTTGTAACCCCCCATGATGTCTCCTAGACCATAACAGGCCCCCCCAGAGAAGGATTAAACAAATTCTTCAGTGGCAGGGGGAACAACAGAGTCCTTAATAGTAACTTCATTGAGAGTTTGGAGATCAGGAACTACTCTAAGTTTACCATTAATCTTTAGAACACAGAAAACAGGGCTAGAGTAACTGGAGGTTGATTGTTCATATAGACCGGTACAGACTTGTTTGAGGACCAACTTGATGAATTTTTTGACTTTTGCAGCAGGAATAGGGATCTTTTTCTTTTGCCAAGGATCATGTTCAACTACAGGGATGATGTAAGGGAGACCATAGTTTTCTTTCAAGAGACCTCTCTCTTCTTCACAGAATGCAATAGATTTTTCCCTTAGAGATAAGATATTTTTGATCAAATTTAACTCATCAGGTAAAAGCCATCCATCTGGAACAAAGTTGACCATCTTCAATTGTTCTTCAGTGACACGACCACAAGGTACAAAGGGGCCAATAAGGGAGTGAGATTGACCACAATGAGGATCACGAGATAGAGGAGGACGCATGAGAGGAGGATTGAGATTGAGAGGCATGGGTTGGCTGAAAGGCTGGATCTTTTTTGGAACAGGCTTATACTTAGTAAAAAAAGAGAGAAGTCCTTGTTTCCTCCAAGCATTCACCAGAGAGAACTGAGTACAACAATTGAGACCAGATTCCAACATTCTCCAAGTTTGATTTTCCATAAAATTTTCAAAAGGTGCCTTTTCCATAAAAGAGGATCCAAAAAATAACCCTTCTCTCACATGTGTGGCACAAGGTAGAGTTTTGAAAACTATGGTAGATGAATGCCCTGACATTGCACAATTGGGAGGACTTACTTTTACCCCCAAGTGCCTTGACTGGAGCCCATACTCCTCCATACCAAAACCATTAAGAAAAAGATTGAGATCAGGATCTAGTTTATAATCATTGCGGAGAATCAAACCAGAGCTAGAGGAAGATTGATAAGTTATAAGAGTACAAGGAAAAGAAGAAACAACAGAACCAGAGAGAAGAGAAATATTTTGGAATTTTGTGTTTTAACATGTTTTTGATTTTGGACTTTTTTGATATCAGAAGAAAAAGAAGAAAGAGATGAAAAGGATGAAAAATATGCCTTGGTGATAAAAGTTGGCCCTGTAGGTGAAGTCCGAGGCTTAGAAGAACTGAAACTATTAGTATTAGCAACTATTCTTCTAAAAAATGAGAGGAGTTAGAAGAATCCTCCTGCTTCCCCTTCAGAACCAATTTAGGTGAAAAACCAGGGAAATCTCTTTCCCAACAACCGGAATCCAAAGAACAGAGAGGGACTTCAATCTTCCTACCATCAGCATCAGGAAGAATAATTCTCTCCCCAACCTGATTGGAAAAAATCAGGGTGGCTCCAAAGTCTTTTAAGAAAGGACAACCCAAAATCATAGGACATTTCAAACAAGTGATCCAAAAGTGACAGGTTCCAACAATATTTCAACCAATTCTAACTTGCACATCCACAGCAATACCCACCAACTCACAAGATTGATTCCCAATTCAATAAACCGCAGAGTTGAAGCTGACCCTTGGGCTGAGATTGAGCTTTCAGGCCATTGCATCCAAAATTAAGTTTAGTTGGGACCCAGAATCAACAAGTAGAGAAACCGTTTTGGATGAGTCACCTAGAAAGCATGGTAAAAATCCAAGAGGACAAGAATAAATATTTGAATCAGAAGGAGGATCTTTTCCACCAGAGTCTTCTATCAAGGTTCCAGAGGAAACTTTCAATTCATCAGGACCAATCTTCACACGTTGCCAAGAAACCCATTTCTTCAAGCCTTCAGTGACAGATGGTGAGATGGAAAGGAGTTCAGCCACGGTTAGATCAGGGATTTTAAGATAAGAGATTTTCTTTAATACCCCCTCCACAGCATTGGGGTGATCTTTGGAAATTCCCCTTTCAAATCAAACCTTGGTTTGAGTTGGAAGCGGAAGTTTGGGTGAGGGTGGAACTATAACTGGATCAGTTGGTGAAGGTGATTTGGATGGCACAGGAGCAGGATCAGAGTATTTGGGGAACCTATCCATGAGGGTTTCCTATTCTAATTCCATGTCTTCTACCTCAGAAGAAGGAGGCTCCAGTGAAGATTGACGTTTGACCGGTTTTTGAAGAATTGAAGATGGAAAAGGGGGAGCTTTATGAGGTCTGATTTCTTCATTTTGTTTCCTAGCTGGTTTGGATTGATAGGTTCCAGAAAAGGTGGAAGAAGAGACAGCAGGAGGATACCAAGGTTGAAGGGTTCCACAAGCAGATTGAAAATCCAAATAGGCCAAGGATGCCTTCTTGGGAGCAGAAGGCTGGAAAGAGGCCACCACATGCCAAATTGGGCAAGATGAATCAAAAGGGGTAAGTGCACAATTAGGAAGAAAGAAGTTACTCCCTTTCTGTTCCACCAACATTTCCTCCTTGTCCTTCTGGAGTTCAGGACAGCAACCGATTCCATAACCTTCTCTGTGACAATAATAACAAACTATGGTTGACCTAGGAACAGAGTTGGAGGGTTTGGGGACAACCAGCAAGGAGAGTTTCTGATCCATTTTATTCTCAAAAGCCCGCAGGAGTTTGGTGATCTCATTGATAGTGGGTGTTTCTTGGTGGTTCTGAGGATTTGGTTTAGTTCTGCGATTGGCTTTCATCTTATTCATGATTTCTTTAGATGCTTGAAAAGAGGGGCAAGGACTGGTTCAGTGATTCTAGGTTTTTCAAAGGTGAGAGCTGTTTGAACTTTCATCACTTTATCCACAGTATTCCTGAGAACCATGAAAGCAGGGAGCTTGAACCAATTATCTCTTGTAGTGATCATGGTTCCAGATTTCAACAATTGGTCCTTAATTCTTTCCTGCACTTCTGGGGAGAAAGACTGAAAAAATTGCACTCAAATTTTGTCCAACGTATCAATGTGATTGTTTTGGATAAGATAGGATTTGATAGGGTCCCAAGATTGACTGAAAGCTTGATAATCAGAGGCTGAGGAGATACCACCATTGGAGGTCCATTGAGAGACTAGGGCATCCAGATCTTGGAGAGTGAACCTAGCTATGTCAATTTTGCCCCAATAGGCTTAAGAAGTACCCAGTCATGGGATTCAAATCCATCAAATGATTCAATCACTTCCATGACTTCATCAGAGTAGATAAAGAATTGCAGTTGATAAGCTGTTAAATCTCTGCTACCTACTCTACTACTACCTACCCACTAAATGACGGCGCGGATAAGTAGAAAAGTGAAGACACTCCAAATCTGCTCCTCTTCTCATGACTTAACTTGTCTGCAAAACTCCTAGCCAGGGTATTGGGGGATCTCAATGTTATCTTTCAATCATCTTGAATCTTTCTTGAATCTCAATCCGTCTCAATCCGGTGTCTTCTCATCATCCTCAGTCCATCCCATCATTCTCAGTCCTTTCTCTTTCATTTATTCCGATCATCTCTTCTCATACCCAATTCACCAACTGTTCTGTGTGCCTGCCCGGTGAAATATGACTCCTGATTTCTTCTCAACGTTTGACTTCCTCACGTATTGACCTCACTCTTCCTGCTAGTTTCATTCATCTTGATCTCTTCATTTGCTTCTCATCCCAACCTCAACTCAACCCTCTAAAGCTCATCAATCATCATTGTCAAACTACATCTTGTCCATCAATCTCCGCCAATCCCTTATTAGATCTTCAATGCCAGATTTCCCAGTTTTAAGTTAAATCAATTCTCACCTTTTTAATACGTTTAAAAGCGGAAGGATGGCTCTTTCGAATCTCATCTCATTGCCTAGATAATCCGACTGGGAAATGTCGACTGGCTCAATCTCTGATTGATTCCGGCAGGCTATGCTGAAGTCTGCCCTAGACACTATTCCAAAACTCACCCAAGACAATTATGGCGTATGGAATGATAAGATGGATGCGATTCTAGATGTTCACGGATGTTCCAGGTTGATCAATGACAAAACCTCCACCTTGGACCACAACCTCAATGATGAAACAAAACTTCTTATCATCTCTCGGCTCAAACCTTCTACCCACAATAATGTTGTCACCTTGCATAACAAAAACTTGGCAAAGCTACTGTGGAAAGCAATCATCTACAAATATGCCTCTTCTCAAGCATCCAACAGAGCTAGGGTATTTAACGACTTCCTCTACTTAAGTTTTGGTTCTGACAAGATAGAAGACGTCATTACAAGGACAAAAGTTTGCATCAAGAAAATTTCAGAGGTTGGAATCATCTTACCCAACAACATTCTGGCATATCTCCTTCTTTTCAAATTCCCCAAAGCAATGAAAGATTTCCAATGACAAATCAGGCACACTGATAAAGAACTTACAGTAGAGTATTTTATTAATCATTTAACTCAGCTCAACAATGAATCCAAGGCTCAGATGACTCGAGACGGCAAACACTCACGGACTGAGGTAGCTCTGATCAACTCAGAGCCTTCAGCTACTCATAGCGACAAGCAAAGTCAACGTCGGAGGTGTACCAAGGGCTATCACAACCCAAAGCAGGACAAACATCACTTGGAGAATAACTTTTGGCATTTAAATCCCAAAGCCGCCCCCAATTGGTGGAAGGAAGAGCAAGCTAAGTGGAGATAGCGGAAAAATCCTTCCAAAACAAACCCGGTCGCACATTATCTTGCCCTGCTAACTACTTGGATTAATCACGGGGATCTGGGATCAAAATTCATTCTAGATAGTGGCGCCTCAATCCACATGGTCAATGATAGTCGTTATTTTAAGGAGATGTCTCCGTACTGCAACCAGGCAATCAAAACCGGGAAGGAGGGCGCCAAACTTGAGATTAAGGGTAGAGGTACAGTGGAGTTCATCTGGGATAATTTCACTCTCAAACTGTCCAACGTCCTCTATGTTCCCAGTCTCACCATCAATATAATAAGCGCAGGAGCACTCAATCAGGCTGGCTGTACATTACTTGCAAACAAAAACAGGTTCAGTGTCACCAAAGAAGATATCAATGTCTTTGGTGGAACAATTGTTGATAACCTGTACTCACTGGAAACTCCCCAATTCAATTGAGATTATCGCACCACTCACTGCTCTCACTTGACGTGTACTGCCAACAAGGAACTTTTTGAAATCCATCACAACCACGGCCACGCTTCTATAGCTAGACTTGAAGGTGTCACCAAACATATCCCTCTCAAAGTTAAAAGGCGGTTTGAGTGCATCCACTGCATCAAGAGCAAAATCACAAAATCCTTGTTCAAGGAGACCTCCAAAAAGGCAAGTAAGGAATTTAATCAAATTTAATTGGACCTCATGGGTCCCCTCAAGCCGCAGTCTAAGGCAGGTCATAGATTCATTCTCACTCTTGTAGACAGTGCATTGGGGTACGTTGGAGCTTTTCCACTAACCTCAAAGGAGGAAACTCCTGAGGTCATTATTGACTTGATTGAAAAAGAGCATCAACAAAGAGGTTATTTTCTATTGGAAGTTTGCTCTGATGGTGGTACCAAGTTTGTCAATGGAAAAATTCAAACTTTTTACGACAAGAATCATATTTGGCAAATTATCTCTGAGCCTTACCATCCCAAACATAATGGAAAGGCTGAATGAGCTAACAGAACAATCATCAATTCTACTTGGACAATGTTGAAGGAGGCGCAGCTGCCTGCCTACCTGTGGCAGGAAGTTATCAAATACAGAACTCTTAGGCTTAATCAGATCCCCAGAGAAGATCAGTCGGTATCACCATGGTTCTGGATTCAGGGTTATGCATTGCAAAATTCCTACCTCAAACCAATAGGCAGCCCTTGCGTATATCTACTTTCTAGACGCAACAAGGGCCAAAAATTTAAGGAAAAGGGGGAGGAAGGAATTTTAGTAGGCTTTAATCCTATCTTCCGTTCATATCATATCTTAACCAAGACTCATTCTATCATTTCTTTGAAACATGTCAAGTTCCTAAAAATGGCTAGCCCTCTCAACTCAATTCTGACAATCTCAACCAACGATGGGGGGATACCTTTCAGACAATGGGATTAGAAGTAGGTCAACCTCAAGGTGGGCATCTTCAAAGAGACAATCCGGCCTTTACCAAGTATTGGTTGGTGTCCAAAGATGAATCATCCTCCAAGGAAGATCACAACACCCCTTTGGATCAAGATACATTGGACCCTGAAGGGCCTGATACCAATGCGAGTCATCCTCCGAAAAATATACAAACTTAACCTTGTGAAACTCGGCAACCAAATTGTCCAACTCGGGGACTCAGAGATCAATTGACTATCAAGCCACCACAGCAATATGGGTTCTTTCACTACTACAAAACTAAGAGCTATGAAGATGCCATTGGATGCAATGAAAGTGACAGGTGGGTTGCCGCCATGGATGGCAAACTTGCCTTGATTGAATCATTTGATGTCTGGGAAGTATACAAGGGGCCTGAGCCTTTGAATCCCCTCCGGACAACTTGGATCTTCAAGGTGAAGGAAAACTTCCACGGAGATCAAATCAAATATAAAGCACATCTGTGCGTGCAAGGCTTTAACCAAATTGAGGGGATCAACTTCTTCAAAACATTTGCACCTACGGGAAAAGCCTCCACCCTTCAACTCCTGTTAGTCTACGCACTAAATTCTTCTCAAAAAGTGCGTCAATCCAACGTGAAAAGTGCTTTCTTACATTCAGCAATCAACAAGGAGGTTATCATACAAACTCCTAGAGGTTCAAATTGCCCTTCAAAGTTTCTCAAACTTGAGAAATCATTTTACGGATTGAAGCAATCCCGGAAGAACTGGTATGAGACACTGACTACCTGGTTCAAGGAGATCAGATTCTACAAATCTGCTTGCAATCCTTGTTTGTACTTATCAGAAGATGGCAAATCCTGTTTATCCTTTCATGTTGATGATTTGATCCTCGTAGGCAATGGTCAGGGTTTTGAACAAAAATTTCTACAGAATTTCAAGGGATCAACAAGTCAGGACCCCAATAATATACTTGGGATGAAAATAGAGGTCTCATCTGACAAAATACTCCTCAGCCAACCAAATCACATACAGCATGGACTTCACAAACTCGGCCTGACCAACTGCAAAGGCTCATCCACGCCGCTCACTCACAATATGCAACTCAAGCCAGCTACAGACAAAGAACACAAAGCATTCAAAGCACTCAACATCAATTATCAATCTTCAATAGGTTTACTCGATCACATTGCGTGTTACACTCAACCTGACTTCAGCTTTGCAGTATTGAGTTTAGCAAGGTTCAATGTCAAACCAGGACTTAATCACTGGAACAAACTGAAGAAAACGTGGAAGTACCTGAAGGCAACTCAACACTATTAACTGGAACTCAAAATTACGGGTTCTGAGGCTCTGGAAGCATTCTCTGATGCGTCCTGTGCTGATGATCCCAATACTTGTAAATTGCAAACAGGTTATTTGTGTGTTGTGTTTGGAAGCCTTGTCTCCTGGAACAGCTGTAAGCAAAAAAATATCACTTGGTCTTCTACTGACGCGGAGTTGAATGCTCTGGTGGATTCATTTCATGAAGCAACTTGGATTAAGGCTCTCTTTAACAAAATCTTTTCCTTATCTTTGGGGACAATCCCACTGAACATTGACAATAGCGGATTGGACGACAAAATTTGCAAATTTGGATCAAATTCAAAAACTCAACATCTGGACTTAAAGACTAAAGGAATGAGGGAAGAGATTGCAGCCAACAGAATTGAGAACAAACTATTAAAGTCATCTGACATGCCAGCAGATTCACTAACCAAGGCATCTTCCGCTCAAAGCATTGCCCTTCTGTTTCCTTTTATTTGCTCCAATGCTGGGGAAACTCGTAGTTTAATTTTTTTTTTATTTATTGTTTCTTTATTTCTTATTTTTTTTTCTTTGTTTCATTCATATGTCTCTCATTGCTATATCTCATTGGGCGTGGTGGTGTGTTAAATCTCTGCTACCTAATCTACTACTACATACCCACTAAATGACGGCGCGGATAAGTAGACGAGTGAAGACACTCCAAATCTGCTGCTCTTCTCATGACTTCACTAGTCCGCAAAACTCCTAGCCAGGATATTGGGGGATCTCAATGTTATCTTTCAATCATATTGAATCTTTCTTGAATCTCAATCCATCTCAATCCGGTGTCTTCTCATCATCCTCAGTCCATCCCATCATTCTCAGTCCTTTCTCTTTCATTTATTCCCATCATCTCTTCTCATACCCAATTCACCAACTGTTCTGTGTGCCTGCCCGGTGAGATATGACTCCTGATTTCTTCTCAACGTTTGACTTCCTCAAGTATTGACCTCACTCTTCCTGCTAGTTTCATTCATCTTGATCTCTTCATTTGCTTCACATCCCAACCTCAACTCAATCCTCTAAAACTCATCAATCATCAATCATAATTTTTGAAATACGTCTTGTCCAACCATCTCCGCCAATCCCTCATTAGATCTTCAAAGCCAGATTTCCCAGTTTTAAGTTAAATCAATTCTCACCTTTTTAAAATAAGCCATGTCATATTTTCTGGCACCGTCCACTTCAGCAGCCATCTTGTCGGAATCCAGGAACCGTTCAACATTTGTACCGTTAAAGGATAAGTTCTTGTTCTGAGGTTTGATCATGATAATCATGGCCAGAACAGGGGTAGAAGGGGTACCAATAGATTAAATCTCAACAAAAGATTTCCTAAGGGATCCAAAGAACATTTTTCCAAAGTGGCTCACAAGTGTGGCAAGGGTAGGGTTTACAAAAAACAACAAGGATCAAACCCCTTGATGGTGCACGATTGGGAGGACTTACTTCCGGAACAAGTTGCCTCCACGGATTGGATCTAGATGATAACAGAAAAAGAGGAAAAGTTCAGATTCCAAAGTGGATTCCACAAATCTTGGGACTGTAAATCCCAAGGTTTCTGGTTTGATCCCGGCCCAGGGGACCAAATGTAAGACTCAAAACGGCGCAGGGCATTGGCAGTTCTGTCGAGGGGATAGGTGCTTTTTTAGGCTGCCCTCCTGAGTGTTAAAAAATATTTAAATGTAACCAAGATCAAAGTCCAGAAACTGGTAAACGGGGAACCAAAAGTAAGAGGATAAAGATTATAGTAGTTGGTAGCTGGGGAACAACACTATCTGAGGGAAGATGATGTTGAGGAACACTTGAATAGAAGGAGTCAAGAATTGTTCAGAGTTCAACAAGACAAGGCAATTGTGAGTGACAAAGCCCATAAGCTAATACCTCTGGTCGTCAGCAGGAGCTTAGGAAAGAGCAACTCAATCCCAAACAACCTCCAGGTTCTCAATGAACCTGCCCAAATCTCCGCAATCAAGCGCTCGAAGGGTACCAGATAACTGTGGGTGGCTGCACAAGACAAAGCTAATTGTTTGAAGAAGCTCTAGAAGCAAAACAATAAATGATTCAAACAAGAATAACCCAACACTTCTCAAGTGAATCAAGAGTAGCGTGGCGGAATTCAAGTTCAAAAGAAGGGAAGAGAGGTTTAACACTCCAGTTTTTAAGCTTAATAAAACCTCTTCAGTCAAACGTGACTGGTTCCCAAAAGATAATCAAAGGATGATCAGGACCAGAATGGTCCGATAAAGGGATCAGGAGTGGCATAACACACTCAAGAACTTGATTAGACAAATTCTTCTTCAACCAGAAAATCTATTGGTTGGTGATAAGGCTCAAGGATCAAGGGGTTTGAGTATAGAGGCTCAGGGATGAAGGGGTTTGAGTATGGAGGCTCAGGGATCAAGGGGTTTGAGTATGGAGGCTCAGGGATCAAGGGGTTTGAGTACGGAGGCTCAAGGATCAGGGGGCAATTGTAGATATCTGATGTGATGATAGGATGTGCTCCTGTGCTCATTCCATTCTGGATGATTAGATGCTCCCTGATGCTCCAAAAGGCAGGGGAGAGCCCCTCCTTATATGGGAATGAGGCTCTGTTAGACAATGTACAATGGATTCTACAAAAAGAGCCTAAAAAGAAAGAAACTCAGGTCATCTCTCGCGTCCATCCGTGGATGGGCGCGCGCAGCAATACCGGAATCACCCATCCCTTGTTTGAAGGGGGACGGGGTGGGAAAGGAAAACAAAATAGACCAGACTTCCACGGATGTCTGCGCGCGGTAGAAGAAACTCTCCACCCCTTTTCCAAAGGCGGAAGAGGGTGGGAGAGTCCCAGGAAGGGTGATGGATGAAGTTTGTGAGAGCGCAGTGGGCGGATAGGAGTTTGGTCCAAGGCACTTGAGTAAATCCTGACGGACTTTTGATTGGCTACTGACAGATTGAGTGAGGTGGGAGATTGATGGATCCAAGGATTGGAAAAGCGTTTGGAGGTGCGGTTGGGATGGTTTTGGTAAGGCATGGATGAGCGACGCGCAACAATGACAATGAGGAGCGGCGCGCGACAATGATGGATGAGCGGAGCGCAACAATGATGGATGAGCAACGCGCGACAATGAGGGATGAGCAACGTGTGATGATGACAGATGAGCGATGCGCAATGATGACGGTTGAGCAAAGAGCGATGATGAAGGATGAGCGATGCGCAATGATGACGGTTGAGCAAAGAGCAATGATGAAGGATGAGAGACGCGCAACGCGTGAGGAAAAGAATGGATGAGGGACTTGCGACGCCTGAGGACAAGGATGGATGAGGGACGCGCAAGGACAAGGATGAGGAGGCGCCAGGATAATTTTTTTTTCTGATTTCTTTTCCCAAGGTGTCCCAAATGGTGCACCACATTGGACAGGGTTGTTACCATGGATCCTGTCCTCAATCATCTCACCCAGCTGGACAACAAAACAAAATTCAAGTGCAAGGAGGCCAATTTTAATGAAACAGCTCTTGTCTCTTCTTGGCCAACTAAGAAACCAGTCCCTGCTGAACTTAGATGCAGGAAGGGATACCATAATACTCAGTCCCCCAATCATCCCAAAAAATGTTGGTATCTTCACAAGTATCTTGCGCCCAGTTTTTGGAATGAATCTCAAGCCCAATGGAGAGCTTAACTCAATTCCAAATCCAAAAATAAAGAAGTAGCTCACTATGTGGCACTTCTCTCCACGTGGATCAAAGAAATCAATCCTAAAAATCAAATTATTCTTGACTCTGGTGCATTGTGCCACATGTTCAACTCTCGGAGTTTCTTCACTCATCTCAAAAAACTCTCTGGCAAGCATTTCATAAGCACTTGGAAAGAAGGTGCAAGACTCCCTATTGTGGGCAAGGGGAAAGCAGGACTATCCAGAGAAAATTAACCAGGAAAGTTGGAATCTAATCGCAATATATTGGGAACAGGTACAGTTTGACTTGAGTGGAAAGAATCTATCATAACTCTTGAAGAATGCATGTATGTTCCTGAAATTGTAGTCAACCTGATCCATCCTGGACTCCTGGCAAAGAAGGAATGCAACCTCTCACAAGAACAAGATTTCTTTTCTATCACTTGAGGTGGCAAGATGGTTCTCAAGGTTCTAATCCAAGAAAGCCTATTTGTGGTAGAGAAGCCTCAAATTGCTGGAAAAAATCTCTCAGTCAATCTCTTGAGCCAATCCCAAATCACCCCATTGACCAAAACTCAATCACTATCCAATCTCCATAAGATTTATGGACATGCCTAAATCTCTACTCTCAAAACTATCCTCAAGGATTGGTTCTCTAGGGATGAATTAAATAACCTCTAATTTGATGGCTGAATAAGGAGCAAAATCACAAGGGTTCCCTTTTCAGCAACCTCAACACCTTCATCTAAACCCCTTGAAAGGATCCACCTTGACTTGATGGGGAAAATCACTCCCCAATCAAAGGCTGGCCACCAATACATCCTGAATCTTATTGAAAACTTTATGGGCTCCCTTGTGGCTTTTCCTCTTCTATCTAAAGATGAAACTCTGGATTTTATTATCAGTTTAATTGAGAATGAATACAAAAATTTGAACTACTATCCAACATAAATCTTCTCAGATAAAGGAACAGAATTCACTAACAAGACTTTGAGGGATTTCTCCAAGTCAAAACATATCAAGGTCCTGGCCTCAAAACCCTACCATTCTCAACACAATGGAAAAGCTGAAAAAGCCATATGAACCATCATAGAGTTGGAATGGGCAAATTTTTCCTCCCCAGGATTGAAGAAAAGTTACTGGCACATTGTGATCAGAAGCTATTGCTACATGCTCAATAAAGTTCCCAGGGAAGGTAATGGACAATCCCCTTGGGAACTTATTTTCAACAAGAAACTCCCTACTAATTATTTGAAACCTGTGGGATCTCCTGTTATCTACCTTGCAAATCATCTACAAAAAGGGAGAAAATATGATGATAAGGGATTGGAAGGGGGCTTAGTTTGGTTCAATCCCTTTTTTCATTCCTATCTTATCCTTAAATCATCTGATGCTGTTGTTTCAACCAAACATGTCCAGTTCCTCAAAAATCCCCTCTACAATTTTCCTCTCCTTGGATTGCCAGGGATTGATCTCTTCAGTCAAAAAAACACCATGCCAAAGGATTCCAATTTCTCTTCAGTAGAAAAACAATGTACCGTTTGAGAATCCCACAACAACCTCTCCAAATCAGACTTGGACCAGGAAGACTCAGAATCTTTAGCCTCATCATCTCCCAATCCACTTCCTTTGCCCTCTTCAGTTCCAGAACCCCTTATCCAATCCATTTCTCAAAGGCCTAGAAAAGAGACAAGAAAGCCCCCACAATATGGCTCCCACCACTACTAGAAACCACCCTCCTATAAAGCCACAGAAAAATTTCCCAAGTGGCCTCAGTGGACGGAGGTGGCTGAAAACAAACTGAATTCTACAGAACCTCAAGACCTCTTGGGAATAATACTACAACACCCCGGACAACATTCTAAATACAACATGGGTCTTTAAGTTAAAATAGAACTTCCATGGTGATCCTGTCAAATACAAAGCTTTACTCTGTGTTCAAGGATTTAACCAAGTCATAGGAGTTGACCAAAATGAAACTTGGGCACCAATGGGAAAACTTGGGTCACTTTGAATGACCCTCATGTATGGTCTGAAGGAGAAAATGAAACTAACTCCATTTGACATGAAGGATGTATTTCTACATGCTCCTCTCCATGAAACCATTATCATAAGGACTCCAGAAGGTTCAGTTAGGAATTTTCCATATTTGAAACTAGAAAAAAACTCTGTACGGTGTGGTGATCCAAAACCTAACCTAAATCCATCAGACTCACTTTTCTAGTATAAGGACAGTTCCAATCATCAAACAGACCTCAAAAATGGATTCTACACCAAAAATAACCCCTAGTCACTCAGCCAAAGTACCCCTCCATCTCTCATGGTTTAGAAGATACAGCTCAAATCAACCCTGGCCTGCCCATACCCCTACCAGGTGTCACAGAACAGTGAAAGTTCATGGACATACCCAGGAAGCCTTCAAGTACATACCCCATACAGTACAACCATACATAACCAAATAAACCTGCAGCAGTATACATAATTAATATATGCAAGACCCTGCATGTAGCACCAAAACAAACCTGCAGCAGTTTGCATAATTAATATATGCAAGGCACTGCATGAAGAACCAAACAGATCACATAATACAGAAGCAATATATGCAAGACACTGCATTCAGAGGCTTTACAGCATCATACAGGACACTATACAGAAGTAACTTATGCAGGGGGCACCTGTATCAATGCAGCACAGCAATGCATGCAAGGGTGTACATTCATGTAGATCCTGCACAGCCTCCTCCTCTGACCAGCAAAAATGCCTCATGAACTGTATTCACTGTATCAGGGAGACCCTCAGGGGCAGCCCTGAGGGCAGGATTTTCTATAAATAGAGGGCCTCTCTCCCCCATCCAGGTCCCATCAGTTCCCCCCATCCTCCCCTCCAGGGATCACCATGCCTCCTAGGCACCCTTAACCCATACTCTGACCATACTCAACCCATTATACCATAACCCATACTGTAAAAATCATCAATCCCATAACCCATACCATCACCATCACCATCCACCATCAACCATCACCATCCACCATCAACCACCACCATTACCCTTGACCATCCACCATCAACCACCACCATTACCCTTGACCATCCATCATCATTACCCCATATTTTTTTTTTGACCATGAGCCAACCCAATAACCCATACTTTTGACCATCCACCACCACCATTATTTAACCAATACCCCATACCTTTGAACATCACCACCATGTCCCCATAACCTAAACATCATCATCATCATCCACCATCACCAATCATCATCATCACCCATCATCACCATCATCATCCATCATCATCATCCATCATCATCATCCACCATTACTATCATCAACTATCATCATCCACCATCACCATCATCAACTACCATCATCACCTACCTCATCCATCATCATTCATCAACCATCATCAACCATCATCATCACCTACCTCAACCATCATCATCATCATCAAGCATCATCAACCATCATCATCAGTTATCAAGCATAGTCTCAACCATTTCAGCTTTATCACTCAACACCTGTAACATCAAGGGAGTAATCATCAGTAACCAATAAAACAAAATAAAGAATATATAAAGGATAAGACTAGAGAAAGTATTTTTCCCTTACTCAGCTTCTATCCACCAGGTCACCTATCTGTTCCACCATTTCTTCCTTATCAAGCTTGAATACATTGATCCCAGGTCTGATAGAGACTACTATAGTAGCAACTCTATTTGAAAATCAGCCACCAATCTCTTTTCTTTTATTGTTGTGAGACTACTATAGTACTTCGAGGGGCAGGCAATTCAAAACCACCCTTAGTCTTCATCTATCTTATTAGTAGTTGTAGTACTAAATTCCCCCTCAAGTGACTGCCAGCAAGCTATTTGCTAAACTTTACCCAATCCCAAAGGAGTCTCCACAACGGTCTGAAACAATCCCCAAAGAACTGGTATGAAACTCTAACCTTGTGAATCAAGCCTCATGGATACCAAGAGTTGACTAGTGACCCCTGCGGCTATCTCAACTCTGAGACCAGAGAAATTGTCTACTTTCAAGTAAATGATATGATTCAAATAGGTAAATCTAACGTCATTGAATTTAATTTTCTCAAACAGTTCAAGAACTGGTCGTGCCACCCTCCAAACACTATTCTTGGAATGCTCATGGAAATCAAGGTTGACAGGATTCTCTTAAGTCAGCCCAACCAGATTGCTTGTGGTCCGGAAGAGCTTGGCCTATTGTCTTGCAAGGGTACACTTCCTCCACTGACTCAAAATTTCAATCTCAAACCAGCCTCCAATGCCAATTGTGCAAAATTTTGCCAACTCAAAATCAATTACAGGTCTGCAATTGGAATCCTTAATCATCTGGCTCAATACATTCAACTGGAAATCTCTTTCTCTGTGTCTATCCTGGCCATGTTCAATGCCAAACTGGGCATGAGTCACTGGAGAGAGTTCCAAAAGGTGCAGAAATATCTCAAAACAACCAAGGATCTAAAGCTTGTCATTAATTAAAACTGCAAACAAGACATCCTCTCAAGCTTCAGTGATGATTCCTGGGGAGACAACCCTACCTTTTGCAAGTCTCAAACCAGGTACATAGTCCTTCACTACAGGAGCCCAGTCATCTGGAGCTCTACTAGACAAAGAAAAATAACCTATTCTTCCACCAAATCTAAATTGAATTTACTACTTGATTGCTACCTTGAACTCAAATGGATCAAGCATCTCATTGGCGAGATATATCAAATTCCTGAATCCAAGCCCAAATTATACATTGACAAAAAGGGCCTGGATGACAAGATCAAGAAATTTTGATCACACGTAAAGTCCCCAAACATAGATATCAAAACAGAGGGACTGTGTGAGGAATTTTCTGATGGGGATTCTACTCTCAGTTAAATTCAAAGTCACTATATGATTGTGGATCCTCTCACAAAAGCCTCTTCAATGAGTTTCTTAGAGCTCCTCCATCAAAAAGTTTTTGCAATGTTGGACAAATGATCTCTTGGATAATCCCCTTACCAGTCATGTGGGGTGTTAAGAATTAATTAATTAATTAATTTTCACCTTATCTGTCTCTGCGTTTCCCTATCACCTCTCCTCTTCTTTCTCAAACCCAGTGGTTACACAAACTGGGATGATTTCCTGTGACATGTCTTGTGCCACCCAGGGAGCCTCTCTCCTCACCTGGTTAAAGCCTCTCCTCTGATCAGAGGACCCCTCAGTTTTTCCTCTCTACTTTCATTTTTTGGTGGTTCTTCTTCTCTTTTCTCCTTTTCAATACTTTTCCCTTATTCCTCTCCTTTTCTCATCTTTACGAACCTACTCCGCTCAAATTATCTCCATCAACTACCTGATCTCCTCCACTTGACTCAGAGCTCATCTCAACTCAACATTCCTCTCAAGCTGGTTCAACTTCTCCAACAACCCTTGTCTAATCAAGTCCCAAAATCTATGAATCTATGCCTGGTAAGAACCTGGTCCTCATGATTTTCCTGACTCAAAGCCTCTGAAAATCTGGCTCCTCCACCTGCAGTTATCCATCTAAATCTCATTTCCTCAATCATCCTTGTGGAATCAGATCCCTCTTCTATTCCCCAAATAAAGTCTAAAAATTTTTTTTCTTAATCTTTCTTCTTCTTGTGCATCTAATTTTGGGTCTTCAAAATTTCTAATTCTTTTCCATAGTCTGCTGGTTTTCAGTTCAAAGAAATCTCATCAGAATCTTATAAAAACTTTTTACATAAAAAGAAGAATCAGGAATTTATTTATTTACTTTTAATGCCATATTTTTTTAACCACTGTTAAGAAATTTGGTTCAGAGCTATGTTATATGGGATTTTTTTAGTTGTTTCAAGCTAAAAAATGACATGTTATCAATTCTATTGAAGAAAAGTATTTTTACTTATCATTTAAAGACATTCTTTTTTTTTGTCTCCAATGAAGAAAGTTCATGTCAGTGTCCACTTTCAATCTTATTTGCAGACTTTTTTTTCAGAAGATCATTGCCAAAAATTTCTCAAAACTTGGGATGGATGCCCTCAGACCCATTTCCCATGTTGTAGAATGGATCAGTGGCTTTAAAAATACTTGCACATTTCTTAAAAAATGTTTTTTTTGAAATCTAAGTTTTTGTAAATTTTTGAAAGGCTGAATAATTCTTTTTATTTTAACTTTTTATTTATTTAATTATTTTCTCCTTTTTCTGCTTTTCTTTCAATTTTTTTATTTTATTGAATATCATTTGATTTTTTTTGATTTTCTTCATTCTTTTTGGTTTTTGGTTCTTAGTTATTTTGTTTTTTTGGGGGGATTTATTGATTTATTGATTATTTTGATGATTTTTGATTTTTGACTTTTTTTTGTCCACTCCTCTCGCTGTGGGAACAATAGAAAACTTAGGCTATGTTGTCCACTCCACCGGCAGTTGGTTGCCTCAAGATTGACCATGGAGAAACTTTCCCTGCCTGTAAAGAAGGCGCACAGGGGAAAAACTGTTGGCAAAATGCACAACTTAGCGTATTTTTGTCCACTGCGCAAAATGTTCCTTGCAGGAAAATTGACCCCCGCGCAACTCCCCTGCTTGTAGAGGAGGTGCGCAGTGGCAAAACTGTCAGAAAAATGGAAAGCTTAAGCTAAGTTTTACCTTGTGCCAACAGGGAGAGGAGTGAAAAAAATAGAAAAATTAGAAAAATTAGAAAAATTGGAAAAATTAGAAAAATTAGAAAAATAAGAAAAATTAGAAAAATTAGAAAAATTAGAAAAATTAGAAAAATTAGAAAAATTAGAAAAATTAGAAAAATTAGAAAAATTAGAAAAATTAGAAAATTAGGGTGTATCAAAGTTAGAAAATCGGCCATTGCAAAACCGCTATTTTTAATGGAGAGTTTCTGAAATACACATACCTCCTAACTGGTATATTTAAAAATGAAAGGTTTCAAACATCAAACCCGCCAGTATCATCCATCAACAATCCATTGCCTGCAAATTTATTTTTTAGTCTCAGTGCAAGTTTCAACTCCCAACTTGAAGTCTGTCTTCCCATTTGTTGTTGATTCTAAGGAACTGGCCAAGAAACTACTATTAACTCACTTCCTCAGCTTCAACCTTAGACATCATCCTCCATCCCATCCCACCCAGTTCTACCCTCATCATGAATTCTTCATGCCCTCCTACCTCCCCAGATTGGTACTAATAAGGATCTATCATCTCAGATCATCATCCATCAACAGCCCACAATCCTTCACTTTTACCCAATCCCTGCCATTAAATCTATCTCCATCCATGCTCACTATCATCCTTTTGACAGAGCTCCCTCATCATAATTCCCACCAAGCTGCCCTTCATCATTTATCCCAATTGAAACTTTTCAGTCAAACAACAACTTGAATCAATCCAAAAAGCTCTAGAAATTAATTTACCCAAGTCCTCAGGGCCCAAAAAAGCAGCTTGGATGATCTCCAGAATCGGTAAGCCAAGCCTCAATCTTAATTCATCCTTGGCCTGGGATTGATGGAAGGAGTTGGGTCCAGTTTAATTAACCCTCAAGCTTACAATTCATCCTTAAAACCTCAAAAATCATTCTCAATCAAGTTGTTGGTACTGTTTGGGGACTTGGACCTTGAAGCTCCCGGAAAGGAGAAATTCACAAGAAAGAGCTTAGACCTGTCTTGATCAAAAGAAACTAACAAATGGATTTTGGCCTGGTTAAGTACTCTGGTTTTAAACCCCATCAAATTCTGTCTCATTCATCCCATTGATCTCCCTCTATTCTTGAGAATCAACTTCAAGACTGACCTCAACCAATCTATGAGCTATGAAATATGATTTATTATCAAGCCAGCACGCTGAGACAGAAAAAAACAATCTGAGAATCACGACCATCAAAAGAATAGAAGAATATAATATGAAAAATACCAACACAATGATTGAAAGACCCAGATAGGCTATGGCTAAGAGACTGACGGAAATGAGAACATGATAACGTGGAGCTGAACACAACAACATGATTCAGATTAATAAATGGGTAAGATTAAATGAAAAGATTGATCTCAACAGTTAGAAACAGATCAGTTATGTGAGTTTAAAGACAGCCTTCAAGGTTTAGAGTGACAGTACAATTGGGTGTTGGTTGAACAGATGATCCTTGAGGGTCTTGGTTGAAGAATTGTGTCTTGGTGAATTGAGGATTAAAGGAAGAATCAAAGAAGAAAAAGAATTATGAAAAAAAAATAGATGAGGTACAAAAGAAAAAAGAAATCAAGATAATAAATCAAGATAGATAACAGAAAACAGTCACAACAACAAACGGAAAAGACCATCAGAAACAGACTAAGAGAACCCCCTAGGGTGATCAACCATGTTGTGAAAGTAGGTGTGAGCGTGACACCTGCGGGCCTGTTGTACCACTTCTCCAGAGGGTTGTCGCTCATCTAACTCATCTGGTTTCACTCATCTAAATTGTCTGACTCTACACCCCCCTTAACTGGAGGTCAAGCCTTTTCTTTTCCACAAAGAAGATTGTTAAACTTACTTAGTTTCTTTTTGCTGACAGCCTTGGTTAGAGGGGCCGCTGGTTTCAGCTTCCTGATGCCAGGAACGTTGCCTTCCTTTAGCTACAGCAAGTGATATTGGTGTTGGAATGATAATTCCCAGAAAATTACGGTAAAATGCTTAAATAATTGATTTAAAAGCGAGTGCAAAGTTTGGTTGGATCAGATTTGTTTAAATATATTTTTTAAGAGGGGCCACAGTTTGTGCAAACTGGGGATCTTTATTGAATAACAACCTCTCTTCAAGGGGTGCTTTTGAAATGTGTTAAGACCTTGGTATAATGAGGTCTTAAATGATTTCTCACAAAGATTAACTCAAGGGGACAGGTGGACTGGCTGTCTTACAGCACTTATGCCTGGGTTTCAAGGAGGAGAAAACTTACTATTTTAAGTACTTACTCCAGGATGCTTGCAGAGATTCACGGTATGAAAGGGTCTCAGGACAATTATTGGGGTTATTTTGCTGATATTCTTCATGGAATCAATGTTGGGGTCAGAATTATTAATAATACTATCAGACTATAGCCACACATCACTTGTTTATCTTGTATAAAAACTTTATCATGGATGGCAAGGGGTCTGGATTAATACTTAAAAATTACTCTGGATTAAATCACTTAAAAAAATGGTTGTTTATACACCTTTTTGGGTAATAAGACCTTCTCAGGGAACGTAGAGAGGGTTGTGCTTTTCTGCTGAGGCTAGCAGTCTGGTCAGGTATTTGTTGGAACATAGTTCTGGTTCTGGAAATCTGCTAGCCTTCTCTATGTCATATTTCTTTGTGCAATAATTGTCAGAAGGTGTTTAAATGTTAATTTGTTATTATTATGATTCAGACACATTTCCTTGTTTTGTATTTACTTCTTTTGAGTGAAATGGGTGGAGGTGTGTATGAGTACATTCTACGGCATCTTCTGCACATTTTGGGAATTTTTAATAATTTTTAGGTTAACTCCTTGTTGTGTTTTGTGGTTCATAAAGATTTGGAAATCTCATTTACGTGACAACCTTCATTATTTATTCCCACATTTTTTTTGCTTTATATATTGATTTTTTTTGAGATCTAAATAAACTCTCACATCCTCCCATGTATTCCTGCTCTGTGAGGAGACCCCCGGGGGGCTCCGGGGATGGTTTCAACTTCTTTTCTTTCCTCTATCTATCTCTTTTGTTGAATCTCTTCTTTCTGTTTTTCACCATTATTCTTCTGTCTGTTTCTTTACTCCCGTCTGCTCTTTTATGTTGTCTTTTCTATTCTTCCTCTATCATCTGCTCGTAAACCATCTCCTTCCTCATTGAATCTATCCACGTCCACACACTTCTCCAAGTTGAATCTTTCCTCATCCATCCAATCTCAGCCTACTTTATGATCTCTGCCTGGTAAGACAACCCAACATCAATCACTCATCAACCGAGAGAGCCTAACAATGTTTCCACAGACCTGCATTCTTATAGTCTACTCACCTACACTGAACATGTCCTTCTTGTCCTGATTAACCTAACCCTCTATCCAGTTTGGTTGAGCTATTGGTATCTGTTTTCTTTCTTTATGCTCATTCTTCACGGCTATGTTTCTCCTCTCTTTAATTATTATTCTAACCCTGAAATGCAGTCTGTTGGTTTAGTCCTCTAGCTCATTATCTCAATTATTATCATGGTTAAAAGCCAAAAATTCCCCTGAACAACCAAAATTCTCAAGATGACCGAACCAACAGGAGCCACCAACTACTTTCATCAAGTCAATCTAAAAGCTGCAGTTGATGCCATACCTCCCCTCAACAAAGAAAACTATTCCATATGGAGGGATAAAATGCTTATGCTTTTTAACCTCAAGGACATCAAGTATGCTATCACAAGTAATACTGGTCAAATGTCTATGAAGCAGGATCAAGATATTAGGGCCGTTCTGCTCTCAAAACTGGAGAGTACTATGCATGCCAATGTGGTCAACTTGGCAAATTTCAGCTCATCCAAACTGCTTTGGGCCAAGATAACTTGTTGGTTTGCGTCGTCTGAAACTGCCAATTGTGCTAGGATTTTCAACCATTTTCTTCACATTACCTTCAACAACCACGCCATTGAGGGTTTTGTAACGGATACTAAGAAGGCTCTAACAAGGATGCACAACGTAGGAATAGAACTACCCAAAGATGTTATTGCCTATCTAATTTTCTTCAAATTTCCCCCTAGTCTCAAGAATCTCAAACAACAGATCATGCACGTGGAGAAGCTAATGACAATTGATGTTGTTTAAAACCATTTAATTCAATACAATAATGAACCAAAGGCTCAGCTAAAAGCCTCTAAAACAAATTCTACTCTCTCTCTCTAGTAACTAGAAGACCCCAAAATAATGGAGAAGACAAGAAGGTGAAGATGAGATGCAAAGATGGGTATCATGAACCCAACGCTCCACATTCCAAATCTTCTTGCTTTCACTTACATCCTCAAATCGCGCCCAGCTGGTGGATAGAACAAAAAAACAAACAGAGAAATAAAAAAAATAAGCCTCAACCGACCATCAATTACCATGCTCTTCTGACCCTATGGATCAATGCAGATAAAACTCCCAATATCCTACTCAATTCTGGTGCTAACATCCACGTCTTCAAGGATTGCCAATACTTCACCAATCTTAAACTCCAAGAAGAAAATGAATTAATCAAAACAGGAAAACTCAAAGCTAGTCTTAAGATTGTGGGGAATGGTACAATAAGATTAGAATGGAAGAACTCTATCATCACCTTAGAAAACTGCATCTTTGTTCCAAATATTGTAGTCAACCTCATTAGCCCCAGTCTCCTAGCCAAGAAAGGTTGCTTTCTAACTCAAAACCACAAAAATTTCTCAATCAGCAAGGATGGTTCAGTCGTTCTCAGTGGGTTAATTTGCGATAATCTATTTGTAGTTGAGAAACCCCAGGCCATTAGATCAAATAATGTGATTAATCACACCTCTCAATCCGCTCAAGATCCACATTCTACACTCCTATCCCTAATGGACATCCACAAGACATACGGTCATGCCTCGGTCTCCACTCTTCAACCAATCCTAAAGGATCTCTTTACTCAAGAAGACTTAAATCAATTCCAATGCAATGCTTGTGCACGAAGCAAGATCACACATTTGTCTTTTCCTTCTGTTTTGACCCAATCCAATCTCCCACTTGAATGAATCCACCTTGACTTGGTTGGACCCATCACCCCCCAATCCAAATCTGGCCATTGATACATGTTAACTCTAGTAGACAACCATTCTGGATACCTTGCTGCATTTCCCTTACACTTGAAAGACAAAACCTCCAAAACTATAATCAACGTGCTGGAGTTTGAATTCAAGAGACTCAAGTATTTTCCATCAGAAATCTACTCCAACAAAGGCTCCAAGTTCACTAATGCTACACTCAAGGAATTTTCCAGAACTAAACATATCAAGCTACTCAACTCAGAACCCTATCACTCCCAACACAACCGCCGTGCCAAAAGAGCAAATCAAACAATCATCAAATCAGCTCGATCCACATTCTCTTCCTCCCAAGTGCCCAAAAATTATTGGCATATCATCACGAGAAGCTGTTGCTTCATGCTTAATCAGATACCTAGAGAAGATAACCTTCTCTCTCCTTGGGAGCTGATGTTTGGTAAGAAGCTTCCCACTAACTATTTGAGACCTGTAGGTTCTCCTCTGTTCTATCTGGCAAATTGCATGCAAAAAGGCCGCAAGTTTGATGAAAAGGGACATGAGGGGATACTAGTTGGTTTCAATCCAACCTTTCACTCTTTTCTTGTTCTTAACTCATTGGGTTCTATTTTTGAAACAAAGCACGTCACGTTCCTCAAGAACCATACAAACAATTTTCCCCCTCTGGAGCCTGTTGGCACCAATATCTTCTCTCAATCTTGTCAAGACTCCAACGAATCCAATTTTTCCTCTACCAATAAACAATTCACAGCTAGAGATCCCAATTGCAAATCCTCAGAATCTGACTCTCCTCATGACAATTCTATCTCCCTCAATTCTGATTCTTCTGACCTTCAACCAGAACCCTCTTGGATACCATCTCCTGTCCCTGCGAGTGCTGAAGTCTATCAACTACCAAAAGGCAAGACTCAAAAACCTCAATGCTATGGTTTTCATCACTATTACAAACCTCCTTCATACAAGGCCGCTTGCAAACGCCCTGAATGGCTTAAGTGGGATAAGGCTTCTAAAGAAAAATGGGAATCTATTGAATCACAAGAAGTGTGGGAAGAGTATTATGGGACGCCTGACAACATTCTAAACACCATGTGGGTAGATGAAGGAAAACTGCCATGGCGAACTGGTGAAATATAAAGCAAGATTATTCGTACAAGGGTTTGATCAAGTTCTGGGTATCAACTACAATGAGACCTGGCCACCCACCGGCAAGCTTGGCTCTTTACAAATTGCTCTTCTATATGGCTTAAAGGAGAAAATTACCTTTACTCAATTCAATGTTAATGGAGCTTTTCTCCATGCTCCTCTTAATGAAACTTTCATTATCCGGACACCTGAGGGTTTGCTCAGAAAGTCCCCCTATCTCAAACTCAAAAAATCTTTATATGGCCTCAAACAATCTCCAAAGAATTGGTACAAAACACTGACATGTTGGATTAAAGCTCAAGTATTCCAGGAATCTAGCAGCAATCCTTGTCTATATATCAATACCGATTTGAAGGAGATTCTCTACTTCCATGTAGACAATCTTATTCATGTGAGAAGGAACAAAACATTCAAAATTCACTTTCTGGAGAGGTTCAAAAACTCTTCTTGTCACCCGCCAAATACGATTCTCCAAATGTTGATGGAGGTTGATAATTATTGAATTCTGCTTAGTCAACCTAATCACATTAATCGTGGTCTTGAATAATTAGGTCTCACAGACTGTAGGGACACCCACTCTCCTCTCACTCAAAATCTCCACCTGGAACCTGCCTCCAATGAAGATCACAAAGAGTTCACAAAACTCAATATTAACTTTTGTTCAGTTACAGGACTCCTCAACCATCTCGCTCAATATACTTGTCCCAACATTGCGTACGCTGTTTCAAATCTTGCTAGATTTAATACCAAGCCTGGCATGTCCCATTGGAGAGAAGCTTGTAAAGTCTGGAAATATCTCAAGACTACTAAAAACCTCAAACTTATCCTCAGTCACGAATCCAAAGAAGAGATGATTTCTAGTTACAGTGAAGCAACATGGGGAGATGATCCATCCTTGAGGAAGTCTCAAACTGGTTTTATCATATTCCAATATGGTATTCCTGTAGTCTGGAATTCTTCAAGACAAAGAAATGTTACTTACTCCTCAAAGGAATCTGAGCTCAATGCTCTCCTCAACTGTTTCCTTGAACTCAAGTGGATTACTCACTTCATAGGCAAAATTTATCAATCTCCAATAATCAAACCCACCATCTGCATCAATAACAAAGGATTAGATGATAAGATCAAATGATTTGGATCCCATTCTAAATCTGGTCATATTGACATCAAGACAAAGTGTCTAAGGGAAGACTACAACAAATCTGAATACAGTCTATCACTCATCCCGAAGGATGCAATGGTTGCCAAATCTTTGACAAAGGCCTCCAGCCGCGGTTCTCTTCAACTTCTCCAAAAGTTCATCTTTGCTGGTAATTTGCAAATTAACTTTCCAATTCTCTTCTCTCTCTGTTGTCCTACCAGTCACAAGGGGTGTTGAGATCTCAATAGACTCTCACCACATCTCATGTATTCCTGCTCTGTGAGGAGACCCCCGGGGGGCTCTGGGGATTGTTTCAACTTCTTTTCTTTCCTCTATCTATCTCTTTTGTTGAATCTCTTCTTTCTGTTTTTCACCATTATTCTTCTGTCTGTTTCTTTTCTCCCATCTGCTCTTTTATCTTGTCTTTTCTATTCTTCCTCTATCATCCGCTCCAACACCATATCCTTCCTCATTGAATCTATCCATGTCCACACACTTCTCCACGTCAAATCTTTCCTCATCCATCCAATCACAGCCTACTTTATGATCTCTGCCTGGTAAGACAACCCAACATCAATCACTAATCAACCAAGAGAGCCTAACAATTTTTCCACAGACCTGCATTCTTATAGTCTACTCACCTACACTCAACATGTCCTTCTTGTCCTAATTAACCTAACCCTCTATCCAGTTTTGTTGAGCTGTTTGTATCTGTTTTCTTTCTTTATGCTCATTCTTCACGGCTATGTTTCTCCTCTTTTCAATTATGATTCTAACCCTGAAATGCAGTCTGTTGGTTTAGTCCTCTAGCTCATTATCTGAATTCTTATCAATTTTCATATCTTTCATTCAATATTCTTAGGTTTCAGACATCCCTCTGTCCGGCAGTCAAGTTTTTACATATACATGATGTGTGCATGCAGCTTTTAGCCTGTTCCTGTGGTACCTGGTTGTCAGGCTTAGTACAATTTTGTTGACGCGCGCAGGCTTGACAGCTGCGTGCGCTAATCTGTTGCCTGCGGCTGGTCAGTCATTTTGCATGGGGGCCTTTTAACATGCACCTACATATTGAGTGTCAGGCGTGTGTACCCTTTCTGTATGAATGCGGGGCTGCGCGCGGGAATTGTGACACAACTAAAATCCACCTGTAACTCCTAAAATATACACAACACCTCAATTCTGACTGAATTTTTGGTGTGAAACCTATACATGGCATAATGTGTGAAATGTTAAAATTTCCCAAAGGTGCCATGGTGGTGTTGTGGTCTGTTGGTCATTTTTTTTAATAATTATTAAAAAATGTAAGGAGTTAGAATTCAAGGGTGGGGTCAGTGAGTGACCCTACTCAATGTTGGGTGGTTAATCCATTTCTGTAATAATATTCATGGATTTCTCACTCCTTTGAATTTTATCATTTCATTTCTGTTTTTTAAATCTGCTTTGAAAGTTTGCTCTGTCCAAGTAGCAAGCTGACAGCTGGCATCATTGATATATCTATTAATTGTATTGTTAGGGATCCTTCCTTGATTTCTTCTTGTATTCCCTTACTTTTGAGATCCATATTTCTGGTTTTAGCATTGGAGCCAATTTTTTTTAGTTTATTGTCAAGAGCCTAGTTTTCAATAAGATGTTTAGACAAAGGGAGATCCGTTTGGAATATTTCTTCAAACAAATGGCGAAGCCATTTGCCTTCTAGAAAAGAATCCATCAGCGGGTTCAAATAAGCTTCAGTGGAAGAGTACCTTATGTTATGCTGCTTGTAGCTTTTCCATGAGAGGGGGGAACCTAATGAAAGACAGAGATAAACAGATTGAGATTTGCAGCTGGTGGCATCCTCACCCCAGGAGGCATCACTGTAGCATTCTATTGGCCCTTTTTATTTGTCTTAAGTGAGAGTTAGTTTCAAGTCTTTGGTGTGGTTGAGAAATTGCCATGTTTTTTTTAGTTCCTTCCAATGTTCCAGTACCGGTTTTTTCTGAAATTGGGCCAAGCTTGAGACAGAAAAGCTTAGGTCTCGCCAAGTTTGACTAGCAATATAATTGAGTAGTCCTATTGCAGATTTCTTGTTTATGTTGAGTTTCTTTAACTTCTCAAAGTATTTTTCTGATGCTTCACACAGTTGGAAATGCGGGGTCAGTGGGGTAGAGCATGGTATGGATTCAAGCAGCCCTAATTTTTCTAGGCCATGTGCAATGTGCTTAGATTGACTCCGTACAATACTGGTTGATGTTTTTTCAAATCTCATACCCAGTATGCTGTCCCGTTAATGAGCTTGCAAATATTTGAACCTAGAGTTAAACTTGTTGTTGAATTTGTTCCTGTCACCTACAAGAATTAGGTTGTCTATGTGAAAGAACAAAAAAGACTTGATGTCATCAGACTTATACAGAAAGGGATGCCTGTCTGACTCCTTGAATCCGACCAACTGGATCCAGTCTGTGAGTGTGCCGTACCAGTTTTTTGGGGACTGTTTGAGTCCATACAGGCTTTTCTTGAGTCTTAAGTATTCACACTTGCGTTGACATCCTTGGAGTCTCTTGATTATCACTTCTTCCTTGATAGTTGCATGAAAAAAGGCTGCCTTTACATCATATTGTTGAATCTTTAATTTGTTCTTTAGGGCCAACAGAAGAATTGCTCTCAATGAGGCAATATTACCAGTAGGTGAAAAAGTTTTGTTGGAGTCCAAGCCATGAACCTGATTGAATCCTTTTAAGCAAATCCAAGCTTTGTGTATTACAGCGTCTTCATGAGCATTTTATTTGATTTTGAATATCCAGGCTGTATCAAGAGGATTCAGTGGTGTGTCTCCTTTGTAGTCTTCCCAAACTTCAAGTAGCTTGCATTGATTGCTTTCTTTTTTAATCCCCCCCCCAGTTGAAGCTTTCTGCGCATTGATGTGGCTGATTGAATGTCTTGGGATTGAAGTAGTTTTCAGCTCTCTGATACCAGGAACCTTTCAGTCCTTTAGATACATAGAGTGATTAAAATACTGGAATAATAATAATAATAATAATAATTCCAAAAATAAACGCTTAGAGGCTCAAATAAATAATACAATGAGAGCAGTTGCAAGGTTTAATTGGTTTTGTAATAAAATTTTTTCAATATTTATATAAAAGAGGGGCCACAGTATTACACTACTGGGGGGCTTTACATACAAAGCAACCTCTCTTCAAGGGGCCTCCTTAGGCATTTTAAGAACCTTGGAATGAAGATGGGTGCCTTAGAAAGGTCTTATTCCACTAATGGCCTGGAATAACAGCACAATGGCCTATACAGGAAGGGAGACACTCAAGCTGAGCACTTTACCACAAAAATCCTTCAATAATAGGAAGGGTTTCAGGGCAGATGGGGTGGATTGCCTGACTAAACTTCAAGGGTTTATTGGTTTTAAGAAATAAATAATAATACTACAGACTTGGTAATAAATCACTTGCTTAGATTCTTCATAAGCACTTGACTAACAATGACACGGTTTCTGATTGATAATAATAATTACTGGTAAACTGATGATGGAATAATGGATCCAAAGATGTCTGTATAAATACCTTTTTGGGGTGATTTTGAACTTCTCAGGGCGCGTAGAGAGAGTTCTTCTCATGGGCTGAGGGTGGCAAGCCATTCAGAGCAAGATTAGCACCTGACCTTGGTACTGTCAATCAGCTGACCTTAGATCTTCTGGATTTCTCTACTATTTTAGCCAAAGGATCTGTTAATCTGTTATGGTGTAAATTTGATCATTCTGCACTCATCCTTCATTTGTACTATTAGTATTGCTTTTAAGTGGACAGATGTGGAGGTTTACCAATTTCGCATCATCTGCTGATCATGTAGATAATATTTAATAATCTTTATGAACACACCTTGCAGTGTTTCGTGGTCTTCAAAGATCAGAGTCAATGATTTATGTGGTAATCCTTGATCTTTAATTGATTATTAAAAAAATTTCTAAACTTAATTTTTATTAATTTTATTTAATTTTTGATCTTTTTAGTTTATTTCTAATGCATATGTCAACTTGTTACATATGCAAGGCAACGCTAATTAGGTTGTAGCTCTTCTGAGCGGTACCTGGTTGTCAGATTAGTCACAATGGATCCAGACGCGGGGATCAGTCAGTTCAGATGGGTGCTGGGTGGGATCCGCTGTGTGCATGGCAGAATTAGCTGCGCGCGGGTCTCTAGTACAAGGGAAACAGCTACTATGAGTACGTAGGGGTATGTAATGATGCGGGGCTGCGCGCGGGAATAGTGACATAACACATTTCCGCGTGTAACTCCTAAAATATACGCAACAACTTAATTCTCAGTGAATTTTAGGTGTAAACCCTATACATGAAAACACGTGTGAAATTTTAAAATGTCAAAAAGGTGCCATACTGGTGTTGTAATTTTTAGTACTTTTCTTTTGAATTATTTTAAAAATGTAAGGACTTGGATTTCAAGGGTGGGGTCAGTGAGTGACCCTACCTAACTTTTTGTGAGGAATCCATTTCTCCAAAAATATCCATGGATTTCTCACTCCTTCCTTTTTTTAATCTGGATATTCTTATTTTTTATAGTTTTGTGTTGCTATGAAAGGTTGCTCTGTACATAGTAGCAAGCTGACAGTACTGATGGAACACATAACCCTGAGGGGGTCTGACAGTTGATTGGTTGCAAAGGTTCCTCCTTGTAGGCTCTTCAATCACTTTGATAGCTCTTGGATTTACACTAGAGTTGAGAGGTTCAGACAAATCTGACCCCGTGTCTCTTGAGTTTTGCTCTTCTTCATCCAATGAGTCAACTTCCGCAGGAGGATCCCTATAATTCAAGATATTATTGCATTCTTGTCCACCTGATTCTTGTTGACCTCTAGGGATGATTCATTTTTAGGTTAAACCAGGCAGAAATCAAGATTAGTGGTTAAGTTAATTCCCAGATCCTCCACCAACTGTTTTAGGAATCTGACATGCTTAGATAGCACTATTTGTCTGTTGGGAATGAGGATTCAGTATGAGAGCAATTCTGGATTTTACCCTATGAGTTTTCCTTCTCTTCCCTTGGGTTTGAACTTATCTCCTTTTGATCTTCTCTGGTTCAGGACAATAGTTGTGAAACAAATGGGTTGGAGGTAGTTGGTAGGGAGCTTGTTCTGTTTGATTAGTTCCCACGGGGTGAGGAGGTGATCATGTTCTCTTGGAATCTGATTCAGACTGATGCAGCTAGATTTGGGGACCTCCAACCAGTACTTTCAAGGTAACTTGGCTTGGCTTATAGTAGATCTCACACTCTCAAAAATTGTATGATTGGCCCTTTCAGCCCTGCCGTTGTGTTCAGGATGATATGGTTGAGTAATGAGATGATTGATGAATCTTTCCTTGAAGTATGTTAATAACCTGTTGTTCACAAACTCCATTCCTCCGTCTGAACAAACTGCAGATGGATATTAAATGCATACGTTTTTCTTTTTCTCAATGATGTCTATTAATATGGGAGCAGTATTTTCCTTTTTAGTTAGCAGAATGCCAGAAAGGAACCCAAGAAGTTGTCCACAATCATCAAGATATATCTTTCATTTCTATGTGATTCTGGAGCTATTGGACCCACAATATCAAGATGTATCCTCTCAAAGGGTTTTGTGGCTGAGGAAGAGACAGACTTGAAGCAAGATTTCCTAATTTTGCACAGAAGACAGTCTTTGCATTCAAACATGCCTTTCCGAACTGATGAGTATTTTATCCCCTGAATTTTTGATAATCAACCAATTGAGGCGTGTCCGTATGACAAATGAAGATCTTTCAGAGTCCTTGAATCATCTTGCTTTGTCCAGTAGCATTCCTCATTGCCTAGCTTGTGCAGTATGTCAAGAACAAAGAGATTATTTATAATTGAACCTTGACAAATGGTTTTTTTGTCTCTTTCCAGTTAAAAGAGCTTGGATTTTGCCTTGAGGGTACATCCTTGGTCAAGGAGCTTCCCCTGACTGATCACATTGATGGATATGTCAGGGACAAACAGACAGTTGGAGAAGACAATTGTTTAATTCTTCCACTCCAGTTTGACTGTTCCCAGACCTTGGATAGGAGGGTTGGCTCGAGGTTTACCCATGGTGATATGCTCTCCTGTGTACGGCTCTATTTTGGTAAAAAATTGCCTTTTGTTGAAGATCTACAAGGTTGCTCTACTGGTGATGAGTATGTTCCTTTCTGCACCAATCTTTGAGTCTATCCACCTAGTTACAAAAGCCTGGAAGTGAGCCAAATCCTGGTTTTTCTTCTGTTTTTCTTTCCATTTACTCTTATTTTCTCTCCATCAATCTGGAGCCTTTTCTGGATGAAGATGGTAACAGTCTGATTAAAAATGATTCTTGTCCTTCTTTGGATTATGATATCCTTCAATACAGCAGCTAGATAGATGATTTTTTGTTTTGGTTCTCATAGTGGCCAGAGCATTCTCTGTCACGCCTTTTGAGACACTTTTCTAAGTGCTCTCTGCCTTTACTTCATTATGAAATTGAGCTAGATGATTGCAGAAAAATTTGATAGAGATTTTCTTGTCCAAGTGCATAAGTTGTCACTTAACATCCTAAAGATTTGGAGGGAATTTGAACATAGTTAAGTAAGCTAAGATGTCATCAGGTAGTTCTATAACTATTTCAATCATCTTCTTGATTTAATTTTTGCTGTTGGTGCCAAATTATAGGATCTTGTCTTCTTTGAAGTTCAGGTGTAAGAAGTTATTGGATATTCTGGCTTGATTGACGCTTCAGATGAGGAACTGTTCCTTGATCCCCAACCATATGTCTTTGGAAAAGTTGATATTGGCAGCATTAATGACTGTCAGCCTCCTGGATTCCAAGACTCTTGCTATCCTTTAGCTACCGGAGGTGATTGAATAAATAATAGATATATTATTTAATAAATGCAGCAAAAATCCGTAAAATATTTGGATAAAGCTTATTGCAAGGTTAATTGGCTTGGTTATGATTTATTGTTTTTAATCAATATGGATAAATTGATTATTAAATATTTTTATAGAGGGGCCACAATTATATTGGGGATCTTCAACACCTATCTTCAGGGATTTCAGTATTAAAACATGTAGTCATGGTTAATTTGGGCTCTTTAGTTGAAAGGATATTTTTCCCAAATATAATATGTAAATAAAATACACAGTGGAGTGGCAGGGCTTTGTAACCAAGCTGCCACGACAGAGAAAGGATAATAAAACTCACTGGTATATTATTGAATCATTTTGGTATCTGTTTGGGACATGCACTGATGGGTTATAAGATTGTTAAGCATTTTATATTGAAGAAAAGAGGTTGAGGACAGATATTATTGAACAGACTGAGCCATAAATCACTTACTTATCTCTTATAAGTATTTTATTACCTTGGCACGGTGTCTAGATAAAAATATAACGGGGTCTCTGCCCATCAATATCCTCAAAGGAGCTCTTTATTTATACCTTTTGGAGTCCCAATATTGTCCTTCTGAGGGGTACAGGGGCTCAAAGGGACAGACACTGAGGCTAGCAGGATAACCAATGGTATCCTTTCACGTGTTTCTGGTGCTTTAGCATGGGTAGAATCTAATTCCACAGGGTATTGGAAGTATTCTACTTTATAATTGATATTTGGACGTTTGAATAACACTAATGTGTCCTGTTTATGTATTATTTAATCAATTATCCTTAGTAAATGTTCCCAGTAAGTTAATAATTAATTTAATAGACATTTCTAAGGACACTCTTCTTTCAGGTGAGTTTTCATTATGTATTAAATAATTGGAGTAAAGTCATGATATTGGTTTTACTCCTTATTTTCAAATTTCAGTTGATTTACTAAAATAATTACTCAAAAATATAAGTCATGGGAATTCATGTAATATTTCTACACAATTAGTTTTCTTAGTATGTCACTAAAATATTGATGTCTAGCAATTCTTGTAATAGTATATTAAAGTATTTTAATATATTTTTAGAAGTTTTCATTATCTTATTTTCGACATTCTTGGTACTTTGAATTATATTTAATAAAAAATACCTGTATGGGTTATTTAGGTATTTTTATATTTATTTTTATGTACTTTTAGATTATCTACTATCCACGGAAACATTTATTACATACGTAGAATGTTCCTGTGTGGGTTACAGCATGTTTACACGGTACCTAAGTTTCTCAGGACGCCTGTCACTTTGTCAACCCGCAGTGCCATGCCTGTGTACTTGTCAGAGGCTTGGGGCTGCATACACGACCTTGATGGAGTGACAGGGCTGTATCTCAGCCGCGGGTGGGTGCATTGGCTTCCACGGCTGCGTGCAAGAATTGTGACAGAACACATTTCCGTCCCTAACTCCTAAAATATACACAACAACTCAATTCTGACTGAACTTTAGGTGTGAAACCTATATTTGACAATACATGTAAAATATATAATTGGCCAAAATTTCAATAGTGGTGTTGTGGTATTTTGGTCTTTCTTTCCTTAATTATTTAAAAATATAAGGAGTTGGATTTCAAGGGTGGGGTCAGTGAGTGACCCTACCTAATTTTGGGTGGAGAATGCATTTCTGTAAAAATATTTATGGTTTTCCTACTCCTTCTGAGGTTAAATATATTATTATTCTTTTAATGTTATTTCTGTTACTTTTTCAGTTTGCTCTGCAATATTAGCAAGCTGACAATGACATTGTTGTGGGTGATGGAGTCCACCTTTGATATGAGGAGTAATTGTATCTCATTGTTTTCTTGAGGCAAGAGGATTTGCAAGGGTGATTCTAGGGTCTCTAGCACTCCCTTGATTTTGAGTAGCGCCTTCATCTTGCCCATTCATATTCCGTAGTTCTGTTCATTCAGTAGGGGTGTAGTTTTGAGGGCGGCTTAAAGCATAGCCTGTTGAAATGAGTCTGAAAAAAATCCCAATGCCGATGCCAAAGCTCTTTGCCTTGCTGTCCACGGCAAAGCTTTTGACTTTTAACCATATGAGATATGAAATATGATTTATTATCAAGCCAGAACTGTGAAACAGAAAAAAACAATCTGAGAATCACAACCATCAAAAGAACAGAAGAATATCATATGAAAAATACCAACACAGTAATGAAAAGACCCGGACGGGCTATGGTTAAGAGACTGATGAAAATGAGAACATGATGAAGTGGAGCTGAACAGAACAACATGGTTCATATTGAGATCTAGGTAAGATTAAATGAAATAGATCAATCCCACCAGTTAGAGACAGATCAGTTAGGTGAGTTCAAAGACAGCGTTCAAGTTTGAGAGTGAGAGTACAATCAAGTGTTGGTGGAACAGATGATTCTTGAGGCTCTTGGTTGAAGAATTTCTTCTTGGTGAATTGAGGATGAAAGAAAGAATCAAAGAAAAAAAAGATGTATGAAATAAAAAAGAGATGAGGTACAAAAGAAGAAAGAAATCAAGATAAGAAATCAAGATAGATTACAGAAAACAGTCACAAAAACAAACAGACAAGACCATCATAAACAGACTAAGAGAACCCCCTAGGGAGATCAACCATGTCATGAGAGTAGGTGTGAGTGTTGATAAGATTTCATAGATTTTATTTGAGAGCTAAGAACCAGAAGACTAGATCTTCCGGTCAGAATCACAATAGAAAGTAAATCAAATAAGAGAGCAGAAAGACAACCAACAGGTAATCTGGACATAGGAGATTGAGCAGTCAGGATGAGATAGATTTTAGGCGGGAGAGAGATACAGGCTGGTTCAACAAAGTCATAAGTTGATGGTTGATGATAGAGTTGAATTGCAAATCATCTTACCAGGCAAGGGATGACAACAAGTACTGGTTTGGAATAAGTTGAGGTTTTGGATGGTTGAGTGGGCCAGATTGACAAGTAGACAGTTTGATAGATGAAAAGAGATTTGGAAGCTAAGGAAAAGAATAAGGAGATCGAGAGGAGAAGAAAGTAGAAAAATGAAAGAAGAAAAGGCCAAGTGACAAGAGAAGAAATCTAGAGTCGTCAAAGACCCCCAGGGGTGGTCTCCCGGGGATAGCTTTCAGGAGAAAGTAGTCGAAGAGAGAGTAGTCATCCTTCAGGTGCAGGGACAAGTGGCATTCCTAACAAGTGTGACACCTGCAAACCCGTTAGAACACTTCTCCAGAGGGATTTCACTCATCTGACTCATCTGGTGTCACCCATCTAACTTTTCTGACTCTACACAATCCAGTGTCACCATCCATAAATTAGTCACAGCTCCCCCTCAGGTTGAAAAAACACAAACAGGTCAAATTTTTCAAAACCAATTTCTCACTTTGGGTTGATCAGGAAGAGCAGGATGGAGCAATCAATGATTTTTTTGCACCAGGTGGTGCCCCTCCAGTAGCAGGTGAGATGCCCCCCCTCCAACTTCTTTAATCTTCTGGTAACCACAGATTGCTCTAGTGGCACTAACATCAAACCCTTACTTTCCTCCCTTGTATGCCTAATGGTCCCTCAGCTCCTCTTATCTCTTGCATGACCCCACCCCACCCCTTCCTCCTTTCCTCAGCCTAGCACCCACCTGCTCTATGGTTTTTTTTCTACGAGTAAACATAATCTTTCACTGTCCTCTTTTCACCAACCTTTGCAACCCCACTCACACAAACCAAAGAGTATCACCCTCACCAATTTCTTCCGCAGTTCCCTCCTCCATTTCTTTGGATTCTTCCAGATCCTCCCCCAATTCTCACATTACATCCAACATTCCCTGCTCCTTCAAACCAATTTGAAAGCCAACCACCAAGAAGGTCAGTCTTCTCCTGCAAATCTTAAAATTTAATATTCCTGTTAGTTTCTCGCTGTAGTGAACAATTTGTTACAAGTTGAGAAAACGGGAACAATTTAAAATAAAATTTCTTAGTTTTTTATCTTATCCAAGAATTAAAAAAAATATGTATAGCATTTTTCATTTTTTTCCTTCCTCCAACTTCTCCCTGTCCTAGCACTCCACGCAAACAGGCAATGTTTTTTCAAATAGGTTGCGCTGATGTTTTGGCCTGCTCCGCCCCTCAGAAAAAATGTTGCCTAGGGTGTGGAAGAAACTTCACCCAAGCTCTCAAGGGTTCTTGCTGAGTGTGATCCATAATCCACTTCAAATATACTACAAATGATTACATTTCTGTTTAAATTCATGATCAACTTGGGTAAAAATCATATTGAGGTCAACGTGCATTGAAATGTAAGAAAATGAAAGAATCAACCAGCATAATCAACCTAAATAGGATCTTCTAGCCTCATAATAAAATCCACCCACACAATCAGCCCGTTGTTGTGCATTAATCAACCAGCCTCATCAACCCAGCTGAGCCAGTTTGGTCAGCTGTCAGATGTTTGCGTAAAGAAACAATGCAATGAGTCCACACTGAGTTTCTTTTAGCAAGCAACCACAACCACTGATGGCTTATAAACTCACCCCCCCTCTGGACATGAACTACCATTTCATAAGCAGTGCATGATTTATTTTAGCTTTTTTGTCTAATTCCAACCCCAAAACAAACTGTTCCCAGCTGTCTACTGTCACATTACTAGCTCAAAATGAGTATTCCTCCTTACCATGCCAAAGCTCCTAGCTCCACTCAAGCTTTTCAAGAGTTTGTTACTCTAACCATGACCAAGAAGGTTCAGAAATTGAAAGAGATGCATCAGGAGCTTTGCAAGAAAGACATCAAAACTGAAGAACTTTTGAATACAATCAAGTCTCTCCCAATTTCCCAGCAAGATTCTTCCAAATTGGTTCCCACATCTGCTAGCAAGACCAGGGCCAGTCAAGTTTGGATTGAACCCAAGATCCTCTGTGAAAGGGAAACAGGAAACCCCTACGCGTCTGGTGAGTTTTGTATCTTTCTTGTGATGTTTCATAGACCCTAATCAGTCAAATTTCTAATTGATAATTTCAGGTAAGCGGGCCACCCAAACTGAAAACTCCAAAGTCAAAACCCACTAATACCAATCAAAAAGCCCGTGAAAGTACTCCAGAGTTGGTCACACCAAAGAAGCCCAAACAGGTTGTGCTATCAGACCTCCCTCCAAACTTCAACAAGACTCAGGTACATACATTGTTTGATTTATGTGCTATATGTTCTTGTTTGAAGTTCTGATGAAGTTTTTTTCCTGTGTAGCTGGCCCTTTATGCTCACATGGAAAACTTGTGGGTTTTGATTGATTCTCAATATATCCCACCAGAACCTTGCCACAAAGTCTTTCAGTAGTTCTAGAGCCAGCTCACAGATCTGAACAGTTGGAAGTTGTTCTCTCAAATAGAAATTCTGTACCCCTTTGATTTCCAAAAGTGAGATCCAAACACTCAAGAATGCACATCTAGGACGGAGGAATGTTGGATCTAGTATTTTCCACATTGAGGAAACCTTCATCAGTTATGCCTGTAGCTGTTTGGAACACATGGGACTCCGCATTGTTGGATCTCAGGAATCTCCACTTTTTGAAAAATTGCGGCTGCTGGAGCCTAAAACTACATGAACATCAACTGGAAGTATCTCGAAAATCTGGAAATCTTGGGACAGTGCTACAATCAATTTGTCCATCATTTCATGATGTCATGATGTAACAATTCAAAAAAGAACAAAAATAACAAGGAGCTTACTTTTGTGAGGAAGAAAAGAAAGCCATTTGCAAACAACATGAATGTGTAAGTGTTTCATTTTTTCATTAGAATTTTTTTCTTTGGCTGACTTCTTGGTCTTTCATAGCTTTGCAAAATTCAATACCAATTTGCTGTCAAACAAAATTACCCAGTTTGCTACAAGAAGATACTAGGAGATCTCCATGCCCGTAGTGATGATAAATACAACCCAACACATAAAGTTTACGTAATACAGAACCTTCCCTGCCGCTCCAACACAGCCAACAAATTAATTTTTTGTATTGACAAGATCATCATGGAATCCTACAAGACTCTTGGAAAGAGAAACCAATGTCAAAGAGATTTTTTACCAAAAAAACCGCAGCCTAAATTATTTCCCAAGGCTCCCCAAAGTTTAACACTTGACTTTTAAAATGCCAAGTGGTTCAAAAACCTACAACATTCAGTTAAGGATGTCACCCCCAATTTCAACAAGGTGGCATTCTTACCCAACCCATCCCACATTTTGAGAGGCAAGAGACACCCCAATGAGAAGTTGTGCACCAAGAATTTCACCAAGAAATATTGGGACCTAGTAACTGGTCCATAAAATTTTGACCATCTAATTTGAAGTGAAGATAGTGAAAGTGAAAATAAGGACAAGGGCAACAGAAGCTACTGTGGGACCAAAATAAACCTCTCAGATACTTCTGGAGATGATGATAGTGTATGTGAGCCCAATAAGGACAACGATGACTTTATTGATAATGAGGCCGGTGAAGCCTTTGACTCACATGATTGCAACCAAGCCTATGAAGGAAATTGAAAGATTCCAGTTCACAAGGAGATATTTTAAGCCATTTGGCGCTTTAAATTTCCATTCATTTGTTTTTATCTACAGTTTTTTGAGCTTTTTCCTTCTGTTTGTTTTACTTGTTTTTTTGTTTGATTTTTGTATCTATTTTCTTATGGTTGAAGGTGTTTCAATACTTGGTAGTGTGAATCCATGGCTGCATAGCCATTTTTTTGCATTTTTATTTTTTCTGAGAGACAAAGGAGGCAATTATAAATTCACCACAGGTGCGTTTCTGCAGGGGAACTAGCTGATCCTTGCGGTCAGCCAAAATTTTCCAAGTGAAGGGCAACTTACACAAAACCACATTCCCAAATAATACACTTGGTTTAACTCTCATCTTCCCAAAGGATTGAATAAAATCCATCACACCCATTGTTCCATGTTCTACCTACCTGAGAGGACTCTAGTTGCTGGTGTTGGGGTAGATCACAATCAATACCTATCTCATGTCAAACCAGCGGCAGTTTGACTCAAATTTGCTGGTGTAAAGAAACGTAGAGCATGAATTGAAGCTTGAAAAAAAACAAAGAGTGGAAATACAACATGTCAAAAACTCAAAACTACTAAGCACCCATGCAATCAATGTACACGGTCATGGCCTCCATGGGGTCAGTACTTTCCATTTGTGAATCATGGAATGCATGCCATAGTACCAGTGGGTGGGTATTCCCAACGACCCAAGCATCCAGTAGATTGTAAGCACACAATCCCCCAATTTTTCCAGCCAGCACCAATTAATACTCACCAGGTTTCACTTCACCCACTGAAACCTGCATTTGCTTAAGTAAACCCCCCATTCCACTTCAACATTGCACTATTTCTTGATCTTCATGGGCTTAGTCAATTCAATGATAACTTGAGTCAATTGTTGAGATGGTTATTCAACATTGTTTATTTGCACAATGTGAATAACAAAACCATACATCTTCTCCCCATTTTCCTCCCACAAAAATCAATTGCTTTGTTGTTGGGTTGAAATAGTTGCCCCACTTGAAGATGTCATCAATTTTTGTTGCTTGAAATTTTGCATCAAAATTTTTCATCTTGTGGATGAGGGATGTCTCAATAATCACGCAGGTTTTGATGAAGTAATTTTAGGTGGTTTAGAAGGACATTGTAAATTTTTAATGCGGAGAGAGTTAAGTCCGCTTTGCTTTCTTTTCTGGATCTAGTTTTTTTGTATTCTTTCTTGTGTGATAGGCGCTGTATTTGAAAAAAACACTCCATCATTGAAGCTTCAATGTCCCCTGGAGAGAGAAAACGTCAAAAGCATGGAAAGGTTTAGGCCAAGAGTAATCAAAACTAACCAAATAAGCCATTTTTTGACAAACTCTGGATCATGCCATTTAAGCGCTCCCCACCAAAATCAGAGATTTCAATCAGAGGTCCCCACCAATTCAAAAGTTCTCCAATATGAATAGAATAATTGTGATTTTCTCAAATTGAGATGTTACTAAATAAGACACTAGACAACTGACAGTATGCTTGATAATTTTTATAAAATTCCCAGAAAGATTCCTTTGTAATTTCTTTTCTTTCAATAAAATGCGGGCACTTAACCAAACTTGATAGATTTTCTAACAATAAAAGCATTTTAGACCATTCATTTGACCATCTTCCACCAAAAGAATCCAAAAGGACAAATGGAAGGTGGTTGGAAAATAGGGAATGCCACTTGCTTTCCTTGAGTTTTCCATTGCTTGCCGTGCCAAATGCTTTTGAAATATTTGATACTCCCGGATGAACCACAACTGACTCCAGTAGACTTTGAATTTTCTTTTTTTCTATCATATTTAGCCCTCCTATCCTTTCATCTCTGTCCTCTGATTGTGAGACACATTCCAAATTAGAATTGCTGATTAAAGCACATCCAGGTTTGGTTCCTTCTTTTTATTCTTCCAAGTTGAAATTCAATCAAATGAAAAATGGTGTTGAATTACACCTTTGTACCAATTGTGCATTACACAAGGCACAACATACATGAAGGGGTCCCAGTATGGTAAATGATTCAACTAGGACCACCAAAATCCGGTATTCTTTACATATTGCTCTCTTTCAGAAGCTGTTAGCATGTCCTTCCATGAAAGGGATTGCAAAATATAATCACGTCCATTCCATTATTTTTTGATTTGAAGGAAAGTGTCAGCTTGCTACTATTGCAGAGCAAGCTGCAAAAGTAACAAAAATAACATAAAAACAATAATAATACAATTAACCTAAGAAGGAGTAGTAAAACCATAACTTTTATCTCAGAAATGGATTGTCCACCCAAAATTAGGTAGGGTCACTCACTGACCCCACCCTTGAAATCCAACTCCTTATATTTTTAAATTATTACGGAAAGAAAAACCAAAATACTATGGCTAAATTATTGAGCTTTTTGGCCAATTAAATATCTCACACACATTCTCACGTATTGTTTTCACACCTAAAATTCAGTCAGAATTGAGGTGTTGTGTATATTTTAGGAGTTACGGGCGGAAATGTGTTTTTTCACAATTCCCGCAAGCAGCCGCGGCAGCCAATGCACCCCGCGCGCGGCTGAGATACAGCCTTGTCACCCCCTCAAGGTTGTGTACTCAGCCCCGGGCCTCTGAAAAGTACGCAGCCACGGGACTACGGGCTGACAGAGTGACAGGCGGCCTGAGAGGCTCAGGTACCGCGTAAACATGCTACAACATACACGGGAACTTCCTACATATGTAATGAATGTTCCCATGGATAGTAGACTGTCTAAAAATACATAATATCATATAAAAATACATAAATAATCCTTACACGTATTTTTTACTTAATATAATGCAAAGTACCAAGAATGTCAAAAATAAGACAACAAAAACTTCTAAAAATATATTAAAATACTTTAATATACTTTTATGAGAATTGCTATACATCAATGTCATTGTGATCTACTAAGGAAAATAATGAGGTAATAATATTAAATGAATTCTCATGACTTATATTTTTAATTAATTATCCTAATAAATCAAGTGGAACTCGAAAATAAAGAGCAAAATCAATATTATTACTTTTACTCCAGTTATATAATACATAATGAGGACTTACCTGACATCAAAATTTCTGTATAAATGTATATCAATATAATTATTAAATTACTGGGAACATTTACTAAGGATAATGAATTCAATAATACATAAATAGGACAGATTAGTGTTATTCACACGTCCTAATGTCCATTATAAGGTGAAATAATTCCCATACCCTGAGGAATTAGATGCTACCCGTGCTATAGCACCAAGAACGCATGACAGGCTACCTCTGGTTACCCTACTAGCCTTATTGTCCGTCCCTTTGAGCACCTACAACCCTCAGAAGGACCATATTGGGACTCCAAAAGCTATAAATAAAGAGCCCTTTTGAGGATGTTGATGGGCAGAGACCCAGTAATAGTCATATCCCGACGCCGTGCCAAGGTAATCAAGTACTTATAAGAGATAAGTAAGTGATTTATGGCAATTTCTGATCAGAAATATCCGTCGTCAAACCTCTTTTTATCAATTCAAACTGATGAACAACCTTATAACCCCAGTATACAGGTTTAACCCATCAGTACACGTCTCAATAAGATACCCAAAGGATTTAATAACATACCAGTGAGTCTTTTTATCCTTTCTCTGTCGTGGTAGCTTGGCTACAAGGCCCCACCACTCCATTGTGTATTTTATATACATATTATCTTTGGGTACAAAATTCTTTAAACTTAAGAGCCCAAAGTAACCAGGACTATGTGTTTTCATACTGAAATCCCTGAAGAGAGGTGTTAAAGATCCCCAATATAATTGTGACCCCTCTATAAATACTTAATAATCAATTTATTCATATTGATTTCAAACAATAAACAATAACCAAACCATTTAACCTTGCAATAAGCTTAATCCAAGTATTCTAAGGATTTTTGCTGCATTTATTAAATACTATATTTATTATTTACTCTATCACCTCTGGTAGCTAAAGGATAGCAAGGGTCTTGGCATCCAGGAGGCTGAAAGAAAGATTGATCATTTTTGCGTCAGAAAAACTGCAAGCTGAATTGAGTAGCTGAATGAGAAGCAAACCCTGCCACCTTATGTGTTGCCACATGGTCTCCTATCAGCCCCCCCCCAAGCCTCACTTGTACTTTCTGACCATTGTAAAACTTTTATGTTGGAATCCAGATACCATTGTTCAAGATCAATAGTTCATCAATCAAAGGTTGAATTATATAGGAAATTGTTATCATTTTTGATTCTTTGGGACCAGGTATGACACCAGCTAGAAAAATGTAGCAAGTTTGATTCCAAATTTTGGGTGGTAAATTGAGACAGGTAAGAGATAAAACCCCAACCAAAGATTTCCAGCCTGCAAGTTTGTTCCCAAAGGGATTAAACAAATCAACAAAGAGTGAAAACGTAAGCTTCAAATAGCTGGGTTTTCCACTTGGCTCAATTTGATTGGAATTGGTCTATTTCCAGGCTTTTGACTGTTGATAGTCAAAAATCAAGGTGGTAGGAGCCTGGCCAATTTTTTCATTCAAATCTTCAATTAACTGTTAAACATGAGGTAGGCATAAAAACCATTTTAGCCAGTCCTTGAATTCCTGAGTAACAAAAACCATCATGAATTTTGAAAGAGGATTTGGAAAATGGAAAGATTGGACAAGTGGTAATATATTGGGGCGGGGCATTATGCCAGGTTTGCTGAGGTTGTTTCCACATACAGGGGCATTTTTAGTGATTTTGTATGAACAAATAAATTCCAAACTTTCAATGTGGTAGAGAAAGTTACATTTAGGACAGCAGATGTATGTGAAAAATTTGGGGGTAAGATCCAGATTCTTGAGAATTGTGCGGACATCCTTCAAAATAATTGAACCAAGGTTTTTGGGAGTTGGTGGTTGATAAAACATTTCCACAATGGATAAAATCTGATCTTGCATGATTCTGCACTTCTCCTGGCTGAGGCCACAGACCAAGTAAAGCCATGTGATAAATAACATGATTTCCTCTAAATCAATGGTAGGAACTCAGATGAAGTATGGAAAAACACAAGGAAAAATTTTAATCACTTACGGTAGATCACAGATTTAGGTTGGAAGAATGTTTAAACATCTTCTTCCTCTTGAATATGCTGGTCTGACCTCTCAAATTTCTTGGACTTGGTTTGAGTTTTGATTTTGGGCCTTGTTTTGGATGCTTGATGTTTTGATCTTGTTCAAGGATGGAAAAGGATAACTTTTTTTTCAACACCATTCTGACTGAATAAACACCTTGAAAACAAGCTGCACAGGCACAGTACTTGCTGGGGAGGCATTGATGAAACTTGAGGCTTGAGAGAATTTAAATGTAATACTGGCAAGTTGTTTTCTGAGCCAATTTTGAGGAGCAAGCAAGAGGGCTCAGGTGAAGTTTCTGCCACACACCAGGCAATTTTTTTCCTCAGGGGAAGAGCGGGAAAAATGTCAGCGCAATGTATTTGAAAAAAAATTTCTTGTTTGCGCACAGTGTAGTGGTCTAGGGCAGGCCCATGGGTTTTCAATCCCCAGAATCCTATGTTCAACTCCTCCTTGTTGCACTTGCGCCCCGTATTTTTTTGGCCAAACGCGCGCATAATCATCATCATCATCATCATCACCAAAAATTGTCATTGAATCAACTTTTGGTCTATCAACATCCTTGCCAGAAATAATGGCAATGACAAATGGACGGCCATCCAATCCATCCCATTCCCAGTGAATGTTTGATGCGAGCAAGAATATTGGTCAGCTTTCTGACACCAATCAACATTGATGGTGGGGGTTGGTACTGTTGGTTGCTTTGTGGCTTGTCAATGCCCATCAGCAATCAATTGATCATCTTTCCACCACCATCCTTCAATCCATCCCTTGCAAATTCAACAACCAATCCAACCAATCTTTCTGCGGTTGGCAATCATCCTCCCATTGAACTCCTCATCCTGATGGAACGCAATCTGTTGCTTGCGGCTGTTGGAGTGGTTGCAAGAAGCTGCCTCAATCATCCCACCTTTTATTGGACGGCTGCCTTCCCTGTTGCAGCCTTTCATCCTCAAAGCAGCAGGCGTTCATCCGCTGCCCGCTGTCATCCTTGACGCGGGGCTGGTTTTCTTTTTTCCTTGTCTTTTTTCTACATTTCATGATTTTACTGTCGCCATCATTTGTTTATAATTGTAATTACTATTACCTAAAAAAAAAATCTTTTTCCACTCTCATTTGTATTTATCTCTTTTAACTAGTCTACAGGGCCTCTTGCCCATAAAAGGAGGGGCTCTCCCCTGCCTTTCTTCCCATCAGCTATCATTTTATCATCCATATTGTGGTATTCAAGCAATCATCTAATCTTCTGATCAAAAATGAAGGGTATCCCCCTGAGTGTCTCATCATTTTTATCATTATCATCATAAAGCTGGATATATCTTTTGATTATCCCCTGATCCTCATCCTTATTACCAACCAATAGCATTTCTGTTTAAAGAATAATTCATTTGTTTGAATTCTTGAGTGTGTTAAACCAATCCTTTGATCCCTTTCTCTGACCACTTTGGTCTTGATCATTCATCTGATTGTCTTTCTGGAACCATTCATGTTTGACTGAGAGGTTTCTTTAAGATTGAAAACTAAATTATTGAACCTCCCTCTACTTTTTTGAATTTCAATTCCGTCACACCATTCTTGAGTCCCTTGAGAAATTCTGGGTTATCCTTGTTCCAATTTGTTACTTCTTTTCTTCTAGAGCTTCATAAAACAAATTTCTTTGTTTTGTACAGCCACCCACAGTTATCTGGTACCCTTCAAGCGCTTGATTGTGGAGAGTTGGGCAGGTTCATTGAGAACCTGGAGGTTGGTTGGGATTAATTTGATCTTTCCTAATCTTCTGCTGATGACCAGAGTTATTAGCTTGTGGGTGTTGTTACTTACAACTGCCTTGTTCTATTGAACTCTGAACAAACTTTTTACTTAATTTTTTCAATTCTTTTCCCGCACCATCTTGCCTCAGATAGTGTTGTTCCATTGCTGCCAACTACTATCAATATTCATCCTTTCCATTGATTCCTTATTTACAATGTTCTGGATCTTGATTCTGGTTACAATTAAATATTTTTTTAATGCTCAGGATGGTGGCCTAAACAGCACGTTTTCCCCTCCACAGAACTGCCTGCGGATCAGCACCGTTTGGAGTCTTACACCGCTAATTTGAAATCCAATCTTGGTCTCCTAGGGAGCTTCATCCACCATCAAGCCTCATAGGCAATGTACCCAATGCTACCTAGATCACATTTGAGATGGCAATGCGCCCAAGGATCCTCCAACTCAATCTCATCTCCTCACCCAACAAGTAAGATTTTTTACAAGCCTCCAACAACATGATCATCTGCCTTGATGATAAGGTGACTAATTATGGTGTTTTTTTGGTTGGGTTTGATTATAGGTTTTCCTTAAATTATTTCAAATTTTTTTTGACTCTATTCAATGAAACCTCATGTTTTGCCCCTTTTCATTTCCACATGCTTCCTTTTTCTGCAACACCCATTCTTCTCCAACAACCCTCAAAATTTTATACAAGAATTGAATCCCTTCTTGATCCTCACCCCAACTGAAGTACATGCATGGTAGGGAACAAGATGGTAGAAATTATTTGAAAAAAATACAGGGAAATGGAAAGAATAGAGATTTCAAACCTCAAAATGTTATATGATGAATTGAATCCCTTTTTGGTCCTCACCCCAAGCACAGTAGGGGCCTGGGAGGGAAAAAGATGGGAGGAGATGATTTGAAAAATATACAGATATGTGGAAGGATAGGGCTGGCAACCTGTTGGGATGAGGAAATTCAGAGAGGAGACAATAGGTAGAAGGATTGATTTCACACACATCAGTCAGAGAGAAAGAAACATAAGAACAACATTACTCACCTGAGGAAATTCAGAGAGGAGACAATAGGTAGAAGGATGAGGAAAGGAAATCCTTCCACCAGTGTCAAGCTCTGTCCTCAGGTGGACACAGTGATAGACATGTCACAAGAACGTGACATGGTTAGTGAACATATGAGAATTGGAAACAGAGCGCACGCGTGTGACAATGAGTAAGGACAACTGAGTGGGGATGAGTTTTGAGTGTCACACTATGATGGGAATGACAGGAAACAGAAGAGGTGGAGGAGAATAGAAAATAGAGATGATTAAGAACAGAACAGACAGAAAAGAATGAAAGAAATAAGAAGAAACTACATGGGATTAGAGATGAAAGAGCATTAATCCCAACACCCCCCCTTGCTAACCACCCGCGGTGAGGCCAAACAGGGCTTGATGAGCTTTGAGGAGGACCCGATTTAGCGGTTTGGTTAGCATATCCGCAATCATTTTCTTTGTCCCCACATGATGAACGGTGAAGACGCCCCGAGCTACACATTCTCGGATGAAATGATGTTGCGCGTCAATGTGTTTGGTGCAAGAGTGATGTTGGGGGTTCTTCGCCAGAGCCTCAGCGCCTTTGTTGTTGACGTAGAGGGGAACTGGACTGGAGTTGCGGATTTGTAGTTCGACCATTACGTTTCGCAGCCACAGCCCCTCCTTGCAGCAGTCTGATAGGGCTTTATATTCCGCCTCCGAGCTTGACAGCAAAACGGTTGGTTGCTTCTTGGACCTGCAGGAGATTGAGCCGGACCCTATGCAAAAGACACAACCTGAAACAGAGTGACAATCGTCATGATCTTTGGCCCAGTCCGAGTCGGCAAAGCCGGTGAGAGTGAGGTGAGAGCCTCCAAGAGTCAGCGTCATAGTTGTGTTGGCGGAGAGATATCAAAGAAACCTGAGTGCCGCATTCCAATGGTCGATGGAGGCATCTTGAAGGAACTGCAAAAGTTTGTTCACTGCAAACAACACGTCCGGGCGAGTGCATTGGTAAATCAAAAGAAGCAAGCCGACAAGCTGGTTGTATTGGGGAGGGGCAGGCGGAACGTCAACCTTATGCTTCACCAGAGACTTGAAAGTTGCACTCGTGGGTGAGATGACGGGAGGGGAGACCAATGGGAGAAAAGTGGAGGCAACTGAGCTGATATAGTGCTGTTGCCCGATGAAAACCGTACCAGACTTGCGGTCATGCAGGATGGATATGGACAGAAAGAGTGAGAGATCTTCGTCAGATCCAATCGTGAAGCACTTTCCGATGCCTTTAATGAAAGGCGAGACAAAATTGGGGGTCCCCACGACGGCTAGATTGTCCACGTGAGCGGTGAAAGCACCTACAAGCACTCCATCCCGTAGCTGGAAGTATAGAGAGGGGTTGTAGGAGGACCTGGTGAGGCCAATGGAAAGGAGGGTGGCATTGAGTTCTACATTCCATGGCCGGGGTGATTGTCTTAAGCCGTAGATTGCCCTTGAGACTTTGCACACCCAGTCGGGGTGTAGTGGATCCTCAAAGCCCGGCGGTTGAGACATGTAGACCGGTTCATCAAGGTGGCCGTTTAGAAATGCTGTCTTGAAATTGACTTGACGGCCAACCCATCCTTTGGTGCTGAGAAGGCTGAGGAGAAGTTGAAGCGTCTCAAGGAGGAGAGTTGGAGCAAACACTTCGGAGAAGTCAAGCCCATGGACCTGAGGGGAACCCATTGCAACAAGGCAAGCTTTGAGCTTGATGATCAAGCCGTCAGCCTTCCGTTTTACCTTAAAAATCCACTTGCACCAAATAATCTTTTGGCCTTTTGGGGGAGGAACAAGCTTCCAGGTGTTCATACCACGCAAGGAAGAAATTTCTTTGTGAGCCGAGAGCATCCACCTGGAGCAATGAGGATTCCTCATCAGTTGTTTCCAGGTCTTTGGGGCTAGGATATTGTCTTCAACTGAGGTGGAGCGCGAGTAGTTGCCAAACCGGGAAGTTGGACAAGAGATTCTGGAGGAGCGGCGTGGAGCGGGGAGAGGGGACGCCGACAGAGGGGAGGAGGAGACCGGCAAGGGTGTGGACGGCGGGGAAGTTGGAGAGAGCGGAGCAGGTGGTGGAGGGAGAGAAGGGAGAACTGGGGAAGGACAGGGGGGAGACAACGGAGAGAGAACATGGGGAGGGGAATGATGTGAGGACGGGACAGATGAGGGAGAAAGAGGGGGGGGGAAACCAAGCTGTTAGAAGAGGAAGATGATCTGGATTGCGGAGCAGAAAGAGAGGGTCTGAAGTGAAAGGTGGGCAAGGGGGAAGCGTCTGTATGGGATGGAACGGGAGATGAAAGGAAAGGGACAGCAGGATGATCAGGGGTAAGAAGATTAGCAGGAGGGGAGGGGGGAGGGACAGGCCAGTAGGTGTTGGTGGTTGATGGTGTGTAAACGGTGTGTGGAGGAGATTCAGGAAATGGGAGGACAGCCGGCCAGGTAAACTTGATGGGATTATCAGGAGGAGTCGAGGCGGGAACAGATTTATGAGATTCGGAGTAAGGGAAAGCGGTGTTGTTGAAAATAACGTCCCTGGACTTGATGATTTGCGGTTTTCAAGATCCAGAAGACAATATCCATTACCGTTCAAAAGATAAGACAGGAGAATTGCCTTATGGCCTTTCGGGTCAAGTTTGGATTGGTTAGCCTCGGGGACCTTATACCACACGAGACAGCCAAAGGGATGAAAATAGGAAGGGGGAACGTTGGTGTGTTGGAGAATGGAGTTTGGCGAGACAAAGCCCTGAGGTGTTTTGCAGGGATAGGAATTGAAAACAAAAAGGGAATGGCGCAGTGCGTCGGCCCAGTACGACTTTGGTAGATGAGAGGAAGAAAGATAGCATTGAATCAGATTGAGAATGGTTCGGTTAGAGCGCTCAGCAATGCCGTTCATCTGAGGAGAGTGAGGAGGCCCTGGCTCGTGACGGATGCCCTTGGACAAAAAAAACTCTTGTTATTTGGTGTTCACGTATTTTCCTCTGTTATCGGTGCGTAGTGAAAGAACTGGATGGTGATAATGAGCTTCAAAGAATGAGATGAACAATTTAATGGAGTTTGGAGCGTCTGACTTGGACTGTAGAGGATAGGTGAAAAGGGCCTTGGCGCAATCGTTGATGAAAGTGATGAAATATCTAAAACCTTCTCTGGAGTTTGCTTCAAAACTGCACAGATCTGAGTGTATGATCTCGCCAGGGGTGTTGGATTGATAGCTGAGTCTTGAATGAAAAGGGTTTCGTGACATTTTGGATTTGATGCAGGTGGGGCACTGTTGGACTGACAGTTTGTTGTTGGATGTTGGAGTGATCCCAAGAGTTTTGAGTAGTTTTCTGAGTGACTTAAAGTTAAGATGAGAAAATCTACTGTGATAACCAAAGAGACTGTCATCAGGAAAGTTGGAGCACGTTGAGAGATCTGTCTCAAGATGGCTCACAAATTAACGTGGAAGATAATAAAGATTCCCTCTTGGATATCCTTGGAAGGTGATAGGTGTATCCTTGGTCAATGATTCTTGTTGATGTATTTTGCATCCTGTGGATGTGAAATTGACTTGAAATCCAGCGTCAAAGATACTTGAAATCGACATAAGGGGTTCATGAAGGTTTGGCACCAGAAGTGCCTTAATCTTACCGACCGGCAGGGACACGGATCCTTCTTTGATAGAGGTGATTGTTGAGCCGTTGGCCAGTTGGATGGAGATTGATTTTGATTTCAGAGAGTCAAGTTGCCACGCGTGAGGTTTCATAGAAAGTGGACATCCTGAATCAAGGTTGAAGTCGACATTTCCGGATTGATTTGCATTTGTTTGGGTAAGGTTACATGAGGCATATCTGGCGTGGACAACGATTTCCAAATCAGAGAAGTCGTCCTTGTCATTAGGTTCAGTGTTTTGATTGGCCTTTGTAATTTTGGCTTTGTGAATGTTTGAGTTTGTTGGTTTGACTTGATTTTGTTGCTTGTTTCCTTTGGAGATAGCAAGAGCTTCAAGGACCTTGGGGCATCTTGCAAAAGAATGTCCCTTGGCCTTGCAGTTGGTGCAGTAGTAGACTTTTGCTGGATTCTGAGTATTATCATCTTGTTGGGTTGATGCCTTGGAAAATTCAAATGTGTTTGCTTTGCCAGATTTGCAGCTAAGAGATCTTCATTTCTGGTTTGTCTTCTTAAGTGCTCCTGTTTGAGTGCATTGATGAGCTTAGATGATGGGACTGATTCCTCATTCATCATGCTCAACACGCACGCTAGCCAGTTGTCAGGGAGAGATAGTAGGATGTCCATAGATACAAGGTCATCCGCGGTGAGAGGGTTTTCAGTGGTAATCAAGGAGGCCATTTTTTCACCGTAGGAGGTTATTTCCGAGAGATGAGTGGTCATTTCCTTGTTGTTAAGTTTTGTCAGAAGGAGTTTTCTTAACCAATACATTCGTCCGCCGGAAGCGTTGTCTTGGTGTGCATCACGTAGAGCGTTCCACATTCCCATGGCGCTTTCTTCATGATTTTGTATGAATTGAAAATTTGAGGGATTGATCAATCTTGATATGACTGAGAATACCGCTAAATTGTCTTTAGTCCACGTTTCTGGGTTAGGTTTTGTACTGTCGTTGGTAAGCAGATATCCTACACCGGTTGCTCAAAAATGGATTTGTAAGATCATTGACCAGTCAAGATAGTTCGAATCTGATCCAGGTGAATTCAGAGGGAGAATGGAGGGGGTTTTAGGACTGGATGACCATTGTGTCCGTCTTCCATTTCTAATTGTTTCTTTCGACACAATCGTGCCGGATCCTTCTACAGTGGTTAATTTGTTTAGTAGTTGAGATATTCGGGCGTCTCTGGGCTCGTAACCTGTTGGGCTGAGGAAATTCAGAGAGGAGAAAATAGGTAGAAGGATTGATTTCACACACATCAGTCAGAGAGAAAGAAACATAAGAACAACATTACTCACCTGAGGAAATTCAGAGAGGAGACAATAGGTAGAAGGATGAGGAAAGGAAATTCTTCCACCAGTCTTGAGCTCTGTCCTCAGGTGGACACAGTGATAGACATGTCACAAGAACGTGACATGGTTATTGAACATATGAGAATTGGAAACAGAGCGCACGCGTGTGACAATGAGTAAGGACAACTGGGTGGGGATGAGTTTTGAGTGTCACACTATGATGGGAATGACAGGGAACAGAAGAGGTGGAGGAGAATAGAAAATAGAGATGATTAAGAACAGAAAAGACAGAAAAGAATGAAAGAAATAAGAAGAAACTACATGGGATTAGAGATGAAAGAGCAGTAATCCCAACAAAACCCTGAAAATTTTATCCAATTAATTGAATCCATTCTTGATCCTCGCCCCAATTGTAGTATGTGGATGGGAGGAGATGATTTTGGAAAAATACAAAGAGAGGGAAAGAATAGGGCTTGTCATTATTTGCTAAAGGGGAAATTTTTGGAATGATAGTTCTTGAATTGCTTCTTCATCTGTTTGGATGAAAGAACCATCCTATGTTTGTTTGATTCTTTAGGTCATCATGATGAGATTATGAGTTCTCTTTATCTGGCTTGAGACTTTGAAAGCTGATGGGGGAGGATTGTTGGATCTAGAGCTCCTTGGGGATGTTTGCTTTGGTTGATTGGATTGCTGAGTGGACTTGCGGGAGGAGGTTTGCTGAGGTGCCATTTAAAAATATTAAGAGGGATGAAGGGATGAAGCAAGATGAAGCAATGAAGTGATGAATGGATTTGATGAAAGCGGGTATGAAGCAATGAAGCAATGAAGCAATGAAGCAATGATGCAATCAAAGTAAGTTTATGATTAAAGCTGGTATGGAGTTATGAAGCAATGAAGCAATGAAGCAATGAAGCAATGAAGCAATGAAGCAATGAAGCAATGAAGCAATGAATCAATGAAGCAATGAAGCAATGAAGCAATGAAGCAATGAAGCAATGAAGCAATGAAGCAATGAAGCAATGAAACAATGAAACAATGAAACAATGAAACAATGAAACAATGAAACAATGAAGAAATGAAGAAATGAGGAAATGAATCAATGAAGCAATGAAGAAATGAAGAAATGAGGAAATGAGGAAATGAAGCAATGAAAAAATGAAGCAATAAAGGAATGAGAGGATGGATGTGATTAAAGTAATAAAGTTATGAGATTCATGAAGCAATGGGAGAATTAAAATGGTTTGATTGATGAAGTGATGAGGGGGTGAGAGTGATGAATTGATGAGGGGATGAGAGTGATGAAGTGATGATGGTGATGAAGTGATGAAAATGATTAAGTGATGAGAGTGATAAATCAAATTCTTCTGATGAGGTTTCAGGTAGAATTTTTTGGATGAGGTGTGATTTTAAAACCAGGGTATGATAGGGAATGAGGTGTGGTTGAGCTGGTGAAAGCCTTTATATACTTTTTTTTGAAAAAACACATTTATTTTGAGGTAAATCTAACATGTCTGATGTAAATTAAGTGGGTTTTTTTGATATTTAATGGTGGTTTTGGTTAACTTTGATACGCCCTATTAAAAGAAAAATTTAAAAAAAAATCAAAAAAAATCAAAACAATTTGAAAAATTTGAAAAAAAGGTAAAAAATCAAAAAAAAAAAAAAAAAAAAAAAAACATGAAAAAACATGAAAATACAAAGTCATCAAAGACAGAAGACAGTAACTGATTTCAAATAGAAAGAAACCCATTTTCTGTTGAATTAACACATTAACACAATAAGAATTGAAAAATTCAATAAATTATCATTAAATGGAAAAAAAATACTCATAAAAAACCAATGCAATCAACCAATGAATGATACAACTGAAAATTCATGAAAGCATTAAAAATTTCCACAAAAACATATGTATTAAAAAGATGAAAAAAAAACATGCATTTCAGCCTCCTGGATTCCAAGACCCTTGCTATCCTTTAGGTACCAGAGGTTATGGCATAAATAATATATATATTATTATTTAAATGCAGCAAAAATTGGTAAAATGTTTGGATAAAGCTATTGCAAGGTTAATTGGTTTTATTATGATTTAATGTCATTAATAAATATTAATAAATGATTATTAAATAGTTTTAATAGAGGGGCCACAATAATATCAGGGATCTTTAACACCTCTCTTCATGGAATCAACTTTAAAAACACGTATACCTGGTTCCTTTTGAAACTTTAATTTATATTCTTAAAGGAGTTATTGCCCAAAGATAATATATATATAAAATATATGGTGGATGGAAGGTCCTTTTAACCAAGCTTCCACAACAGAAAAAGGATAATAAAACTCACTGGTATATTGTTTGATCCTTTAGGTACCAGTTTGGGAGGTGCACTGATGGGTTAAACCTTATTACTGGGGTTCAAAAGGTTTTTCAGCAGTTTGAATGGATAAAAAGGTTTTTTGGGACAGATAGTATTAATCATACTAAAGCCATAAATCACTTAATTATCTCTTATAATTACTTGATTACCTTGGCACAGTTTCTGGATGTAAATCTAACTGGGTCTCTGGGTATCAATAACCCCAAAACAGCTCAAAATTTCCAGCTCTTTGAGTCCCAATTCTGTCCTTCTGAGGGATACAGGGGCTCAAAGGGACGGTTTCTAACGCTAGCAGGGTAACCAGTGGTAGCCTGTCACTTTCCCTTGGTGCTGTAGCACGGGTAACATTGAATTCCGCAGGGTATGGGAATTATTCTGACTTTTTGATTGATGTTTGGACGTGTGAATAACACTAATCTGTCCACATGATAATGATTTAATTAATTATCCTTAGTAAATATTCCCAGGATTTCAAGAATTTCTCTTATGAGAAATTTCTACGGGTAATCTGATTTCAGATGGGTTCTCATTATGTATTAGCTGATGGAAGTAAAATAATAATCTTGATTTTGCTCTTTATTTTCAAGATTCTGTTGATTTCCTTGAAATAATTAATTAAAATTTGAAGCTACAGGAATACATGTAGTATTTTTACATCATCACTTTTCTTAGTATGTCACCAAGATACTGATTTCTTTAAGGTCTCACAATTGTATATTTAAATTATTTTAAGATATTTTAAAAATAGTAGTTATCTTATTTTTGACATATTTGGTATTTTTATTATATTTTATAAAAAATATTTAAAAAGTTGATTCAAGTATCTTTATACAATTTTATGTATTTTTATACTATCTAATATACAAGGGGACATTTATTACTTAGGTAGTTTGTCCTTGTCTAGGTTGTAGTACCTTTACGTGTTACCCAGGCTTCTCAAGCCTTCTGTCACTCTCTCAGTCCATAGTCCCGCAGCTGCGTACCTGTCAGATGCCTGGCGCTGTGTACACGGCTTGTCAGGTTACGCAGACACGGTTGTAGTGCTTCTGCTCAGCCCCGCTGGATGTGTTGGTTGCCACAGCCGCGTGCGGGAATTGTGACAAATCACATTTCCGCCCTTAAATCCTCCCAATCACAGAATTCTTGGATTCTGACACAAAATACACTGTGAAGCCCATATGTGGGGTTTCATGTGAAATATGAAAATGGACAAAAAACCCAAGGTTGTGCCTCTTTCCAAATCTTCACAATTTATTTGAAAATATAAGCGTGGAATTTGAGGTAGGTTTCAGTCAGTGACCCTACCTTAATTTTTATGTAGAATCAGAATTTTAAATAATATTTTTAATATTATTTCTCCTTTAATAAAATTTTTTATTTATTTATGTGATTTTGTTACTTTTTCAGCTTGCTCTGCAATAGTAGCAAGCTCACAATGCAGGTACATCCAAAACATGTCATTTTCCCTTTCAAGATTAAATTTATTAAAATATTAATAATAAAGAAAATTTGATGGGAACCCCTAAAATCATATTAAATCTAATACATAATCATAACAAAATGACTTGTCTTGTTGGTAGACTCAAATTTATTCATAACAGAGAATTGAAATTCCCCATAATTCCATATCTTCTGTATTCAATGCATGCATTATAATTACTTGGAATAATTGAGAACTGGTACAAAAAAATTTTCCCAGGTTCTTACTCAAGTTAGAAATGTATTTTTCTCAAATTCAAAGCAAAACCAAAAAAGTTCCAGGGGCTACACCTGCCGGCAGGTGCAGCCTTTTTTTTCATGGTGAGAGAATGTAGATGAAGGTTTCATTTTCCCCAGCACTTCAAGCACTGGGTAACCTGTTCTCTTTGTCAAAAAGAAGGATGGAACTTTGGAGTTATGTTTTGATTATTTCAAGCTTAACTATTTAACCAGAAAGAATCAATATCCCTTTCCTCCAATGACTTTGTTACTAACTGTCTTTTCAGGTTCTTCTATCTTCTCCAAAATTGACCTCAGAGGTGTTAACAACCTTTTTTTTAACAAGGAGAGAGATGAACATTGAAAAAGATTTAGTTCTCAGTTTGGAAGCTACAAATACGTGGTTATACCTTTTTTCCTGACTAAAGCCCCAGCTTCTTCCCAGAACCTTATCCATGAAATTATTGCTGATCTCCTCACAATTTATGTGTTAGTTTAACTTGACAATATCCTCATTTTTTCAAAGAATTTGCAGGAATACATTTCTAATGTGTGTGAAGTATTAAACAGACTCAGAAAGCATAAGCTCTATGCAAAGGACTCCAAATCCAACTTCCATGCAACTTCTGTGGACTAACTGGTTTAAATTATCTCAGGGGATAGTATCTTCATGGACAAAAACAAATTCAAGACCATCCTTTCCTGGCCAGTCCCACAAAAGAGAAAGGCCTTGCATTCTTTCCTTGGGTTTGCTTTCTTCTATTTCAGGTTTATCAAGAACTACTCAAAAAAGGACTCCCACTTCACCTCTATTTCTGGAAACAGCTCCACTTTCTCCCTTACTCTTGAAGCTTTAAAAAATTTTGAAAACATCAAGCAAGCCTTCATCAAAACTCCAGTCGTTTGCCATTTTGATCACCTTCTGAGAACCTATTTTGAAACTGATGCCATTGACTATTCCCTGGGTGCTGTTCTGCACCAGATGACCTCTGAAAATACTGTAGAGTTGAGGCTGTAAAAAAAGGTTGATTCCAGTCATCAGATGAGAATGAAACGGAGACAACAATAACTGAGATTAACGTATAAATAAAAGGCTCCAAGCCACAACAACTGGAGTTGGAATGAATACAAGTGACATGGTAGTGGGTGTGGATAGATGGCCAGAAGTCTTGGGAATGGGGAAAAAGTGCACCCTTATCATTCTGCTGAGGTTATTTGAGGAGGCAAAAGATCAAAGAAATGAAACAAATTAAACAGTTTGATGGAGACGGCTAACAAGACTCTGAATCCAGGATTCTAGTGGTGCGGTGTTGTGCCCGCAAAAAGGAGAAGCATCCAGTGTACTGAGCTAGAGCTTGATTAAGAGTCCCAAGTGACAAGGATGGAATTTCCACACTCTTCCCCTAATTCATAGAGCGTACAAGAGGCGCTGGGGAACTCAGAGAAGCGCAAAGGTTCTGCTACAAGTTGGTGGAAGAATGAGAATAGAAAAGATAAGGAATAAAATAGAAAAAACAGGGTATGAAGCCGTATTAGTATATCAACACCCTCCCCAGATTCAACATTCAATCCTCTGAAGAGAAAGACCTTAAATTAATATGGTTGAGTTACTGCAGGATTGACAGTTGCCCAACTGGTTTGGTGAGAAATTCTGCAAGGTTTTCCTTGGAGGATACCTTTTTGATTGCAATGGTCCCTTTTTCTACTTCTTCTTGGAGACAATGGAATATCAATTCCATATTTTTGATTCTAAATCCAGCATGGTTGGAAGTGTTGGTGGCAAGTTTGATACACCCATAATTTTCCTCATGGATTGGAATTGGGGAACTGAAGTTGCTCCCAAAGACCTCTTTGGCAAGTAACTTTGGGAATTTGATTTCCTTCACTGCCTCACTTACTGCCTAATAATTGGCCTTGGTAGTTGAGAGTGTGACCTTTGGCTGTTTGCACAATTTCCAGCTGACCACGTTTTCATTCCAGAGAAATGCAAAGCCACTAATTGATTTAATTGTGGAAGGGAAAGTGGCCTAGTCACCATCAACAAAGGCACTTAAGCCAGACTCAGTTGGCTTTATGGAAAAGCTGAGTCCCACATTGCTTTTGAATTGCAAGTAGCTGAGGTTTCAGGTGGCTGCGTTGTATTGGTCTTTCCCAGATCATTCAGGAACTGTGACAGGTAATTAACCAAGAACATGATGTTGTGCCTGGTGTTGCAGCTGATATAGTTCATTTCACTGACCAATTTCCTTTAGTTCAGGCCATATTCCTTGAATTGTTATTGTTCATCCTTGGTCGCAGGTAGTAGCTTGCAGAAAGGTTTGAATGGAGTGGAGCACTGCTTTTGTGGAGTTTGGCTGTACTGAGCTTCCAGAATAGCAATTTAAGTTTTCTGGTTGAGGTGTACTACACCCCCTTGTTGCTTCACTTTCATGCCAAGTAGAAGAGAGGCAGGACCAAGATCCTTAATTTTGAAACTCTTGCTTTTATCATTGACAAAGCTTTGGGGTTGTAGACTAAATATGGCAATGTCATCAAAATTGATTTAGAGATGGGTTTCCTGCCTCCAGAAAGCGCACCGTTCAGCTTGACTCTGATTGAAGCCCTCTTGAAGAAGCCGTTCTTGTAAGGGGTAATACCACATTTATGGCGCTTGTTTCATCCCATCAAAGGCTTTCTTCAACTGCCCTAATTTTCCAGGTGAAACCAGCACATTGGTGCAAGGCTTTATATGAATGTTTTTGTTGAGATTAGAATTCAAAAAGGCATATTTGACGTTGAGTTGATTAAATTTGTAGGCTTGCTGAACATGAGGAGACAAAGTGACGCTTTTTCACCAGTAGGGGCAAAGACTTTGGAGTTGTTGACACTGCATTCTTGGTCAAAGCCTTGAACTCAGAGTCACGCCTTAGATTTTATGATCTGGTTTTCTTTGTCCCATTTTTTTTGGAAAACCTAGATGCATTCAAGAGGGTTTATGGTTTCCAGAGGATTGCATTCTTCCCAGACGTCATAGGAAAAGACTTTTTTTATTTCTTTCTCCATTGCGCAATCCATTAAAACCAGTGAGGGCTTCTTAGGGCTTGGTCCAGTGTTTTGGGATCATTGAGCCTTGCATTTTTAAGATTCACTTGCGGATTGTAACATCCAGCATTTTTCCAAGAGTAAGTGAGTATTTTTGAAGGAGAGATACGGCTGTAGCTGGGGAAAAAAGGAGTTTCAGTTTCAGGTCCAGTGGTATCAGGAAGAGGAGTCTTGGCATCCAGGGTGGGAGACTGAGAGAGTGGAAGGCTGATATTGAGAGGATTGAGGGAGTCTTGAGAAGTAGGGAGTCCCTCAGGCAGACTGATCCCTCTTTAGTAAAAGGAGTCTTTGAGAAAAGTGTAGTTTGCACTTATATGCACTTGCTTGGAGCAAAGATCCAGGATTTTATATGAAGAGAAGCCATTTAAATACCCTAGCAGTACTCCATTCTCACAAGTGGCTGCCAACTTGAAGTCCCTCTTGACTTTGGGAATCATTGAGTAAGTGGTGCACCCAAACGTTCTCAGAAAGCTGTAGTTGAAAGGCTTTCCAAACCAGATTTCATGGGGGATGGATCAGTTCTTTTACATTGAAGGCAGGACTTTGTGGTGGTCTTTAATATACCCAAGTTGGAATAGGCTGTGTGCTGCGCGCTCAGCAGTAGCAGCGGGCTCAGCAGGGAAAGCGCGCTCAGAAATGGGTGCGGCTTTGCTGAAGCAGGTCACACTGTGGGCTCAGTAGCAGTTGGATTGGGATCATCATCTGGAGAAGCGGGATGGATGGATGGGATTGCGCATGGATTGCGTTTTGCAAGGCGTGGATCTGGGTTGCGCAGATATATCTTGGATATCTGGAATGGCGCATTGGGAGGATAAGGAAATGCACAGGGGGCTCTGACTTGGGTGCGGCACAAGGCTTCTCCATGAGAAGGAAAAACTGGGTGGATTTAATGGCAGGCAGGTAATATTGATGGATATGGGATATGGGATATGGGATATGGGTTGTGGATTATGGGATGGGAAGGGTAGGGTTGAGGCTAGGGTTCTGTGCTTAGGGGTTGTATTTCATTTTTCTTGCTTGTTTCTGGTTTTACTTAGGTTAGGGTTGAGGGGTAGGCTACTTAAGCCGTACCCTCAACCCAGATATCATGGGCAATTGCTACGGGAGGATCATTGGTAGTCATAGGTTTTTGGAAGGATCTTTACTCTAAATTCTCTATCTCTCATTCAAAGGGTGAACAGTCACACTCAGGGTTTACAGAGGCAAGGGATAAATAAATTCCAAACTTGGAACTATTAAAGTAGAAGTACTCTTCTGTATTCCACAACATTCAGAAGGTTGGTGGAGGTTTTCATAGACTCAGCCCAATATGATTCCGGGAGCTTACTTTGGATGAGCAGACATCTGGCTTTGTCCAGGATTGATCAGTTGGTTATTTTGGCCAGACATTTTTGTTTGGGCTATGTGTTTTTCCTTTATGGACACAAATTTGGATAGGCTGCGCGCAGCATGTTCAGCAGTAGTTAACCGGGGATCAGCATCTGGAGGTGCAAGCCGGAGTGGGTTCAATTGGATGGACCGCGCGGATAGGATTGCATGGATACACCCCAGATATCTGGAATGGCAGGCAATAGGCAGATTGGGTTGGATGGGATGCATTGTGCGTTTCAAGACGCGCGGATACACCCCCAATATCTGGAACGGCGGGCAATACAGACGGGATATGGGGTAGGGGATGCGGGAAATTGATTATGGGAATGGAGAGATAAGAGTTGGGATAGGGTTCTGTACTTAGGGGTTGTATTTCATCATTCTTGCTTACTTGCGGTTGTACTTAGGTTAGGGTTGAGAGGGAGAACTCAAATACCTCACTATCAACTCCCGGTTGTAAGGGGGGATCTTATCTCATATTATGACAGGGGATCTTATCTCATCTTATGACAGGGGGATGCAAAGGATTGAAGGAACAAGGAACAAGGAACTCATCTTATTATTATTTCTCTCTCTCTCCCTCTCTCTTTAACTCATTGCATCCAACTTCCGTTGTGGTGTCAATATATAGCCTTGGATTGGGAACTGCGTTGCGGCCTGCGCGCTCAGAATCTGGTAGGTCGGGCTCAGCAGTTGGGGTGCGCTCTTTCTCCGCAGTGGCCGCTGCGGGCTCAGCAGAAGGCGCAGCAGGGCGAAGCAGGGCGAAGCACGCAGCTGCGGGCCGGGTCTGACTAGGGGAGGCGGGCCGCGACCCGCTTGGGTGTCCAACCCAGTGATGGAGCCGGGCCGATCAGGTTCTCGGGCGGTTAGTTAGGGAAGGAAAGGGCGGAGCGATTGCGGGGCTATACCCGTGGACGGCCGCGCGCAAGCGCGGGCCGGCTACGGGACTAGGAAATTGACAACGGCGCGTCGGGCGGATAGGGGCAATTGTGGTGAACTTTGAGAAGCGCGCGGCGGAGGGCCGCGCCGCGGGGGACAAACCGGATGCGTGTAATGGCAGGCGAGCAAGCGGAATAGGATACGGACAGGGTACAGGTAAGGATATGGGATAGGGTTTTGGGCCTAGGGTTTCCTTCTTCATTGTTGTCGGGTTGTTCATGTGCTTGTACTTAGGTTAGGGTTGAGGGGGAGGGCTCAAATACCTTTCCCCTCAACTCTGGGTTGTAGGGGGGGCATCTTACCATTGTATCATCAGGAGGCGGGGAGCGGAAAAGGGAGCGGACTTAGGAAAACAGAATCCCTCCCCTCTTCTCTCCTTTTCTCCTCTTCAGGCTCTCAAAAACTTCTCTTTACGCTCGGTATCTAATCCTTACAGACGCTTCAACCCAAGAACTCCTGAACCTGCGGCAACTTTGTGAGGGATAACCTCTAAAGTTTCCACACCTTACAGGCGCTTGGACCATTAACTCTTGAACTTGAGGACAACCAGGAGATTTCCCCGCTCTTTGTTTCCATAGCGTATAGCAAGGTGAAAAGTGGTGTTGTATTCCACTGTCCTTGAAGCAGGAGCCAATATTTTTGTTAACAAACTGACCTCTATTTTTAGAGATGACTTCAAGCACTTTGTTGTTGAGTTTTGTTTTGGGGATTTTCATGTAGTCTTGGATTTCTGAGGCAGCTTGAGCATTGGTGCAAAGGAAAGATACAGATTTGAAATGCAAGAACTGATCAAAATTTTCAGGAAATATCTGCAGCCTGTATTGGATTGCACTGGGAAAGGACCAACTGAGTCAAGATGAATGGCCTCCAGGCAGCAGCAGGTGGGTTTGAAGTGGCTCTGAAAAGTATTGGCAGTGTCACACAACCGTCCCAAGTACTTGAGGGGATCTTAAGGCAATCATGACCGTGAGGAAGAAATCTAAGTGCAAGGACAAGTGCAAGGTAACAAGGTGCTAACTGCAAGGTATGGTTGAAGGCAAGTAGCAAGAGTGATGGAGTTGTTCTATAGAGATGAAACTAAGTCAAGGCCCAATGTGATGGTCTTTCCTTATGTCAGCTTGCTACTTACCCAGAGCAACCTGTCAAAGTAGACAAAATAAAAAAATATCAATACAACTTAGAATTAGTGTCAGCTTGCTACTATTGCAGAGCAAGCTGCAAAGGTAACAAAAAACACATAAAAAATAATACAAATAAAATCAACCTAAGAAGGAGTACCAAAACCAAAAATATTATTAGAGAAATGGATTCTCCACCCAAAATTAGGTAGGGTCACTCACTGACACTAACTCCTTATATTTTTAAATAATTAAAGAAAGATAGACCAAAATACTATGGCTCCACTATTGAGCTTCTGGTCGATTAAAAATATTTTGCACACATTGTCGCGTATGGGTTTCACATCTAAAATTTGGTCAGAATTGAGGTGTTGTGTATATTTTAGGAGTTACAGGCGGAAATGTGTTTTGATACAATTCCCGCACGCAGCCGCGGCAGCCAATGCACCCAGGCGCAGCTGAGATACAGCCCTGTCACTCTGTCAAGGTCGTGTACACAGCCCTGGGCCTCTGACAAGTACGCAGCTGCAGGACTACGGATTGAAAGAGTGACAGGCGGCCTGAGAGGCTCAGGTACCGCGTAAACATGCTACAACCCACACGGGAACATTCTACATATTTATTAAATGTTGCCGTGGATAGTAGATAGTCTAAGAGTAAATAATATTATATAAAAATACTTGAATAATCCATATAGATATTTTTTATTTAATATAATTCAAAGCACCAAGAATGTCAAAAATAAAACAATGACAACTTCTAAAAATATATTAAAATACTTTAATATACTTTTATGAGAATTTCTAGACATTGATATCTTTGTGCATACTAAAAAAACTAATGATGTAAAAATATTATATGAATTCCCATGACTTAGATTTTTAAGTAATTATCTTAGTGAATCAACTGGAACTCAAAAATAAGGAGTAAAATCAATATCATGACTTTTACTCCAGTTATATAATACATAATGAAAACTCACCTGACATTGGGATTTCCGTAGAAATTTCTATTTATATAATTATTAAATTAATGGTAACATTTACTAAGGATAATTAATTAAATAATACATAAATGGGACAGATTAGTGTTATTCACACGTCCTAATATCTAATATAAAGTAGAATAATTACCATACCCTGAGGAATTAGATGCTACCCGTGCTATAGCACCAAGAACACGTGACAGGCTACCCCTGTTTACCCTGCTAGCTTTAGTGTCCGTCCCTTTGAGCCCCTGTACCCCTCAGAAGGACAATTTTGGGACTCCAAAATCTATAAATAAAGAGCTCTTTTGAGGATATTGATGGGCAGAGACCCAGTTATATCTATATCCAGACACTCTCCCAAGGTAATCAAGTACATATAAGAGAAGTAAGTGATTTATGGCTAATTCTGGTCAATAATATCCATCCTGAACCTCTTTATTATCAATTAAAACTGCTGAACAACCTTATAACCCCAGTATACAGGTTTAACCCATCAGTGCACGTCTCAAACAGATATTCAAAGGATTTAATAATATACCAGTGAGTTTTATTATCCTTTTCTCTGTCATGGCAGCTTGGGTACAAGTCCCTTCCACTCCACTGTGTATTTTATATACATATTATCTTTGGGTAAAATATCCTTCAAACTAAAGAGCCCAAAGTAACTGAGAAGAAAAAGGCTAAAAAGAAATTTTTTTCAGGAAAGGAACAATCTTGGAAACATGACAACTGAGTAGAGATGAAAAAAAACCTAAAAAGAACCAAGAGAAATGACCAAGCCGGACGTGAGAAGTCCACAGAAGCTGAGACGGCAATATTGGTCTTGAAGGGTCCTCGAGGTGCTACGACAGTGTGGAATTATTGGGTAGACAAATGAGACGTTTGAAAGATAACGCAATGGTGCGTTTGGTTGATAGGCTGATCCAGGACGGTCATTTTGTTAGTGTTGAAGTAAGAGACATATGGAAACAACATGAAAAGGGAGAAAAATTTATATGAGATGGTTTACTTACTCAAAGAGGAGGACCTGAGAGCCCTGAGGGCAAACACAGGCCTCCGTCGAGTGAGCAGTACAAGTAGTAACTCCAGTGTTCAGATTTGGAGTACATGCACTGGTTCGGGAAGCCGTAGCAGGTGCGGGCGCCAAGAGGGATAACAAAAGAAAAAAAAAAGGATGAGATTCAAAGACTACATCAGAAATTACAACAACCTCCCTGGCTTTGAATTCATTGCACTCGCAGAAATTTTAGGCAGTTCATCATTGGTATTTGCAAGAGGGACTTGGTGAGGAAGTCGGCGTAGTTGTCCTTTGATGGCGTTTTCTTTAGTTGAATGGTACCTTTTTGTATTTCTTCCCAAATGAAGTGATGTCGCAAGTCGAGATGCTTAGATCTGAGGCTGGTTTGGTTTGTTTTATGCATGGAAAGCTTTATACAGCCTTCATTGTCTTCATGGATTACTGTTGGCAAGTCAAAATTGGTACGCACAACTTCACCCAGGAATGTCTGCATCCATAGGACTTCCTTTACCCCATCACCAACCAATTTGTATTCAGCCTCAGTCGTTGAGAGGGATACCGTAGCCTGCTTTTGGGACTTCCAAACAATTAGGTTCCCATTCCACGTGACGACTATTCCAGAGATTGATTGTCGAGTCAAGGGACAAGTGGCCCAGTCAGAGTCCACAAAGGCAGTCAGAGTTTGAATCAGTGAATTCAATGCCCTTATTGGCAGTATGGTCCAGGTAATTGAGGACTTTCAGGGCTGCGTTGTAGTGAATCAAGCCCGGAGAATTGAGGAACTGCGCCCGATAGTTGGCTGAGAAGGTGATATCAGGTCTGGTGTTGACACTGATGTAGTTCAGCTCACCAATGAGTTTCCTGTAGTTGAGACCAGACTTTGCAAATTCCACAATTTCTTCATTTGTGGCGGGCAGCAACTTTGCGTAAGGTGCAAACAGAACTGAGTGTTCTTGAAACTTTGGAAGAGGGTACGTGGCCGCGATGGAGTTAATGTACAATTCCTGAGTAAGTTTGATTAATCCCAGAGATTGAAGAATGTTGATTCCGAGGAGGAGCTTTGATTCTTGGAGGTACTTCACCTTGAACCTGCTGCTGATAAGAGTGAGAAAATTCTTTGGATGCTTGCTGAAAATTGAAATGTTGTCAACATGGATGTAGAGCCAAGTATCTTCTGAGAAGAAGACGCAGTGGTCACTGCTACACCTTTTGAAGCCGGATTTCAGAAGCCAGGTGCTGAGCGTGGAGTACCAGGCTTGCGGAGCTTGTTTCAAACCATACAGGGCTTTCTTGAGGCGTAAGGACTTTCCTTTCTGAACAGTCACATTTGGAGGAGCCAAGATATGGATTTGTTCAGCCAGTGGAGCATTGAGAAATGCGCCTTGACGTCAAGTTGGTGGAATTTGAGATTGTTCCTCAGGGAAAAAGAGATCAAGAGCCTCAGAGAACTCTTATCCCCGGTGGGAGCAAAGGTGTTCACAAAGTCAACTCCCTCCACTTGGTTGAAGCCTTGAGCACAGAGTCTTGCTTTGAATTCAATTATCTTGTTGCGTTTGTTCCTTTTTGTTCTGAACACCCAAATGCACTTGATTTTAGTGACGTTTCCTACCTCATCCGCTTCCTCCCACACATCAGAGCTGTTAATGTTTCCCACTTCCTTCTCCATTGCATTTATCCATTCATGCTTGTATTTACTGTTAAGAGCCTGATTCAGATTTTTTGGATCTTCATAATCAGCATCAACCAGATAGAGTTGGGAGTTAAGTCTTCTAGGATGATCTAAAATATTTCTGGGTGAGATTTCAAATTCGGAGTCGTTTTGGTTGGTCACAGGTACAGGATTGGGAGGCGAGGAGTTCAGAGTGTCTAGCGATTGATTGATAGGATCAAAGTCCGGGACTTTGAAGTTTTCGGACTGAACTGGCTTTTATTCGTGGTCTGTTACATTGAAGTCATCCAGAGAGTGAACTGGATCAATATCAGGAAGCGGATCTGAGTCTGAAGGAGTGAGCTCAGTGCCAGCAAAATTGTTTTCCAGGAATAAAACGTTCTCTGAGATGACCACCTTATGAGTTGATGCATTGTACAACCGGTAGTTGGAAAAATTGTTGGAAAAGCCAACCAAAAAACCCTTAAAACCGGATTGAGCGAGTTTTGTTCTCTGTAGTTGTTTAGGGATGAGGACAATCGCCGTGCACCCAAAGGTTTCAGAAATTGGTAGTTGAACAAACGTTTGTACCAGGTATCATAAGGAATGAGATTGTTGTTGGAAGAAACCGGGAGTAAATTGAGGAGATTGGTTGCAGTGTTGATAGCTTCTCCCCAGAGCCTACTTGGTAATTTGGCTTGCAGCATGAGACATCTGGCCTTCTCCAGTATTGCCCAATTTGCTCTTTCTACGAGTCCATTTTGTTGCGGAAAATACGGCGGTCAGAAGAGATGATTAATCCTGGCTTCCCTGCAGTACAATTTGAACTCTTGACTGAAAAACTCGCCTCCATTATCAGTAAGGATATTAATGATTTTGGTATTTTGCTGTTGTTCAGCCATTTTGGTGTAGGCCTTAAAGGCATCTAGCGTTATGGCTTTGGTTTTGAGGAGGGCGATGGATTTGAACCGAGAAAATTGATCAACAATGGTAATGAAATACTTGCTTCCTCCAAATGAAGGGATTGAGAACAGTCAAACCAGGTCAATTTGAACAGTCTCCAGGACTCGGGTGAACAGCTTGAAGTTGCTGTTGAATGGGTTAGAGGTCATTTTCCCTAAATGGCAGATTTCACACCTTGCAGAGTTTGATAGGTCTGCTTTTTGGAAGAGAAATTTGATCTTGGCGTCACTGGCGTGTCCCAACTTATTGTGGAGATTAGCAGGTAAAGAGGCGGAGTAGTGAGTTTTGGCTTTCACGTGTTCAAACCGTACTCCGCAAATTTCAAGAAGTTTGTTGGAGGTAGATCCGACCAGACTAAAATCATCCAGAGAGATAGAGGACCCTGAGAAACACATCTTTCTAATCACCACCTTCTTTGACTTGAGCTGGGTTAGAGAGATCAGACATTGGTTTATCTTTGGAACCAGTAGAACATTTTCCAGTTTAACTTGAGCCCCTTCGTGGTTCAGGAGGAATGCTTTGCCTATAGCTACGGTATCCAGCGCGTTGCTGTCGTTCCCAGTGCTGATCCTGATTGAGGTTTCTCTAGGGTTGAAGATCTATCAAGGATCATTGACAATGTGGTGCGAGGCACCCGATTCAAGGACAGGAAGAAGAGATTTGGATGAATGTGATTTGCTCTGTAAGTAGATCTGCGCGCTGAAGTAGGTTGAGGCTTCCTGATTGGGTTCATCAGGCTGCGGTGAGGAAGAAGTGTTGGTAAGATGAGCTCGTCCCTGTGAATTTTGGTTGGGTCTGAGATGAGGATGGAGTTGCCAGCATCAATCTTCAGGATGCTTGGCCAGGGGGTTGTGTTTGCCTTTGGAGCAAGGATGCTTGGGACGCCTTTTTGATTTGGTGTCTGAGGTTTTATAAAGAGCGGTGGACAAAGTAGCCTCATTGTTAGTAGGACCTTTGGACAATTGGATGGATTCCAGATGAGTAACTTCACGCAGTTTGTTGAAAGCTTTTATGGGAAATTTCAGAATGTCATTGTTCAGCAGAATTGAATCAACCACATGGTAGAACTGAGCCGGCAGCTCGGCCAGGATGGTCTAGCTGAGAATACCACTGGGTACTTCAAGACGGACAGTAGCCAGCTTGTTCATGAGTTTGCGGCATTCATGGATGTAGGCTGTAAGATCTCCGGTGGATTCATATCTGATGAAGGAAAGCCAAATCCACCCTCTGTTCTTGGTTGAGAGAGAAGCATATTGTTCGGAGATAGCTTCCCAAATGGCCAGGGGGTCAGATTGATTGGCTGGGTTGATGACAGCATCAAAGGCTGTATCTCCCAGGTGTTGGATCAAGATATCGGCAGCTTTGTAACCTTTCCATTTTTGAGACGCAGTGGTGAGAATGACCGGATCCTTATCTCCACCTTCTATGTACTCAAGTAGTCCCTTTTGTCGCAGATAGCTTCAAATTCGCAAGGCCCATGAGGAGTAGTTAGATTCTTTCAGGATAGGGAGATTAATCCTTTTTGAGTTATCATCGTCCAACATGGTGAGTTCTTTTGGTTTGCAATAGAGTAGAGAGCAGCTTGGGACTGTATATCTGAGAATCCAAAGGCTAAAAAGAACTTTAATTCAGGAAAGGAAAAATCACAGAAACATGACAACTGAGTAGAGATGAAAAATAACCTAAAAAGAACCAAAAGAAATGACCAAGGTGGACGTGAGAAGTCCACAGAAGCTGAGAGGGAAATATTGTTCTTGAAGGGTCCTGGAGGTGCTACGACAGGGTGGAATTATTGGGTCAACAAATGAGACGGTTGAAAGATAATGCAATGGTGCGTTTGGTTGATAGGCTGATCCAGGACGGTTGGTTTGTTAGTGATGAAGTAAGAGACATATGGAAACAACATGAAAAGGGAGAACAATTTATATGAGATGGTTTACTTACTCAAAGAGGAGGACCTGAGAGCCCTGAGGGCAAACACAGGCCTCCGTTGAGTGAGCGGTACAAGTAGTAACTCCAGTGTTCAGATTTGGAGTACATGCACTGGTGCGGGAAGCTGTAGCAGGTGCGGGCGTGACAAAGGATAACAAAAGAAAAAAAAAGAAGGATGAGATTCAAAGACTATATCAGAAATTCCAACAGTAACCAGGACTACGTGTTTTCATACTGAAATCCCTGAGGAGAGGTGTTAAAGATCCCCAATATAATTGTGGCCCCTCTATAAAAATATTTAATAATCAATTAATTCACATTGAATTCAAACATTAAACCATAACCAAACCACTTAACGTTGCAACAAGCTTAATCCAAATATGTTATGTATTTTTGCTGTATTTATTAAATAATATATTTATTATTTATTTCATCACCTCTGGTAGCTAAAGTAGAGCAAGGGTCTTGGCATCCAGGAGGCTGACAAGTAGTAGGAAACTATAAATATTATTCTTCTGCACAGGCCCCACGCAAATTTCTGCAAATAAGCGTGCTAATTCCCGCAAAACAGCGCGCGAATTCACGTAAAAACCAGGCTCAATTCCCCGTCAAATACCGCGCGCAAATTCCCGCACAGTAGCGCGCTGATTTCCAAAAATTAATGCGCGCAAATTCCCGCTCAGAAGCGCAAAACCTCATGCAAAGTTCCGCAAAACCGCTAGCAAATTCCTGCTCAGAAGCGCAAAACAGCGTGAAAATTTCGCCAGAAACCGCGCTTAAATTCCTGAAAATCCTGCGCGCAAATTCCTGCACATAAGCGCGCAAATTGCCAATCAAAAACGCATGAATAGTGTCAGCTGTCTGATACCAGGAACCTTGAAGTCCTTTAGCTACAGAGAGTGATAAAAATTCTGGAATGATAATAATAATTATTATTCCAATAATAAACACTTGGAAGCTCAAATAAATGAGTTAATAAGAGCAGTTGCAAGGTTTAATTGGTTTGGTAGTAAATGGTTTTCAATATAATATAAAAGAGGGGCCACAGTATTATACTACTGGGGATCTTTACAGACTAGCAACCTCTCTTCAAGGGGCCTCCTTAGACAGTTTAACAACCTTGTAATAAATATGGGTGCCTTAGAAAGGACTTATTCCACTAGTGGCTGGGCTTAAAAGCACAAACGGCCCAGAAAGGAAGGGTAACACTCACTCTGAGCACTTTACCACAAAAATCCTGGAATAATTGGAAGGGTTTCAGAGCAGATGGGGTAGATTGCTTGACTAAACTTCAATGGTTTATTGGTTAATAAAGGTAAATAATACTACTACAGACTAATTCATAAATCACTTTCTTATCTTCATATAAGCACTTGATTAACAATGACATGATGTCTGATTGATAATAAATAATTCCTGGTAACTGATTAACTTGTGGAATAATGGATCCAAAGAGGTCTGTATAAATACCTTTTTGGGGTGATTTTGGTCTTCTCAGGGCACGTAGAGAGGTTTCTGCTCGTGGGCTGAGGCTGGCAAGCCAGTCAGGGCAATATAAGCACGTCCACTTGGTACTGTCAATCAGCTGTCCTTATATCTTCTGGATTTCTGGACTACTTTAGCCACAGGATCTGTTAATCTGTTATGGCGTAAATTTGGTCATTCTGTACTCATCCTTCATTTTTACTATTGATATTGTTTTAAAGGGTGCAGATGTGAATGTTTACTGATTTTCCGTCATCTGCTGATCATTTATATAATTTTTAATAATTTTATGAACATTTCTTGTAGTGTTTTGTGGTCTTCAAAGATCAAGATCAGTGATCTACGTGGTAGTCCTTGATCTTTGATTTATTATTAAAAATTTTTTAAAAATTAATTTTCATTAATTTTATTTGAGTTTTGATCTTTTTAGATCATTAATAATGCATATGTCCGTTTTTTACATATAGTAGGCAACCCTAACTAGGTTGTAGCTCTTCTGAGCGGTACCTGGTTGTCAGATTAGTCACAACTGATCCAGGTGCGGGGATCAGTTAGTACATATGCGCACGGGGTAGGATCCGCTGCGTGCGTGGCAGAATCAGCTGTGCGCCGGTCTCTAGTACGCAGGAACCTGCTGCTACTAGTACATAGGGTTATGTAATGATGTGGGGCTGCGCGCGGGAATAGTGACATAACACATTTCCGCGTGTAAATCCAAAAATATACACAACACCTCAATTCTGAGTGAATTTTAGGTGTAAACCCTATACGTGACAATACGTGTGAAATATCAGAATGGCAAAAAGGTGCCATACAGGTGTTGTAATTTTTAGTACTTTTCTTTTTAATTTTTTTAAAAATATAAGGGCTTGGAATTCAAAGGTGGGGTCAGTGAGTGACCCTACCTGATTTTGGGTGAGGAATGAATTCCTGTAATAATATTTATGGATTTCTCACTCCTTACTTTGTTAATTGAGGTATACTTATTTTTCATAGTTTGTGTTACTATTTGACAGTTTTTCTCTGTATATAGTAGCAAGCTGACAAATAAAATACAAGCACAACAATATCCATACTTCTGTACTTCTGCAACACTTGCCAGAAGTAGGAAAGGAGCCAGCATACACAGGTCAGAACCTTATTTCCCGCATACAGAAGTCTTTTGCGCAGCCAATTTTGCCACGCCTGCAGCCAATCCTACCCGGCGTGCATCTGAATGGACTGATCCCCGTGTCAGGGTCAGTTGGGACTCATCTGGCAAACAGGTACTGCTCACAAGAGCTAAAACCTAGTCAGGATTATCTGACATATGTAATAAAGTTACCCATTCATAAATAATATTCCCTGAACTTTAAAACTTAAATATAATTAATAAAAAACTAATTTTAAATTATTTTTTGAAATATTTAGGATTACCACATAAACCCCTGATCCTGATCTTTGAAGACCACAAAACACTACAAGGAGTGGCTTTAAAAATTATTCAAAATTACCTACGTAATCAGCAGATGATTCAAATTTAATAAACATCCACATATTTTTAATTTAAACAAATATCATCAATAAAAATAGAGGATAAGTGAAGAATGATCAAATTACTCCATTAACAGATTAACAGATCCTCTGGCTAAAATAGTGCATAAAACCAGCAGATCTGAGGACAGCTTGGACGTGCCAAACCTGCCATGCCTCACTTGCTAGCCTCAGCTCATGAGCAGAACTCTCTCTACGTGCCCTGAGAAGCTCATAATCACCCCAAAAGGTATTTATACAGACCTCTTTGGATCTATTATTCCCCATCATTTTACCAGGAATATTTATTATCAATCAGACATTGTGTCATTTTTAGTCAAGTTCTTATAAAGAGATGAGCAAGTGATTCATGACCTAGTCTGTAGTAGTATTATTCATTTCTAAAAAAACAATCAACCCATTGGAGTTAGTCAAGCGAATCCCCCCCATCTGCTCTGAAATCCTTCCTATCTTTGCAGGATTTTGGTGGTGAAGTACTCCAAGTAAGTGTTTCCCTTCCTGCCTTGGCCATTGTTCTTTTTTTCATGGCCATATCAGTGGATAAGTCCTTATAAGGCTCCCATCATTTATTCCAAGGTTCTTAAACTGGCTAAGGAGGCCCCTTGAAGAGAGGTTGTCTGTCTTTAAGGATCCCCAGTAATATAATAATTTGGGCATTCTTCTAATAAAAAATTGAAAACCCTTTTAACCAGACCAATTAAACTTTGCACCAGCTCTTAACATATTCTCAATTTGAGCTTTTTAAGTGTTTATTATTGGAATACTATTACTATTATTATTCCATTATCTTCTATAAATCTCTGTAGCTAAAGGACTGCATCATTCCTGGTATCAGAGAGCTGACAACTGGGGGTCTGGCCAGGAAATATTCTTAAAGAATTAATTTTTCATTATTTATTCCTTGGACCAGGCAAATTATTTTGTTATATAAGTAAACATACTTATAACCTACTTCTGATTCTGTTACTCTTCCAGTGGATCTTAAAACCAATGGATAATTGATCAATTATTATTTTAATCTTCTTAAAAACAAAGAGAAGAAAGAATCTGTAACTTTGTGCCTTTTATTATAAATCCTGAGGTACAACAGGAAAGGTTGCTATACTGTAAACAACAAGGTATCAGGAACAAAGAACTTGAGTTAGAAAGAAATATCAATTTCAATTCTTTATGAAGACAAAATAAAGAGTGGAAGATATATCAAAGAAAGATTTTTATCTTGAACAGAGATAATCAAGAAGTTGAAATTAAAAAGAAAAATCAAAAAGGTAAACTTTTAAATATTAATTTTCTTTTTATCACCAAGTCAAGTAATAATTACAAAGAAATATATAAAAACTATATTTTTTTTTGGTGGACTGTGTTTTTGGAGACCTTATTGACCAGGACCTTCTAGAGGAAGTCCCAGAAAGTTTACCTTTAGATTTGCACTTGGATTTACCCCAGGAGCTGATTGGAACTCACTCAGACCCCATTGGTATACCCACCAAGGCCTGTCAGCTTGCTACTATTGCAGAGCAAGCTGCAAGAGTAACAGAAATAACATAATAATAATAAAAATGAGATCAACCTAAGAAGATTTATTTTTTTATTTTATTTATTTTTGCATTTTATTTATTTTTGTATTTTATTTATTTTTGTATTTTATTTATTTTTGTATTTTATTTATTTTTGCATTTTATTTATTTTTGTATTTAATATATTTTTGTATTTTATATATTTTTGTATTTTATTTATTTTTGTATTTTATTTATTTTTTTATTTTATTTATTTTTGTATTTTATTTATTTTTGTATTTTATTTATTTTATTTTTTTTTGTATTTTATTTATTTATTTATTTTATTTATTTTATTTATTTATGTATTTTATTTATTTTTGTATTTTATTTATTTATTTTTATTTATTTTTTTATTTTATTTAATGTTGTATTTTATTTATTTTTGAATTTTATTTATTTTTGAATTTAATTGATTTTTTTATTTTATTTATTTTTGTATTTTTTTTATGTTTGTATTTCATTTAATTTTGTATTTTATTTAATTTTGTATTTTATTTAATTTTGTATTTTATTTAATTTTTTATTTTATGTAATTTATTTATTTTTTTGTCTTAGTCATTTTTTTATTTTTTTTATTTTTTTATTTTTGTATTTCATTAATTTTTTTTTATTCATTTTTTTATTTTATCTATTTTTCTATTTCATTTATGTCCTGAATATTATTGCAAAAATGGATTCTCCACCCAACATTAGGTAGGGTCACTCACTGTCCCCACCCTTGAAATTCAACTCCTTATATTTTTAAACAATTAAGGAAAGAAAGACCAAAATACCACAGCACCACTATTGAAATTTTTGGCCAATTAAATATTTCACAAGTATTGTCACGTAAAGGTTTCACACCTAAAATTCAGTCAGAATTGAGGTGTTGTGTATATTTTAGGAGTTACAGATGGAAATGTGTTCTGTCACAATTCCCGCACGCAGCCACGGCATCCAATTCACCTGTGCACGGCTGAGCTACAGCTCGTTCACTCTGTCAAAGTTTTTTAACCATCCCTGGGACTCTGACAAGTACGCAGCCACGGGACTATGGGTTGAAAAAGTGAAGGGCATCCTGAGAAACCTAGGAACTGCGTAAACATGCTACAACCTACACGGGAACATTCTACATATTTAATAAATGTTCCCGTGGATAGTAGATAGTTTAAAAATACAAAAACTTATATAAAAATACTTAAATAATCTTTATACTTATTTTTTCTTAAATATAATTCAAAGTACCAAAAATGTCAAAAATAAGACAATGAGTACTTCTAAAAATATATTAAAATACTTTTATATACTATTATGAGAATTTCTAGACATCAACATTTTTGTGAAATACTAAGAAAACTTGTGATGTAAAAATATTACATGAATACCCACAAATTAAATTTTGAAGTAATTATTTAAGTAAATCAACTGAAATTGGAAAACAAGGATTAAAATCAATATTGTCAGCTTGCTACTATGTACAGAGCAACCTGTCAATAGCAAAAAAAACTATGAAAAATAAGAATATCTCAGTTAAAAAAAGAAGGAGTGAGAAATCCATAAACATTATTAGAGAAATGGATTCCTCACCCAAAATTAGGTAGGGTCACTCACTCACCCCACCCATGAATTCCAAGTCCTTACATTTTTAAATAATTAAAAAGAAAAGTACTAAAAATTACAACACCAGTATGAGACCTTCTGGCCATTCTAAAATTTCACACGTGTTCTCACGTATAGGGTTTACACCTAAAATTCACTCAGGATTGAGGTTTTGTTTATATTTTAGGAGTTACACGTGGAAAGGTGTTATGTCACCATTCCCGCGCGCAGCCCCGCATCATTACATATCCCTACGTACTCGTAGTAGCAAATTCCCGCGTACTAGAGACCCGCGCGCAGTAAACATCCACATATGCCCGCTTTGAAACAATACTAATAGTATAAATGAAGGATGAGTACAGAATGATCAAATTTACGCCATTACAGATTAACAGATCCTGTGGCTAAAATAGTACGGAAATCCAGCAGATCTAAGGTCAACTGATTGACAGCACCAAGTGGACGTGCCAAACTTTCCCTGACTGGCTTTCCAGCCTCATCCCACGAGCAGAACCCTCTCTACATGCCCTGAGAAACTAAAAATCACCCCAAAAAGGTATTTATACAGACCTCTTTGGATCCATTATTCCATCATCAGTTTACCTGGAATTATTATTATAAATCAGAATCCGTGTCATTCTTAATAAAGTGCTTATATGAAGATAAAAAAGTGATTTATGACTTAGTCTGTAGTAGTATTATTTCTTCTTATTAACCAATCAACCCTTGAAGTTTAGTCAAGCAATCCACCCCATCTGCTCTGAAACCCTTCCAATTATCTCAGGATTCTCGTGGTAAAGTGCTCAGAGTGAGTGTTTCCCTTCCTGTATTTGTCATTTGTGCTGTTACGCCCGGCCATTAGTGGAATAAGTCCTTTCTAAGGCACCCATCATTATTCCAAGGTTCTGAAACTGCCTAAGGAGGCCCCTTGAAGAGAGGTTGCTAGTCTGTAAAGATCCCCAGTAGTATAATCCTGTGGTCCCTCTTTTATATTTTATTGAAAACCATTTGTTACCAAACCAATTAAACCTTGCAACTTCTCTTATTATATCATTTTTTTGAGCTTCTAAGTTTTTATTTTTGGAATAATAATTATTATTATTATTCCAGTATTTTTATCACTCTCTGTAGCTAAAGGAATGCAAGGTTCCTGGTATCAGAGAGCTGACAACTGGGGGTCTGGCCGGGAAATATCCTTAAATAGTTAATTTTTAATTATTTATTCCTTGGACCATTCTTTTTTTTTTTAAAAAACATAAGTTAACATACTTGTAACGTATATTTTTTATTGATAATTTCTCTAGTGGATCTTAAGACCAACAGAGAATTGATCAATTATTATTTGAACCGTCTAAAACTATTAAAAATAGGAATATCTCAATTAACAAAGTAATGAGTGCGAAATTTGTAAATATTATTACACAAATGGATTCCTCACCCAAAATTAGGTAGGGTCACTCACTGACCCCACCCTTGAATTCCAAGTCCTTATATTTTTAAAATAATTAAAAGGAAAAGTACTAAAAACTACAACACTACACGCGGAAATGTGCTATTCCCGTGCGCTGCCCCACCAGCAGCAGGATCCCGCGTACTAGAGAGCCGCGCACAGCCCCGCCAGCAGCAGGATCCCGCTTACTAGAGACCCTCAGGCAGCTGATTTTGCCATGCAGGCAGCAGATCCTGCCCCACGCGTACACGCGGAAATGTGTTATGTCACGATTCCCGCGCGCAGCGTCGCATCATTACATAATCCTACGTACTAGCAGCAGCAGGATCCGGAATACTAGAAACCCGCGCGCAGCTGATTTTGCCACGCACGCAGCGGATCCTACCCCGCGGGCATCTGTACTACTGATCCCCGCGCCTGGATCAGTTGTGACTAATCTGACAACCAGGTACCGCTCAGAAGAGCTACAACCTAGTTAGGGTTGCCTAGTATATGTAAAAAACGGAAATATGAATTAATAATGATCTAAAAAGATTAAAACTCAAACAAAATTAATGAAAATTAATTTTTAAACATTTTTTAATAATAAATCAAAGTTCAAGGACTACCACGTAAACCACGGATCTTGATCTTTGAAGACCACAAAACACTACAAGAAGTGTTCATAAAAGTTATCAAAAATTATCTGAATGATCAGTAGATGACGGACAATCAGCAAACATCCACATCTGCACGCTTCAAAGCAATATCAATAGTACAAATAAAGGATGAGCACAGAATGATCAAATTTACGCCATAACTAAGTAACAGATCCTGTGGCTAAAATAGTGCAGAAATCCAGCAGATCTAAGGACAGCTGATTGAAAGCACCAAGTAGACGTGCTATTATTTCCCTGACTAGCTTGCCAGCCTCAGCCCACGAGCAAAACCCTCTCTACGCGCCATGAGAAGACTAAAATCACCCCAAAAAGGTATTTATACAGACCTCTTTGGATCCATTATTCAATCAGAGTTTACCAGGAATTATTTATTATCAATCAGAAAGCGTGTCATTTTTAATCAATTGCTTATATGAAGATAAGCAAGTTATTTATGAATTAGTCTGTAGGAGTATTATTTACCTTTATTAAACCAATCAACCATTGAAGTTTAGTCAAGCAATCTACCCCATCTGCTCTGAAACCCTTCCAATTATTCCAGGATTTTTGTGGTAAAGTGCTCAGAGTGAGTGTTACCCTTCCTGTCGAGGCCGCTTGTGCTGTTAAGCCCGGCCATCAGCCAAATAATTCCTTTCTAAGGCAACCATATTTATTCCAAGGTTCTTAAAAACTGCCTAAGGAGGCCCCTTGAAGAGAGGTTGCTAGTTTGTAAAGATCCCCAGTAGTATAATACTGTGGCCCCTCTTTTATATTATATTGAAAATCATTTACTACCAAACCAATTAAACCTTGCAACTGCTCTTATTTGAGCTTCTAAGTGTTTATTATTGGAATCATAATTATTATTATCATTCCAGCCTTTTTATCACTCTCTGTTGCTAAAGGACTGCAAGGTTCCTGGTATAAGAGAGCTGACAGAACCTTCTTAAAAAGAAAAAAGAAGAAAAATTCCCTAAATTTGTCCCTGTTATTATAACTCCTAAGAAACAACAGGAGAAATCGCTTTATTCTAAACAGCAAGTTATAAATAACAAAGAACTTGAGCTTGAAAGAATTATCAATTTTAATTCTTTATTAAGGCAACATGAAGAGTGAAAAATTTATCAAAAGAAGCTTTATATTTATAAACTGAATAATCCTGAAGATAAAGAAAAATCCAAAATTAATAAAAGTTATTATGTTTTTCTAAAAATATCATCTTAACACGTAAAAATACTAAAAAATATTAAGCTTATATTTTGTGTTTTTATCCATCTCAGTGGATTTTGTTTTTGGTAATCTCATTGACCAGGCCCGCCTAGAGGACGTCCCAGACAGTGTTCCCTTGGACTTGACCTTTGATTTATCCCAGAATCTGATTGGAACTTACTCAGACCCCGTTGGAATACCCCCCAAGGACAGTTGTGATCCCAACCAATCTAACTTTAAATGAGTTAAAATATATATAAAAAATTATTAAAAATATAAAACACACAAAAAATATTATTTTTTATATTTTTAAAGTCTTTTTTCAAAAGTTTTGACAAAAGACTTACTCATTTTTTTTTTGGTGCTATGTATCAAAATAGGTACAACACCCGTGCAACAGGTAGAGCCCCATTTCATGGATCTCTGCCTGGAGGAACCCATACACGCAAGGACTCCAGTCGCAAGCGCGATGAGGGGGCTCAAACCCATGACCATAGCGTAACGCAGGACAACAACGCTGACAACCGTGGCGGCCAACTCGACCAAACATCAATAAAAAACTCAACTGATAGTAAGTTATCAGGAGTAAAAAAGCCACACCTTGAACCTCTAAAGAGATAAGGGGCCTAGCTTTAATAAATAAAGCTCAAAGGAGACTTGCTTACACAAGGAAGCTCACACCCTTTATGATAGCCTAAAAAGGACTATAACCCCAATAGGACCTTGGACTCAAAATTGAAGTTGATTGTTTGATTGATAATATAATAAGATGTTGAATTAAAAGGCCCCAGTCAATCCTCTTGGTGGACTAAGTTGGATGGGATTGTTAATATGCACTATCTGGTTTATGAAATACAATGAGGAATAGGTCTTGTAGGGACAAGACCCTCCTCTTTTATATTGCAAGAGTCCTCAGGGGGACTCAGGGCATCATCAGGGGAGTACACCACTGTCCTAGATTTCTTCTCTAGTGGCTCAGAGCCCCAAACAATCATCCCCAATGTATAATAACATTTACATACTCATTGGGGTCTATTTTCAAGGTAAGGTTGTAATTTATTTAATCAGAAGTTCAAAGTGATGGGGGGAATCACCCCAGTCACTTATTCTCCTTCAAGAGAACGCTCTCGAGGCTTCAGAATCCATTTACTTACCCTCTAACTCTCTGTAGATCCATCAGAGCATGTGTTCAAAGAATTACAACCATATTATTAGATGTTCTTAATCCACATAGATATGTATACTCTGGGTAAGTATTCTCACAGAGTTTATCTGCAACAGGGGAGTTTCCTAGCTTCTGATTGTAAGCTTTTCCAGCATGATTAAATTCTTGAAAGTTATCTACAAGCTGGAAGGACAGTTCTTAGAAAATAATTTACAATTCACCTAAAAATCTGGGTTATGGTAGATAAGGATTATTACAGAATATAGTTTCCACAGAGGGAAATCTTTAAGGACATTAATTGTACATCCAATTGGACGCTTCCAGAGGATTTTAATCTAGAGTAAAGTTATAAGATCTCCCATAAATTATAATATAAACATTCAAGGTTTTATGGGATGATTTCTAATATTAAGACATACTATAAAAATATGATTATATGAAACTTTATATGTCAAAAATATGGATATTTAATGGACTAATGGAGGCTTGAAAACACTACCTAGGTACTCCGAAAGGTACTAAGACATTCCTTAACCACTATACTACCAAGACTTGTGAGTTGGGCAGCCTATAGGACACCAATACATGTCTCATGGCTGACAAGGGGAATTTGTTAAAGAGAGGCTTGCCACCTTTTTCAAATCCAATGCAATCCATCACCTTTTTAGTGAGCTGTATCACTCCCAGAACAACAGAAAGGCAAAGCAATCTAATCTCACCATCATGGAGTCCTTAAAATTGGTATTTATTTCATCTTCTATTCCCAAAAGCTGTTGGAATGTGGTCATCCAAAGCTGCTGCCTTGCGTTGAACCAAATTGCTCAATAAGTGGGAATGAATACTCACCATAAAAAATAGGGCGCCACCCGTATGCAGGTGTCAAGTTGTATCTCACCTGTATCCAAGCTATATCTCAAGAAGTATCTCTGTTGTATGTTGAGTTGATCTCACCCCCCTTCTCTGTCATTGGCAGAGGTTGTCACATCACCCTCAACTCTACATCCACATATCTTTACCCTACTACACCTTCAATCTCCTCTGGTCCTGGACAGAATCCATGAGTGGAGGGCAACCCACATTGCTCGACCAAGTTCCAGGGGCATGAAAAACCCATTCAACCTCCAAATCATCAGAAATTCTACCTCCAGTTACATAACTATGTAATTGCTGGATTGAAAAAGAACTGAGGAGTGAGCCACCAACTCCAACACACTGTTGGAGTGAAGCATTCACTTTTTCAACCACCAGGTTGCAGTAATCATTTTACCCCCTGTTGAACCAGGGGGATAAAAATTCTCTTGCAGGAACATAGTTTTAAATAACACCCTAGTGATCAGTAACCACATTTTAGTTCATAATATGACCAAATAGATATAAGCATTATTTGTGCCTTTGAGAATTGAGCTCACAAGTTGAATCGGATTACAGAATTTGGATATTTCTTTAAAATTTATTTTTGATTATTTATTTTTATTTTATTTGTATTTTTTCTCATGGTTTTTTATCTTTTTCTGCAAGAGGTACTCATTGGATAATGTGGGGGAAAAGTAAATTAGTGGTATCTTCTGGGAAACGCATCCTGGTATGGTGTGCTCTGAAATATATATATATATATTTTGTTGTTTTTTTTTCTCATGTTTTTTTGTCTTCTCCTGCTTGAGGGACAAATTGGATGATGTGGGGGAAAAGTACAGTGGGTAGAAAAAACTCATGGGACTGTTTTACAAAGCATATTCAACAAGGTAAGTTTTTTTTCAACCTTGTTTAAATTCATTTTATTAATTTATGCACAGCTATTTAAAGTAAAAAGTAAAAAAAAATAACTTTTTGATTCAAAAAAAGAGAAACAATCCAGTTGAGAATTGGTTGCACAACCAGCTTTGATTGACACACAAACCAACTTGGCAAGGCACCAAAACTGGCACTTGAAAGGGCACCAAGATCACTTGGCTGGGTGCCAAGCTAGCTTTTTTGGGCACCACACACACTTTAAAAACAAAACCTGGAACTTTGAAAGGCCCCCCAATGGGCTTTATACACCATAAATTTGCAAATGGGGGTTTATATTGCAGGCCAAAGTTTTATATTTTTGATGACAAATTTTGTTTGAGGCCTCTCCCATGGCCATATACACATATGGTGTGTAAAGTGCATCTGGGCGCCTGTCCAGGTTTGACTTGGCATGTGCCTAGCAGGACTTGGATTGGCACCCAGGGAGCTTGATTAGGTTTGGCTTGCAGGAATTAAAACTTGGCACCTAATCAAGCTCCCCTTGATGGCAATCAATGCTGGTTGTACCAAAATTGACCAGCCTCCCTCCCCCCAACTTCAAGCCTTTTTTTTTTTTTTTTCAAGTATGATCATGTGATTGGTGGGTCAATGCAACCAGCTTTGATCTGCACCAAGATAAACTTGGACGGGCACCAGACCAATTTGGCCAGGCACCAAGTGGAAATTGGCAAGGCACCAAGAAAGCTTTGCCAGGTGCCAAGATGACTTTGCTAAGTTCCACGTGGGCTTTAGCAAATTTTGGAAAAACTTGGCTCAGCACCCAAACATGCTTTACAGACCATACACATACACCACGGGGCCAAATTGCTGTTAAGACCCAGCTGGGCCAACACTGGTTCTACAGCACTCCCTTAGTGGTAGTGCGCCTGTCAAAATAACATTGGTGTTCCAAAACGTTGAGCGTGGTCAAGGGCTTGCTAATGGCTCAACGCTGATTCCACCTCCGCCCAGTTAGGCCCTTGTCAAATTGCTGTCAAGGTTGATCTGACAGCAATTTTACTAGAGGGTCAGAAGGTCCTTGTGGGTTGAATCATTGTCATTCTTGACGATGATTTGACCTTTTTTTTTTGGTTTCCATTGTTGGTACAGGGGGCTTTCCAGATCAAATAAATCATTTATATTTATTTTATTTTAATTGCTAATGTTTTATCTTTCATAAATATTATTACATGATTTTTTGGTTTTTGTGAGAAAATTTTACAGTTGTATTTTAACAATGAAACAGAAAGAAATTTACAAAAATTAAAAAAAAAAGAAACTTTTGTCAGGTTTTCTCATGGGATGGGGATTGTAAAACAATTGGTGTTTAATATTGATACCCTCAAGCTCCCCATTACTGTTGATTGCAATCAATTTTTTGAATCAAATCAAGGTTGTTCACAGCTTTCAATGGGTGTGAAGAGGCATGAGATTGAAGGTGTCAATTGATTGATTTGTTGATGATGGCAGGGAGACAACAGAAATGTGTTATGGATGGATGATGAGGGTGACATGACCACCTGCAATGGGCAAATGAGAGACTGGGTAGCAGAGAGAGGAGAGAAGGAGATCAGAGGAGTCAAGCAAAGGGAGAGGGAGGGCCAGAGGAAAAGTACTCAACTCATTTCACCCAGTGAGGCCATGATGTTCCAAACAACTGGTGGTAGTAATCTGAGTGATGATTGAGTGGTGTCAGTGGATCAGAGAAGGGAAGAAGAGAGGGGGAGTAGGTAGGGAATGAATTTCTCAACCAGTTCCCATGACCAAGAATTCCATCAGGAGACCAAGGGGGCCACCATTGTTGGCAAGTTATTGAGTGGTACCCAAGAAGAGACCGGTACCTGTGCAAGGGAGATTAAAAGGAGAGAGAGAGGGGGGTGTTGGATGGATGGATAGATGGATGGATGAGGAGGGAAGGAGGGGATAGGATGTTCAGGTCATGGTTGGTCTAGAGAAAGGGAAGTAGTATTGGCAGTCCACCATGGTGGCATGGATCAAGAGAGGTGGAGTGAGTGAGAGCAATGATGATGATCATTGTCTGAGCCAATCAATAGTCAACCAGTAAACAGCTGATGTCATGGGTCAGAAACCATGATGTCACATGGATCCACCCTGTGCATCCAGCTGGTGAATCAACCGTGGGGGTGAGGTGATGTTGCCTCAACCCCAACGGCAAGTCACTGACAGCCGCCCCTGCTGGTGATTCAACCACAGGGGCAAATTGCCGTTACAACAACTCTGACCACCCGTCACCTACCAGGCAACTGGTGGATTGATGCATGGGTTGGTCAACCATCATTTGTTGGTCGGTTGACCATGGGCCAACCTGGTTGTCAAAATGTCAGGCGGTCAATGCGCGCACCGTTGAATCAACCCTTGTGGTTAGCTCCGCGGTCCTCAATGGCCAAAAGTGGCCCCATGGTGTACACATACATTTGCATGGTTTCCAAAAGCAGTTTTATATGTCAAAGGTATGTACCAAATCAAATCATTGCATGAAAGAGCTTTTATGTCAATGGTATTGGTACAGTTAGTTTTATAATAATTTCACAATGTAAAGTGTATTTTGATGCAGGGGAAGATAATTAAAACACTTTGGAAATGACCAAGATTTAATTATATTTATGTGATTTTACAACATAGGTATGTCTGATGAAAAAAATATTTCAAGTAGGATATCCTTGCAAGAGTCTATGGATTGAAGTAGTGAGAGTTGAACATTCTATTATCACAAGAATCAATATTGAAACATGACTTTAGATCTAAAAATAATTTAAGGTATGAGTTTAGACATTATGAAGGCAAGGTCAATTGGAGGCTGCATATCCAAAAGCTTTTTGCCCTCTGGAGAAAGGGAATAAATCAAATCAGGATGATAACAGTTGCTGGGGAGTCTTGTTGGCAACTTTGTGAGTTTTTCATGGAGGTTGGAAGGTTTCCTCATCATCCAAATTGAATGACCACGTTTGTACCGTCTACCAAGTCTCTCAGCTTTCATGTTGTCAAATGTTTTATCTATTTGGTGACCAAGGGCAGAGAAACCTTGAGATCTCCATTGGCACTGGACCTTCTGGAAGACCTTTTCATTGGAAACCTCAGTGTCAGAGCAACGTTGTGTTTCACTGAAATTACTGGAATTATTTTCTGGTAATCCAAGTGATTCCAAGATCTCTGTTTGTTGATTTGAGAGCTGTAGGCAGAGAGGAAAAACCATGTGAAAAAAATGGGGTAAAAAATACCATGGGATGATAGGGAGTAATTGCTTACTTGTTTGCGCCATCTGGATTTTCTTGTCTGATTTTGTTTTGCTGCATGGGCTTCTAAAAGATGTTGTCCAGACTTAATATCCAATCTCCTTCCAATGAACCACCTCTTGAGGACAATGGTAAGGTTGAATTTGGTGTTATGCACTGAGTTGAATGGGTAGTTTTGAAATGCACCATGTACATGGGCATGGTTCCAATGTTTAATGATGAGTCCCATAAACAACTGGTTCCAATGTGATTCCCAAGGCTCAGACCAATTGAAACAACAGCAAGAAAAGTTGATTTGTGCAATTTCTTGAAGAAAAACCTCTCTTGCTAGGGTTGATATGCCATGTAGTAGACATGAAGACTTGGATGGGACTAGAGAGGTAGTGGAGTGAATCTGTTGATGAATGCAAGATGATGGCAGTGATTGAACCTGGGATTGTTGTAGGGAATTGGGGATTTGTTGCCAGTGATTATCTGTTGACTTGGTGATATTCATCACAACTCTAAAGTAGGATAACAGAAATTGAGAGAAGTGGGAGTTGGAGCCAGGGACACTGCTGGAAACAGCTTGATTGAAGAGTCTGGGGTTTTTTGATGGGCTCCATTCAAGAGGTATTGTACCATGATGGGTTTTTGTTGTTTTTACTGCATGATTATCAAAGTAGTAGAGCATGGTCAGCATTGAATAATTGCAAAGCACAGGGGGATGGTGACTTGAATGTTAAAAAAGGTGGAATTTTACCAATGGACAGCCACCATTGCAGCAGGCTCATGGTCAGCAACCATTGGGGCAACCATTGCGGCAAGCTAATGGCCAGTAACTATTAGGGAATGCTAATGGTTGGCAACCATTGGGGCCAGCTAATGGTTGGCAACCATTGGGGCAAGCTCAGCCTAAGCTAAAGGACAATAACCATGAGGCTAAGGTAATGGATGGTGACCATTGATAGTGAGTCCCTCCTCAATGCATATATGCATACCAGGTAGTGCATAAGATGTGGGTGGGTAGTGCACCCAGCACCCAATTGATGAATCCCTCCATCATTTGATGAATCCATCCATCCATTCATCCATCCATCCATCCATAAATTGATATGAAGACAGCCAAATGGAAGATATGCCAATGTCTGGAATTCCAATGTGGCGAGGGCACATATGAAGATGAAGATGGAAACAAAAAGATAGGAATGTCTTTTTCTTCCTCTGCCTTCAAGAAAAATCAAGCTGCTATAAGCAGACTCAATCAGGCCCTGCAAGTCACAACAGATATATTGCCATTACAAGGAGGAGTCATGTAAGTGTAGAGGAGGGATGGGAAAATAGTTAACGCTGTACATTCATGTGCTGATCTTCTGATTTGCCTGATATAATGATTTTCAGGTTTCCAACAATCCAGCAAGGAATGAAAGCAAAGAGCAGATTCAGATTCCACTTCACCGGGGAGGGAACTGGTTCAATTCTCAAGACCTCAAGTATAACTCTTTTCATCTAGTCCCAAGGCACAGTCTACTTGTGCTTCTCCAAGCTGCAAAAATGTGCCTTGTTCATCAACTTAGTGACTCGGCAATCACAGATTTCTTGAAGACAGAGCAAAAGGAGATTAAGAATCTGGGGAGGGAATTCAATTTTGATTCAAATAAAATCATGAAGGCAATACCTCAAAGCAAAGTCACTCTAATCCAAAGGCTAGGTTTTGAGCCCAACCTGGAAACAAGGATATGCTGTCCAGAATGCTTCAAGCTGTATCCAATCCCAGACAAATCGGACAACCAAGCATCAATTATCAAGAGATGTACTGCCAAGTTCTATTCCACTAGCAAAATCTTTGTGCGCCAAACTGGTAATGAGCAGGGCATGTACTGTGAAACGGAATTGCTGATGAAGACCAGTGGGAAAAATAGCAGCAGACCCATCAAACCAGCTCAAACATTTCATTATCAAAGCTTGAAGGCCTGGCTTGGTAGAAAATTATGGTTTGCAGATTTTGAAAAGCTCATTGAAAGCAATCTTCATCATAAAAACCTCAATTCAAATTTGATGAGCGATGTTTGGGATGGCTCAGTTTGGCGCAACTTTGTTGGAGGCGCAGACAAGAAGAGGAAATTTACCCAACAACCAGGGCACCTTGTCTTCAGTCTCTATTTGGATTGGTTCAACCTATTTGGAAATAAGGTTGGGCACAAATCAATCTCAGTGGGAGAAGTGATCTTGATCTGTCTCAACATTCCACTAGCGGAATGTTACAAGATAGAGAATGTTTTCCTTTTTGGTATTATCCCTGGGCCCAAAGAACCCAAAGTGGAAGAAATCAACCACATTCTAGATCCATTGGTTGATGAAATCAAAGACCTCTGGGAAGGAGTATGGTTTTCTGAAACCAGCCAGTTTCCTCAAGGTAGGGAGATATTTGTTGCACTGTTCCCATTGATCGGGGATATGCCAGCTATGCGCAAGGTGGCAGGATTCTTGGGTCATTCTTCAACCATGTTCTGCTCATATTGTCAAATTAAAAAGGACAAGATGAATGATCCAAATTTCAAGGAGTTCCAGCCAAGGAGAAATGCCGAGCAAATGAAGAATGCCAAGAAGTGGGAGGAATGTCAGACATCATGGGAGCAAGATCAAATTACCAAGGAGAAGGGGTTCAGAGCAAGCTGTTTGAACAGGCTTCCATATTGGCGCCCAATAGAATATTCAGTAATAGAGCTCATGCATGGGTGGATTTTGGGAAATCTCAAGGATCATAGCATGAGTTATCTTAACATTTCTCTAGCTGGAGAAGAATTGGGGAAGGAAAAAATCTGAGAGAAGAACAGAGGAGAGAAAACTGGATTGGAAAGCATCATTGGAAAGGGGAAGAGAAGGAAGTCTCCTGAAGATCAATCAGAGGAAGGTGATCACAACCAGAGAAGTCCCAAGAGACGGCTTAATGCCAGAAATCTGAGAGTACTTACACAAATAATGGAATAAATGTTGAGTTATTCAATGCACGCGGGCGCAGGTGAGCCCAACTTTCAGTGGATTGGGGAAACCTACTGCGGCTGCGAACCGCGCACTTAGAGTAGCCCATCTGATGGAGGTCTATCTGGCCATTCAACTCAACGCAGGGTTACTTCATAATCTTGACAGGATCATTCATCCTTGCACTCATCCCCAGATTCCTTGTCTCCTTTGTTCATCTAGTTTCCTCTTTGCTCTCCATCTTTCACATCATATATGGTGCGTACTCCATCCCTCAAGATTATTCTTTGGCCCTCTGCTCAAAACACATCACCCACACGATCATCATGCATCAATGATTGCCTGGTGAGATTCATCACCTTGAATTTCTTTCTCATATTCGACGCACCCACTCATGCTAGAATCTATCAGCCTCTGCTTCAGCCTCTGCATCTCAACCCACAAATCTGCCTCAGATCATCTCCTCCAGTCTCTCAAATGTCTGCTCATTGAGTGCAGTCCTATCTTGTTTGTTATTCATGTCTTTGTTTCATTAACTCTCCTCATGACTTCTGTGCTCATTAATTTGGTCTCCTCAGTCTTCAGTCTTGTGTTAGGTCTCTTTTCAATAAAATCACGTTATGGTTAAAAGCCAAACGGCTTCTACTCAAACTCTTCGAACAACCGATACACAAACTGAGGAAGGATATCTAGCTGGGCCACGATGGACTTCCGACAGACTATGCTCAAGACTGCCCTCGAGACTATCCCTCTACTTGGAGAAGAAAACTATGGGATCTGGAGAGACAAGATGGATGCGATTCTGGACGTCGGAGGCTGTACTGCAGCAATCAACGATGAGACTTCTGCTCTTGATGCTGCAGTGAACGATGAACTCAAACTCCTTATCATCTCAAAACTCGATTCTTCTTCCCACAAAAACATAGTTACGGCTGAAAATCAAAACTCTGCTAAGCTTCTGTGGAAGGCTATAATTCAAAAATTTGCTTTGTCGCAGGCTTTGAATCGTGCAAGAGTGTTCAATTCATTTCTATATCTCACTTTCAACCCAGAGGAAATCGTCGAATTCATCACCAGAGTCAAAGTATGTCTCAAAAAGATGGCCGAGGTGGGAATCAAACTCCCTGACAACATTGTGGCTTATCTCTTGCTGTTCAAATTTCCCGCTTTGATGGACAACTTTAAGAGGCAGATAATGTACTCAGACAAAGAACTCTCTGTCAACTACGTCTTGAATCATCTCACACAATTGAACAACAAATCTTTGGCCCAATCATCTATTGCTAGCTTGAATTCAAAAGGAGACATTGCACTGTTTGGAAGCAAATCATCATCTCATTCACCTTCTACCAAGGGATCCGATCCTAAAAGATGCGTTGAAGGATATCACCAACCTGGGCGAGACAAAAATCACTCATCAGCGGACTGTTGGCACCTTCACCCAGATTTGGCTCCTGAATGGTGGAAAGATAACCAATCCAAATGGAAAGGAAGGAAGAATGGACAAAAAGCAAAAGTAGAATCTCATTCAGCACACTATCTTGCTCTTCTGAATCACTGGATTGAACGAGGAGATCCCGCTCGCCGTTTCTTGCTGGACAGTGGAGCTTCTGTCCACATGATCAATGATGCTCGATTCTTCAGCAAGATGGAACCTCACGTTGGTAATCCAATCAAAACGTGCAAGGAAGGGGCTAGTCTGGCGATCAAGGGGAAAGGCACTGCCGTCCTTCACTGGAAGGACCTCACTCTCAAACTCACGGAGGCATTTTACTTTCCAGACTTAACTATCAATCTAATCAGTGCAGGAGCCTTGAATGCCAAGGGCTGTTCTGTTCACTCTTCAGCCAAGCAATTCACTGTCTCGCACAGAGGCAAATCCATACTGAAAGGAACCGTTGACGACAATCTCTGCACTCTGCCTACCCCTTCTTTTAGTCTTGCTCCTACTCTTCAAAACCACCTTTCCACACTCTCCACTACTCCTGAAGACGCTCTTCTTGAGATTCACAGGAAACATGGTCATGCTTCTATGGCAAGATTGACTCCACTCATCCATCACATTCCCAGCGACGTCGTACAGAAATTCCAATGTGTAGAATGCGCCAAGAGTAAAATTACCAAGTCACCCTTCTCTCAATCCTCCACAAGGTCTACAAAAGTGCTCGATTGAATCCATCTGGATCTAATGAGACCCATTCGACCTACATTGAAGTCTGGTCACCAATTTATCCTGTCCCTTGTAGACAATGCCAGTGGATACCTGGCAGCCTTTCTGATCACCTCAAAGGATGAAGCCTCTGATATTATCATAGATCTACTCGAAAAAGAGCACCGAAGCCGTGATACATATCCTTCAGAAATCTGCTCAGACGGAGGAACCGAATTTGTGAACTCAAAACTCTTGATATACTTGGACAAACTTCACATCACCCACATCGTGTCAGAGCCCTATCACCCAGAAAACAATGGACGGGCTGAACGAGCCAATCAAACAATCGTGGAGTCTACTCGCGCCACCCTCAAAGACAGCAGGCTACCGCCGTCGGTTTGGCATGAGGTAGTCAAAGGATGCTGCTTAATGCTGAACCACATCCAAGCAAAAGGGGAAGATTCGACACCCTGGCAGAAAATGCACAATAAACTCTTGCCCCCTTCCTATCTCAAACCAATCAGGAGCCCCTGCGTTTACCTTATCAACAAACAACCAAAGGGGTTGAAATTTGATTTTCAAGGAGAAGAGGGAACTCTTGTAGGCTTTAATCCTCTCCTCCTTTTGTATTGCATACTAACAAAATCCGGTTCTATTATCTCCTCAAAGCACGTCAAGTTCTTCTCTCTTCCAAGACCTAATGGTCCTGGTTTTTGTTTTGATGTTGATCCTCTACCCGGAGACAACGGTTGCTCTTGCGCCAATGATTTAAGTCCTTGCCTGCCTGACCCAGCTCTCTTAACCCGCAATTCTTCTCAGATTCCCTGGACTCACTATTGCAATCACTCTGATGAATCAGTCAGCTCTGCGGACGAAAGCGACTCTACCATTTGGTTGTCTTCAGAAGAACAGCCTGATCCAACACCTGTGGTGCGTAGCGATGCAACCCCTCAGGGACCACCTCAATCAAATAGTGCTCCAGCGGGTCGAGTTTTGAGGGATAGGTCTTGAGTCAAACCACCTCAGAGATATGGCTTCTATCACCATGACAAGCCTAAGACGTACGATGACGCTCTCAGATGCAATGAGCATGTCGAGTTGATTGAGGCAATGGACCTAGAACTGACTTCCATTGAAGACCTGTCCGTCTGGGAAGAGTACAACGGTCCCAACCCCAAGAACGCACTCAAAACTACCTGGATCTTCAAGGTAAAGCAAAATTGCCATGGCAAACTGGTCAGATTCAAGGCCCAACTTTGCATGCAAGTATTCAACCAAATTGAGGGTGTTGACTACACCAAGACATTTGCTCCAACTGGGAAGCCTTCCACTCTACAACTACTACTACTGTACGCGCTCAAATCAAATCAACAAATTCGACAATTCGACGTCAAAAGTGCATTTTTCCACTCGCCAATTGATGAGGAAGTTATCATTTGCACTCCCAAGGGCTCAGAGAGAACCTCACGGTATCTCAGACTCAAGAAGTTCCTGTACGGGCTCAAACAGGCGCCAAAAAATTGGTATGAAACTCTCACCACGTGGTTCAAAGAGGTAGGTTTTGAGGAGTCTTTGTGTGATACTTGCCTTTACCTGTCTCGTGATGGTATGTCTTGTCTGTTCTTCCACGTGGACAATCTTGTTCTTGTTGGAGACGGCAATGAATTTGAGTCAAAATTTGTGGATTGTTTCGCGGGATCAACGGCGAAAAACCCCAACACCGTTCTCGGTATGAAAATTGAGGTACGCCGGGATGAAATCTTGCTCAGCCAGCCAAAGCACATTGACCTTGGTCTCAAAGAGCTTGGCCTAGAAGAGTCCAGAACCAGCAAAACTCCATTAACTCAGAATGCTCAACTCAAAACCGCCACCAACAAAGAGTTCGAGCAGTTTAAGGCGCTCAATGTTAACTATCGTTCGGCTGTTGGACTTCTTAACCATATTTCATGCTACTCACGACCCAAAATCAGCTTTGCAGTCTCCAGCCTGTCGAGATTCAACGTCAAACCCGGTATTCCCCACTGTAATGAGGTGAAGAAAACCTGGAAGTACCTGAAGGGGACTCCTCACATTCAACTCAGCTTGAAAGTCGAAAACGTTGACTCCCTGATCTCAGCCTACTCAGATGCCTCTTGGGCGGACAATCCCAACACTCGACGCTCTCAAACTGGCTATGTATGTGCCGTGTATGGATGTTTTGTGTCCTGGAACAGTTGCAAGCAGAAGAATGTCACTTTCAGTTCCACGGATGCGGAACTCAATGCCTTTGTAGATGCATTTCATGAGGCCACTTGGATTAGGGCTCTAGCCTGCGAGATATTCTCAACTAAGCCAACGCCCATCGCAATCCACACCGACAACAGCGGCTTGATTGACAAAATACATTGGTTCGGATCCAACTCGAAGACTCAACATCTAGATCTGAAAACAAAGGGGATGAGAGAAGAACTGAAGTCAGGAAATATCACCGTCATACTTGTTAAGTCAGAAGAAATGCCCGCAGATGCTCTTACCAAAAGCTCAAGTCTTACCAGCCTCGAACTCCTCCAATCATTCTTCAGCTCTCATGGAACCTCATAATGTCCTTTTTTTCTTTTTCCTCGTTTTGTTTCTTGTTGTTCTTTTCCTTTTTTTGTTCTTTCTTCTTCTTCTTATTTGCGCCTTAGAGCTCTTCATCTCACAAGGCATGGGGCGTGTTGAGTTATTCCATGCACGCGGGCGCGGGTGATCCCAACTTTCAGTGGATTGGGGAAACCTACTGCAGCCACAAACCGCGCACTTAGAGTAGCCCATCTGATGGAGGTCTATCTGGCCATTCAACTCGACGCAGGGTTACTTCATAATCTTGACGGGATCATTCATCCTTGCACTCATCCCCAGATTCCTTGTCTCCTTTGTTCATCTAGTTTCCTCTTTGCTCTCATTCTTTCACATCATATATGGTGCGTACTCCATCCCTCAAGATTATTCTTTGGCCCTCTGCTCAAAACACATCACCCAGACGATTGACATGCATCCATGATTGCCTGGTGAGATTCATCACCTTGAATTTCTTTCTCATATTTGACGCACCCACTCATGCTAGAATCTATCAGCCTCTGCTTCAGCCTCTGCATCTCAACCCACAAATCTGCCTCAGATCATCTCCTCCAGTCTCTCAAATGTCTGCTCATTGAGTGCAGTCCTATCTTGTTTGTTATTCATGTCTTTGTTTCATCAACTCTCCTCATGAGTTCTGTGCTCATTAAGTTGGTCTCCTCAGTCTTCATTCTTGTGTTGGGTCTCTTGTCAATAAAATCAATTTAATAAAGCTCAAAAAGTCAATCCAAACAATATGAATTGAGATCTTCACAGGCTGGGAAATCATCATCAGCCTCACAGCAAAGCAAGAAATCTCAACCATCTTCTGAATATACTCGTACTCACTCGTATTCTTTAAGAAGTAGAATTATTGGGAGCTTGGGAAGTTCACAAAGTATAGCCAGTCAAGGAAGCCACACAAGTACTCTGAAGCTGATGGGGGGTGAGGGAAGCAGTCCAGTGAACAAAGATTATGACATAGGGAAAGCAGATCAAGTGCCATCATCCATCCAAGGGCCTTGATTAATGCTTCCAGATTTGAGGCGCATCCAACAGGTGATTCAGGACACAAAGGTGCCATCATGAATGAAAAGGGTACCAAAGAATGTTGGATTTTATGGTGCAGGATCACTCAAGGCCACAGAGTGGCTGACACTCTACATGGTTTACTATCCCCTTGCTATGATTTCTTGGTGGATTGGTAACCTAGACCTGGTATTGATCACATTGGCTGAATAAAAATCTTGAAGGACTCAACAGTGCTTGTCATTTAAATAACCAAAATGTTAATGAAGCATCATATTTCAAACCAAGATATCATGGAGGTTGAACGACTAATGCTGGAATACCATCTAACACTAAGGACTGGATGGCCACAACAAAGGAGTAAACCCAACATGCACATTACTAAGCATTAGCCGGAAGTGATCAAAAGGTTTGGTCCACCAATGGACACGGCAGCCTGGGCCCATGAAAGGTTGAATGGTATCTTGGGAAGGATACCAAGAAAAATTGCACAGGTGAGCTCACTAAGAATCATGCTGTACACCATTGTTTTTACTGGGAAAACAAAGCAAATAATAAATGAATTTATTACAGGTCATATACATGGTAAAATCATGAAGCCATGTATATCAAGGACTCAATATTCAAGTTTATTGATCCAGTCAAAGTTAATTAACAAGGGACAAGAAAACTCAAATCCCCGCTTCAGCCTCACCCCATTAGACCCGGAAATCCATTGCTTATGGATACAAGAGGTTGGAAGATTGGGTCTGCAACAGGATGTGTCTCTCAATTACAATGTGCACAAACTCAACAGTACCTTGATACATCATAAAAGATTTTCAGTGAAACAGCTGGATCAAGGTAAAAATCACTCCAATTCCTATGTGGAGATCATGCGGGATGAAATCTGTTTATTTGGTCAAATCACCAAGCTATTTGTGCAATCAAAAGGTGGGGATGTTTGGTTTGTGATTCAGTTATTTCAAGATGCACATGCAGAAGATGCCAAAGATCCATACACAGCCCGCCCCAACTTGAATGTGCGAGTGGTCTCAACAGATCTAAGGGAGACTGTGGTGATGACGGGAAAGGAGATAGTGGGGCATTTGGCTGTTTTTAACAATGTTGCGGGGACATTTGGTTATCCAGGCAAGAAAATGACTTTGGTTTCCCTGGCACAAGTAGTGAGTTCCCTTTTAGCTGATATGAGGACAAGGTCAAAACTGATTGTGGAATGTGCAGGGATGGATTTCAACATGAAATTACCCATGGTGTTGGGCCTATGGGTGACTTGAAACCTTAGCAAGTAGCAACAAGCATCATTTGAGGAAACATGGACAAGTGGACACCAAACACCAACCATATGACACTTTGTGTGGACAAGAACAGGGCCTAAGGGATGATGAAATGGAGATTAGATGTGAGTTTGGTAGACTTAATATTTGTAACAAATGAATCTTGGATATTAAAATTGTCATCATGCATTGTATTAGTTTCCAATGAATTGGACAGACAAATCCTCAGTTGTAAAATGTTTACAATCGGGGAAAGATGAAGGAGGAGGGTAGGAATAAAAATAAGAAATCCTCTTATCTCACATTGATCATCATCCTCCATCTTTTCTTTCCCCCATACCAATCACCCGGTCTAACCATCAAGTTATCTATTCATACTCTCTCACAGTTAAACAGTACCATCTCACACACTCACCATCTATCTCTATGACAATATTGGTTTTTCAGGGTTTGGAAAATCCTGACTTCAACCCTCTACAAAATCAATTCAGTCCTGGGAATTGGCTCTGCAAATTAAACATAAGGTGCATGTTGCCTTGCCTCTCACACCAGCCATAGGGCCTTCCTCCTCAAATTTGGGGCATTACAGACTAGTGCTATAGTATTAAATTACACCCTTAGCCAACCCTTGAATATTAATTATTTAACATGCCAGACCAAAGTGTCCATAACTCCTAACCTGCTGTAGCTGGTCAAGACACTCCAATGCTGCCTGAAGAGACAATATCCTCTGGTGTGCAAGAGACAGTGTCCTCTGGTTTGCAATATCATGAGGGACTCCTGGATGACTTACTCAGGGGGGTTCCCCCAGATGTGAATACTATACCAGAATCAGGTGAGAAGTATGATTGAACTGGGAAGTCCACTAATTTAATTAACACAGAGATGCTGATTTTGATGGTTTTAGTGGACATGAATGATTGCACTGCTCAATGTAAGATTGGACTGACAAACCGTTCTGAAAAGCAAAAACTTGAAAAGGAGACTTTAGACCGCGAATTGAGACAAGTGCGCCGGATGGTCACAAAAACCCCCCTTCCCAGTCAATCTTGTACAATCTCACTTTCTTTACGGCAATGGGTCCGCTTTTTGATGGGCATGCCAGCAAATGTAATCAACTTCCCCTCACCTCCCTCTCCTGAAGAAATACTGAAATGGGAACAGTGGGCTCCTATGAGGGCACAGCGGGTCATGGCACATCTGGAGTATGTCCGGACAGAACATGGAAAGGCAAATAAGGCGGATGAGCAGCTGCAATACAATGAAGAAGTGGCTAGACTCAGAAACAACATTGTACCCCCACAATTGCACCCAGCACCCAATGTGCCATCAACCAACAATTTCTAATGGAGTGCTAAGGTAACATGTGAAAGAGATGTGCAAAAGGCATGTTTCTCAAGGATTACGTTTGAGTGGCATGCAAGGTCCTTTGTATCATCGGGCTGGAATGCGGCGATAGGTGCCATCATAGTCCAGCATTACTCAAACTGGAAAAAGGCGCAACCTGGTATGGTGTGGGATGGAATGGAGAACATGAGCGCATTATTGGAGAGATGGGTCCTGGGGCAGGGAAAAGAAATACGGCAAGCTGAACTATTAGGGTCAAAGTTTCAAGAAAATAAAATTACCAAGGCCCAACGCGGATCCATCCAGCAAGCCAAAAAGAAGGTTAGAGCATGAGTCCTGGGGGTTTGTATTCAAAGAATGTATGCTGATGGTGTGTGTTGGTTTGCATTACAGATAAGTGAAAAGCGTTTTCACACGTCACGCAAAAACCTTCCCAAAGAAGCAGCAGAAGTCATTGCAATATTTGACCGTGTGGATGTTGTTTCTGATTGGGAGGAGGATAAAGATGGCACTCGCACAACCATTGAAACCCCCTGGAGAAGCTGTGAACTAAAGGATTCTTTGTAGGGCACTTCATTTGGAGCAGCTTGTTTGGGTGGAGTAGCGGGGCCTGGGTTACTTTCCTCTTCATCACTTTCCATCAAGGGCACAAATTTATGCCTCTTCTTGTTGGGATTGGCAGAGGCAGTTGCAGCCCATCTTTTGGCGAGAAGTTTCTCTGACCCAATCTGAACCTCCTCCTCAGGATGTAGGTCATCACTGTTTTCAACCACTGGTGAAGGACACAATGAGGATCAGCCAGGGATTAGACCAGCATTCAAATGTTTCAAATCACAGGCCATTGCATCTTGAAGACCCTTAAAGGCCCTGACTGCCATGTCTTGCACTGATCATGGCAGTGATTTGTCATTGGCCATTTTAAGGAGCTTTGCCATTTTCCGCTTGCTATTAGCAAGGAAGTTAGACTTTGAGACAACCGAGGCTTCCTGTGTGCTCATCAATCCACTGGTCTGGGCTGGGGGTGGGGGTGGGGGTGCAGGATGGAGGCTTGATGATGATTCCGTGCCAACAACTTCAACCCATGGTGGTGATGGTTGGAGAGAGGCTAAGGGAGGTCTCGTCAGTAGTTGAGGCCAACATGACAAAGTGAAAAGAGGACTCACAGTCTGGAGTGATGATTGCTGGGCAATCAGCAGTTGGTTGATCTCCAGTGGGCTCAGTGGGCTGGGCAGACAGAATTGAGGGTGGGGGTTTGGTGTGTACTGGATCAGCAGTTGGTTGATCTCCAGTGGGCTCAGTGGGCTGGGAAGAGGGAATTGAGGGTGTGGGTTTGCTGTGTGCAGGTGATGTAGACATAGTGAAGAAGTCTTGTGGTGATGGTATGGATGGATGGATGGATGGTATGGATGGATGGATGGTATGGATGGATGGATGGATGGATGGTATGGATGGATGGATGGATGGATGGATGGATCAAATGATAGAGGGAGGGATTGATTTGTCATTTGGGTGCACTATCCACCCACACCTTATACACTACATTGTATGCATTGATGCATTGAGGGGTTACTCACCCTCAATGGTTGCCATCCTTGACCTTAGCCTCATGGTTGCTGTTAATTAGCTTAGGCTGAGCTTGCCCCAATGGTTGCCGACCATTAGCGTGCCCCAATGATCTCCAACCATTAGCATGCCCCAATGATCTCCACCCATTAACGTGCCCCAATGGTCGCTGACCATTAGCTTTCCCCTCATGGTTGCTGTCCATTAGCTTGCCGCAATGGTCGCCAACCATTAGCTTGCCCCAATGGTCATCAACCATTAGCGTGTAACCCAATGGTCGCCGACCATTAGCTTGCCCCAATGGTAATATTAGTGTGTAACCCAATGGTTGCTGACCATTAGCTTTCCCCAATGGTTGCCAACATGGTCACTGACCATTAGCTTGCGCCAATGGTCACTGACCATTAGCTTGCCCCAATGGTCTCCAACCATTAGCTTGCCCCAATGGTCGCCGACCATTAGCTTGCCCCAATGGTTGCCAACCATTAGCTTGCCCCAATGGTTGCCAACCATTAGCTTGCCCCAATGGTTGCCAACCATTATCTTTCCCCAATGGTCGCCAACCATGAGCTTGCTCCAATGGTTGCCGACCATTAGGTTGCTCAAATTGTCATCAATCATTAGCCTGAAACGCAATGGTTTCTGACCATTTTCTTGCCCCAATGGTTGCCAACCATGGGCAAGCTTGAAGGTTGTCTGTCACCAAGATGCCTGCACCCTACTGTTTCTGTTTTCAATTCTGTGCAAGCAGCTTGAGAACACAACATGCATAATATCTATTACAACCCCCCCAGGACGTGTTTTAAAAATCAAGCTTCAAAACAGGTGTCTCTTGAGTTATGGCCACACCCTTGCACAAGCCCAAAAATTTGCAGTTGAGCCCTTGTAGGCACAGATTGCACAACTTCATTATGTCCTATGCACCATGATCCTTTCAGGAGTTGTACGCTGGCCTCCCAGCGTACAACTCCATTGTGGGTTCCTTCACAAGGGTGTGGGAATATCAAGCCAGTTTTGATCCACAGCTTATTGCATGCCCACACCCTTGTATAGAACTCAAAAGCCAAGCTGGACCTTGGCCACGGGATTGCAAAACCTCATTATTTCCTATGCCCCATGGTTTTTTCAGGAGTTGTACGCTTTCCGCCCAGCGTACAACTCCATTTTGGGTTCCTTCACGAAGGTGTGGGCATATCAAGCCAGTTTTGGTCCACATCTTATTTTATGCCCACACCCTTGTGTAGCACTCAAAAGGCAAGCTGGAACTTGGCCACGGGATTGCACAACCTCATTATGTCCTATGCTCCATTGTTGTTTCAGGATTTGTACGCTGGCCGCCCAGCGTACAACTCCATTTGGGGTTCCTTCATGAGGGTGTGGGAATATCAAGCCAGTTTTGATCCACAGCTTATTTTATGCCCACAACCTTGTTTAGCACTCAAAAGCAAAGCTGAAACTTGGCCACGGGATTGCACAACCTCATTATGTCCTATGCTCCATGGTCCCTTCAGGAGTTGTAGGCTTGCCGCCCAGCGTAAAACTCCATTTTGGGTTTCTTCACCAGCATCCTTTTCCATTTATCCCATGTAGATCTGTCAAAAATGGAGCTTTAAGCTTGCCACCCAGCACACAACTCAATTTCAGACCCTCTCAAATGGATCTTTGGCAGACCATTTACCACAATTGATGCAAGTGAGACGTCAACCCTCCCACCCTTATGCCTACTTCCACAATGAGAATTCGCATAACCCTGAATGTAATGACATCATATGCCACTCATTTCAAGAACTGTATATAGTTGGATCAACAATGGTGTACATCATCTGCATGAGACTATGCCATGTGTTGACACAAATTCCTACCACAGAGCCACCTCCTGGTCAGCTCAAAGATATAACTACTCACCTTCACATGCTTTTTTCCCCCCTCACAATCATTGTTCTTTTCACAATCTCCAACATATTCCATCCATCTGTCTATTAAATCCCTTACTCATCACATTACTTCATCAAACCTTAGCCATGGCTTCCTTCACTGCTAAATGTCTTGGCCTCCTCAAAACCTCCCTCACCTCAATTCCTGAAACTGTTCTTCCCTATCTCATTTCCAACCCATCAACTCATTGGGTCTCCCTTCTTTGCCAAGATTGCAAACTTGTTGTCATAATCCCAAGCCTAGATCAACCTGTGGGCTCCTTACCACTTCCCCTATCACATCTCCTTCTCCCTTATATCCAAAATCAAACATCATTTGGCCCTGCTGGGAAATGCCCTTTGGAATTTCCCAACCAGACAGCTTCACAGATTATTGTTGAGGCAGTCCTGCATGTCTCCTCCCAGCCTGTTGTCACATTCAATTTGGCATTATTGATATTTTTCAGCAAACGTGATCTCATGGCCATCACCACCTCCATTGTTTCCTCATTCATTACCCTTGAGCACCCTCCACAATACAATCCTGCACAACACAACTCCATTTCCCTTTCCAACCTTGCCACAGAAATTGTAGACCTCCCCTCTGCTATCAAAGAGCTACATTACAACCCCGCTCTACTCAAAGTGCCCAGTGGCTGTGATCTGGACCCTGTTTCTCCTCCGGCCAATGTCATCAAAACCCCATTGCTACCACATCAGTCTCAAGGACTTGCTTTCCTCCTTGATAGGGAATCACCACACGCTGCATCCACCTTGGCTTTGTGGAAGAAGACCCCAATTGATAGTGGTGCACTATGGGAGAACAAGATCACTGGTGAGAGCATAGCTCTTGCAAGGGGTGAGGACATTCCAGAATCCCCACTTGGATCTATCCTGGCTGATGACATGGGTCTTGGTAAAAAAATACAATCAATTTCACTTATTGAAACCACCTTGCTGCAAGCCCGGACCTATGGCCTTCCCCTGGATCCCCCCCCTGAAAAACCTCCACATCAAGCCACACTGGTGATAACCCCCCTGCGCCTCCTGAATAATTGTAAAAGAGAGATTATGAAGCATACGCAGTCAAAGGCCATCAATTTTCTCACCTACCATGGAAAATGGCGGCATCAGTCCACGGATCGTCAACTGGAACATGCAGATGTGATTCTCACATCATATCACCTGGTGTCGTCGGAATACTACAAAATGCTAGCCAACCGCAACACCCCACGCTCCATTATCTTCTCCAGAAAATGGTTCAGGATTATTTTGGTTGAGGCACAGTAAATCCAACCTTCATTTTGCCATCTTTCCTACCCAAGTGTTTTTTTTTGGACCAAACTGACTGCAATTCACTTGCATGAAAGCACTATCCAAAATACCAAGGCCAAGATTTGCCAAGCGGTCACCCAGGTTGCCACTGATCATAGATTTTGTCTCACAGGAACGCCAGTGCAAAACTGCCTTCAAGATCTCCTCTCTCTCCTTAGCTTCCTGGGTATCAGTCTAGAAAATGAGCACAGTGACTGGGAAACTACCCTTTTGCCCCACCTAAAAGCAGGGGACTTTGCCCCAATAAAAATGGTCCTCCAACACACCACCCTTTGAAGGACCAAGGTTGATGAGCTGTCAAATCTCCCAAGTATTACTCACAACTACATCAAGACATCAATCTCACCTGCAGTGGAAGACTTCTACTGCAGACTCCAGGACCAATTCATTTCTAAAATCAGGAATGAGCTGGCTGCTGATGGATCCAAGCCAATGAGGTTGTTGCTCCTCAAATATCTTGGACAGCTCATACGAGCATGTAATCATCCGGTTTTGGCAGACCCCAATTTCATCATGGACCAAAATGGACAATTCATCCTCCCAGAAGAATTGGGTCCCAAGGATCACAGCATGGGATTTGAAACAATTGTCCACCACATTGATATTGACACCTGCCTTGAGAGCTCCAAAATCAAACAGCTTGTAGGGATGATTCAGCCAGGATCAGTGGTGGTAGCTGGAGCAAGCAAAGTTGTGGTCTTCCTGTGTTGGACACGTTATCTTGATCTGTAAGCTGGATTTCTTTTTCTCCTGTTTCCAATGAGACCCCACTCAAAAGTCCATTTTCTTCCCTCATGTGCAGGATTGGAATGATGCTAGATGAATATGGAATCTCCTCCTTTCGTCTGGATGGAGGGTTAATGGCAAAACAGCAAGATGCAATTCTTGAGAAGTTTTCAGCAAGTAGCACAACTTATGTGCTTCTTGCCTCCATTGAGGCGGCTGGTGATGGAATCAACATCACATCAGCCAATGTTGTATTCATCATGGTAAGCACCCAATACTTTCTAGCATTTTGCCATTTACTTAGTCTAAATTAATTTGATCTACATGGGAACCCCTTTGGAACCCCACAACCCAGGCACAGACAGTTGATTGGCTGCATCAAATGGGTCAAACAAGGCCAGTGCAGGTTTATTACCTCATTGCACCCAATACCATTGAGGAGAATATTCAAAAGGTAATTTCCTCATACTCCACTCATCATATGCACCTCACTGAATTTTCCATCTCTCCTTCAGATTCAGAAACGCAAGGAGCAACTTGCCCAGGAAGTATTTTTTTCCTGGAAATATATCCACCAACCTTACAGTTGGCTGATTCAGGAAATTGTGCTCAAATCATATTCAGGTCAACTATTCTCACCACCAGGTATTGGAGGGAAGTGTTCCAATCCCTGCAGGATGAAACCTAAATCCCCTCTCCCTTAGCTTTTCATCTCCTTCTTCCCAATCTCACTCATATGTTTTTTGTCTTCCCTCCTCACTATCCTGTACATTACTCTTGCATCACAATTCTTGAGAAGTAAAATTTTTCCACTATGCCATGAGTAAATTTGCTCACAATTCACATCACACGTGTTGTGCCACCGCATTTCACCATATATTCCCATATGTGTAGATAAGATGTTACACTGTGTGACATTGTGTGGTACACTTTTGTCCTTGATGTGACACTGGCAGGAGAATAAATAGTTGGTAACCATTAAGAAGAAAATTGGTCACCATCCTTGAGGCATTCTCATGGTTGCAGTTGCTCATGGGAAGCAATTTTCATCATCCATAAAGAACTTCAATGGTTGGTGACCATTAACAAGCACATTGGTAACTGTCCATGAAGCATTCTAATGGTAATAGTTGCTCATGAGAATCAATTTTCATCATCCATAAAGAACTTCAATGGTTGGCGACCATTAAGAAGAACATTGGTCACCATCCATGAGGCATTCTAATGGTCGTAGTTGCTTATGAGAATCAATTGTCATCATCCATAATGAACTGCAATTGTCGGCAACCATTAAGAAGAACATTTCTTGCTGTCCATGAGTCATTCTAATGGTAATAGTTTCTCATGAGAATCAATTTTCATCATCCATAAAGAACTTCAATGGTCGGAGACCATTAAGAAGAACATTGGTCACCATCCATGAGGCATTCTAATGGTCGCAGTTGCTCATGAGAATCAATTTTCATCATCCATAAAGAACTGCAATGGTCGGCAACCATTAAGAAGAACATTGCTTGCTGTCCATGGGGCATTCTAATAGTAATAGTTGCTCATGAGAATCAATTGTCATCATCCATAAAGAACTGCAATGGTCAGTGACCATTAAGAAGAAAATTGGTCACCGTCCATGAGGCATTCTAATGGTTTCAGTCTGTCAAAGGAAGCAATTGTCATCATCCATAAATGTGCTAGATTATTTTCAGCTAATGCAGAAAGTCATCAAGGCTTACATATGCACAAGTCTATCCCCAGATAATGCAAGCCACATGCATCACACCAGCATGGCACACAAATGACTATGGATCTGCATGTTGCATTATGTAGACATGGTCAGCAGCCATGTTTCTTTGCTAGGTTGCAGCAAGAAAAATGAAACAAGTCTTCTTGTAAATGGCTATAAATAAACCTCCCTTCCCTCAGGTTTTTCCCCTTTTCTTCATTCCCCAATAACCCTCAAGGCAGCTTCACATCTTTTTCCCATCTATTTATTATTAATACACTCACAATGGCATCCACGGCTCCTACGCAAGCAATCCCACCTTCAGGTTTGTTATCCCACTGTTTTTTATTTCATCAAATTGAAAGAACAATCCCTACCAACCTTGGCATTCATTGACTAATGCCTTGGCATAATCAACAGAGTCCTCACCATCAACTCATGAAGATGAACGACTCTCAGTTCCTGCAGATGAGTCCAACCCCGCATCAGAAGTCCATGAAGTAACTGAGGAAGAATTCTATCGGAATGTTGATACTATTCAAGAGATGGTCACTACCTGTGCTCACCTCAGGATCCCCAGGTCAATCCTAAATACTGTGAACAGTTTAAACTCCAGCTTCAGTGATATCCGAAAAGGTTAGTTTTTGCCCCACTTTCATTCTTCACATTTGCAGATTTGGAGGTCTGATTGGTTTTTTTCCCTTAGAATACAATTGTAAAAGGTGTCTCCCTCACAGAGAACGGCTGAGCATCACGTCCAGCTGGATCAATTTGTCATTCAGATCAATGGTGGAACAAGGAAGACACAAAAAGAATCTATCCTCCTTTTCTTGTAGTTTACTTCTGTGAACAAATGTTTGAATACATTGGGCTACAAGAAAAGTGGATGGTTTTGGAACCTTGTGAGATCCATGATGATGAAGGCACAAGAACTTATGGTCAAAGACTTGATGAGGGACTAGTTAGGTGCCCTGGAAGCTGCAAAGACAATCCAATTTGGTGCATTCTGGCCAGGTACTGTTGCATTTTAGCCAAGCAATATGTGGATGCAATTTGCATGTATGTTATCACAGCTGGTTCCAAGAGGATCATCAAATGATAAGTTGGAGAAAGTGGAGATGTGATACTTTTGCATGAGGGTTTTGTTTTTCTGAAATTGAATATGTGCCAATCTCAATTTGAAGAAGTCATGATGCAATGAATTGGTGTTTCCACACTCCCAGATGATTGAATAAAGTCTCTATAAAAAAATTATGAAAAATGAATATTTGTAGTCATGAAATCTGTTGTTTTGGTGAAGCAAACAAACTTGTTGCATGGGATATTTCCTTGCTTAATGTGGTTTTTTGAAATTTCTTGATTTAAAAATATCAATTCCAATCATGAGTTTTTATTAAGATAATTAATCTTCAAATGAAATACATGATTTTCCATTAGGAAATTTGATTTTGAATTCAAAACCAAAGATCTTAGTATTTCCAATGTATTTTACATGGGTCAATTATGTGCATTCAATCTGATCTATTGATTAGGGACATTTTTCAAAATATCAAATTTAACTTTCCCTTAAATTCCCACTGAAGGTAATATGCATATTCAAAATGGAACCAATAAGCTTTTCAGTTTTTTTTTTTGAATGATTAAGCTCATCAGCAGATCTAAGATTTAATTCAAATTCAATCAATCTTTTTATGTATTTCCCTGTAAGCCTTTCAATTTCTGGAAAGTGAAAAAATTTGACTTAGTAACCAATCCAATTCAACAAAAACAATGAGAAAACCACCAGAGGTGGGAACATTTGTATATTCCAATGCACCATATGTTCTCAAAGGACATTCAAATATGGAGGTAATCTATATAATGCTGTTGGAAGGTCAAAAAAATCACATCAAACACATATATTAAAATCAAATATTTCTATCATCAAACTTCAAAACATCACTTGTCAAGTGTCATTGATACCAAAATTCCAAAAAATCAGTCACCAAACATTTTCCAATCTATGAACAGAAGAGACACCACAAGTACGCCACTACAAGAAATTACCAGCCCTGTGAGTAAAGATCTTGTTCAAAAGTATGTTTCTTTTTTTTATTTGAACTGGGGTTCATTTATTCATATACCCTATGATTTTTCACATTCAAGCCATCAATTGAAGATTTCCATTTTTCCTTGTTTTTTTTTTTGTTTTTTTTTTTGCTTTTTGATTTTTTTGCTTTTTGCTTTTTTTCCTGTTTTTTTTTTTTTTTTTTTTGGTCCTGTTTTTTTTTTTTTTTTTTTGGTTTTTCTTTTTTTTTTTCTTTGTTTTTTTTTTGGCTTCTTTCCATTTTTTTTTTGGTTTTTTTTTGGTTTTTTTGGTTTCTTTCTGTTTTTTTCTTGTTTTTTTGTTTTTTTTGGGTTTCCTTTTGTTTGTTTTGTTTTTGTTTTTTTGTTGTTTTTTTTTCTTGATTTTGTTTTGGGTTTCCTTTTTTTTTTGAGGTTTTGTTGTTTTTTTTCTGTTTTTTTTTTGGGTTTCCTTTTGCTTTTTTTGTTTTTTTGTTTTGTTTTGTTTTGTTTTTTTTTTTGTTTTTTGTTTTTGTTTTTTGTTTTTTTTTTCAGTTTATTTTCCATTTTTTTTTATTTTTTTTATTTTGGTTTATTTTCTGGTTTTTTGTTTTGTTTTTTTTTTTATTGTTTTTTTCTGCTCTGGTTTTTTTTTTCATTTTCATTTTTTGTGTTTTTTTTTTTCAGTTTATTTTCCATTTTTTCTTTTTTTTTCTTTTATTTTGGTTTATTTTCCGGTTTTTTTTGTTTTGTTTTTTGTTTTTTTTTTTTCTGCTTTGCTTTTGTTTTTTTTTCATTTTTATTTTTTGTTTTTTTTTGTCGGTTTTTTTTTTGGTTTTTTTTTGGTTTTTTTTCTGCTTTGCTTTTGTTTTTTTTAATTTTTAATTTTTGTTTTTTTTTCAGTTTTTTTTTTGTGGATGATATGTGGACTGCTTGTGAAGCAACAGCTTTGCTCATATCTAGCTTTCCCTTGACAATCTATTATGAACTAATGAGGTAGAAGTTCAGCAAATGCTGATCTCTAGTCACAATATTTCTCCACCTGCTGAAAGTTAATGATGAGATACAGCATCACATAACCCTGAGATATCAATGGGATACAGAAATGCCACCTGCATACAGGTGGCGGCCATTTTTCTGTGGTGAATCCCTGGGAACAGATGCATGATACCCTATGAGCCAAGGATTACTTGAAGCCGGCAGAACTGCATGCATCTACTTATTAAATGAAACCAAAATTAACTCCAAGTTAAGCAAAAAAGGAGAAGAAGGGTTTCTGGTTGGTTTCAATCATTGGCTACTATCCCATAAGGTTCTTTCAAAGTCAGGAAAGATCATCAATACCAAACATGTGCAGTTCATGAAATCTCAAGCCCCTAATGACATTTTTCTCAATGAAAGTGTAGAAAATGAAATCACTGCCACAGTTGGAACTGCAACCAGAAGAGAACCAGAATCAGCAAACCAAGAAACATGTTGATTATCAGAAAATTTGCACAACACCAACCTGGATCCTCCTCTTGAGGATGATCCAAATCAATTGGATTCCAAAAGCTCTGATTCAGTGGTCCAGGAGAGGATTTGTCCATTGGAATGAAGTCATCCAAGTTTGGTACTATTTTCTCAAGACTATGAACCACAAGCTATTCTTCAGATTCAAGAGAGACTCCAACCACCTAATCACTTACAGCAATGCCACATGTGGAGATGAACCTGACTCTTGTCTCTCTCAAACCTGCTTCATCACCCTTTTCAAGGGATGTACTCTCTATTAGACAAGCCGGCATCAGATATGTGTTGCACACTCTTCTACGGAGTCCAAGTGCAATTCACTTTCAGCCATTCATCTCATAGAAAGATGGCTAAATCACCATATCTCCAAAGTATGGCAATCAAATTTTTATCCTCCTTTGCACCTAATTGATAACAAAGGACTGAATGACAAAATTCAAAAATTTGGAACTAAGTCACATGCTAAAAACAATGATATTAAAATGAAAAGCTTGCAAAATGAATCAAACTCCAAAATTTTTCCAATCAAACTTGTCTCCTCTCAATATGTGCTGGCCAATCCCCTGACCAAGGCAGCAAGGGCCATGGTTGTCTCAAAACTGGCTAAGTATGTTGGCTCTTAACTCTCAGTCACTGATGATGAGTTGATCCAGCATTTTGATTATCTTTCTATCTGTCTGTTTATCTTCAAGCCTATGTTCTCATTTTATTATTCCTCTTTTCCTTGCACTGATGCTTTGTTGCTCAATCACAGTACTACTTGTCTTCTCTTTCCTTTCTAGTAGTTAAATTAGAGCATCTATAGTTGTAGTCTCTAGTCACCCCAGGTTTCATTTGATATGTTGCGCGGCTATCACGGGTTCAGTCTGGGTGTTTGAAGCTTTCCCTGTAAATCTCAAGCTGGAATCAACCTATACAACCAACATCTTATCAAGAGAGATCCGATCAAGACTTCAAGACACTCCTTTGCTTGATTGGAGAGCCTAACACCCCCACTTGTTGAACAAACGTAGGTTTCCATCTGCCATTCAACTAAGCCTCAGTATTGACACACATTTCTTGGTGTAAGCCAGAAAAAACATACAAGAGCGGTTGGATCAATCAGGAGCTTCCCTGTAGTCTTTCTCAGGTGTGTAGCTACTTGTGCACTCAATTCTACTTAGTCTATTTAGAGGCCATAATCTGGCCTGTGGAATCTTGTTTGCGTGTTTGTATCTCTCTCTCTTTACACGTCAAATCTCCTAGGCTGTTGGAGGAATTTCTTATATTCTTAGTCAAATTTTCTTCTTGATTCTGCTCTTGAAATATCAGCTTGGTCCAGGTTTTTCAGACCATTCAATTCTTTTCAATTTCAACTAAACAAACCACTAGATACTCACCCTACAAAATTATCTTTTTTCAAAGGGCTGTCCTTCCTCTGGATCTGGAAATGGAATCTTTCTTAGGTATTCCTTGGGAACAGGTTTCTTCTTCCACTGATATATTAGTTTCCCAATCTAAGAAACTGGAGCAGAGAAAGGATTTTTGCAGTGAAGCTTATCAGAAGATGATGGAATCCAGAGAAAAATTGGTTCAGTATTGGGAAGATAAATATTCAAAGCAGATCATGGAGCCTTTGAATCCTTGTGATCTTTTTTATGCTTATAATCAGTCATTGGAAACTCAGTGGGGAAATCTTTTCTCTAATCACTGGAAAGCTCCTTATTGGGTGTTCCATCAAGTCAGAGGTGGATCATATGTTTTTGAAGAACTTGATTGTACTCAGATGGCCAGGAGGTTCTCTTCTGATTAAGTCAAGAAATTTCATTGTTGTGGAGGAAAATTAGAAGTAAGTCCTCCCAATTGTGAACCACCAGGGTCATCTGCTGCATATTTGTGGTAAAACTCTACTTTATTCCACATATATGAGAACCAGGGAAGCCTCCTTTGTTTATCCCCATCACTTCTAGGACTTTTCTTTTGATATATCAAGATATTCTTGATAAATCACCCCCAAGATCAAATTTCCATCTTTTGGTTCCAATCTTCTTTCTTTCCTTTTTATATATTTCATCAAACCCAGATTCAAACTAGGGAGAATTTGTAAGTTGGGGAGAGATTTGGTGACCAAATCTGGACACCTCAGGACCACTGCAGAAAATTAAAAAAAATTTTATGATTTTTTATGGCTATCATTCATCATCATCAAAAAAAAATGGAATTCCTTTTTCTGAATCAGGTCCCTTTGGCCTTGAAACCATCCAGCTTCACCATCTCCCAGTGGTTTAGGGATGGGTCCCTGGGGTTTCCAACTCCCCAGTTCTTGCGTTCAATCCCTTTCCTTTTTGCTTTGGCCCTTTGTTTTGCCAAATGCGCGGGTGAAGACCTGCTTGGCTCAAACTTGCCCATCTCTCACCCATCCCAGGAAATTGCACCCAGCCAGCCTCATCAGGATTTTCCAAAGACTACCAGGACACCCTCCACTACCTGTTCCAATCCCCTCCCATACCTACATCTTTCATCATTTTGTTGATCCTCCAAGGATGAGCCGGTTTGATGATTGATTTCCCATGAAAATCACCTTGGCCCCTCCCTCATTTTTTTTCCTTCATTGTTGGTGCTTCCAATGACAACAGTGGCACTCACCCCAGCAACTGATCTTGCAAGGAACCCCCCCTCACAAAGAAAGGATGGTCCCACCCATGCTCTCTGACCGCGGAAGGCCCTCCAAAGATAGTTGGCCGCAACCCTCAATTCCAATCATTTGGTCCTTCCACGGCCCTCTTGCTCTCATTGTTGAAAACAAAAATGGCAAGCCTCCTCAAGCTCCCCCTCAACCCAATTTGACCCCCCCAATCCTGATGTTGTTACCCCTTGTTTTCAACAGGAACAGTGTAAGACTCCAAACGGTGCTAGGCCGTGGCAGTTCTGTGGAGGGGAAATTTGCTGTTTATGCTGCCCTCCTGAGTGTTACAAAAATATTTAAATGTAACCAAGATCAAGGTCCAGAACCTGGTAAATGAGGAATCAAGGAGTTGAGGATAAAGATGAAAATGGTTCGGTAGCAATGGAACAGCACTATCTGAGACAAGATTATGCAGGGAAAAACTTGAACAAAAGAAGTTAAAGTCTGCTTAGAGTTCAAGGAACAAAAGCCGTTGTATGTAAACAACGCCCACAAGCTAATAACTCTGGTTGTCAGCAGAAGATTGGGGATGATCAAATCAAACCCAAGCAACCTCCAGGTTCTCAATGAACCTGCCAAACTCTCCACAATCAAGCGCTTGAAGGGTACAAGATAACTGAGGGTGGCTGTACAAGACAAAGCACAATTTTGAAGAAGCTCCAAGGCAAACAGTAACTGATTTCAAGCAAGGATAACCTCAACACTTCTCAAGGGACTCAAGAATAGGCTGGCAGAATGCAACTCCAAAGCAAATAAAGGGAGGTATAACACTCCAGGTCTTAAGCTTAATAAGACCTCTTCAATCAATTTTGATTGGCTCCAGCAAGGTGATCAGGGATCAGGACCAGTATGGTCAGAGAAAGGGATCAAGGAGCGGTATAACACACTCAAAAATTCCAACAGACAGAATTTTCCTTCAACCAGCAAGGCTATTGGTTGGTGATAAGGATCAGGCCACAGAGGGGCAAAGACTAAGGGTCAAGAATGGATCAGGGGGCAATCAGAGATATACCCAGGATAAGGATCAGGATTCAATTTTACAATAATGGGGGAGAACAAGCACACACACCCCTTGAATGATTCTATTATCTGATGATCATATCCCCCAGAAAAAGCAGGGGAGAGCCCCTCCTTTTCTAGACCAGAGGCCTGTAGAGAGATTTACAAATGGGAGCAGATTTTTTTTTTTTTTTTTTTTTTTTTTTACGGATCAGTGTCATGAGAAAACAAAAGAAAGAAAAAAATTAAAAAAACAAGCATTCACAGAAAAAAAAACCAAAGAGGGACGCCCGCGGGCATCCTGATGGGCCCGGGCGACTGCCGAGGCCGCGGATGACCGCCGGAAGGTGTCCAACGGCCATGGGCAACTGCCAAGACCGCGGATGACCCCCGGAAGGTGTCCAATGGGCACCGGCAACAGAAGAGACCCGCGCGGGCAACAGACAAGCCGCGCGGGAGACCCGCGAGCTAGAGGTGGAAAGGGGATTGATGGACAGGGATTGATAATGATTCAATGCCATGTTGAGCTTGTTTGGATCAACCGAGGTATTCAAGTTCTGACAACGACGGAACGGATTGGGGGAATAATTGGTATGTGCTTCTCCGTACTTGAGCTCAGCAGTGGGCACCAAGCTCAACAGAGATGGTCCCATTGAAAAGGGTGATGCAGCTCTGACTAAGGTGTGAGATAGTAGAGGTGGTTTGGCATAAGCCATATCCAAGCGTTTTCTAGGCCAATGTTCCTGATCTTCGATTGTCAGTTTTTTTTTTGGAGATCCGGCGAGCCAGAGCGCCTAATCCTGCCTTTTGTTTGACCATAGGGGGATTGTTGAGATGGGGAGAGTATGGGGCTTTGGGACTACTGGTATTGATAACGGATACACTCTGTGAGCAAGTAGCTTTCTTACGACTGGCCGAATTGAATCAACCAAGGGAAGCCTTGACTTTATCCCTCAAGCTCTTGCCACGGTGAAGGTTCTGATGATTGGGTGGAGAGAATGAGGATTGAAGGCAATGGACAAGTTTGATGGATGGTTTTTTTTTTTTTTTTTTTTTTTTTTTTGTTTTTTTTTTTTTTTTTTTTTTTTTTGTTTTTTTTTTTTTTTTTTTTTTTTTTTTTTTTTTGGATAATGATACCTATGAAAGATGATAAGGAAAAATAATAAAAAATTAAAATTCTCCGCACTGGCCAGGGTTTCCAGGATGGGGCACCACAACAGACACATGGCTTTCAACCTTTCTCACCTTGCAACTCAAGATCCTTGGGACTGATATAAATGCTTCCTTGATTGTGCAAACGGTCTTTCTCAAGATCCAATCTTAGTCTTGATCTTCCTAGCCTACTTCCTCTCTGGTTTGGCCCTGTTTGGCTTGGAAAAATCTCTTGGAGACCCCCTTGGCTTCTCTCATCCCACCCTAGCTCACTGGTCTCCCACATGGCTCTTCTGTTGCTTGTGCGGTTCTCTGCTGTTCCACCTGCAGCTTTTGTCCAGGCCCATCATATCCTGTTGTGCTGCCCCTCACCTGCTACTCTCCTGCCTGTGCCCATCCTTGGCATGGGCTGGTGTCTTTCTGCTCCTGCTCATATATTGGTTTTTTTCATCATTTCAATTGTTTTTCTCAGATGTTTTTTTTTTTCTTTTTTCACTTCTTTCTGCAGTTGTTCCCCTGTTTTCTCATGATCAGATGATTTTTTTTGTTCTTTTTTTCCGCTCCATATGTGTTGTCTCTTCCACATAGTCAACAGGGACCCATGGCCCATAAAATGTGGGGCTCTCCCCTACCTTTTTCCAATCATCCATGGGAGTGTGTTCATATGCCCCCTGTTATTATCAGTAATTGATCCTCATCCTTATCCTGAGTATATCTATGATTTACCCTTGGTCCTTTGATTCTTGGTCTTTTCCCCTTGGTTGCCTGATCCTTGTTACTAACCAAAAGCCTTGCTGGTTGAAGAGAATTCTGTCTGTTGGAATTCTTGAGTGTGTTACACCACTCTTGGTCACTTTCTATGACCATACTGGTCTTGATCCTTCCTTGATCATCTTTCTGGAGACAATGATGTTTGATTGAAGAGGTTTTATTAAGCTTATAACCTGGAGTGTTCTACCTCCTTTTATTTTTTTTTCAAAGTTGCATTCTGCCAGCCTACTATTTACTTCCTTGAGAAGTGTTGAGGTTATCCCTGTTAAAATCAGTTACTGTTTGCTTTTAGAGCTTCTTAAAACATTGTGCTTAGTATTTTACGGCCACACTCAGTTATCTGGTACACTTCAAGCGCTTGATTGCGGAGAGTTGAGAGTGTTCATTGAGAACCTGGATTGAGGTTTGAGTTGATCATCCCCAATCTTCTGCTGAAGACCAGATTTATTAGCTTGTGGTTGTTTTTTTCATACAACAGCTTTGTTCTTCTGAAATTTAAGCAAACCTTAACTTCTTTTGTTCAAATATTTCCCACATAACCTTGCCTCAGATAGTTCTGTTCCATTGCTACCAAATATGATCACACTTTATTCTTTACTACTTGATTCCTCACTTAAAAAGTTCTGGACCTTTATCTTGATGAAATTTTAATATTTTTTAATAATCATCAGTGCAGCCTAAACAGCACGTTTCCCCTCCCTAGAAATTCCATTTCCTAGCACCATTTCAGCGTGCAGCTAGTTTTGGAAGATAGAGCAGGGCAATTGGGGCTATAGGGGGGGGGGGGCTGACCCGCGGGGCACAAAATCACGCAGGGGGCTGGGAATTTGGGCTCATTATATAGCCTTGGATTGGGAACTGGAAATTGGAGTTTGAACACTCACAGAAGCCTGCTTGGAAATTGTAGTCAGCGCGCTTTGACATTGGAGACCCAACAATGGAGCTTGCCAGACTGAGTTTGCGGGAGGCTAGTTTGGGAAGCAGGAGCGGGGTGATAGCCGGATTATACGCACCTGGGAGGTCTGCGCAAGCATAGGCACAGACAAATGCGCGGATCACAGGATTTTCAGACATCCTGGATGGATTAATGGTAGGCAAGCTGGATGGTTGTTGCGGTATGGAAAAGGCTATAGGAGGGTGCCAGGAGGGCGCAATTGCTGTTGGGATTACTGTCTTCCATCATCAATCCCACTCATGTTCTTTTTATCTCTCTATCTCTCCTTCTCTCTCTTTTTTGTTTCCCTTTTCCTATTTTTTACCTTCTCTCTTATCTCCTACCTCTAATTTCTATACAGTTGCAGCCAGTCCTCATCTTTGCTTCCTCTATTTCACATACTCAAGACACCTCACTAATCTTCCTGTTCTCTTTACCAGCACACACGCGCATGTCTCACATCCATCTTTCATATGTCAACTAACCATGTCACACTTACTGTGACATTGGCATCATTGTTTCCACATGAGGAAAGAGCTCAAGACAGGTAGAAGGATTCTCTCTTCTCATCCTTCTACTTTCCTCCCCACTCTGAATTTCCTCAGGTGAATATTGTATTTTTAACTTTTTCCTCCTTTATAATTATTCTCTCTGAAATTTATCCTTCTACTTTCCTCCCCACTCTGAATTCCCTCAGCCCAACAAGGGTGGGAAAAATGGTAGCAAGCTGACACTAGGTGTCCAGCAGGAGTGGTCAAATCCCCCGCTGGTTGCCTGGGACGCGATTCACCCCAGGCAGACCGTTGAAAAAGGTGGGCTGGAGGGGGATCAGGTCCCCCCAACCCTTGGAGGCACTCCCTCACCAAATCCAATCATATGCCCTATTTATCCATTGTTCCCCCCCCCCAAATTAACTGCTGTCCCCAGCAGTCTTCCATTGTCTACTCCGCCGGACACACAATGTGCGCGCACGCTGTTCCTTGCACAAAGGATCTGATTTGTCATCCCCCTTGTTATCCAAATCATCCTCAATTCTTCCAGCAACCGCGCATCCTGAGCTTCTTCCCTACTTCCCACCTTCTCCTTGCTATTCATCCACCCACACAAAACCAGTGCTTGCCCCGTGAGGTAACCTTGGCCAATTACTGAAAACCACCTCTGGCCTACCCTTGCAAAACAAATCTGCGCCGGGGTCCTCCTCCTCTCCTCTTTCCAATTCTGCATCCACTTCCCCAACCCTTGATCACAGATTGTGGTTCAAATCTTCCACCATCAATGCTTCTGTCCCCACCTCTGGATCAAACATCCTTTGCGCTTGGAACCCAAACATGAATGGCTGTCCTAAAAAAGCCTCCCCGCAGTCAACCAAAAAAAAGATAGTGGTTTACAGACCCTTGAAACCTCAACCTTTTCCTCCTCCACAACCCCATCCACGCTACATGACCTGCCATTAAGTGCACAAAGCCCCATTGCGCATTTCCTCCAAACCAATCCCAATTCATAAAACAGTCTAGACAAAAGGAGGTTCACCATTGAACTGCTATCCACCAGTGCCCATACCTTCCTTCCAGAAATCTTCATTTGGAATTAAGCCAGCGGAGTTGAAAAAAATTTCATTCCCCCTAGCTCACGCTCCACGTCATCCCAAGCCAAGTTCACCTGTGCACCATTGGAGGGATCCTATTTTGTCCCCAATCCTTCAGTGCTTGAACCATATCATCCATTACCACCAGCAACACCGCTGCAAACTCCTTCAAGGTCAAGGGAATAGTTTTTTCATTCCCCATCACTCTGCGCACAATCACCACTGCTTTATTCTTCCCTACCAGATTCACCCACTGCCCCTCCATTTATGGAATGTGTGCAACTGGCTTAGGAGCTACCATCTGTACCCACTCTTTAGCATCCACATCAATGGTTTCCACTGCTTCCGGCACCTCTTTTGCTGGTACCCTCACTTCTGATTCCATGCATGGCGGTTTCCATACCCCGGGACTGGTGACAATCCCAAGCAAAGCTCAAGCAGTTACTCCCAATTCCTGGATTTGCACATGCACTTGCTCTATGACAGTTCAATTCCCATGTTTAGTGGAGATCTGCTTGCCCGTTGGGAAAATGATTCCCATTTTCAATGGTCAAACCAATCCCTCCTTGAGTTCCCTTTTCATGGCATTGAACCCCAACCACCAATGCCTGTTGTCCCTGCAGTAATTTCATAACCACAGCGTTGGCGGATTTGACAGTGGAAGTGGTCCACCAATGTAAGGAAGTGAATTTCCCGGCGCTGACAGCATTTGACTCAGGTAGATCTGTAAATACGTCATCAATTCCTTCATCTTGCTAATCTCCAGGCTTGTTTTTGGTGGTGTTGCCAGAGCGCATTTTGTTTTTGAAGGGCCTACAACCAGAGCCTGCCTTGGTGCTTCCAGAGGTTGCAAATCAGACTTTTGGGACCCCTTCAGGAATGAACTTGCCATGTCCCCCATCAGTTCCTCCAAGTTCAACTCACTTTCCACTTCCCAACAGATGATAAGGATTTTATGAAGAAGCGTGAAACTCCCATCCAAAAACCTCTTTACCAAGTTGTTTTTGTACAAGTGCCGCTGCACCTGCGGGCAGAGTTTTTCACCAAGTCCACCCAAAAACGCCCTCTTCATTGCGCCCATCTGCCCTGCTCTCACCCTGTTCTTTGCTAGGTAGTGGTAGCTCCAGGCAAACATTGCTACATACTCCCCCAATTGCCCCCGCGTCCACACTCCACCATTGGCGCTTGATCCTGCCCTGGCTTGCTAGAAGTTTCTCTCCCAAAACCAAGTTTTGCGCCAATATCTCCGCCTTCAGCTTTGGCCAATAAAGTTCCTTGTACCCTTCCATCTCTTCCACATCCCAAATCTTCTCTTCATCCGTAATGAAAAGGACAAACAGACAAGACTTATCCAACCCTGTTGCACCTTCTGCATCAGCATTTCCTTTGTATTGAACAAGGAATTTCTCATCATCCTCAGTGTTGAACTGAATGGGTGGATAGTCCCAAGGACTGATGCATACGGGCTTTTGATTGGAAGCTTTGTTGGAGCAAGGGACACCATATCCGGCACCTGATGGAGGTTTATTCCAAGAAGCTGGAGGAGCAGGAGGAAGAGTAGTAGGGGTAATGTTATAAAACCCCAGAAAGGTTGATGGTTGGTACTGGGACATTGCATTTGTTAGTTTTGAGAGACAAGGAACAAAAAGTTACCTCCCAGCAAGAACTCCAGATGTGGAATTCAGAAGAGCACTTTTCCCTCAATGGTTCCCAAGTTCAGAAGGCATTGATACCTTGCATCTTTAAACCCTGAGTGCAACTATTCACCCTACAACTGAGAGATATAGAGATGAGTGTAAAGAGTTCTTCCAACCTCCTGTGATCCAATGTGATCCAATCATCATCCCCTACATCTGGGTTGAGGGTGAGGTTCAAGTAGCCTTCCCCTCAACCCTAACCTAGGTAAAACCTCAATCAAACAAGAATAATGAAATACAAACCCTAAGTACAGAACCCTAGCCCAAATCTATCCTTCCAACCCCATTCCATGATCCATATCCCATCTGCATTTCCTGCCTGCCATTATGTCCTTCTCATGAAACAGCCCTTGCGCCGTGCCCAAATTGGAGCCCCCTGAGCATGTCTGCATCTTCCCAACGTGCCATTCCAGATATCCAAGGTACATCAGAAAAATCCAATGATCTGCACAATCCATCCAACTCAATCCAATGCTCCCTGCCTCTCCAGATTCTGAGCCTGCAGCATAACTTACTGGGGCTAAGCAGCACCTATTGCTGAGCGCGCTGCCTCTGCTGAGCCCGCCGCTACTGCTGAGCGCGCAGAACCCAGCCAATTCCAACTCGCATCTATAGGAGAACACCACACCATACATGGCTCAAAACTGCCTTTTTTGGGGGTGCACAACCCCCCGGAAGTTGTGCCAGAATTTTGGGCACCCCCTTGACCACATTTGGTTTCTCTAAATCCAAATTTTGGATCAACACATACTTTGTGGGACTTTTGTTCCACACCTAGTGATTCCAAAGTGACTTTAAAGTGAAACAAAAGTGAAAGTAAAGTGAAAATTGAAATCAAATAAAAATCTGCAAAAAATTCTTTCTCAACTCAAAACTGAGCAAACTTTGTTTGTTCAATTGATTGTTGGATTGAATTCTGAAGTATACCATTGCATTTTTTTACATGGGAACAGTGGGAAGCTCTCCTTCCTCTGACATGGCTGCGTGGAAATTCTTAATTGATAGTGCAATCAAACAAGCGTTGGAAAAAGAAAAAAAGGATTTGACTAATGAAACATTGGAAGCCCCAATTGCATACTCATCAAGGGTGAAAATTGAGGAACAAAATTTTTCACAGCAGGATTTGACCTCTGGTTGTGAGTAACATTCTATGTTACTGAGGCCTTTTCTGGATTTAATTTGATTGAAACTAATGGGTGAATGTAACTGAAACTATGACTTAACCAATGAATTTTTACTAGATCCACTTGACCCACCTCCTGTGAGAACTTTTCCTACAAGGGAAGAGGCCCAAAGCTATTTTCAAATGTGGGCTATGATGCATAATTAAGCTCTGAAGTTTTTTGAATCAAAGAAAGATCGATATGTGTATTTGGCCGGTGATTTCCATGGTTCCTATTCAGGACAAATTCTTACCAAAAGGTCTAGACAAACTCACAAAAGGAAGTTTGGGTGAGAGTTTTTAATCCATGCATGTTGCACAAAGGCAGACCCCTTTTGGAAAATCTGCTATAAAGAAACCCAAAAGAACCATCAAGCACCTGAACATCCCTCTGTGCATCCTCAACTGATAAGAATCTCTGGGAAAGCCTTGGATCTACTTAATGGAAGCATGAAAGATGGTCTCAATACATTACAAATTAAAAGAAAATTGGGCAAAATTGATGACAGAAATTATGTTGATGAAAAAACAATCTATAACACTAAGGGGAAGGTAATGCTTGCAGAACTAAAGGGGAAAAGTGTGTTAGAGGTACTAAATGAAAATCTTGAAGAATCAAGTGAGATTCACCGGTCAAAGTTCAGTGGAGAGGGTCACTTGGAGGCCTGGTACTTAGCACAATTCAAGCACTAAAGCTTTCAAAAAAATTCCATCATATTGCTATGTTGGATTGTACTTATAAGAAAAATAAGTACAAAAGCACGCTATTGCATGCTCTGGGAATGACAGAAAAGCGGAAAACTTTCACAAAAGCTCTTTTTTTTTAATAAAGGAAACTTTTGAGTTCTACATTTGGTCTGCAAAAGCATTAAAGGAGTTGGCTTATGATACTGAGAGACTTCCAGAAGTATTTGTGACGGAAAGTGAAAAATCCCTGATTAGTGCTATTGAATCAAGTTTCCCTCATTCATCAAGATATTTTTGAACTTGCCGCTTGTCTAAAAACATTCAAGCAAAAGGTAAAGCGCACTTTTTTAATGACTTTGAAGGATGGAAAATATTTATTACTATGTGGGAAAATTATTGGGCCTCAAAGATCAAGAAGAAGGCTGAGGTCAATAATGGGGAACTCAGAGTAGTTCCAAATCACTGCTTCTCATTCTTTCTAGTTTTGGGTTCTGACCTTTTGAATTGTATAGTGTTTCTTGAAAGACTATGAGGATATACTCAATTATATGGGAAATAACCTTTTCCCTATCAAAGAGACGTTTGAAACAGCATGGACTTGTAAAAATCCAGATTTAGGAAACAAAACATGTCAGCTTGCTACTATTGCAGAGCAAGCTTCAAAAGTAACATAAATAGCATAAAAAAAATAATAAAAACATTAAACTAAGAAGGAGTAGGAAAACCATGTATATTATTACAAAAATCGATTTTCCACCCAAAAGTAGGTAGGGTGACTCACTTAACCTACCGTTGAAATCCCACTCCTTATATTTTTAAATAATTAAAGAAAGAAAGACCAAAATCCCAGGGCACCACTATTGAACTTTTTTTCCAATTAAATATTTCACACAAATTTTCATGTATAGGTTTCACACCTAAAATTCAGTCAGAATTTAGGTGTTGTATATATTTTAGAAGTTACAGAGGGGAACGTGTTCTGTCACAATTCCCTCACGCAGCTGGGGAAGCCAATACACCCCCGCGCGACTGAGCTACAGCAATTTCACCCTGTCAAAGCTGTTCAAGCAGCCCCAGGCCTCTGAGAAGTACGCAGCCGCAGGAATATGGGTTGACAAAGTGACAGGCAGCCTGAGAAACCTATACACCGCGTAAACATGCTACAACCTACACGGGAGCATTCTACATATGTAATAAATGTTCATGTGGATAGTAGATAGTATAAAAATAAATAAAATTATATAAAAATCCATAAAAAACCTTTATAGACATTTTTTATTATATATAATTAAAAGTACCAAAAATGTCCAAAAAAAGATAATGACTACTTCTAAAAACGTATTAAAATACTTTATCATACTATTATGAGCATTTCTAGACATCAATATCTTCGTGAAATACTAAGAAAACTTATGATTTAAAAATATTACATGATAACCCATGACTTACATTTTTAAGTAATTATTTTATTAAATAAACTGAATTTTGAAAATTAGGAGAAAAATCAATATCATGACTTTACTCCAATTATTCAATACATAATGAGAATTCACCTGACATCAGAATATCCTTAAAAATGTCTATTAAAATAATTATTAACTTAATGGGAACATTTACTAAGGATGATTAATTAAATAATAAATAGAAAGGACAGATTAGTGTTATTCACACCTCCAAAAATCAATTATAAAGTAGAATAATTCTCATACCCTGTGGAATTAGATGCTAACCATGCTACAGCACCAATACCACGTGACAGGCTGCCACTGGTTACCCTGCTAGCCTCAGTGTCTGTCCCTTTGATCTCCTGTACCCGTCAGAAGGACAATATTGGGACTCAAAAAGCTATAAACAAAGAGCTCTTTTGAGGATATTTATACCCAGAGACCCAGTTATATTTACATCTAGACACTGTTCCAAGTTAATCTAATAATTATGAGAGATAAGTAAGTGCTTTATGGCTTTAGGCTGATTAAAAATATCTGTCAACAACCCTTCTTATCAATTTAAACTTCTGAATAACCTAACAACCCCATTATACAGGTCTAACCCATCAGTGCACATCCCAAACAGGTACCCAAAGGATTTGATAATATACCAGTTAGTCTTATTATCCTTTCTCTGTCATGGAAGATTGATCACAAAGCCCTGCCACTACACTTTGTATTTTATATACATATTATCTTTGAGGAAAACATCCTTTAAACTAAAGGTTCCAGAGTTACCAGGCCTAAGTGTTTTCATACTGAATTCCCTAAAGAGAGGTGTTAAAGATCCCCAATATAATTTTGGCCCCTCTATAAAAATAATTCATAATCAATTTACCTATATTGATTTATAAACATAAACCATATCCAGACCAATTAACCTTGCAATAAGCTTTATCCAAATATCTTATGGATTTTTGCAGAATTTATTTAATAATATATTTACTATTTATTCTATCACCTCTGGTATCTAAAGGATATCAAGGGTCTTCCCATCCAGGAGGCTGAAAATTGGGGGTCTGGCCTAGAAATATTCCATTTTATTATATTTAATACCTTGGACCAGACATTTAACGTAAAATTAAATCAAAGATAAATTTAACTGAACTTTTAACCGTGAGTCATCATTAAATTCTTTTGCATTGGATTTAATAACCAATGCATAATTAATTATCTATTATTTAAATATTTTAAAGATAAGAAAATAAGAATATATTCAAAATTCTAAATTTACTGGTTGGGAAGCTTTAACCCAAGCTGAGAAGCTTAATATCTATTCTACACGTAAACACTTGGAAATCTGACAGGCTAAAAGAACTTGATTATCAGAAATGGTTCAAAAACATCATAAGAAGCAAAACAGGATATGAGAGAGGAAATAAAGTAAAAGAACAAAAAGCAAGGTTGAGCTAGACTCTGGTAGGCAGTTAGAAACACAAGAGAGTCATGAAGGTCTTGAAGAGCACGAGGCAGACAGGAAAGATGGAATCAACTGAGAGGACCTGAGAGCCCAAAGGGCGATTACAGGTTCTCAGTTGAGCATTACAAATTTTAATTCATGAGCCAGATATGGATTACGCGCAATGATCAGATGATTACTGAGAAGCAGGCAGGCGCAGACTCCAGACTAAAAGGCAGGAAATAAAGAAAAGGAATAAAACCACGATGAAAAGAAAAGGCTAAGATTCTGACAACACTTAGATAAAATCATTGAACAAAAAGATCTTCAGAGGTGTATCAACTTCCAGGCCCTATCAAGAAAACATAAAGCTTGGAAGAAATACTGTACAAATTACTTTTTGAAATATAAAAGTAAGTATAAAACTTGTATTTCCATATTATTTTTATTAAAATGATATTAATATATTTTATTGACCAATAAAAGAACCTTTTAACATCAGTGAACCCTCCTGTACCAGAAGCCACCACCACTGAAACTGATTAATTGGATCAAGAAGTCCCAGAAATCTCTGGATGTCCTGAAAATTTTGATTGGACGGGTGAAGACCTCATTGAGACACACCAAGAACCCCTAGGATTTCCTATGAAGGACAAATTAAATCCCAATAAAGTACTGGTGCCTTTGAATATCAACTTAAAAGAGTTTTAAATAAAGCTTATTTTTAGGGATTTTTTTCTGTAGAAAAATAGTTATAAACATTTTATTTAATAAGAATAGACGTAAAAAAAAGAGCCCCAGGGAGGATTCCCTCCTATGGATCTTTTCCAGGAGCCCCCAGTAACCCTGATACCACCAATAATGAAAACCATGAGGGGACTGGAACCCATGAATCATTTTTTGATGGACAAGGAACAGCCCCAAGTACTTCTGCCCTCCCCCAACCTCAAGCTGGACAAGGTAGTAGAATTAAGCCCCCCTCCATTAAAAGAAGATTCCCTGCCGCCACCTGAGAAGAATCTGGCGAAGGAAGCCAGGATCAAAGACTTAGTCAGAGAGCACGTGAAATATTGGGAAGAGTTCAAAGAAGCCCAGGCCAAGGAGGACATGGTATCTATGAAAAAGATAATCTCTCTGGAAAAAGCTACCCAGATAGCTCTTCAGAGAATGATTTCAAAGAAAGAGGTAGAATCCTACATAGAAAAGTGGAATTCTTTGGATCAATTAGCCCAACTGAAAGGAAAAGGATCAGGAAAGAAGAGATCTTCTTCCCATCCAAAGCCAAAGGGAAAGAAAGATTGGGATCAGATAATATCCTTAGCTCAAAAGTGGAAAAAGGTGATCAAAAATGAGCCTCTAACTCTGAACCATTAACTTGTCTAAACCACCCTCTGTTATAATTAATTCCTTTTGTAATGAGATGCGCCCTAATTTCAAGTTTTTTTGTGGAAATTTGGACGGTGTTTATACCCAAATCAATACATTAACCTCAGTAGTAGCCAGATTAATTAATAAACAAACAAAAACTTTAGGAATGGAAGATATTAAAGAACATAAAGAACAATTATGGCAAAGAATCAATGTCAGCTCTCTGATACCAGGAACCTTGCAGTCCTTTAGCTACAGAGAGTGATGAAAAATTCTGGAATAATGATAATAATTATTATTCCAATAATAAAAACTCAGAAGCTCAAAGAAATGATATAATAAGAGAAGTTTGCAAGGTTTAATTGGTTTGGTAATAAATGGTTTTCCATATAAAATAAAAGAGGGGCCACAGTATTATACTACTGGGGATCTTTACAGACTAGAAACCTCTCTTCAAGGGGCCTCCTTAGGCAGTTTGAGAACCTTTGAATAAAGATGAGTGCCTTAGAAAGGAATTATTCCACCAATTTCCAGGCTTAACAGCACAAATGGCCAAGACAGGAAGGGTAACACTCACTCTGAGCACTTTACCACGAGAATCCTGGAATAATTGGAAGGGTTTTTAGCGCAGATGGGGTGGAATGCTTGACTAAAATTCAAGGGTTGATTGGTTAATAAGAATAAATAATACTAATACAGAATAAGTCATAAATCACTTGCTTATCTTCATATAAGCACTTGATCAACCATTAAAAGGTGTCTGATTGATCATAAAAATTCCTTGTCAACTGATTCACTTATTGGATCCAAAGAGTTCTGTATAATTACCTTTTTGGGGTGATTTTGAGCTTCTCAGTGCACGTAGAGAGGGTTATGCATGTGGGATGAGGCTGGCAAGCCATTCAGGGCAGAATTAGCATGTCCACTTGGTGCTGTTAATCAGCTGTTGTTATATCTGCTGGATTTCTGTACTATTTTAGCGACAGGATCTGTTGATCTGTTATGGCGTAAATTTGATCATTTTGTACTCATCCTTCATTTGTACTATTGATATTGCTTCAAAGCTGGAAAACGTGACTTTTTACTGGTTCAAGATCATCTGCTGATCACGTAGATAATTTTTAATAATTTTTATGAACACTCCTTGTAGTGTTTTGTGATCTTCAAAGATCAGAGTCAGTGATTTATGTGGTAATCCTTGATCTTTGATTTATTATTAAAAAATGTTCTAAACTTAATTTTTATTAATTGAATTTAATTTTTTGATCTTTTTAGACTATTACTAATGCATATGTCAACTTGTTACATACGCTAGGCAACTCTAACTAGGTTGTAGCTCTTCAGAGCAGTACCTGGTTGTCAGATTAGTCACAACGGATCCAGACGCGGGGATCAGTTAGTACAGATGTGCGCGGGGTAGGATCCACTGCGTGCGTGGAAGAATCAGCTGCGCGCGGGTATCTAGTACGCTTTAATTGGCTGCTACAAGTATGTAGGGATATTTAATGATGCAGGGCTCCGCGCGGGAATTGTGACATAACACAATTCCGCGTGTAACTCCTAAAATATACACAACACCTCAATTCTGATTAAATTTTAGGTGTAAAACTGTACGTGACAACACGTGTGAAATATGGGAATTGCCAAAAAGTGCCATACTGGTGTTGCAATTTTTAGTACTTTTCTTTTTAATTATTCTAAAAATGTAAGGACTTGGAATTCAAGGGTGGGGTCAGTGAGTGACCCTTTCTAATTTTGGGTGTGGAATCCATTTCTGCAATAATATTTATGGATTTCTAACTCCTTATTTTTTTAATTGACATATTCTTATTTTTTCATAGTATTGTGTTGCTATTGACAGGTTGCTCTGTACATAGTAGCAAGCCAACATTCCGCCACTCCAAGATATGTCTATATCTGAAAAAAGAATTTGGGTTAATGCCTCCTGCTGGCTCTGTAGCTCCTTAGGTGTATAGGTCCATCGGGGATATTATGTTCAGGTAACCATTCATCTTTATCACCTGATTCTCCCTTGTATCTAACTAGGTAGAGTCTGATGTCTTTTCCATTGATCCTACCTTTTTTATCTTTAAGGATCTTGCTAATTTTTCCTTTGTCTTTTCAGGTTCTCCTGTAACAGGTATTGCAAGTGGAGAAGTATTTTCTAAATTCCTTGGGTGGTAGTGTTTGATGAGACTTACTGGCAAGGCTGGATTTTTTTCTAGAAATCTCATCACTGAGGATAACTTCAAAATCATTTTTGCCATGAAGTCTGTTAATGGTGAAAGGTCCAACAAAAGCTTTTCTAAGCTTTCTATTTCCAGCTAAGTTGGTAAAGTTGGTGTCAGCCTCCTGGATGCCAAGACCCTTGCTATCCTTTAGCTACCAGAGGCGAAATTGTAAATAATAAATATATTTTTAATAAATGCAGAAAAAATCCGTAGAATACTTGGATTAAGCTTATTGCAAGGTCAAATGGTTTGGTTATTGTTTATTGTTATAAATCAAAATTGATTATTAACTATTTATAGAGGGGCCACAATTATATTGGGGATCTTTAACACCTCTCTTCAGGGATTTCAGTATGAAAACACGTGGTCCTGGTTACTTTAGGTTCTTTAGTTTAAAGATTATTATACCCAAAGATAATATGTATATGAAATACACAATGGAGTGGTAGGGCCTTGTAGCCAAGCTACCACGACAGAGAAAGGATATTAAGACTCACTGGTATATTATTAAATCCTTTGGGTATCTGTTTGGGACGTGTACTGATGGTTTAAGCCTATATACTGGGGTTATAAGGTTGTTCAGCAGTTTTAATTGATAGAAAGAGGTTTGAGGAAAGATATTACTGATCAGACATTGCCATAAATCACTTAATTATCTCTTATAATTATTTGATTACCTTGGCACGGCGCCTGGATATGAATATTACTGCGTCTCTGCCCAAAAAAATCCTCAAAAGAGCTCTGTATTTATAGTTTTTGGGGTCCCAATATGGTCCTTCTGAGGGTTGTAGGTGCTCAAAGGGACGAACACTAAGGCTAGCAGGGTAACCAGTGGTAGCCTGTCATGTGCCCTTGGTACTATAGCCCGGGTAGCATCTAATTACTTAGGGTGTGGGAATTATTCTACCTTATAATGGAAATTAGGAAGTGTGAATAACACTAATCTGTCCTATTTATGTATTATTTAATTAATTATCTTTAGTATATGTTCCCTGTGATAGAATGATTATATTATTAGACATCTCTATGGACATTTTGATGTCAGGTAAGATCTCATTATGTATCATATAACTGGAGTAAAAGGTCATAATATTGTTTTTACTCTTTATCTACAAGTTCCCGTTGATTTGTTAAGACAATTACTTAAAAATATAAGTCATGAGAATTCATGTAATATTATTACATAATTATCTTTCTTAGGATGTCACGAAGATTTTAATGTATATTAATTTTCATAAAAGTATATTAAAGTATTTTAATATATTTTTTGAAGCTGTCATTGTCTTATTTTCGACATTCTTGATTCTTTGCATTATATTAAATAAAAAATATGCTTAAAGATTATTTAGGTATTTTTATATGATATTATGTATATTTGGACAGTCTACTATCCACGGGAACCTTTATTACATATGTAACAAGTTCCCGTGTGTGTTGTAGCCTGTTTACGCGGTACCCGGGCCACCTGTCACTATGTCAGCCCGTAGTCCCGCGGCTGCCTACTTGTCAGAGGCCCAGGGCTGCGTACACAACCCTGACGGGTTGACACGGCTGTATCTCAGCTGTGTGGGGGTGCTGTGGCTGCCGCGGCTGCGTGCGGGAATTGTGACAAAACACATTTCCGCCCGTAACTGCTAAAATATACACAACACCTCAATTCTGACTGAATTTTAGGTGTGAAACCTTTACGTGACAATTTGTGTGAAATATTTAATTGGCCAAAAAGTTCAATACTGGAGCCGTAGTATTTTGGTTCTTTTTTCTTTAATTATTTAAAAATATAAGGAGTTGGATTTCAAGGGTGGGGTCAGTGAGTGACCCTACCTAATTTTGGATGGAAAATCCATTTCTGTAATAATATTGATGGTTTTCCTACTCCTTCTTAGGTTAGTTGTACTATTATTATTTTTATGTTATTTTAGTTACTTTTGCAGCTTGCTCTGCAATAGTAGCAAGCTGACATTCGCCCACTCCAAGATATGGTCATATCTGAAAAAAAATCTGGAGAAAGTTGGGAGAAAAAAATTAACTGCATAGGTGCTTCAGTGCCTTTTACTGGCTCTGTAATTTCTGAGATGTATTGGTCCGTCAGGTGTATTATTTTCTGGTAACCCTTCATCTTTGTCTGCAGATTCCCCTTTGTATCTTACTAAGTATAGTCTGATGTCTTTTCCTTGTACCCTCTCTTTCTTATCTCTCAATATCCTGCTGACTTTCCCTTTCTCTTTTACAGGGTCAGGTTCTTTTGGGACTATTTCTGGAGGGAGGTTGCTGCCTTCTGTTGGTTTAATGTGTTTGACTAGGCTAACAGGAAATACTGGATGTTTTCTTGATAATTCTTCACTCAAGATTACTTCCACAGCATTCTTCCGATGCATCTTCTTGATAAAAAATGGTCCAACAAAGGCTGGTTTCATTTTCCTGTTGCCTGCCAGGTTGTTGAAGTTAGTTGTAGATATCAAGATCTGGTCTCCTATCTTAAAGTCAGGTTCTTTATGGGATTTGTCCCATCTTTGTTTGTTGTATTCAACAGCTTCTTCCACACATTTCTGAGCCTGGTTATTTGCTACATCTATCATCTTTTTAAAGTCAAGAGATGTTGAATGAATAGTGGCTAAGTTATAGTTCACATTATTCCTAGGGAGTTTTGGAATTCATCCTCTTTCTAGTATGTAAGGGGCTTCCTTGGTGGTAGAATGTTAACTGCTGTTATAAGCCATTTCTAGGGCTGGGAGTAGGCTGACCCAATCATGGCAATAACCATCAGAGTTTCTGTATTCTAGACCAAAGCTACAGAACCTCCTTAGCATATCTTCTAGGGTCTGTATCATCCTTTCAGCTAATCCATCAGTTTGGGGATGGTATGCTGTAGAAAATGCTAGGGTAGTACCCAGTATGTCATGTAGATTCCTCCAAAATTCAGATGTGAATTTGGGGTCTCTTTCACTGATTATAATTTTGGGTATACCCACATCAGCTATTATCCTATTCCAGAATAGTAAGGCTATATCAATAGCACTATCCTCCTTGTGGTTAGGTAAGAATTTTGCCTTTTTGGAATATCTGTCAACTATAACTAGGACAGAGTTAAAAGAATGAGTACCTCCAGGGGGGAGGCCAGTGACAAAATCCATGTTGATAATTTCCCACCTGGTGGTAGGTTCAGATATCTTCTGCAAGAGTCCAAACCTTTTTCCCGTAGTTTTATTAGATTTCTGGCAGTTTTCACAGCTGGTAACATATTCTGTAGTGACTTCTTTCCAGTCTATCCACCAGGAAGTTTGTTTCAGTTTTTCTAAGGTTCTTTCTGTGGAAAAATGTCCTGATGAACAGTTGTCATGGCATTCCTGGAATATATGTTTTATATGCTCTTTGTTGCTCAGTACTAATACGCTGGAATGTTGGTGTCTATAGTAAAGGAGACTATCCCAAAAGGTAAACCTTCCTGCTTTATAGGTTTTAAGTAGTGAAGGGGGTAGGCTATTTATAAAAGCTTCTTCTGGGGATTCACATTCCATAATGGTGATCAGCAGCTTGATCTCAGGAGAGTATCTATCCCTTACTAAGTTGAAGAAAGCAGTATCTAATTCACATAAGTGGATTCCCATTATTGGAGCTCTTAATGCAAAAAGATTGATATTCAAGATAGGAAAGATATCTTGATCTTCAGGGTCATATGCTGGATTGTTAGAGTCATTAGGCAACACATTCCTACTCAGACTATCTGCATTCTGATGTTTAGCTCCAGCTTTATGTACTATAGTCATCTGCCCTCTATATTGTTGTATAGCAATTTGCCACCTGAGCACATGTCTGCTGGGGGTTTTCATGTTCATAAGAGTTCTTACAGAATTAAAGTCCGTGATCACTTGAAAAGTGGTGCCTTCTAAGTAATATTGCAGCTTCTCTAAAGCCCATACTAGTGCCAAACATTCCAATTGACTGGCCCCATATCTCTTCTCAGTATCTTTGATCTGTCTAGATATGAAGAGTACAGGTTTTTCTACTGGTTTGTCTTCTTCTATCATTTCCTGATGTAAAGCAGCTCCTAGCCCTTCCATGCAAGCGTCAATGTATATTTTGAAGGGTTTAGAGTAATCTGGTTGGATAAGTAGAGGAGTAGAGGTCATAGCTATTTTTAATTCCTCATAGTTCTTTAGTCTCTCATGATTCATTTCAAATAGTGTATTGTTGTTGCATACCTCATACAGAATTTTAGTTAGCATATCAAACTTTGGTATATATTGTCTGTAATAACTGCAGAAACTGATGAAGGACGGTAATTCTGTCTTGTTTTGAGGCATAGGTCTATTCATAACAGCAGCTATCTTATTTTGATCAGCAGCTAGAGTTAGACCAGAGACTATATGTCCTAAGGCTTTCAATTCTCCGTAGCCAAAATTGCATTTCTTCATGGAAACCTTTAGTCCTGCTTTGGAGATAGTCTGGAGTACTAATCTTACTTGGTTCATATTAGTATCCCAGTCATCAGATTATATGATAATGTCATCTATGTATACCATCATCCATCCTTGTCTGACGTAAGTACCTAGAACTGTAGCCATTGTTCTCTTGAAGTGTTATGGAGCATTCTTTATGCCAAAAGGCATCCTGAGATATTCAAATATTCCCAAATGACAGATTATTCTCATAAACTTCAGGCTTTCAGGACTTATTGGTATCTGGTGAAAACCTTTAAGCAAATCAATAGTAGTGATGTACTTAGCCTTGGAAAAATTATGCAAAGCATGATCAATCCGGGGTATAGGATAATCATCTGCTCGAGTGTAATTGTTGAGCATTCTGAAGTCTCCTACCATTCTTGACTTTTCATTATGCCAAGCTATAATTACAGGTGTGGTGGAATCTACCTGTTCATTATGTCCTACTTTCCTTAATACTTGTAAGTCTATCAGTTCTTTGATATGTTCCTCAAGAGATTTTCTATACTTAGGACTACACGGATAGGCTGGACTTCTTAAGTTAGTAGGATAAGGAGGCTTAATGGTCAATGTTAATACCATATCATGTCCTTTACTATCACCAATAGGATGGTCTTTAGTACAGAAAGCATTCTGGTTCTCAAAGCAGATTTTTAATATATCTTTCTTCTGTTCCTCAGAAAGTTTTGTATTCAGAGCTGCTTGAGAGAAATATTCTTGGTCAAAGTCTTCTAAATGCTTTTGGTAAATAGAGGAGGGGAAGTTAGACTTAATAGTGCATATCCTAAACTTCTTATCCCAATTACCTCCTACTGTGAAGTATCTTCCTCTGCTCTGGAACACGTCTATACCATATAGACATAAGGCATCATTACCCAGTATCAGGTAGTCACACAGACCGCTGAGTAATACTACAAACTCCACTTGTATTCTCAATGATCCTTTGCTGTTAGGTAATATTATAAGAGCAGTCCATACTCCAATAGCATTCATAGTAGAGTTGCAAGAACTGAATTTGGCTTTTGGGACAGGTAGAAGGTGTTCCCTCCAATTAGGGTCCCATTTGTTTAAGAATTCCGCACAGACACATGAACAAAAGGCTCCACTATCCAGCAATGACCTTATGGGTCTGCTTTTATACAACCCAGTTGCATAGCACATTTGACCAGTGGTATAACTTTTTCCACTCATAGGTTTAACTGTTAATGGTTTGACATCCTTAATTTGTCTAGGAATTATAGTAGGATCCCATTGTTGGGGTAGGCTAGAATCCCCATGAATGTTATTGATATCTGCAGAAGTACCTATATCCCCTTCTATAACATTAACAGGGTTGGTCAAGATCAATTGAAATTCAGAAAGAGATCCTTCAGTATCAGCCATATCTTCATAGTTCTGATTCTCTTCAACCTCCTGTTCTCCTGCCAAGACTGCTATCTTCCTTCTTGGTAATGGTAAATCTTGTCTCATATGCCCAGTTTTGTTAAAATTCCAACAAGTTGCAGGTGTCCTCTCTTTATCCCTATTCTCATTAGGTTTCTTATTGTCAGAGGCATTTATCAGAGGAGGTTGTTCTCTGGTTTTGTTAACAGTATAGTTCTCTTTGGGTCTAGAAGGGGCTTTCTTGTCCAACCCATTCATGTCTATTACTTCTTCTAACACATTGATTAGAGTAGGCAAGTCCGCATCCATGCTCATCCTAAATGTTACGCTATGGTTAAGATTGCCAGGACACAGGTTGAGAAGTCTTTCATTTACTTCCTCTTTATTGGCATCTGGATAGAAGCAATCCAATATTTCCTTCTGTTCCAAGCACCATTTGTGAGGTTTGTCCTTGGAGGGGTCAATTGAGGAATTTTTGAAATTTTTCATCATTTTCCTTTTCCACATTCTAGAACCAAATTTTTCTTTGATCAGACATTTCCAAGAATTCCATGTTAAGGATCCTACTTCTTCTCTCTTACTGATAAACCAGTCCAATGCTACTCCTTCAAATAGTCTGGGTAACCGGAATACAGCTATAGCTTCTGGTAAGTCATAAGAGTTAATGGTGTAATCAATAAATTTAATAAAATTTATATGGTTCTATTCTCCTTCTCCTGAGAACTTGGGCCATTCAGAGATAGGTGGTAACAGTTTGAGGGCTTGCTCCATCTCAGGAGTAGGACTGGGCCTAAAGGTGTCACTCCTATGCATTCCTGATAAGGGTGGTGCATAAGTAGTAGTATTTTTTCTGGGAGGCTTTTGTTCCTCTGTAGTACTCCCCAAGGGGTTGGTCAGACAGACTTTTAAGTCTCTAAGATCATTTTTGGTCAGATTAAGTTGAAGGTCCACTTTGTTATTGAGCACATCAAATTTTTCACTAAGGGATAGAATAGAACTGTTAGTGGTGGTTGCCAATTCTTCTTTTAAGGGGTGGAAAGACATAATAAAATCTTCTTGTATTCAGGATAACATATTCTCAATTTTTTGAGTTTGCTTGATCCTACCTTGGTAATTGTCTCCAATAATTGCTCTGTGTGTTCTTTAATCTCTTGCATTCCTAACATCTTTGTTTGTTTATGAATTAATTTGGCTACTACTGAGGTTAATTTATCCATTTGGGTGTAAACCCCGTCCAAATTTTCACAAACAATTTTAAAATTATGACGCATATCATTAGAAAAGGAAGTAATTACATCAGAGGTCTGTTTGGGATCAGAGTTAGAGGCCAATTGTTTTAAACCTTTTTCCACTTTTGCGCTAGTGATATTATCTGGACCCAACCTTTCTTTCCCTTTGGCTTGGGATGGGAAGAGGATCTCTTCTTTCCTGATCCTTTGCCTTTCAGTTGGGCTAATTGATCCCATGGATTCCGCTTTTCTACACAGGATTCTCCCTCTTTCCTTGGAATCAGTTTCTGAAGAGCTATCTGGGTGGCTTTTGCCTGGGAGATTATCTTTTTCATGGATACCATGTCCTCCTTGGCTTCGGCTTCTTTGAATTCTTCCCAATATTTCACGTTTTCTTTGACTAGGTCTTTGATCCTGGACTCCTTGGCCAGATTCTGCTGGGGTGGCTGCAGGGAATATTCTTGTAAAGGAGGGTTGCTTGATTCTGCTACTTTCTCCCGCTCTAGGTTGGAAGAGGGCAGAAGTGGTTGGTGCTTCTCCTTGCTCATTAGCATTTGGTTCACAGGTTCTAATCCCTTCATTGTTGTCCTTACTGGTGGTCTCACGGTTACTGAGAGCTGTTGGCAAAGATCCATAGGAGGGAATTCTTCCTGAGGCTCTTGTGTTACGTCTGATCATTTTCAGAATAATATCTTTATAAGTGTTTTTACAGAAAAAAATCCGTAAAAATAAGTTTTGTTTTCAAACCCCACTTAGATTGATATTAAAAGGCACTAAGACCTTATTGGGGTTGAATTGATCTCTAGTAGATAATCCTACGGGGTCTTGGTAGGTTCCAATGAGGTCTTCACCCGTCCACTCAATATTTTCAGGGCGTCCGGAGAGGTCTGGGACTTCCTGATCTAATAAATCCACTTCAGTGGTGGTGGTTTCTGGTACAGGAGGGTTCACTGGTAAAAAAGGTGTATTTTATTGGTTCAGTAAAATATATTAATATTTTTATTTTTTTTAAAAAATAAATGGTGATGCAAGTTGTGTACTTACTTTTATATTTCAAAAAGTAATTTATGCGTTATTTTTTCCAAGCTTTATGTTTTCTTAATAGAGCCTGAAAGTTGATACGCCTTTCAAGATCTTCTTGTTCAAGGAGTTTATCTAGGTGTTTGCGTGCAGAAGAAATATTAAGTTGCTCAGCTGGAGTTAAAGCTTTCCAACCGGTAGGTTTATAATTTTTAATGAATTCTTCTTTTCTTATCTTTAAAATATTTAGATAATAGATCATTAATTCTGCATTGGTTTTTAAATCCACTGCCAAAGAATTTAATAATAAATCACGGTTATAAAGTCAGATAAATTTATCTTTGATTTTCCTTTTTCGTGAAAATGTCTGGTCCAAGGTATTAAATATAATAAAATGGAATATTTACCGGCCAGACCTCCAATTTTCAGCCTCCTGGATTCCAAGACCCTTGCTATCCTTTAGCTACCAGAGGTGATATTTTAAATAATAAATATATCATTTAATAAATGCAGCAAAAATTCGTAGAATACTTGGATTAAGCTTATTGAAAGGTCAAATGGTTTGGTTATTGTTTATTGTTTTGAATCAAAATTGATTATTAACTATTTACAGAGGGGCCACAATTATATTTGGGATCTTTAAAACTTCTCTTCAGGGATTTCAGTATGAAAACACGTGGTCCTGGTTACTTTAGGTTCTTTAGTTTAAAGATTATTATACCCAAAGATAATATGTATATGAAATACACAATGGAGTGGTAGGGCCTTTAAGCCAAGCTACCACGACAGAGAAAGGATAATAAGACTCACTGGTATATTATTAAATCCTTTGGGTATCTGTTTGGGACGTGTACTGATTGTTTAAACCTATATACTGGGGTTATAAGGTTGTTCAGCAGTTTTAATTGATAAAAAGAGGTTTGAGGACGGATATTACTGATCAGACATTGCCATAAATCACTTACTTATCTCTTATAATTATTTGATTGCCTTGGCACGGCGTCTGGATATGAATATTACTGGGTCTCTGCCCAACAACATCCTCAAAATATCTCTGTATTTATAGTTTTTGGGGTCCCAATATGGTCCTTCTGAGGGTTGTAGGTTCTCAAAGGGACGGACACTAAGGCTAGCAGGGTAACCAGGGGTAGCCTGTCATGTGCCCTTGGTGCTATAGCCCGGTTAGCATCTAATTCCTTAGGGTATGGGAATTAATCTACCTTATAATGAACATTAGGACGTGTGAATAACACTAATCTGTCCTATTTATGTATTATTTAATTAATTATCTTTAGTATATGTTCCCTGTAATATAATAATTATATTATTAGACATCTCTACAGACATTTTGTTTTCAGGTAAGTTCTCATTAGGGCGTATTAAAGTTAGCAAACCCGCCATTAGAAACCCGCCATTTTTTTTGACAAAACCTGCCATTTTTAATGGCGGGTTTCTGAAATACACATACCCCCTACCTGGTGTATTTCAAAATGGCGTGTTTCATGAAAGTGGCGGATTTCAATCATCAAACAGGCCATGAAACCCGCCATTTTTGCATCATCATCCATCCACCATCCATCACATCAAAAACACCCATCCACATCAGCAAATCCATACCGGTCCCATATCCATCGCATCACACACATCTCTATTCTTTTTCACATAACTTCACATACCCATCTTCACACAAATCCCATCCTCATCTCATCACCCCACATCACTCACCACCTTTCTCAACATGTCCAATCAAACATCCCGCCAGCAAGTTGAAAACGCAAAAAAGCTGACTGAACTTTTGCTACTGTTTGACTCCCATTCAGACTCTGATTCAGACTCCGATTTGGAATCAACTTGGTTAGCTTTGAATTCCCTGTTGGCAAAGCAATACATGGTTCCAAGAATACACACTATTCATAACCCTATGTATGAAAGGCAAAAGCTTCATCTCATCCCTGACTTAAGCTTGCAGCAACTGTTCCAAACTTTGTTGCCTTCTTTCATGAAACTATTGGCAATGATTGAAGACCACCACATCTTCCAGAACAATTCTCGCAATCCTCAACGCGATCCAGCCATCAAACTTGCCCTTGCTCTTTGTAGATTGGGGTCAAATGGAAATGGAGCAGCAATCCATCAATTGGAAAATCTATTCTCAGTCAGTTATGGAAGCATTGACTTATTCACCAAAAGAGTCATGATTGCTATCCTATCTTTCTGTTGCTTGGTCCTTTCATGGCCAACCAAAGAAGAACGCAAGGAGATATCTCAATTAATGGAGACAGAAGGCTTTCCTGGTTGCATCGGTTTTGTTGATGGAACCACCATCCCCTTGAGTCAAAAACCCAACCTTGATTGAAACCACTATTTTGATCGTAAAAAAAGGCAATTTATTCATTTCTTTTCCAATTGCTATGATAAAACTTTGGATCACACACTGACCAAATATGTTCCGTATCTTTTTTTAGATACTCCGTGGCACTACAACTTGTTTGCGATAACAACAAGAAGTTCATCTCCCTCCATGCTGGCCTTCCAGGTTCTTGTCATGATTCATATTTTTTCAATCCAATGCGGATTGCCCAACAACCAGAGATCTACTTTGACCAAGATCAATACCTTCTGGATGATTCGGCTTATACTGGTGGGAAATATGTAGTTCCAGCATACCGGAATGTTTTGTCCAATGATCAAGGAAAAACCAATTTTAAATATCATCTTGCCCAATCACGAGTTTGGATTGAGCATGCCATAGGAATTCTGAAAGGAAGATGGGCCAGCTTAAGGGAGATGCAAAACCAGCTCCAATGTTCCAAAGATATGAGGTTCCTCATCAACTGGATTATCACTTGTGTAATCCTTCACAACCTTTTTGCTGACATCAAAGATGAATGGGACAAAATATTCCAAGATGATATTCCTGATCCGCCTCAAGTCATCGCTGTCTCATCTGGTCCCTCATATTCTACTATGAGAGAGCGGATTCTTCCTCTCACCCTTGCTCGCTTGGATGAGTAATTTTTGATTTTGAAATTGGTAAAAATTCCCTTCACCGTATTTTTTTGGTTTTGGTTGTTCACCCAAGATTCATAGGCTGAGTTTTTATTTTATTTTTTTTTTAGTGGACTTGAATCCAAAAACACCTCCACCTGAAACCCTGCCACTCACCAAATGCCACCCCCCTCCCCCTCACCACTCAACCCCTTCAACCTCACCCCACTCACTCACCGGTCAAACCCTGCCTCATCCTCACCAAACCACCTCACTCATCACCACCACCTTACTCACCACCACCACCTCATCTCACCTCACTCACTGAATCCCCTCCTCCTAATCCCGGTAAGCCCCCTCCACCCTCTTCCTTCTCCTTCCCCTCACCAGTTGCTGATCCTTTGATCATTCAACCTTTAGTCCCCCCCTGGATCCACCCCAATCACTCACCGGTCAAACCCTGCCTCCTCCTCACCAACCGCCTCACTCATCACCACCACCTCATCTCACCTCACTCACTGAATCTCCTCCTCCTAATACCGGTAAGCCCCCTCCACGCTCTTCCTCTTCCTTCCCCTCACCAGTTGCTGATCCTTTGATCATTCAACCTGTAGTCCCCCCCTGGATCCCTTGGTCAATCCCTCAAGGTCAATCCCTCAAGGTGAGCCCCTCCCCTCATCAATCAAGCAATCAATCGCTTGATTGATTCGCAATCAATCAGCCATTGATCGCTTGATTGATTGGCCATTGACCGCTCAATCGAGCAATCGATTGCCAATCAATTGCCCGATTGATTGCAAATTGATTGGGCAATCAATTGTGAATCAATTGAGCGATTGATTGCCAATCAATTGCCCAATTGATTTGCAATCAATTTCCCAATCAATTGCCAATCGATTGGGCAATTGATCGGCAATCAATTGCCCAATTGATTGGCAATTGATTGCCCAATCGATTGGCAATCAATTGGCAATCGATTGCCCGATCAATTGGCAATCAATTGAGGGATTGATTTTCAATCAGTTGGCCAATCTTTTGGGCCAATTGATGCAAGGTTTTTGTAGGGTACAGGAACTGACTTCCCCGTGGTTTTTTTTTTTTTTTTTTTTTTTTTTTTTTAGGTTTTCGAGCTTGGCCAGAACTCATTCTCTCAAGTCTTACGCCAACCAAGCTACGTCCTGGGACAGTCTGGTTCGCCTAGTATGATGCCGGCTGCAGCTCCTCATCATTACCACTCCTCCCCATCTAATTCTATTCTTTTGATATCTATCAATTCCTTCAATGGCCACCAAACTCAAAATGTTATACATCCATTCAAATTTCACCTTGATCCTCACCTTGGGTGCAGCAAGTGCCTGGGAGGGAGAAAGATGGAAGGAGATGGTATGAAAAACATAAAGAGAGGTGGAAAGCAGAGGAATCGTTGATTTTCATCTCTTTTTTATTTTTTTAATCCCACCGTTTCCATAATGAGAACGTTTCTGACATTTTTTTTTTATTTGTTTGACCGGTCTTTTTGTTTTTCCAACCCCTTTTTTGATATCAATTCCTTCAATGCCTACCGAAATCAAAATGTTATACATCCATTCAAATTTCACCTTGATCCTCACCTCGGGTGCAGCAAGTGCCTGGGAGGGAGAAAGATGGAAGGAGATGGTATGAAAAACATAAAGAGAGGTGGCAAGCAGAGGAATCGTAGAAAAAGGAGGGCTCAAATGAGGGATTTGGAAATTTCTTTGGAAGTGACTGACGACTTGATCAAGGAAAAGTTTGCCTGGTCTAGACAAAAGCTATGCCCTTTGGATCTGTACCCTGCTATCATGGCTGAAAAGAAAAACAACCCTCGAAAACCCACCCAGGAAGAATTTAAGCAAGCAAAACAGACAATTGGGGCTTTCCACTTCTTCCACCATGGAAAAGTTATAGTTCTCAACCAATCTGATCACCATGCTCTTGTTGCCGTCATTGAATTTGTGCCTTTTGATTGACTATCTGAGCAAGATAAGAAAGATATCAACTTTGTGACAACATTCCTTCACAGTTCAAAAAAATTTGTCAACCCGGTTGGTCCCTCAAGATCTTGGGGTGGAAAAATGTGGGAGATTGGTTGGCAAAAATCGATGAACCCTTTGGAGTTATTTGGACGTTATGTGAAGAAATCATCCATTAGATCTTCTCCTCAAGAGTACGCTGTCCTCAAATTGAAGGCCGACAAAGTATCCCGAATTTTAGGACAAATGTTTTGTAATTTGGCCAAACTTGCCTTTGAATCAAACCGTGATACCATGAAGGACAGCAACATCCCCTCTTTCTCTTCATTGGAATTTGGTTCCAAGCCTACACCTTTTGATTGATCCCCAAACCTCACTTTCACCTTGGATTCTTTTTACAATTCTCCTCATATTGACAAAGGCGACATCTCTGGCTATTCCTTTTTACTTGTGGTCCAAACCAAAAAATTGAATGGTCGACTTATTGAAGATACGGATGAATATCAAGTTTCGGACGTTCAATTTGTTTTTCCTGACCTTGGCTTTGGAATTGATTTCAAGCAAAAAGGTATAGTCAAAATGGTTTTGGCGGCTAACAAGTACAAGCACTGTACCTTTCCAGCTGTGGACACAGCAACCCATACCAGATGGTCATGTCACTCCAAATTAATAAAAAAACTCAGAGCACTTGTAGGGACATGAAAAACGGCCAAATTTACTCTAGAGAAAAAAATATCAATAAAAAAAATAAGATTTGTATATTGGTCGGGTTAAGAATGCTCTCAAACGTTGTTGTAGTAAAAAATAATTTGTTTTTCTTTCATCCATGCAAATATATTTACAAGCCCAGCATTTGAGTAATCTGCTGTATTTCTTCTACCAATCTACCACTGCCAATGCAAGCCAAAGCTACTGATACCTTATCCTTTTTTTCATTTGCCCGTTGTTCCCTCTCCTTTTCCAGTTGCACTTACTGCCAATCCTTCTCCTTTTCCTCTTTTTGAAACTCTAGCTCAGCTTGTTTCAACCTCCACTCAGCATCCAATTTTTGTTGATTAGCCAAAGTCTTGGCTTGCTGCTTTTGACCATCCATGGCCAGTTGGCGATCCCACTTTTGCTTTTCAAACTGAAGTTTATCTGATTCAATTTGTGATTTCACTGTTTTTTGGAGGGGAATGGCAATGAGCATGATTTTGAAAGCAAGGATATTGAATCAATCAACTTACATGAATCTTGCTTCTCCATGATTTCTTCAAATCCCGAAAAACTGGAAGTGTTTCTCCTCTTTTGATGACTTTTGGGGTTGACATTGATGGAATTGGAGGCCTTTTGCTTACCCTTGGCAGAGGAGGTTTGAGTCTGAAAGTCCTCACTAGTATTTGAAGGCAATGTGGGAGGCCCCATTGGCTTGAGTTTTTGGCCAATCAAAAATGGATGAGCCTGTTTTTTTAAAATGTAAATCAGTCAGGAGCAAACAGACAGAATCAAAAACAATTTAGTTCCTTACTTGAGCCGATGTTGATGGCAATGGTGATCCAGGAATAACATCCTCCTCATTGGGCAAGTTCTCCAGTTGTTCTGCCCCAGGAAGAGAGCAATCAAAAGAAGGAAGTGAGGGGTCCAAGGTTGGGATTGACTGATCAATCAATACCAAAGTAGAAGTGATTGGAGCCGATTGTGTTTGAATATCCTCCTCGTCATCAGATGGGGGCCACTCCAAGGCCAAGGTTTGATCAAGGTCCCCGTTGGTAGGCTGAGCATCCCCAGCCAAGTCCTTGGCATCAACGGAATCGGATTGTTGGGCATCAAAAGCAGCTAGGGGGGTGATGTTGGCCTTCTTTCCGAAGATTTCATCCATTTGAATATAAAAACAAAAAATGGAGTCCAACTTATCAACCACCGAGTTGATTCCTTTGGCTTTGTCCAAGTCGGTGATACCAAAGCCAGTGGAGATAGACATGGAGTGGGCCTTTTTGTACTTGGCTCAATAGTTTTTGAACCACTCCCTCATCTGTTTGGATGACAGATCCAGCCTAACTTTTGTTTTGTTATTGAGTTCATTGGCCATCAGGAGATAACCATTGACCTTAGAGGATTGAGGTCGGCCAACACGTGTTTCGTTGTTGGATCCAAAGCAGGCATTGTAGTTGGAGGGAATTTTCAGCCAGTTTACCAGGATGATGTTATCAGCTCTCTTGAGCTGACTTGAGCCCTTGGAAGCTGATGGGGGAGGATTTTTTTTTGTGGAGTTCCTTGGCAATTTTCTCTTGGGTGTGTTGGACTTGTGGGTGGAGGTTCGCTGAGGGGCCATTTGAAAGAGTTTGGGCTACGCAAGTGATGAGAGCGATAAAGTGATGAGAGTGGTGAAGTTTTGAGAGCAATAAAGTGGATGAGAGTGATCAAGTGATGAGAGCGGTTAAGTGATGAGAGTGATGAAGTTTTGAGAGCAATAAAGTGGATGAGAGTGATCAAGTGATGAGAGCGGTTAAGTGATGAGAGTGATGAAGTTTTAAGAGCAATGAAGTTTTGAGAGCGATGAAGTGGATGAGAGTGATCAAGTGATGACAGCGATAAAGTGATGAGAGTGGTCAATCAATTTTATGATGAGGGTGGGGGTAAAAAATTTTCCAATGAGGTTGGAGGTAGAAGGAGGTGGGAAGACAGGGGTGTATGACGCGGACAGGTGGTGGAAGCATTTAAATACTTTATTTAAAAAACCCACTTATTTCAGGTTAACTTTGACACGTTTGATCTGAAATAAGTGGGTTTTTTTGATTTTTAATGGAGGATTTGGGTTAAAACCCGCCATTAAAAAATGGCGGGTTTGGTTAACTTTGATACCCCCGATTATGTATCATATAACTGGATTAAAAGGTCATAATATTGTTTTTACTCTTTATCTACGAGTTCCAGTTGATTTGTTAAGATAATTACTTTAAAATATAAGTCATGAGAATTCATGTAATATTATTACATCATTATCTTTTTTAGGATGTCACAAAGATGTTAATGTATAGTAATTCTCATAAAAGTATATTAAAGTATTTTAATATATTTTTTGAAGCTGTCATTGTCTTATTTTCGACATTCTTGATTCTTTGCATTATATTAAATAAAAAATATGTGTAAAGATTATTTAGGTATTTTTATATAATATTATATATATTTAGACAGTCTACTATCCAGGGGAACCTTTATTACATATGTAACAAGTTCCCGTGTGTTTTGTAGCCTGTTTACGCGGTACCCGGGCCACCTGTCACTATGTCAGCCCGTAGTCCCGCGGCTGCGTACTTTTCAGAGGCCCAGGGCTGCGTACACGACCCTGACGGGTTGACACGGCTGTATCTCAGCTGCGCGCGGGTGCTGTGGCTGCTGCGGTTGTGTGCGGGAATTGTGACAAAACACATTTCTGCCCGTAACTCCTAAAATATACACAACAACTCAATTCTGAATGAATTTTAGGTGTGAAACCTATACGTGACAATGTGTGTGAAATATTTCATTGGCAAAAAAGTTCCATACAGGAGCCGTAGTATTTTGGTTGTTTTTTCTTCAATTATTTAAAAATATAAGGAGTTGGATTTCAAGGGTGGGGTCATCGAGTAACCCTACCTAATTTTGGATGGAGAATCCATTTCTGTACTAATATTTATGGTTTTCTCACTCCTTCTTAGGTTAGTTGTATATGTTATTTTAGTTACTTTTGCAGCTTGCTCTGCAATAGTAGCAAGCTGACAGTTGGTGGTAGAGATCAAGACTTGATCACCAATCTTGAAATCTGGTTCCTTATGGGTTTTATCCCACCTTTGCTGGTTATACTCCAGAGCATCCTGGACACACTTAACAGCATGTTTGTTAGCTACATCTACCATTTTTTTGAAATCAAGTGATGTAGGGTGAATATTTGTTAGCTGGTGGTTAAGGTTCTCCTTGGGTAATGTAGGAATCCATCTTCTTTCCAGTATGTAGGTTGCTTCCTTAGTAGTAGAGTGCACGCTAGGGTTGTAGGCCATCTCCAGTGGAGTTAAAATGCTAACCCAATCGTGGCAATCAACTTCAGAATTCTTGTATTCTAGTCCAAAGCCACAGAATCTCCTGAGCATTTCTTCCAGGGTCTGAATTATTCTTTCAGCTAAGCCATCTGTCTGAGGGTGATAAGCTGTGAACAAAGCTAAGGTGGTTCCAAGCATATCATGAAGATTTCTCCAGAACTGAGAGGTGAATTTAGGATCTCTGTCACTGATAATAACTTGGGAAACTCCAACATCAGCAATGAGTCTGTTCCAAAACAATAGGGCAACTTCCATAGCAGTGTCTTCCTTGTGATTAGGTAGAAACTTTGCTTTCTTGGAGAACCTATCCACGATGACTAAGAGTGAGTTGTAGGAATAGGCTCCTCCCCAGTTAAAAAGTCCATGTTGATGATCTCCCATCTTATCTTGGGTTCAGCAATCCTTTGCAGTAGACCAAACTGTTTCCCAGTGGTCCTGTTGGACTTCTGACAATTTTCACAACTGGTAACATACCGTATAGTGGATTCTCTCCAATTAATCCACCAAGCAGTTTGTTTAACCTTATCTAAGGTTCTATCAGCAGATAAATGACCAGATGAGCAGTTATGATGGCATATTGGGAACTTCTTATTCCAGTCTCCACCTATAGTGAAGTATCTACCCTTTCTTTGGAATACATCTATACCATATAAGCAAAGAGAATCATTTCAAAGGGTAAAGTAATCACATGCTCAGTTTGGAGCACTACAAAGTCAATTTTCAGTTTGAGTGATCCTTTAGGGTGAGGGAGTATGATATCAGAAGAACATACTCCAACAGCATTGAGAGCAGAATTAAAACTTCTGAACTTAGCCTGAGGTACAGGTAGTAAGTTTAGTTTCCAGTTTGGGTCTTGTTTCTCCAGATAAGTTGAAACAACACAAGAGCAAAAGGCTTCACTTTCTAGAAATAACTTAACAGGGGAACCTTGGGTTAAACCATTAGCATGGCATGTTTTTCCTTCAGTGTAACTCTTACCAGCAGAGGGTTTTAGAGTCAAGGCCTTAGCCTCGGAGATGTGGTGAATCTTCATTTTGGGATTCCATTTTTGAGGTAAGTTAGAATCCTCATTGAAGGAATTCTACCTTCAATAAAATTGATCGGGTTAGTGATCATTGAATCACAATCAAAGAGTGATTCATCAGTATCATAAAGGTGAGGGTCAGGATTTTCATACTCTTCTCCTTCAATAAGATTAATCCTTTTCCTAGGTAGAGGACAATCAGGTTTTATGTGTCCTGTTTGGTTACAGTTCCAACATACCTTTGCCTTTGATTCTGGATTCTTCTTGACTTCCAAGGTAGATGCATTAGTAGCAGGGGATTCCTTAGTTTTGGCAGTATATTCTTCCCTTTTCCTAGTATTTTGTTCCCTGGGGAGTCCTTTGACTCTTTTGTCAAGACCATTCATATCAATAGTCTCTTCCAATACACCTATTAAGGTGGAAAGATCTGAATCCATAGGCATCCTGAACCTTACACTGTGGTTGATTTGTCCATAAATAATTTGAGGAGTCTTTCATTGAATTCTTCTTTATCACAATCCGGATACAAAAATTCTAACCTTCTTTTCTGGTCTAAGCACCACTTATGAGGTTTGTCCTTGGATGGATCAAACTGGGGGGTTTCAAAAGTTTTCATCATCTTTCTTTTCCAAATCCTAGTACCAAATTGTACTTTGATCCATACTTTCCAGGAATTCCAGGATAAAGATCCAACTTCTTCTCTCTTATTGATAAACCAATCAAGAGCTACTCCTTTAAAAAGTCTGGGCAAACTTACCACAGCTATTGCATTGGGGAGCTCATAAGAAGAAAGAGTACAGTCAATAAATTGAATTAAACTGACATGGTTGTATTCTCCTTCTCCACAGAATTTAGGCCATTCAGTAATGGGAGGAAGTAACTTCAAAGCCTGCTCCATATCAGGAGTAGGACTGGGTCTGAAAGATTCAATTCCTAGTTATCCTGATTCTGGGAGGAACACTAGGAGTACTGGTGAACCTGGCAGGTCTAGTTTCTTCTAGATCAATTACTGGAGTGTAAGTAGAGTTGACCTTAAGATTTCTGAGATCATTCTTAATCATACCTAACTCCAAATCAAGTTTATAGCTTAATAAGTCGATTTTGTTAATCAGATGAGCTGAATGAGTAGGACTAGTTTTCTTAATTTCTTCCTTAAGCTGGTCTATAGTTGCAAGAATATCTTCCAAAGAATTGATTAGTTATCATCAAAATGTTTCATCAGGTCCAACTTACTAGCTTTTATACTATCCTTGATCTGTTGTATTTCCAACTAATCAATTCTCATAATCTGAGACTGGGTATCAATCACTATGAAAATACTTGAGCTCAATTTTTCCAATTGTTGATAAACTTTTTCAAAGCATTGGCTAATAATAGCAAAATTGTGAGACACATTTACATAAAATCTATTAAGAGCTTCTACATATAATTGTGGTACACCTTTTTCTACTTCTGTGCTAGGGATATTATGCTGTCCCAATCCTTTGGGTTCCTTACCTTCTGATGGGCTGAGGACCTCTTCTTTTTGGGGTCCTTTCCCTTTAAGGAAGCTAACTGATCCCAAGGATTCCAGTTCTGCACGTAGCCCTCTACTTCTTTCTTTGGGATCAACCTTTGCAGAAAAATCTGAGATTTTTTTGCCAGAGAAATAGCTTTTCCCATACCTGGTTGATCCTCCTGGGTCTGAGCCAACTTGAATTGTTCCCAATAGCTCATATGCTCTTTCACTAATACTTTGACTCTTTCCTCCTTGGTTGAGTCCAGCTGGGGTGGCTTAAGAGGATCTTTACCCTCCTGGGATAACTTGTTTGGCAACAGGAGGTTCTCCAACAGACTGTTGGTTGAGTTGGCGGCGGCGGTCATTGCCGTCTTTGTCCCGCATGACGCTTTGGTCATGGGTTTGAGTCCCCTCATTGCGCTTGCGACTGGAGTCCTTGCGCGCATGGGTTCCTCAGGGCAGAGATCCATACAACGGGGCTCTACCTGTTGCGCTGGTCTTGCGCCTATTTTGATACATAGCACCAAAAAAAAATTAGTAAGTTTTTGTCAAAACTTTTGAATAAGACTTTAAAAATATGAAAATGGTATTTTTTGTGTGTTTTATATTTTTAATGATTTTTATATATATATTTTAACTGACTTCAAGTTAAATTCAAGGGTACAAACACTTGGTTGGGGTCACAACTGCCCTTGGGGGGTATTCCAACGGGGTCTGAGTGAGTTCCAATCAGATCCTGGGATAAATCCAAGGGTAAGTCCAAGGGTACACTTTCTGGGACGTCCTTTAGGAGTTCCTGGTCAATGCGATCAACAAAAACAAAATCTGCTGAGAAACATAAAAATAAAAAATATAAGTTTAATATTTTTTTGTATTTTTATGTGTTAAAATGATGTTTTTAGAAAAAATAATCACTTTTATTATTTTATTATTTTTCTTTATCTTCAGGGTTATTTAGTTTATAAATAAAAAGCTTCCTTTGATAAATCTTCCACTCCTTATGTTGCCTTAATATAGAATTGAAATTGATAAATTTTTGAAGGTCAAGTTCCATGTTGTCTCTAACCTGCTGTTTATAATAAAGCAATTTCTCCTGTTGTTGCTCAGGAGTTATAATAACAGGGACATAGTTATGGAGTTTTTTTTCTTCTTCTTTTTAAGAAGGTTCAAATAATAATTGATCAATTCTCCGTTGTTCTTAAGATCCACTAGAGAAACAAATGATAAAAAATATATGTTATAAGTATGTTAACTTATTTTTTTTAAAAAAAAATAAATAGACTGGTCCAAGGAATAAATAATTAAAAATTAATTATTTAAGGATATTTCCCCGCCAGCCCCCAGTTTTCAGCTCTCTGATACCAGGAACCTTGCAGTCCTTTAGCTTCAGAGAGTGATAAAAAATGCTGGAATAATAATAATAATTATTATTCGAATAATAAACACTTAGAAGGTCAAATAAATGATATAATAAGATCAGTTTGCATGGTTTAATTGGTTTGATAATAAATGGTTGTCCATATAATATAAAAGAGGGGCCACAGTTTTATACTACTGGGGATCTTTACAGACTAGCAACCTCTCTTCATGGGGCAGACTTAGGCAGCTTAAGAACCTTGGAATAAAGAGGGGTGCCTTAGAAAGGACTTATTCCACTAATGGCCGGGCGTAAAAGCACAAATGGCCAAGACAGGAAGGGTAACACTCACTCTGAGCACTTTACTACAAAAATACTGGAATAATTGGAAGGGTTTCAAAGGAGATGGGGTGGATTGCTTGACTATACTTCAAGGGTTGATTGGTTAATAAGAATAAATAATACTTCTACAGAATAAGTCATAAATCGCTTGCTTATCTTCATATAAGCACTTGATCATCAATGAAACGGCGTCTGATTGATAATAATAATTCCTTGTCAACTGATTCACTGATTGGATCCAAAGAGGTCTGTATAAATACCTTTTTGGGGTGATTTTGAGCTTCTCAGGGCACATAGAGAGGGTTCTGCTTGTGGGCTGAGGCTGGCAAGCCAGTCAGGGCAAAATTGGCACTTCCACTTGGTGCTGTCAATCATCTGTCCTTAGATCTTCTGGATTTCTGTACTATTTTAGCCACAGGATCTGTTAATCTGTTATGGCGTAAATTTGATCATTCTGTACTCAACCTTCATTTGTACTACTAATATTTCTTTGAAGCTGGAAGATGTGGATGTTTACTGATTTTCAATTATTTTACAATCACGTAGATAATTTTTAATAATTTTTATGAACACTCCTTGTAGTGTTTTGTGGTCTTCAAAGATCAGAGTCAGTGATTTATGTGGTAATCCTTGATCTTTGATTTATTATTAAAAAATGTTCTAAACTTAATTTTCATTAATTTTATTTAAGTTTTGATTTTTTTAGACTATTAATAATGCATATGTCAACTTGTTACATATGCTAGGCAACTCTAACTAGGTTGTAGCTCTTGAGAGCAGTACCTGGTTGTCAGATTAGTCGCAACGGATCCAGACGCGGGGATCAGTTAGTACAGATGCGCGCGGGGTAGGATCCGCTGCCTGCGTTGCAGAATCAGCTGCGCGCGGGTCCCTAGTACGCGGGAATCTGCTACTACAAGTACGTAGGGATATGTAATGATGCAGGGCTGCGCGCTGGAATTGTGACATAACACATTTCCGCGTGTTACTCCTACAATATACACAACACCTCAATTCTGAGTGAATTGTAGGTGTAAACCCTATACTTGACAACAATTGTGAAATATTGGCATTGCCAAAAAGTGTCATACTGGTGTTGTAATTTTTAGTACTTTTCTTTTTAGTTATTTTAAAAATGTATGGACTTGGAATTCAAGGGTGGGGTCAGTGAGTGACCTTAACTAACTTTAGGTTAGGAATCCATTTCTGTTATAATATTTATGGATTTCTCACTCCTTATTTTTTTAATTGAGATATTCTTATTTTTCATAGTTTTGTGTTGCTATTGACAGGTTGCTCTGTACATAGTAGCAAGCTGACAATTAATCAAGGTAAAATCAGACAGACTCAAAAAATTCAGAATATGTTATCAGGTATCCAAGAAGGACTAATAACAGCTTCATTGTGTCACTTAGTGAGAAATTATATCTGCATAATAATAAAGTGGACCTGAAACTTAATCTGATCAAGAATGACCATAGAGACTTAAAAGTCCATCCAACCAACCCCTTGGGGAGTACCACAGAGGAACCTAAACCTCCCAAAGAAACAACCAAACCTTATTAACCACCCTTACTAGGTGTTGATTATTTGACATGATTGTTACTTGACTTCAATTCATTCTCTTCTGCTGTCTTGCTTTGTTATCTTAGGTGTGTTGTTACTCAGGTCTCAGGATTTCTTTACTTCTTCTGCGCTTCTTGTCTTTCCAAAGCTTCTGTTGTTAGATCACCCAATCATGCACATTCTTCATTTTGATTTCACAGGATTTTCACCATCAATTACTGCCAACCTCTTATCCTGCAACTCAAGGGAAGATCCAAAAACAAAGAAGACCATCCACCCAGTCGACCACTTCAGAGTCACCAGCATCAGTCCTCAAGATTCAAGCTCCAACCTTTGCATTGTTCAATCAAGTCCCAGCGGAAAATAGTATGTACCAGAATGGGACAATCAACTCATTATTAGTGTTGACCTCATTTTTACTTCCGAGCCAGTACTACGACTCAGGACTTCAAGATCAAGTGAAAGACTCAGATCAACTTCTTAGCGCTTATTGCACTCAGTTCTATGTAGTCTATCTAGAGGCCGTCATCTTGCCTGTAGAACTGTGTTTGCCTGTTTGTGATTCACTCCTGCGTCTAACAGTTTGACTTTTCCTTCTTAAATCTTGTATTCTGTTTTTTATTGATTTTGATTGTTTGATTGAAATAACAGCTAGGTTCAGGTTTTTCCACTATTCAAATCCTTTCACGGTTAAAAGCCAAAGTGGCACTCACACAGAAACCAAAATGGATCAAGGAATGATATCACCTGGACCCAGAGGCAACAGAAACTCCAAAGGGCTGGCTCTCAAATTGCTTATGGAATCCACCCCTCTTTTGACTGAAACAAACTATTCTATTTGGAAGAAGAAGATGGAAAGACTGTTCAAAATGTGTGGCATTCTCCATCTAATGAACTCGGCAAACTCAGATGAAATTATTCAAGATGAAGATGAGACCGCTGCTTACCTCATGTCAAAGCTCAACCCTTCTACACACAACAACATAATCACAGCCAATAACAAGGACTCACATGAATGAATCTGGCTGGCAGCTCAAGAACTGTTTGCTTCCAATCAGGCAGCAAATAGAGCAAAGATGTTTTTCAATTTCCTGTACTTAGGGTTTGATCAAAACGACATAGACGCATTTGTAACCTCAGTCAAATTCCATCTAGGAAAACTTGATGAAGTTGGCATTGACCTACCAAGCAATATTCTCAGCTATTTAACTCTCTTCAAATTACCAGAATCCCTAAAAGAAATGCAATCACAAATCATGCACTCTGGAGTGGATCTGACTGTAGCCTTTGTTCTGAACCATCTTGTCCAACACAAAAATGAAGTTCAATCCAAGTCTAAAGAAACGTCTGAAACAAACTCAGCTCTTTATTCTCAAAACCGCTTCAACTCTGATTGACTGCGCTGTGAAAATGGGAAACATAATCCAGCTGTCAAATCTCATCCTTCTTCAAACTGCTTGGAGGAATATCCGGAACTTAAACCTGAAAATCTTGTCAACAGATTCAAAAAAAAAGCAAAAAAGAAGTCTGAAGAAGCGCACTATTATTCCTTCTTCTGCGGGTTGAATCAGCAGCATGAGACTGGCTCTAATCATTTCATCCTTGACAGTGGCTGCTCAATACACATGTTCAAGAATAAATCTATGTTCTCCTCCCTTTTAGAACAAACCGGAAGCAAACTTATTAAGACTTGAAAGAAAGGAGAAGGCATACCCATAAAGGGTCTTGGCACAGTCAATCTATCCATAGACGGAAGAAGTATTGACCTGGATGATGCAGCATGGGTACCCAATGCCACTGTCAATCTGATTTCACTAGGAGCCCTCCTCAACAAAGGGTGTTCTCTAAAAGTCAACAGCAAGGCTTCTCCCTCTACGTTTGCACTCACCAAAGGAAGAACCACAATCTTCAATGGGATAATCAAGAATAATTTTCTAACCATCAGTCTTGAATCACAAACTAAAGAACTTGCCTGTGTCATGAGTCTGGAAGAGGTTCAAAAAACTTCATAAAACATTGGGTCATGCTCGTTTGGAGCAAATCAAAAATCATCTTGGTTACGGCATTGGTAAAGAAATCCGCTCCGAATTTGAATGCATTGCCTGTAAGAAAGGAAAAATCACCAAATCATCTTTCAACCAAGGACAAAGCCCTGCTAAACAAGTTTTTGACTGCCTGCATCTATATCTAATTGGGCCAATCAATCCAAATAGCAAAGGGGGCATGAGTTATGCCCTCACTGTTGTTGACAACCACTTGGGCTATCTATCAGCTTTTCCCTTTCCAAGCAAGGACGTGGCTGCCAAAACCATCATTTTTGCCATTGAGAATGAAGCAAATAATAAAGGTTGGTTTACAGTCAAGATTTTTTCCAAAGAAGGAGGAGAGTTTTTGAACGACACACTATCAAGTTTCTTTAAGGCAAAGGCAATACAGCACATATTAATTGAACCCTATCACTCTCAGCATATTGGAAAAGACAAGCAAGCCAACCAAACTATGATGGAATCTTTAAGATCTGTCTTCAGTTTGGCAACAAATGTACCAAAGAGCTGTTGGAACATGGTTATTCAGAGTTGCTGCCTGGAATTAAACCAAATACCCCAGGACACCAAGTCAAGAAGTCCCTGGGAACTTATGCATGGAACTTCTTTACTAACGGATTTTTTAAAACCAGTAGGTACTGCGTGCGTCTATCTACTCAAAAATACAAAAAATCCTTCAAAACTTAGCAAGAAGGGCGAGGAAGGTTGCCTTGTTGGCTTCAATCCTTGACTCCTCTCCTATAAGGTACTCACCAAATCGGGCAAGATTGTCAACACCAAACATGTTCAATTTCTGAAATCTCAAGTCACAAATGGAGAATCCATCCTGAACAAAGATGAAGAAAACACTACCAGACCTCAATTGACTCCAACAGCTGGTTAAGAACCTGAATCAATTCACCAGGAGAGCAATTCTGGCTCCCCATTTGAAGTCAAACCAGAACTAACCTTGTATGACAATCCAGATATGTCTTGCTCTGAAAGCTTGGAATCATCTGTTCAAGAAATGTTAATTCCTAAACTTTGCAACAGAAGCCAACTCAAACCACGGGAGCGGTATGGTTACCACCACACAACTTTACCAGGTTCAATTCATGACGCAATCATGGATCCCAAATGGATTGCGCTGATAAATAAGGAGTTGGATACGGCAGAGGAGCTAGGGGTATGGGAGGACGCAAATGAATCCAAAGTCACCAACCCACTTAATACAACCTGGGCTTTCCGTTGCAAGCAGGATCTTCACACCGGCGAAACCGCTCTCAAAGCAAGGGTATGTGTGCAAGGCTTCAATCGCACATCTGGCACCAGCCACAGAAGAAGAGATAGCTAAGTTCAAACAACTAAATGTCAACTATTGATTGCCCATTGGAAGACTCAATTTCATAGCAACTTTGACGCAACCTGACATTAGCTTTGCTGTTTCTAATCTGGCAAGATTCTTGGAGAACCCTGGAATACTTCACTGGAACGAGGTCATTTGGGTGTGGTGTTATTTACTTAAGAACATTGACTAAAAACTAACTTTCAAATTGAGAAGCAATTCCAACCATCTTATCACCTACAGCAATGCTACCTGCAGTGACAAGCCTGTAACCCGTCTCTCTCAAACTGGCTTTATCACTCTTTTCATGGGATCCCCTCTTTATTGGACAAGCCGGCGTCAGAGATGCATTGCCCTGTTGTCAACTGAATCTGAGTGTAAATCTCTATCTGCCAGTCACCTTGAAGCTAGATGGCTGAATCATCTTATTTCCAAAGTATGGCAAACTACGTTCAAACCTCCAATGCATTTAATCGACAAAAAGGGTTTGGAGGATAAAATTAAAAAGTTCGGAACCAAGTCACACGCTAACTACATTGATATTAAGCTCAAGAGCTTACAAAACGACTGGAAAAATAAACAGATCCAAATTAAATTGATTTCGTCTCATGATATGCTATCCGATCCGCTGACCAAGGCCGCCAATGAAATGGCAGTCTCTAGACTGGCAAAATATGTTGGTTCTTAACTTATCATCACTGATAATGAGTCAAGCCAGCGTTTTGATTATTTGACATGATTGTTACTTGACTTCAAATCATTCTCTTCTACTGTCTTGCTTTGTTATCTTATGTGTTTTGTTACTCAGGTCTCAGGATTTCTTTACTTCTTCTGTGCTTCTTGTCTTTCCAAAGCTTCTGTTGTTAGATCACCCAATCATGCGCGCTCTTCATTGGGATGTCACAGGACGTTCATCATCAGTTACTGCCAACCTCTTATCCTGCAACTCAAGGGAAGATCCAATGACAAAGAAGACCATCGACCCAGTCAACCACTTCAGAGTCACCAGCATCAGTCCTCAAGATTGAAGATCCAACCTTTGAACTGTTTGATCAAGTCCCAGGAGCAAATAGTATGTATCAGAATGGGACAATCAACTCATTATCAGCGTTGACCTCATTTTTACTTCCAAACCAGTACTACAACTTGGGACGTCAAGATCAAGTGAAAGACTCAGATTGACTTCTTAGCTCTTAGTGCACTCAATTCCACATAGTGTATCTAGAGGCCATCATCTTGCCTGTAGAACTGTGTTTGCCTGTTTGTGATTAACTCCTGCTTCTAAAATGTGTGACTTTTCCTTCTTAACTCTTGTATTCTGTTTTTATTGATTTTGATTGTTTGATTGAAATAACAGCTAGGTTCAGGTTTTTCAACTATTCAAATCCTTTTACTAGGAATGCATAGGAGTTACACCTTCAGGCAAAGTTCCACTCCTGAAATGGAAAAAGCCCTCAAAATTTTACCCCCAATTACTGAATGGCCTTAGTTCTCCGGTGAAGGAGAATACAATCATATAAATTTCATTCAAGTTATTGACTATAATATAAACTCTTATGACTTACCAGAAGTTATAGATTTATTCAGGCTTCCTAGACTATTTGAATGAGTAGCTTTAGACTTTTTTATAAGTATAAGAGAAGAAGTGGGATCCTTACCATGGAATTTTTGGAAACTTCAAATTGAAGAACAATTTGGTTCTAGAATGTGGAAAAGAAAAATGATGAAAAATTTTGAAAATTCCTCATTTGATCCCTTCAACAATAAGCCTCACAAATGGTGCTTGTAACAGAAGAGAGGACTAGATTGCTTCTATCCAGATGCTGATAAAGAGGAAGTAAATGAAGCACACATCAACTTGTGTCCTTGAAATCTTAACCATAGTGTAAGATGCAGGATGAGTATGGATGCTGACATACCAACTCTAATTAATGTGTTAGAAGAAGTCATTGACATGAATGAGTTAGAAAATTAATTTCCTTCTAGACCTGAAGAGAACTTCAACATTAAAAAAACAAGAGAACAACCCCCTCTGATAAATACCTCTGATAAGAAGAAACCTAATGAGAACAGGGACAAAGAGTGAATTCCTGGAACTTGTTGGAATTTTAACAAGACAGGGCACATGAGACAAGACTGCCCATTAACAAAAAAAAAGATTTCATTCTTGGAAGTAGAGCAGGAGGTTGAAGGGAATCAGAACTATGAAGATAGACCTGATACTGAAGGATCCCTTTCTGAATGGGAATTGATCCTGACCAACCCTGTTAATGTTATAGAAGGAGATATATGCACTTCTATAGAAATCAATATAATACATGGGGGCTCTAATTTGCCCCAAAAATGGGATCCTTCCATAAATTCTAGACATATGACGGATGTTAAACCATTAATGGTTAAACCTATGAGTGGTAAGAGTTATAATACTTGTCAAACTTGCTATGCAACAGGATTGTATAGAGACAAACCTATAAGGTCATTGCTGGATAGTAAAGCTTTCTGCTCACGTGTCTGTACTGAATTCTTAAAAAAATGGGATCCCAATTGGAAAGAACAACTTCTGCCCATCCCAAAAGCCAATTTTAGCTATTGCAACTCTAACAGGAATTCTATTGGAGTATGGACTTCTCCTAGAATATTACCCCATACTAAAGCATCTTTGAGAATACTAGTGGAATTTGTGGTATTGATCAACGTATTATGTGACTACCTGATAATAGGTAATGATGCTTTAAGTCTATATGGTATAGATGTGTTCCAGAGTAAAGAGAGATACTTCACAGTGGGTGTTAATTGTGGCAAGAAGTTTATGATATGCAGAATCCAATCTAACTTCCCCTCTTCCACTTATCAAAATCATTTTGAAGACTTCAATAAAGAATACTTCTCTCAAGAAGCTCTAAAAATGAAACTTTCTGAGGAACAGAAGAAAGATTTATTGAAAGTCTGCTTTGAGAACCAAAGTGCTTTTTGTACTAAAGATCATCCCATTGGGGATATAAAAGGACATGAAATGGTATTAACATTGACTATTAAGCCTCCTTATCCTCCAAACTTAAGAATACAAGCTTATTCCTCTAGTCCTAAGTCTAGAATAGCTCTTGAGGAACATATCCAAGAACTGATAGACTTACAATTATTAAGGAAAGTAGGGCAAAATGATCAGGTAGATGTGACCACACCTGTAATCATAGCTTGAAATAATGACAAGTCAAGATTGGTAGGAGTCTTTAGAATTCCCAATAATTATACTCAGGCAGATTATTGTCCTATACCTTGCATTGATCATGCTCTACACAACTTGTCCAAGGACAATTATATCACTAATATGTATATGCTCAAAGGTTTCCACCAGATACATATAAGCGCTGAAATCTGAAATTTTATGAGAATAATCTGTCATTTGGGAATATATGAATATCTTAGGATTCCCTTTTTTATGAAGAATGCCCCATAACACTTCCACAGAATAATGATTACAGTTCCAGGAACATACATCAGACAAGGATGGATGATGGTATATATAGATAATGTTATCATATACTCTGATGATTGGGATACTCATATCAACCAAATAAGATTATTACTCCAAACCATCACCAAAGCAGGATTAAAATTATCCATGAAGAGATGCAACTTTGGATATGGAGAATTGAAAGCTCTAGGGCATATAGTCTCTGTTCTAACTCTAGCTGCTGATCAAAATAAGATAGATGCTGTCATGAACAGACCCATGCTTCAAAATAAAAAAGAGTTACTTTCTTTCATTAGATTTTGCAGTTACTACAGAAAATACATACCAATGTTTGCCATGCTAACTAAAAGTCTGTATGAAATATGCAACAATAACACTCTCTTTGAAATGACACATGAGAGATTGAAAAACTATGAGGAACTAAAAATAGCTATGACCTCTACTCCTTTACTCATTCAACCAGATTACTCCAAGCCCTTCAAACTGTACATTGACACCTGTATGGAAGAGTTAGGAGCTTCTCTACATCTAGAAAGAATAGAAGAAGAGAAACCAGTGAAGAAACCAGTACTCTTCATATCTGGACAGATCAAAGATACAGAAAAGAGATATGGAGCAAGTCAGATGGAATGCTTGGCTCTTGTATGTGCTTTACAAAAGCTAAACTTTTAGTTATAAGTCACTACTTTCCAAGTGATAACAGACTGTAATGCTGTCAGAATTATCATGAACATGAAAACCCCCAGCAGACATATGCTCATGTGGCAAATTTCTATACAACAGTATAGAGGTCAGATGACTATAGTGCATAAATCTGGAGCTATAAATCAGCATTCTGATAGTGTAAGTAGGAATGCTTTGCCTAATGACTCTAGCAATCTAGCATATGACCCTGATGATCAAGATATCTTTCCTATCTTGAACATCAATCTTTTTGCATTAAATTCTCCAATCATGGGGATCCACTTATGTGAATTAGATACTTCTTTCTACAATCTAGTGAGGGACAACTACTCCCCTGAAATCTAGCTGCTGATTACCATGATGGAATGTGAATCCCCAGAAGCAGGGCTGAATAATGGTCTACATGCTTCATTACTTAAACCCTATAAAGCAGGAAGGTTTACCTTTTGGGATGGTCTCCTTTTCTAAAGAAACCAACATTCCAGTGTATTAGTACTAAGCAGCAAAGAGCATACACAAAACATACTCCAGGAATGCCATGAAAATTGTTCATCAGGGCATCTATCCACTGAAAGAACCTTGTAGAAATGAAAAAAATGCTTTGTTGATAGGCTGGAAAGAAATCAATATTAAGTATGTTACTAGCTGTGAGACTTTCCAAAAATCTAATAAAAACACTGGAAAAAGGTTTGGACTCCTAAAGAAGATCTCTGAACCCAAAACTAGATGGGAAATCATCAATATGGATTTTGTCACCGGCCTCCCCCCTGGAGGTACTCATTCATATAACTCTTTCCTGGTTATAGTTGACAGATACTCTAAGAAGGCAAAATTCTTACCTAACAAAAAAGAAGATAGTGCTATGGATGTAGCTCTATTATTTTGGAATAGGATCATAGCTTATGTTGGTATACACAAGATTATAATCAGTGAAAGAGACCCCAAATTCACCTCTGAGTTTTGGAGGAATCTACATGATATACTGGGTACTACTCTAACATTTTCTACAGAATACAATCCCCAAACTGATGGATTAGCTGAATGAATGATACAGACCCTAGAAGATATGTTACAAGGTTCTTTAGCTTTTGTCTAGAATAAAAAACTCAGATGGTTATTGCCATGATTGGGGAAGCCTACTCCCAGATATAGAGATGGCTTATAACAGCAGTAAACATTCTACTACCAAAGAAGCCCCTTAAACACTAGAAATAGGATGGATTCCAAATCTCCATAGGAATAAATTAAAATATAACTTAGCCACCATTCATCAAAAATCTCTTGACTTTAAGAAAATGATAGATTGGGCAAAAAAATGCTCAAAAATGTGTAGAAGAAGCAGGAGAACAGAAAAAAAAGATGGGACAAATCACATAAGGAACTCAACTTTAAAATAGGAGATCAGATCCTGATATCCAGTACCAACTTCAACAATCTAGCAGGTAATGGAAAGCTGAAACCAGCCTTTGTTGGACCATTTTTTATCAGAAAGATACATGGAAAAAATTATGTAGAAGTAATCTTGGGTGAAGAATTATCAAGAAAACACCCAGCATTTCCTGTTAGCCAAGTAAAACACTTTCAACCAAGAGAAGGTAGCAACCTTCCTCCAGATACAATCCCAATAGAACCTGAACCTGTGAAAGAAAAAGGGAAATTTGGAAGGATACTGAGAGACAAGGAATAGAGAGTGCAAGGAAAAGATGTTAGACTATACTTAGTAAGATTCAAAGAGTAATATTCAGAAAAAGATTAATAGTTACCATAGAATAATACACCTGATGGACAAATACATCTTAAAAACAACAGAGCCAGCAAAAGGAACTGAAACACACATGGAATTAATTTTTTCCCAACATGCTCCAGATTTTTTTCAGATATGTACATATCTTGCATTGGGGAATTTCAGCTTGCTACTATTGCAAAGCAAGCTGCAAAAGTAACAGAAATAAAATAAAAATAATAATAAAAAAAATTAACCTAAGAAGGAGTAGGAAAACCATAAATTTTATTCAAAAAATGGATTCTCCAACCAAAATTAGGTAGGGTCACTCACTGACCCCACCCTTGAAATCCATCTTTAAATAATTAAAGAAAGAAAGACCAAAAAAGAGCGGCAAAAATATTGAAATTTTTGACCAATTAAATATTTCACATGTGTTTCACACCTAAAATTCAGTCATAATTGAGGTTTTGTTTATATTTTAGGATATACAGATGGAAACGTGTTCTGTCACAATTCCCGCACGCGGCTGTAGCAGCCAATACAAACCTGCGTGGATGAGCTACAGCACTTTCACCCTGTCAAAGCTGTGTAAGCAGCCCCGGGCCTCTGACAAGTACGCAGCCACAGGACTACGGGTTGACAAAGTGACAGGTAGCCTGAGAAACCTAGGCACCGTGTAAACATGCTACAACCTACACAAGAAAATTCTAAATATTTAATAAATTTTCCTGTGGATAGTAGATAGTCTAAAAAACATAAAATTATTTAAAAATAATTAAATAAACTTTATAGGTATTTTTTTATTAAAGATAATTCAAATTTCCAAAAATTTTGAAAATAAGATAATTACTACTTCTAAAAATATATTAAAATACTTAAATATGATATTATGAGAATTTCTAGACCTCAATATTTTTGTGACATTCTAAGAAAAATTATGATGTAAAAAAATCACATGAATACCATGAATTACATTTTTAAGTAATTATTCTATTAAATCAACTGAATTTTGAGAATAAGGAGTAAAATCAATATCATTAATTTACTTCAATTATTTAGTACATAATGAGAACTCAACTAACATCAGAATATCTGTAGGAATTTCTATTAAAAGAATTATTAACTTACTAAGAACATTTAGTAAGGATGATTAATTAAATAATTAATAAAAAGGACACATTAGTGTTATTCAAACTTCCAAACATCAATTATAAAGTAGAATAATTCCCATACCCTGTGGAATTAGATGCTATCCGTGTTAAAGAACCAAGAACACGTGACAGGCTACCACTGGTTACCCTGCTAGCTTCAGTTTCCTCCCTTTGAGCCCTTGAACCCCTCAGAAGGACAAAATTGGGACTCCAAAAGCTATTAAAAAACAGATCTTTTGAGGATATTGATAACAAGAGACCCCGTTATATTTATATGCAGAAACCCTCGCAAGTTAATCAAATACTTATAAGAGATGAGTAAGTGATTTATGGCTTTAGTCTGATTAATAATATCCATCCTCAAGCCCCTTTTATCAATTTAAACTGCTGAACAACCTTATAACCCCATTATACAGGTTCAAAACATCAGTGCACGTCCCAAACAGGTACCCAAAGGATTTAATAATATACCAGCGAGTCTTATTATCCTTTCTCTGTTGGGGAAGCTTAGTTACAAAGCCCTGCCACTCCACTGTGTATTTTATATTCATATTATCTTTGGGAAAAATTTCCTTTAAACTAAAGGTTCCAAAGTAACCAGGACTACGTGTTTTCATACTGAATTTCCTGAAAAGAGGTGTTACAGATCCCCAATATAATTGTGGCCCCTCTATAATAATATTTCAAAATCAATTTATCTATATTGATCTATAACAATAAACCATATCCAAACCAATTAACCTTGCAATAAGCTTTATCCGAACATTTTATGGATTTTTGCTGCATTTATTGAATAATATATTTATTATTTATTCTATTGCCTCTGTTAGGTAAAGGATAGCAAGGGTCTTGGCATCCAGGAGGCTGAAAAAACAAAATCTTGGGTTGAAGTAGCCCATGCAAATCTCAAACAATTCCTTGCAAACTCTTTTGGAAACCTGTTGGATGTTTGGAAAAGCCTTGAAGGAACAGTTTCAAATCAAATTAAATTGGTTCATGTGTAACTTTGTAACTCTTGAATTAAGTTGAGGACAGTCCTTCCACCTGAAATGTGACCATTGGGTCACAAATTTTCTTTAGAGCCAATTGATCTTATTAGGGAACAATTCAAGAGATTCAAATGTGATCATGATGGCAAATTTTGCACCAAGTCCTATTACAAGACTATTGGTTTTCCCTGTTCCCACCAAATAGGTTAACATTTATTCTCCAGAGGATCTGTGGTAGCCAAAGATGTTCATCCTCAGTGCCGGTTTGACTATGACCCTTGCAGTTCTAGTTATGTAAGTTTGCTTTAGTTAGATTTTTCAGGTTGGATTTTTTAAATCACTATGTGATTAATTCTATTTGATTAATGATTCCTAACTCACTAATGGTTGATCATTTTGAATTTTTCAAGTAAATCCTCAATGAAATGATAAGAATTCTTCAGTTAGGTGAAATAGTGAATGCAATGATCATGGAATCTCCAGATCATTAGCAAAGCGGCCTATAAAAGTATATCATTTGGAAGATTACAAAATATTGATTGAAGCCAAGCATTGAACCTGAAGTCTTAAAATCAAGTAGGGCCTGGAAGAAATTGAAATATATGTGGCAAGAACCATTTTGATTTGAGCATCATGAAAAAAAACTCAAGGGGGAGGATCAAATAAATAATATAATAGGAGCAGTTGCAAGGTTAAATTGGTTTGGTAATTGAAGGTTTTCAATATTTATATAAAATAGGGGCCACAGTATTATACTACTGGGGTTCTTTACAGACAAAGCAACCTCTCTTCAAGGGGCCTCCTTAGGCAGTTTAAGAACCCTGGAATGAAGATGGGTGTCTTAGAAAGGGCTTATTCCTCTAATGGCCTGGCATAACAGAACAATGGCCTAGACAGGAAGGGAAACACTCACTCTGAGCACTTTACCACGAAAATCCTGCAATAATAGGAAGGGTTTCAGAGCAGATGGGGTGGATTGCCTGACTAAACTTCAAGGGTTGATTGGTTTTAAGAAATAGATAAAAATACTAAAGAATTGGTCATAAATCACTAGCTACTATTCTCAATAAGCACTTTAATAAAAATGACACAGTTTCTGATTGATAATAATAATTCCTGGTAAACTGATGATAGAATAATGGATCCAAAGAGGTCTGTATAAATAAATTTGGGGTGATTTTTCGCTTCTCAGGGCGCGTAAAGAGTGTTCTGCTCCTGAGCTGAGGCTGGAAATCCAATAAGAGCAACATTAACACGTCAAACAGGTGCATTTAATCAGCTGACCTTAGATCTTCTGGATTTCCGCACTATTTTAGCCACAGGATCTGTTCATCTATTATGGCCTAAATTTGATCATTCTGAAATCATCCTTCATTTGTACGATGAGTATTGCTTCAAAGTGATTAGATATGGAGGTTTACTAATTACCCATCATCTGAGGAACACATTGATAATTTTTAATAATTTTTATGAACACTCCTTGTAGTGTTTTGTGGTCTTCAAAGATCAGATTAAATGATTTACTTGGTAATCCTTGATCCTTAATTTATTATTAAAAAATATTCTAAAATTATTTTTTATTAATTTTATTAAGTTTTGATCTTTTTAGATTTTTACTAATGCATATTTCAAATTGTTACATATGCCAGGCAAAGCTTACTGGGCCGATGCGCTCTGACACATGTTTTTCTGCATCAACTTGGTCCCATGCTCTACACCTAAGGTCTTTCAGAGCCCTTGCTCAATCCTGGGTATCTCCTTGTTCAAGGTCTTGCACCTTCACCCTTTTGGATGCCTTGTAGGAAACAAGGTATCTCAAACTTCCCATTGCAAGCTTGACCCCAAAGCTCATGCCTCCCTGCTTCTATCATATCTTTAGGATGGCAAAGGCTACCCCATGTTATACCTAAAGACCAAGTCTTTAGTAAAATGCTGTGACACTATCTTTCATGAATCCCCCTTTCTGTATGGCTCTCTCCAGCCCAATCCAGATGTTTCATTCTTCCTGGAACTTATATGGCCTTCCTCAATTCCCTTGGCCCCTTTTATTTCTCCCCCTTAAGGATCCTTTTAGACTCACAGATGGACCATTGGCTTGCGGCTTCCATCCACAAGCCACAAAATTACCCCAGGGACCGCCAAATTTATCCAGTTCACTATGTAAAGCAACCCCCTCTTCCAACTTCCCACCTATTACAGCCTTTTTTCCATTTTTCTCAGCCACCCCCCCTGATTCAGAGTAACTACCCATCTGACCCTTCCTTGCTACAGCCTGTGATCAAGGACTTCTGGCGGCCCCTCCATAATGATCCTCTCTCTTCCCCCACCCACCCCCCACTCCTAGTCTTGGTTTGATCCCCTGTTGCTCTTCACCCCCTCTGGCTGATTTTTGGGCGAATTTGAGGAAGGAGCTGTACAGGTATGAAACCTGTTCTAAGGCTACATTGGTCACCAAAAAAATCTAAGCCCCCAAAACATGGTCCCATCTTCTGAAATCCCCCTACAAGTTGCAGTGGTCTGATTTGGAGGATGAAGAGTTCTCCTTTCTCATGGGAATGGAAAATTGGCATCTGGTCCTGCAACCAAAGAAATGTCACAAAATCAAGTCAAAGTGGATTTTGAAAATCAAATTTCTGTTCAAATATGTATGCACTCATGTGTGTGCTACATAAAAGTGTAATAAAAATGGGATTCATTTATGGGCCTCTACAGCCCATTTGACAACCACCCTGAACATATGTGCGTGTGTGAATGTTGCAAATTTAGGGAAACTGGCTCCAAAAAAACATGAAATAAGCCTATTGGTAGATGGGGCCCAATGGTACAAGTGGGGTGCATGGGAAAACACTGCAAGACAGGCTTATGTGGGAATTATTGGGCATAAGGTTCATTTTGGACATACTTTTCCCAACCAGCTGGCTCACCAAAAAATTTTTAAACAAATTTATTTGGCTTGGGCAGCCCAAAGGGGCCTGTGCCCATGTTGCAGCCCGCTTGGGGCTGCCTCACACATTTCAACCCGCCTGGGGCGACTTTGCTCACGTGTGGCCCTTTTATGAGCCTGGAGGTCCGGGTGGGGCCATTGTAGGGGGCGGAGAGACTCATTTGGAGTCCCTCCACCCTGGTTGATTGTTTCAGCTGCTGCAACCAGTTGGGTTGTGTAAGTGGTGGGGGGGAGAAAGGTTTCCCCCCCCCCCATCCACTCACCTCCATGACTGCAAGGGAGGTGAAAAAGCAACCAGGCCATTTGCAACAAGGGAACCTGTGGTGGGGGGGGGATCTGACCACCTTCCCACCACCAAGGGGCACTCCCCCCCGCCCCCCCCTTTACCACGGGGGAGGAGCAAAAGGCTGAGGGGTATCAGACCAACAGCCAACCTGCCAATGGCAAAGGGACCTGGTAGGGGGATTTGAGTTCCCCCTGTTGCAACTGGCTGAAGAGGGAGGAGTGCTGCCACACATGTTGTGGTGGCCTCCGTGATTAAAAAGGCGGGCTTGGGGGAGCCTGGGCCCATCTCAGCCAATTTTTGGCTTTAAGCCACGCAGCACATGGCATCCAGGCCATAATGAGGTAAGGGCTGGTTGACTGTAACCAGCCCGGTCAAATGTGATGCTGGAAACACCTGTATGAACTGGAATAGGATGATTGTAATTTTGATGTTGTTGATGTTTCAATCTGCTTCCTTCTCTGTGTTAGCTTTGTTGTTTTGTTCTTTTATTTTACTTATTTCATATCTTGAGTTTAGTTTCCTAAATTTCTCTGAAACTCTAGTTGTAGTTTGTTTGACTGTCTTGTATCTAGTTGTCACATGTCTTGTGTGTTGGAATATTTCCCTGTTCTATATGTGTTCTGTTATCATTCAATATTTTCCTTTATTTCTGGTGTTTTATTTTCTTCTGTCTCTTTTCTATTTTTATCACTTTATCTCCTTTATTACCTCTTTCACGCTTGCTTCCTTCCTCTAGTCATCTGATTGCGCGGCTCATCTCACAACCAGTCTTCCTGCGCGCACAAAACTACGGTTATTCATATTCATCTCGCGCCTATTCCCTACAGCAGTACTCAACCTGCTTAAATACCTGCGTGAGGGAGTCCTCTCCCTCCTTTCCTTTCCTGGCCAGACCTTCTTTACAAACTCGTTGAAGATCCTCAAGTTCTTCATCCAATACAAAACCTCAAGGACGATTTTGATCAGAAGGTTGTGGCCACTGTGGACAACCTACTATAATTTGGTGCGATGTCCTGGTACTTTATCCAGTGTCTGAACTAATTCTCTAATCTCATCATGTTTAAAATCTTCATCCGTAAAGTTGCACATTCTCCTCTCTTAGCTTGTACACGTTTGGTGGTTGTTTCTTGAATCTTTTTTTTTCTAGTGGCTCTCAGTCTTCTCATTTACTTCAGCTTGGGTATGACTGTCTTCAACTGCTTGTTTTGTCGTGACTTCTGTCTAACCAATTTGTTTAGTTTTCTGGTTTTTGATTTATAATTCCTCAACAATAAAAGACATCAGTTTAACACAATTAACAGTCAAAAAGGAATCAACCAGATCTCTCAACAATGACAGACTCGCTCAAGGCTACCATTCTCAAAACCGCCATAGAGGGCATATCACTTTTAACGTTGGATAATTATTCGATCTGGAGAAATCAAATCGTCAACATGATGGACTTGCAGGAAGATCTCTACGCCAAACTCACAAAACAAAAAAGAGATGTCAACGGCAATCCAGTTGGGCTCAACCATAGCAAGAATGTGAGAATTGGGACCATCTTGACCTCCAAACTTGACATAACCGTCCAAGCCAACATCATCACACCCAATAACAAGAAGGATGCCCATCAAATTTGGGCAGACATTAACGAGTACTTTGCATCAAATCATGCGTCCAATCGAGCTAGGATCTTCAAGGAATTCCTGCATACTCCTTTCACGCTCTAGGTTTCTTAATTCTTCAAATTTTTTACATGGTTAAAAGCCAAAGATAGATCACCCCAGCTCAACTCGCAGTCACAAAATTGCTGAAACAACTGGGCAAGGAGGAGAAGAGGGAAACTTTAAGGCCCTGACGCTGAATTCTCTCATGAAATCCACACCTTTACTCACAGAGACAAACTACTCAATCTGGAAAAAAAAGATGGAACTTTCATTCAAGATGCAAGGAATTCTCAACCTCATCAATTCCAGCAACCCCTTTACAGAAATAACTGAAAATGATGAGATGGCTGGTATATATCATGTCAAAGCTTGACCCCACAACTCACACCAATATCATAAACTAAGAAAATGAAGATTCATCCAAACTGATCTGGCTAGCTACTAAGAACCACTTTGCCTCCAGCCAAGCAGGCAATTGGGCTCAAACATTCTTCAACTTTCTGTACCTTTCTCTCAATCAAAACAACATTGAAAGCTTTGTAACCTCTGTAAGATCCCATCTAGGGAAACTTGATGAGGTAGGAATTGAGCTCCCAGCTGATATTCTAAGCTATTTAATTTTATTCAAATTAACCAAACCCTCAAAGCCATTTTTTCCCAAATAATGCACTCAGGACTTAAACTCTCTGTCTCCTTGGTACTTGATCATCTGGTTCAACACAAGAAAAAAGTTCAGGCAAAGCTCCCCAAGAGGGGAAACACTAACTCAGCTCTTTATCACTCCAACCATCAAAGAGAACCAGATTATCCCAGATGAAAGGAAGGGAAACACAATCCAGCGGTGAAGTCTCATTCTCAATCCTCCTTTTGGGTAGAATTTCTCAAACTGAAAGCAGACAACCCACCTAACAAAGCCAGACGGGGACCTAAGAAGAAACCACAACCGGAACCTCATTTTGAACTGTTCTACTGTGCAACTGACAAAGCAAAGTAGCTCTTTTGAGAGGTACCTGGTTTTCAGATTAGTCACGACGGATCCAGACGCAGGGATCAGTCAGTTCAGATTTGCGCGGTGTGGGATCTGCTGCGTGCTTTGCAGAATTATCTGCGCGCGGGTCTCTAGTACTGGGGAAACTACTACTATGAGTATGTAGGGGTATGTAATGATGCGGGGCTGCGCGCGGGAATTGTGACATAACACATTTCTGTGTGTAACTCCTGAAATATACAAAACACCTCAATTCTGAGTGAATTTTAGGTGTAAACCCTATAAATGACAACCCATTTGAATTGTTAAAATTGCCAAAACATGCCACACTGGTGTTTTAATTTTTAGTACTTTTCTTTTTAATTATTTAAAAAATGTAAGGACTTGGATTTCAAGGGTGGGGTCAGTGAGTGAGCCTACCTAATTCTGGGTGAGGAATCCATTCCTTCAATAATATTTATGGATTTCTCACTCCTTCTTTTGTTAATTTAGAAATTCTTATTTTTTATAGTTTTGTGTTGCTATGACAGTTTTCTCTGTACATAGTAGCAAGCTGACACACAGTAACTACTACTCATAGAACTCAAGGATTTTTTTTTTGGAATTGCAATGAAGAAGATGAGAGGAGGAATATAAGTGATGAGGAGAAGGAAGGATGGAATGGAGAATTCCAGGAGGTGGTTTTTGAAGATCAAGTTGTTGAATCCTATAAGAGTGACACCATGAAGGGGCAAGGTGATATGAGTTAAGCAAGCTGTGTGAAGGTTTTCTTGTGCTAAGATGACACCTGCTGGCAGAGGGAATAACCAGTAAGAAGTAGTATACTAATTTCTTGGGGGGAATTAGTCCAGGAGGAAAGGAGGGGCCTGTAAATGTGAGATCTGATAAGGAATCCTTGAGGGATGAGTGGCTGGTGTTGCAGGTTGGAGCTCCAATGGTATTACATTTTGACTGATTGGACTGGAGGCTGTAGTTGACTGATTGGTTGATGAGCTTATTCAGGAAGTTTGACATGTACAGATCTGGAGTCCTGGGAGTATGGGCTTAACAGACTGTGGTGTGTATGTAATATGTATAGACTAAGTGTAATATGTAATAAATCATATACAAAATGGGTTGAGGAGAGATGGAGGATGTACCAATCCATGAAGAGGAGGAAAGATCCTGAGAAGGTGATATGAATCAAATGAAAAGTAGTGAGCTTTACATGGGCATAGTGCTTGGACCATACATGGAGAGGTTGAAGCTGATAGGAGAGGATGGAGACTGCTAAAGATGCAGGAGTTTTCCCCAGTGGTAGGTTGGATTAGGTGAATTTGTGTTTAATATTGGGTTGAAGCTGATTCAGAACGTTGGATTTCTTTGTTGAAGGTGTTTCACAACTATTGTTATAACAGTACCCCCCCAGAAAGGGAAGGGGAAGCTCCTGATTCCAAGGAAAAGGATTTGCTGGTGGTGAAGATTGGGTTGTTTTTTACTTTCTGATTGAAAGCCGGGAGGCTCAGAAGCAAGGTTAAATATTTTGAAGAATTTGAGAAATTAAAAAGGGTTGAGTTTTGAAGTCTGAGAATAGGAAGGAATTTCAAGAGGTTGAAGTTGAAGATTTGAATTAGGGGATTGAATTTAGAAGCATGAAGCTTGAGAAGTTTGAATGTTGATTTTTGAAGTTTTGTGAACCCAAACGGACTTTTTTGAAGCTCTACCTAGGGGATTTGAAAATGGAAAAGCTGATCAAAGTACTTTCAAAGCTGGAAATAGCTTTCAAAGTCCACATCAAAGCTTTAAAATTTTGAAAAGGGAGAATTGGCTTTTTGGAATTTCTATGAAACTAGATGGACTTTTTGGTGGTTCTACCTATGGGAGATGAACCTGGAATGGATGATCAAAGAATTTTTGAAGCTTGAAACGCCTTTCAAAGTGCCAGTCAAAGCTTTCAAAGTGGAAAATGGGAGAATTTGATTTTTTGAAGTTTGACAAACTCAGATATACCTTTTTGAAGTTCTACCTAAGAAAGTGGAACCTGGCAAGCATGGAGGAGGAATGTTGATTTGGGGGAGATAAAGAGAATGAAGAAAGGTATAGCAAAGGAAGTATTAGAAGAAAAACAAAGAGATAGGAGCTGGAGTTTTTTTGGAGGTGGCCAGGGTTGGTGTGAAAATAAGAAAGAAGGGAAAGAGAGGGATCTGGAAGATGGTTGAAGACATTGGAAGTGTTTGAGAAGCAGGTTGGATAGGTTGTGCTGATTTTATTTTGGAAGAATCTGATGTATTGAAGACTTGTTTGAAGTGTTGATGGTGATGAAGATCCAGAAGTGAAGTTGGAGGATCTCACAAAATTTTTGGGATGGATGATTGAAGATAATTATGGTGTGATGTTGATGGATTTGAGGATTGATTATTTGAAGGAAGAAGGAAGATAAGGGATGAGAATGAATAGATAGGTGTACTGAAGGATATTTTTATTTGGAAGTATTGTTGATATAATATGTAGGATGAAAAGGACCGTTTGGAAGGTTAAGGATAGGAAGGAAAATATTTTTATATGTATATTTTCTTTTTTTTTCTTTTATTTGCTTTTTGGAATTCATTGATCGGAAGTAGTTGAATTAATATGAAAATGAATTATTATCTAATGGATTTTATTTTGATGAAAGATAAATGGATTTAATTGTGATTGGAAATTGATGGTGATTGGAATTTGGATTTGGAAATGTATAATAGGATGAATTTGTTTTGGAATGATGAATGGGATTGAATTTATGCAGGAGGGAAGTCCAATTGTGATGGGAAGGATATTATAGGATTGATTTGATTTGGAACAATGCATGTAGTTGGGTTGATCTTTGAAGCAGGGAAATGTAGTAGTGATGAAGTTGGATGTTTGTTCTCAGAAGGTTGGTGAATTTAAGGATGGATTGATGTATGCATGGATGGATGAATGGATGGATGACTGGATGATTTGATCAGGGTTTTGATTTTGAAGCATGAGTACCCATTTTTTCCAAAATAAGAAAAATTTCCCAAACAATGCTTGAAAGAGCTATCTTTGAAGGTCTTTCAGTTGTGATTTTATTATCAGATAGTAATAATGAATTCCCACGATGGATGCCTTTGGGAATTCATTTTTGATTAAGTTTGGCATAGTTACTATACTTATCCATAGGCTGTTTTGAACTTGATCAGATGATTTTGGTTGATTGAAGGATTATTTTGAGAATTAGTTGGTCAGCATGTTGGGTATACCCAGTTTAACCATGAACAGGAGTAAGAAACTGTAGTAATCTATTGAATTTTTATTCACTTCATCCCCTTTCTTCATTAATTGAATAATGTCTTGGAGAAACTTTTCAGCTTGTTTATTCGTGGTCAATTTACCCAGTTGATGTTCAAGAATCTTCAAAGGCAGCTAAAAAACTCAGAAGGTTCAAATTCATCAGGATTCTGTTCAGAGTAAGTCTTCCCCCCTCTGGAAAAACATTGTCCCAAAGTGAAAGGAGGCTGGGTGAATTCAATGAAGAACTTCCAAGGGATTCAAGTGAGTTTTGAAAAATGAAGAAGGTTTCATGAAATACTCTTGTCATCTGAGGAGAGTTTGGAAGACATGGAAATACTTTTAGAGAAAGAAGATCAGTTAGTAATTTAGAGCCTGTGATGCTTAAGGGGTAATCAAACTGAAATCAGTTTTGGTGAGGATTTTAGAACCTAAAAAGATATTCAGTGAAAGTAATTGGAGGAAAAGAGGTAAGGTTCTCCTTGATAACAGAGTCAGGTTTGCAAAAATCAACACATAATTGTAAACCACCAACCTTCTTCTTGAAAGAAAGAAGGAAAGGTGCCCCAGTGCTTGAAGTTCTGGGGCTGGATAAAAACTTTCTCTACATTCTCTGCAATGTAGGATTTTGGGGTTGAAATTTAATTATTGAGCTAGTGAATAGGAAAACCCAACTGTAGACAATGGAACTTCCAGTTCAACGTGGTGTTTTCAAGCCCAGTGAAAAAATGAAGATGATTTGCTTTAACCTTGGAGAAGAGATCTATGGAAGAATGGTGATCAGGGGTAGCTTTTTTTAACACGGTTTCTGATTCCTCAGGGACTTCATCAGTAACAAGGAGAAACATCTGAAGAAGTAACCAATTGCATAGTATGCAAGGATGAATCCAATATATCTTCCTCCTATCGGTGATAGCAATGATAGTTGGTAGATAAGTTTAATAATATTTTGATTGATTCTACAATTGGATGATTTTTGATAAATTAATATGAATTTTAATCAATCAATGGGAATACAACTGGGTAGAGGGGTTCTTTTATAGACACAATCTCCCTCACCAATACAAGTATATACAATCTAAGAGGGAAAGGAATGAAAAATTCTTTTATCCTGGGCTTCTTTGTTTTACCATGTAGCTGTGCCATGAACATGAAATGTTCATTTTCTCTGATAGTTCTTGTTATTCTTTTCTGTATAGGACATTTCAGAATTAAATACATAAATATTTCTTTTAATTGTTTTATTTATACATTTCATACTATCCCTTCTTTTCTTTATTAGTATGACGTACCCGGATTACTGGGATATGTTGATACTTCTTTGACATATTTCACAGATAATTAATCTTTGATAACTTTATTATCACTCAACATATTGAGATGATTCTTTTTTCCATCATGATTCAAATATTTTTTCTTTCACCTGGTAACAAAATCAATTTGTTATAATGAGTATTTTTCCCTCAACAGGGATTAAAATCTCAACACCTCCTGTGCAAAATGAAGGATCAATGAATATCCAAGCAAGTGGAAAAAGTGTTGAACTCAAAAGTAATTTAAAGCTGTGTTGGGGATTTAAAGAAGGTTCTGAAGTGAGGGAGATTTCAATGGGCTTCAGCGGCAAAGGAAGAGCAGAAGGGAGGTCAGCTGTGGCAGTATAGCCAGGTCGAGTTCAACATGACTAGGGGAAATATCAGTAGTTAGTTTGTTTCTTGAGGTGATCAGCCCCATCTTCCAAGTTTGCATTTGGATTCCAGTGATGAAGAGAGTAAATTCAAAGTTTGATTCAGGGAAATGTGCGTTGACTTGAATTATTTCCCATTCAAAGCTAGGAAAGGAAGGATTGAAAACATTTGGGATGTTAATTCACTGAGCCAATATTGAAAATATGAGTATGTTTTTCCCAAGGAGAGGGCTGTAAAGGATGGAAACTTTGAACAATGCAATTCCCAATTACAGATTGAGTTGCACCTGGATCAAAAAAACAATAGAAATAAGACTTGAGAAATCGGGAGAAAAGGGTGAGTCTGATCTTCCTTTGGCTTTGGTGAAGCACTAGAAGTTGCTGGTTTAGGAGAAGAAGATGTGTTGACAGGTTTCTTTCTACAGTCCTCTTTCTTGTGTTTCCCACCACAATATGAGAATAGGCCTTCCTTCTCTCTTCTTGCCAGTTCATCTGCCTTGAGTTTTCCATCTGGACCTAGGTCCAAAGAGGGTCTTGTAAATGACGTGGTGGAATTTGACTTTTTGGGGGACTGGTCACGCTCCCTACCCTCACTGCTACCCTTGTAAGGCTAATAAGAGGTAGATTTAGATTAAGAAGAACTGTGGGTTTGAGAATTGTTGAGGGGAGAGGATTACTTTTTACCCTTTCATGATACCTTGTATCACAGTCCAAAACTATATCCATCAGATCATGGAGAGTTTCTTGAAAGCCATTGTAAGCTGCTAGTTGGTCCAGAAGGCGTGAAGAAAGGCTGTGTTGAAAATGGAAGTAAAAGGCTCTATCACCCCATCCAGAGAATTTGGTCATAAGTTATCTAAATTCAGTTATGTGGGTTGAAGGATGGCCAGAGTCCTTCATCTTCAAATTCACCAGTTCCTTTTCATCCTTGAAGAATTCTATTCTTTTGCCAAAGAGGGTCTGAAGTTGCTCTGTGAAGTGGGAACATGAGTTTAGGGAAAAATTGGGCTCTTGGTTGGAAGGTTGAGAAAGATAGGGTTGGATCCATTGATTTGCACTTCCAGAGAGGTAGGAAGCTGCAAAGAGTACCTTCCTCCAGTCCATGCTAAAACTTCCTTAATCATTTGCAAAAATGAGTTCAAAAGATTGGAGGAATGGTTGGATTTTGCTAGGATTGTTGCCTTCAAACATATCCGGAACATTCATGGAAGGAGACTTAAAGTTTCCAGAGTAAGAAGTACTGGTTTATGGGGGTTGAGTTTAGCTTGCTACTATTGCAGAGAAAGCTGCAAAAGTAAAAAAAATAACATAAAAATATTGATAATACAATTAACCTAAGAAGAAGTAGGAAAACCATACATATTATTACAGAAATAAATTTTCCACCCGAAATTAGGTTGGGTCACTTAATGAACCTACCCTTGAAATCCAACTCCTTATATTTTTAAATAATTAATGTAAGAAAGACCAAAATACTACAGCTCCACTATTGAGCTTTTGGTCAATTAAATATTTCACACACATTGTCATGTAAAGTTTTCACACCTACAATTCAGTCAGAATTGTGTATATTTTAGGAGTTACGGAAGAAAATGTGTTTTGTTGCCGCGGAAGCCAATGGATGCGCGAGCGGCTGAGATAAAGCCCTGTCACTCTGTCAAGGTTGTCACGCAGCCCTGGGCCTCTGAAAAGTACGCAGCCGCGGGACTACGGGTTGACAGAGTGACAGGCGGCCTGAGAGGCTTAGGTACTGCGTAAACATGCTAAAAACCACACAGGAACATTCTAAATATGTAATAAATCTTCCCGTGGATAGTAGATAGTCTAAAAGTACATAATATTATATAAAAATACTTAAATAACCCTTATACGTATTTTTTATTAAATATAATTCAAATTACCAAGAATGTCGAAAATAAGACAATGAAAACTTCTAAAAATATACTAAAATACTTTAATATACTTTTGTGAGAGTTTCTAGACATAAATATCTTTGTGACATACTAAGAAAACTAATGATGTTAAAATATTACATGAATTTCCATGAATTATATTTTTAAGTAATTATTTTAGTAAATCAACTGGAAATCAAAAATAAGAAGTAATATCAATATCATGACTTTTACTCAAGTTATATAATACGTAATGAGAACTCAAATGACATCAGGATGTCTGTAGAAATGTATTTTTAAACAACTATTGAATTACTGGGAACATTTTCTAAGGATGATTAATTAAATAATACATAAATGGGACAGAGTAGTGTTATTCACACGTCCTCATATCTATTGTAAAGTAGAATAATTCCCATCCCCTGAGAAATTAGCTGCTACCCGTGCTATAGCACCAAAGAACACGTCAAAGGCTACCACTGGTTACCCTGCTAGCCTTAGTGTCCGTCCCTTTGAGCCCCTGTACCCCTCATAAGGACAATCTGGGAATCCAAAATCTATAAATAAAGAGCTCATTTGAGGATATTGAAGGGCAGAGACCCAGTTATATTTATATCCAGACACCGTGCCAAGGGAATCAAGTACTTATAAGAGATAAGTAGGTGATTTATGGTAAATTCTGATCAATAATATCTGTCCTAAACCTCTCTTTATCAATTGAAACTGCTGAACAACCTTATAACCCCAGTATACAGGTTTAGCCCATCAGTGCACATCTCAAACAGATACCCAAATGATTTAATAATATAAAAGTGAGTTTTATCATCCTTTTTCTGTTGTGGAAGCTTGGTTACAATGCCCCGCCACTCCACCGTGTATTTTATATACATATTATCTTTGGGTAAAATATCCTTTAAACTAAAGAGTCCAAAGTAACCAGGACTACGTGTTTTCATACTGAAATCCCTGAAGATATGTGTTCAAGATCCCCAATATAATTGTGGCCCCTCTATAAAAATATTTAATAATTAATTTATTCATATTTATTTAAAACAATAAACCATAACCAAACCACTTAACCTTGCAATAAGCTTAATCCAAATATTTTACGGATTTTTGCTGCATTTATTGAATAATATATTTATTATTTATTATATCACCTCTGGTAGCTAAAGGATAGAAAGGGTCTTGGCATCCAGCAGGCTGACAATTGGGGGTCTGTCCTGGAAATATTCCATTTTATTATATTTAATACCTTGGACCAGACATTTCACAAAAAGATAAATCAAAGATGAATTTATCTTACTTTATAACCGTGATTTATTATTCAATACATTTGCAGTGGATTTCAAAACAAATGCAGAATTAATAATCTATTATTTAAATCTTTTAAAAATAAGAAAAGAAGAATATATTAAAAATTAAAAACCTACTGGTTGGAAAGCTTTAACTCAAGCTGAGCAACTTAATACCTCTTCTGCATGTAAAAACTTAGATAAACTCCTTGAACAAGAAGATCTTGAAAGGCACATCAGCTTTCAGGCCCCATTAAGGAAACATAAAGCTTGGAAGAAATACCGTATAAATTAGTTTTTGAAAAATAAAAGTAATTATACAACTTGTATTACCATATTATTTTTTAAAGATAATATTAAAATATTTTATTAACTAATAAAATAAATTTTTTTATCAGTGAACCCTCCTGTAGCAGAAACCACTGCCATTGAAGTCGATTTATTGAATCAAGAAATCCCAGATATCTCTGGATGCCCTGAAAATATTGATTGGGAAGGTGAAGACCTCGTTGGAACACACCAAGACCCCATAGGATTACCTACTAGAGATAAAGTTAATCCCAATAAAGTCTTGATACCTTTGAACATTAACTTAGGTGAGTTTTGAATAAAACTAATTTTTACTGATTTTTTCTGTGAAATACTTATAAACATATTATTCAAAAATGAGTAGACGTAACACAAGAGCCTCAGGGAGAATTCCATCCTATGGATCTTTGCTAACAGCTCCCAGTAACCGTGAGACCACCAATAAGGACAACCATGAAGGGACTGGATCCCGTGAATCAAATGTTGATGGACAAGGAGCAGCACCAATTACTTCTGCCCTGTCCAAACCTAGAGCTGGAGAAGGTAGTAGAATCAAGCCACCCTCCTTTACAAGAAGATTCCCTGCAGCAACCCCAACAGAATCTAGCCCAGGAAGCCAGGATCAAAGACTTAGTCAAAGAGAACGTGAGATATTGGGAAGAATTCAAAGAATCCCAAGCTGAGGAGGACATGGTGTCTATGAAAAAGATAATCTCCCAGGCAAAAGCCACCCAGATAGCTATTCAGAAAATGATTCCAAGGGAAGAGGTAGAATCCTAGGTAGAAAAGTGGAATCCTTGGGATCAATTAGCCTAACTGAAAGGCAAATTATCAGGAAAGAAGAGATCCTCTTCCCATCCCAAGCCAAAGGGAAAGAAAGACTGGGATCAGATAATATCCCTAGCTCATAAATGGAAAAAGGTTTACAACAATTAGCTTCTAATTCTGAGCGCAAAAAAACCTCTGATTTAATTAATTCCTTTTCTAATGATATGCTTCATTATTTCAAAATTGTTTGTGAAAATTTGGACGGTTTTTATACCCAAACAGATAAATTAACCTCAGTAGTAGCCAAATTGATTAATAACCAAACAAAGACGGTAGGAATGGAAGAAATCAAAGAACATACAGAACAGTTATTGGAGACAATTAATAAAGGTAGGATCAGACAGACTCAAACAATTGAGAATATGTGATCAGGAATCCAAGAAGATTTTATTACGTCTTTCAACCCCTTAAAAGAAGAATTGGTAACCACTACTTACAGCTCTATTCTATCCCTTAGTGAAAAACTGGATGTGCTAAATAAAAAAGTGGACCTGAAACTTAATCTTATCAAAAATGATCTTAGATACTTGAAAGTCCGTCTGACCAACCCCTTGGGGAGTCCACAGAGGAACCAAAACCTCCCAGACAAACCACCACTCCTTATGCACCACCCAGTTAGGAATGCATAGGAGTGACACCTTTAGGCCTAGTCCTAATCCTGAGATGGAGCAAGCCCTCAAGTTGTTACCCCCTATTTCTGAATGGCCCAAGTTCTCTTGTGTGGTGACCAAATCTGGACACCCTGGACCAGATGCAGAAAATTCAATTATTTTTTTACAATTCTTTAATTTAGGTGTCATCTGAAAAAAAAAATACGCTCTATTTATAGAATCACTTGTAAATAGTCTAACAGGGCCTCCTGCCCATATTGGAAGGGGCTCTCCCCTGCCTTTTGGGGGGGGGGATCATATGGTACCTTACCAGAGAGTAACATCATCACTACCATTTTGAAATATATTATCTGTGGGGTCTCATTCCCCTTTATCTGTGAACTGAATTTTGGGTATATCCATGATTTCCCCTTGACCCTTGAGCCTCCATACTCAAAACCCTTATCTTTGATCTTAATCACCAACCAATAGCTTTGCTGGTTGAGAAGAATTTGACTGATTGAATTCTTGAGTGTGTTACACAACTCCTGATCCCTATATGCGACCTTACTGGTGTAAGACTCCAAACAGTGCTAAGCCGTGGCAGTTCTGTGGAGGGGAAAGCTGCTTCTTAGGCTGCCCTCCTAGGAGTTACAATAATATTTAAATGTAACCGGAATCAAGTTCCAGAACCTTATGGATGAGAAATCAAACTAAGGGAAGAGGGTAAGAGTTGTCGGTAGCTATGGAAACAACACTATCTGAGGCAAGATGGTGCAGGGAAAGACTTGAACAAATAAGTCAAGGTTTGTTCAGAGTTCAATAGAACAAGGCAGTTGTAAGTAAAAACGCCCACAAGCTAATAACTCTGGTCGTCAGCAGCTGATTAGGAAAGATCAACTCAATCCCAACCAACCTCCAGGTTCTCAATGAACCTGCCCAACTCTCCGCAATCAAGCGCTTGAAGGGTACCAGATAACTGTGGGAGGCTGAAAAAAACAAAAGCAATTTGTTTGTGAAGCTCTAGAAGCAAATCAATAACGAATTCAAGCAAGAATATCCCAACACTTCTCAAGGGACTCAAGAATAGCGTGGCAAAATTCAACCTTAAAGAAGAAGGGAGGTATAACACTCCAGGTTTTAAGCTTAATAAAACCTCTTCAATCAAACGTGATTGGCTCTAGAAAGATGATCAAGGAGAGATCAAGACCAGTATGGTCGGAAAAAGGGATCAGAGTGGTATAACACACTCAAGAATTCAGACAGACAGGAATTCTTCTTCAACCAGCAAGGCTATTGGTTGGTGATAAGGATCAAGGTCACAAAGGAAAGAGTTTGAGTATAGAGGCTCAAAGGATCAAGGGGCAATCGTAGATATACCCGGATAAATGGCTCAGATAGGTGGGGAAGGATGCCCACAGATAAGTTGATTACAATGAAGGTCTTATTGGATGGATTGGATTCTCTGATGCTCCGATGCTGGGATGATCTCATGCTGGGCCAAAAGGCAGGGGAGAGCCCCTCTTTATATGGGCAGGAGGCCCTGTTAGACTATATACAACGGATTCTACAAATAGAGCGGAAAAGGGAAGGCAACCATGTGGTCACTCGCGTCGGTCTGTGGATGGGCGCGCGTAACAATACCAGAGTCACCCACCCCTTGTCCGAAGGCGGAAGCGGGTGGGAGAGTCCCAGGAAGGTGTCAGATAAAGTCCATGAGAGCGCGGATGGGCGGATAGGAGATTGGTTTGAGAAAGTTGAGTAAATCCTGACGGCCTTGAGATCCACGACTGATAGATCAAGTGCGATGGGAGGTTTGACGGATCCAAGGATTTGCCAAATGCTTGCGGGTGCGGTTGGGATGGATTCAGTAAATCATGGATGAGCGCCGCGCGACAGTAGCAATGAGGAGATTGGGAGGCGCAACGACAAAGATGAAGACACGCAACGACAAAGATGAGGACGTGCTATGACAATGGCGGAGATGACAAGCAACAAGGATAAAGGACGCGCGACACGCGCGGATGAAAGGAGCGCGGCGCGGCGCGGCGCGGCGCGCGACGCGGATAATGGAAGCGCAGCGCGCGCGGCGCGGCGCGCGCGTGGGTAAAGAATGGTTTGGATGAGCATGAGGATAAGTTGTTCACCCGGGCGGTACCTTTGCGCAACAGTTTATGGATTGAGGTCTTAAGGCGGCCAGGGTGTCCAGGATGGGGCACCACACTGGTCCTGATCATCCTTTGAATATTTTTTGTGGAACCAGTCACGTTTGACTGAACAGGTTTTATTAATCTTAAAACCTGGAGTGTTAAACCTCCCTTCATTTTTTTTGAAGTTGAATTCCGCCACACTATTCTTGAGTCCCTTGAGAAGTGTTGGGTTATTCTTGTTCAAATAAGTTATTGTTTTTGCTTCTAGAGCGTCATCAAAACAATGTCCTGTGAAGCCACCTACAGTTATCTTGTACCCTCCAAGCCCTTGATTGTAGAGAGTTGTGCAGGTTCATTGAGAACCTGGAGGTTTTTTGGGATTGAGTTGATCTTTCCTAAGCTTCTGCTGATGAACAGAGCTATTAGCTTGTGGGCTTTGTCACTTGCAATTTCCTTGTCTTGTTGAACTCTGAACAATCCTTGACTTCTTCTATTTGAGTTTTCCCCCGCATCATCTTGCCTCAGATAGTGTTCTGGACTTTGATCTTGGTTACATTTAAATATTCTTGTAACACTCAGGAGGGCAGCCCAAACAGCACCTTTCCCCTCCACAGAACTTCCACACCCTAGCACCATTTGGAGTCTTAAATTTGGTCCCCCGGGCTGGGATTGAACCAGAAACCTTGTTATTTACAGTCCCAAGAATCATCAACTTTGAAATTGGATCCCTTTCTTTTTTCTTTAGATCCATGGAGGCAACTTGTTCTAGAAGTAAGTCCTCCCAATTCTGCACCATCTGGGCAAGATACTTGTCTTTTTTCAAGAAAACCTACTCTTGCCAGATTTTTGAGCCACTTTAGAAATCTGCTCCTTGGATCTTTTAGGAAAATTTGTCAAAATGGAATCTACCAGCGACTCTTCTACTTGTCCTAAGATGGTTAAGATCCAGCCCCAGCAAAAGAACTTAGGATTCAATGGGACAAATGTGGAACGCTTCTTGGACTCCTACAAGATGGCTGCTTTGATGGACAGGGCTAGAAAATTCAATATGGCCTACCATTTACAATGTTTTATCTCCTCTGATGAATTTATGGAAATAATCAAGTCGTTTGAAGTTTTAAAACAGCATAACTGGGCCCTGCTGCGGGAAGCAATGTTGGCCTATTGGGGAAAAATGGATGTAGCACAATTTACTTTGCAGGATGTAGATAACCTTGTCTCCCGGTGGATCTCCAATGGTTGTGTGGCTTCAGCTTCTGATTATCAGTCCTTTAAGAAATCATGGGATCCCATCATATCCTACCTTGTCCAAAATGATCACATTGACACAGTGGACAAAATTTGAGTCCGATTTGTTCAATCTTTTTCTCTGGGAGTGTATGAAAGGATCAAGGACAAACTGGTCGATTCTAGATCCATGATCACTGCCAGGGATAATTGATTAAAGCTCCCCGGTTTACTTATCCTTAGGGGAGTGGTGGATAAAGTTATTAAAGGTCAAACAGCCCTCACTTGTGAAAAATCTAAAACCACTGAACCAGTCCATGCCCCCTCTTTCAAAGATTCAAACAAGATTATGAATAAAATGTAATCTGATTTCAGGCCCAAGAACCTTCAGCCTAACCAAGAAACTGCTACAATGGACAAGATCACTAAACTGCTCAAAGCCTTTGAGAACAAAATGGATCAAAAGATTTCCTCCCTTGTTGCTCCTCAACCTTCTAGTTTTGTTCCTAAAAATACTCTATTCTGCTATTATTTCCACAGGGAAGGCCATGGAACCAGTCAATTTCTCAAACTCCAAAAGGACAAAGACAAGAAATTGGTAGAGAAACAAGGGAATAACTTTTTTCTTCCTAATGGTGCCCTAATCCCTCTGATTCATCTCGCCCCATTTGTCATGTGGTGGCCTCTTACCAGCCACCCCCTCCTATGAAGGCATCCTTGGCTTCTGTGGATTTCCGATCTTCTTGTGGTACTCTTCAAAAATGGTATCCCCCAGCTATTTCTTCCTCCTCTCTGGTTGGTACTTACCAATCCAATCCAGCTAGGAAGAGAAATGAGGAGCCCAAAGCTCATAAAGCTCCTTCCTTGCCAACCTCAATCCTCCAAAAACCACCCAAACAACAATCCTCACCTGAGCCCTCTTCTGATGTAGAAGACATGGAGGTGGAAAAAGAACCACTCATGGAAAGGTCTCAAGATCACCCTGATCCTCATCCCCCATCTATTAAACCTCCTCAATCCTCTGATCCTGTTCCTGCTTCACCCAATCTTTGTCCCTCCACCCAGCCCAAATTTTGGTTTGAGAGGGGAATTTCCAAAGATCACCCCAATGCTTTGGAAGGGGTATTGAAGAAAATTTCTGGTCTCAAAATTCCTGATCTATCTGTGGCTGAACTCCTGTCAATCTCTCCATCTGTTGCTGAAGGAATGAAGAAATGGGTTTCTTGTTGACATGTGGAAATTGGTCCTGAAGAACTCATGGTCTCCTCCGTAACTTTGATGGAGGATTCTGGTGGAACAGACCCCTCTCCTGAGTCTAATCTTTACTCTTGTCCTTCTGGTTTTCTTCCCTGCTATCTTGGTGAATCAGCAAAAACGGTCTCACTCCTTGTTGATTCTGGCTCTCAGCTCAACTTGATCTCAGATGCTTTGGCCTGAAAACTTAAACTTAGCCCTAGGGTCAGCTTTACCTCTTCAGTGTATGGAATAGGAAACCAGTCTTGTGAATTGGTGGGAATTGTTGAAGACTTTCCAGTCCGGATTGGCCAAAACATCATTGGAAATTGTAATTTCTTGATCACACGCTTGGATGGACCTATGATCTTGGGTCAACCTTTCTTAATTAATTTTGGAGAAACTCTTATGTTTTCCAATCAAATTTGGGAGAGAATCCTCCTCCCTGATTCTGATGGTAGAAAAATTGAGGTCCCGCTTTGTTCTTTGGATTCTGGTTGGTGGGAAAGATATTTCCCTGGTCATTTTCCTAAGTCATCTCTAAAAGGAAAACAGAAGGATAATTCTAGTTCCTCTCATTTTTTATGGGAGTAGTTGATCCTACTAATAGTTGTAGTTCTTTTCAGCCTCAAACTTCAACTCAAGGGTCAACTCTCATCCCAGAGGCTTATTTCTCTTTCTTTTCAACGTTTTCTTCTGATTTCAAAATTATCAAAAATCAAAAACAAATCAAAATGAAAAAATCTAAAAATATTTCTTCTTCATCTGTTGTTTATTCTCTTCCTTTTACTTTTATTTCTAATCAATCCTCCCTTGGTTCCGGTTTGAATCCCCCCAATGAGTCTAAACTAGATCCCAATCTCAATGCAATTTTGGTGGCTTTGGTATTGAAGAATATGGGCTTCAGTGGAGGCAAATTGGGGTAGAAGTAAGTCCTCCCAATTGTGCACCACCAGGGTATCCTACCACTATCATTTTTGAAAACCTACCTTGCGCCACACATGTGAGAAATGTATTATCTCCTGGGGCTTCTTTTATGGAAAAGGCACCTTTTGAAAACGTTGCGGAACATCAAACTTGGAAGGTGTTAGAACTTGGTCTCAATCCTTGTAGTCAGATCTTTCTGGTCAACTCTTGGCAAAAACAAAAACCGCTCTCTTTTGCCTCCAAATATAAACCAGTTGCTAGGATTATCCAACCATTCAACCAAGCAATGCCTCTCAATCTCAAACCTCCTCTTAGGGATCCTCCTCTATCCCGCAATCCTTACTGTGGTTTACCTTGATCCCTCACTGGTCCATTCATCCCCTCTGGTCATGTCACTGAAGAACTTCTGAGAGTAGTCAACTTTGGACCAGATGGATGGCTTCTACCTGATGAGTTGTATTTGATCAAAAGTGTCTTGGCTCTTAGGGAAAAAGCTATTAATTTCTGTGAAGAAGAGAGAGGTCTCTTGAAACAGTCCTATGGTCTGCCTTATATCATTCCTGTAGTAGAAAACAATCCCTGGCAAAAGAAAAAGATCCCAATCCCTGCTGCCAAAGTCAACAAGTTCATCAAGTTGGTCCAGGAACAAGTCCAAACCGGTTTATACAAACAGTTAAATTCTAGCTATTCCAGTCCTGTTTTCTGTGTCCTTAAAAGTAATGGTAAACTTAGAATAGTTCATGATCTCCAGCCTCTTAATAAATTTACTATTAAATACTCTGGTATTCCCCTGCTACTGAAGAATTTGTTGAATCCTTCTCCGGGAGAACTTGCTATGGTCTAGGTGACATTATGGGTGGCTATGAAGAATGGTACTTACATCCAATTTCTCGCCCTCTCACTACATTCAATACTCCCCTTGGTCATTTACAACTTACTCAATTGCCTCAAGGTGCCACCAACTGGGTTGCAGTCTATCAGGCTCAGATGGTTTGGATCCTCCAGGATAAAATCCCTGATCATGCTGGTATCTTTATTGATGATGGTGGAATTAAAGGACCAGTTTCTGATTATAACAATGAGCTCTCACCCTGGCATTCAGGAATCTGTTGATTTATCTAGGAATATGCAACCACTTTAGAAAGGATCTTGTTCAGAATCAAAGAATCTGGCCTCAATTTCTCTGGATCCAAATTGGCTGCCTGTTTCCCTGCTCTGGAAATTGTTGGTCATGTGGTCTGCAAGGGAGGAAGAAGGATGGCTCCAGCCAAAGTCAACAAAATCCTCTCTTGGCCTACTCCCATCAATCCAACTGAAGTCAGGGGTTTTCTAGGTGTTGTTACTTACGTTCAAATCTTTATCCCATCTCTATCCAAAATCTGTGCTCCTCTACTTCTCCTGACCAGAAAAGACCCTGAGTGGATCTGGAACCGAGATTGTGAACATTCATTTCAGCTACTTAAAATGATGGTTGGCAAAGACATAGTCTTGAAAAATATTGCTTATGGACCGGTAGCTGGCAAGATCAAATTGGCTGTTGATTCTAGTTATCAATCTGTTGGGGCTGTCCTCACCCAGGAAGATGAAAATGGTTGGGACTGTCCTGCTCTCTATGAATCCTTTTTATTTTCAGATGTGGTATCCAGGTACTCCCAACCAAAAATGGAACTCTTTGGCGTGGCTCAAATGTTGAAGAAACTTCAAACTGTCCTCTGGGGTCAACACTTCCAGTTACAAGTCAACACACAATCCATCATTGAAATGATCAATGCTCCCAGCCTCCCAAATGCTCATATGACTTGTTGGGTGGCCTTTATCCAACTTTTTTCTTTTGATATTGTTCATAGGCCTGGAAACTCCTTCACCATGCCTGATGGTTTATCTTGAAGCCCCCTTGGAGATGAAAAATTGGACGTTGGAGTGGACTTCAATGAGGAGGAGCCTTTAATTTGTCCAGTATTCACCTTTTCCTCCCAAGATTATTCTGGCTTCCAACAAGGTTTCTGACTAAAACTAGAGCAGTAAATTTCCACTCTCCAAAGGCCTCCTGATCTCTCTGCTCAATATTTTTGATCACTCAAAAGGAAGTCCTCCAATTTCTTTGTCCAAGGTACTAGGCTTATGAAAAGAGGCAATCCTTGTTCTCTAATTGTCGTCACTTTCCCCTCTAAACAAGATTAAATTCCTCAAAAGTCTCCATTAAGGCCTTGGGCACTGCGGGGAAACCAAAACCTATCAAAGTATATCCAAAAAATTCTGGTGGCCATCTTTGAAGAAATCAGTCTCTCAATGGTGCAAGAGTTGTGAAGTATGTCAGAAAAGTGATCTTAGGCGCCCGGCTTAAATTTGTTATCCCACTGGAGGGTCCACTGTCTTTGGAAGGATTGCTATGGATGTGGTTAACATTAAGGCTGGTGGAGCTAAGTACCTCATTGTTGCTAGAGATGATTTTTCTGGATGGGTTGAAGCAAAATTTCTTAAGAACCTCAGCTCTGAAGCAGTAGCAGCCTTCCTCTATTAGACTTGGAAAATGGATTATAGCTTGGCTTGATCTTATTCAACTGATGGTTGCTCTGAGTTTGGTGGCAAACTGGCCAAAATGATCCAATTGATTCCTGGTCAACATAGGGTGACCACTCCTTATTATCCTGAAGGACAAGGAATGGTGGAAAGAGGCCATGCCCCTTTGAAGGCTTCTCTTTTCAATTTGGCTGGTGAAAGCAGAAAGAATTGTTGCAAATTTCTTCCTCTGGTCCTCTTCTCTGATGAAATTTCAACTAAACAAAGCACTGGCTACTCAACTTACAAAATCCTCTTTGGTCAAAGGGCTGTCCTTCCTCTTGATCTGGAAATGGAATCTTTCTTAGGTATTTCTTGGGAAAAGGTTTCTTCCACCACTGATCTATTAGTTTCCAGATCCAACCAACTGGAGCAAAGTGAAGATGTTTGTGACAAAGCTTATCAGAAAATGATGGGGTCAAGGGAAAAATCAGTCCAGTATTGGGAGGATAAGCATTCCAATAGAGTCAGGGATCCCTTGAATTCTGGTGATCTAGTTTTAGCTTATAATCAATCCTTGAAAACTCAGTGGGGAAAGCTTTTTTCCAATAGCTGGAATGTTCCTTATTGAGTGGTTTGTCAAGTCAGAGGTGGATCATATGTTTTGGAGGAACTGGATGGTACTCAGATGGCCAGAAGGTTCTCTGCTGATCAGGTCAAGCAATTTCATTTTTGTAGAGGAAACTTTGATCAGAAGTAAGTCCTCCCAATAGTGCACCACCAGGGTCATCTGCTGTGTTTTGTTGTGAAACTATACTGTATGCCACATATGTGAGCACCTGGGACGACCTCTTCATTTTATCACAGTCAACTCTAGGATTTTCTTTGGATGGATCAAGATATTATTTTCAAATCACCCTCATGATCAAATGGCCATTCCTTGTAAGTCCTCCCAATAGTGCACCACCAGGGTCATCTGCTGTGTTTTGTTGTGAAACTCTACTGTATGCCACATACGTGAGCACCTGGGACAACCTCTTCATTTTATCACAGTCAACTCTAGGATTTTCTTTGGATGGATCAAGATATTCTTTTCAAATCTGTTCAATCATCTTTCCTTTCTTTTTTTATGACATCAATCTCTGATGCAGACTAGGGACAGTCTGTAAGTTGGGGAGAGATGTGGTGACCAAATCTGGACACCCTGGAACAGATGCGGAAAATTCAATATTTTTTTTTAAGATTCTTTTATTTAGGTGTCATCTGAAAGAAAAAAATTCAGTATCACTCCTCCAATTTCCTCGTCCTGTCAAACATACCTCCATCCCAGTGGTCTAGGACAGGCCTCTCTTGGTCTCATCACCTATGTACCGCTTTCAATCCCTTCTCTCTCCATTCTCCCCTTCCTTTTTTCCAAATGCGCGGGCAAAGACCCACTTGGACCAAGATCTCATCTCCAAACTTCATCCTCAATCCGCTTCAACCCTGAAACTCAGACTCCAAAGCCTTGTTGGCAACCATGCCCCACTCATCAATCCCACCACCATCCCAGCCTTCCAATCAACCCATTGCATCCTCATCCTCATCCTCTCATCAGCTTGATCACTTGAAACCCTCCCATTTTCCAATCAGGAAGATCAAGACTTGCTTGATGACGTCTGCCAACCTCAAGGCGCCCAGGACGCCCTTTGGTGCTCACCTGCCATCCAAAGCTCCCGCAAGGAATAGGCTTCTAGGCACCAGGGACAACCCCAACCAGCTTTCCACTGTCAACGTTGTCATCCCCTCTAGCATTACCAATCGACACCAAGAACCTCAACCCACTCTCAAGCGGGTCCATCAATCCAGTCCTGACCAAAGGCCATCCACCCATCAGAAGAGTGGCTCAAACTCTCACACCAAACCCCAGCTACATTTGCTGTCATTGTCATTGATCCTTTGAACGTACAAACCCATCCAATTGATTAGATCATCCACTTCATGACTCACCTCCCACCCCTTCCGTCTTTTGGTGGGGGTGGGAAAGCATTGTCTACCTCCCGCCAACATCCGCAGGCGGTCTGGTTCATTTTTTTTCCCACCCCTTTTGCCTTTGGGTGAGGGGTGGGTGATCCTGGTGTTGTTGGGCATGACTGTCCGCAGACGGACACAAGAGAGGTGAAGGGATGAGAGAGATCCCACCCCAGACAGGGAGGCCAGACTTCCACCCGCCCGCGTGATCAATTTTTCTGATCATCTGAAATCTGAGAAAAAAAAATTCTGCTCTATTTGTAGAATCACTTGTACATAGTCTAACAGGGCCTCCTGCCCATATAAGAAGGGTCTCTCCCCTGCCTTTTGGGGGGGATCATATGGTACCTTAGCAGAGAGTAACATCATCACTACCATCTTGAAATATATTATCTGTGGGGTCTCATTCCCCTTTATCTGAGAACTGAATTCTGGGTATATCCATGATTGCCCCTTTATCTGAGAACTGAATTCTTGGTATATCCATGATTGCCCCTTGATCCTTGAGCCTCCATACTCAAAACCCTGATCCTTGATCTTTATCACCAACCAATAGATTTTCTGGTTTAAAAAGAATCTGACTGATTGAATTCTTGAGTGTTTTACACCACTCCTGATCCCTTTATCCAACCATACTGGTCCTGATCATCCTTTGATTATCTTTCTGGAACCAGTCACGTTTGACTGAAGAGGTTTTATTAAGATTAAAACCTGGAGTTTCAAACCTCCCTTCATTTATTTTGAAGTTTAATTCTGCCACGCTATTCTTGAGTCCCTTGAGAAGTGTTGGGTTATTCTTTTTCAAATAAGTTATTTTTTTTGCTCCTAGAGCCTCATTGAAACAATAAACTTTTTCCTGTGCAGCCACCCACAGTTATCTGGTACCCTTCAAGCGCTTGATTGCGGAGAGATGGGCAGTTTCATTGAGAACCTGGAGGTTGTTTGGGATTGAGTTGATCTTTCCTAAGCTTCTTCTGACAACCAGAGCTATTAGCTTGTGGGCATTTTCACTTAAAATTGCCTTGACTTGTTGAACTCTGAAAAATCCTTGAATTCTTCTATTCAAGTTTTCCCTGGCATTATCTTGCCTCAGATAGTGTTGGTTCCCCAGCTACTGACTACTATCATCTTTATCCTCTTACATTTGTTCCCCCATTTACCAGGTTCTGGACTTTGATCTTGGTTAAATTTAAATATTTTTGTAACACTCAGGAGGGGAGCCTAAACAGCACCTTTCCCCTCCACAAAAATGCCACGGCCTAGCACCTTTTGGAGTCTTACACCGGTGAAGGAGAATACAATCATATAAATTTTATTAAATTTATTGACAATACTATTAACTCTTATGACCTATCAGAAGCTGTAGCTTTAGTCAGGATGCCCAGACTATTTGAAGGAGTGGCATTGAACTGGTTTATTGGTAAAAGAGAAGAAGTAGGATCCTTACCATGGAATTCTTAGAAACTTCTGATTAAAGAACAATTTTTTTTCTGGAATGTGGAATAGAAAAATGATGAAAAATTTCAAAAATTTCTCATTTGACCCCTCCAAGGATAAACATCACAAATGTTGCTTAGAAAAGAAGAAAAGGTTGGATTTCTTCTATCCAGATGCTGATAAAGAGGAAGTAAATGAAAGACTCCTCAACCTGTGTGCTGGCAATTCTAACCATAGTGTAAGATGTAGGATCAGTATGGATGCTGACTTTCCAACTCTAATCAATGTGCTAGATGAAGTAATAGACATGAATGGGTTAGAAAAGAAAGCCCCTTCTGGACCCAAAGAGAAATATAACATTAACAAAACAAGAGAACAACCTCCCTACCTGTTTTCATACTGAAATCCCTGAAGAGAGGTGTTAAAGATCCGCAATATAATTGTGGCCCCTCTATAAAAATATTTAATAATCACTTTATTCATATTGATTTAAAAAAATAAACCATAACCAACCTGTAAGAGATTCAAGAGCGCTCACTGCAAATACTCTATTAATAGAGTATCACAAGAACCAATCCTTCCAATCTAGAGTCTTCATATATGGAGAGTTTGTACCAAGCTTGGCTTTCTAGTTGGCGCTGGAATGTCTCCCTTCATCTCTCTTCTCCATTCTATTTTTCATTTCTACCACTCCTGACTATTTGCTAGTCCACCATCCTCTGTCATCCCTACGCAACCAAAGACCTCAACACTCAAACAATACAAAGATCTTCAGATGACCTTTAACACCATCAGTATGAAGAACTGGTTTGATCTCAAGTCATTCCCTACTAACCTTCTTCACTGAACAGAAATCATCTCGAATCCCAATTTTTTCCATCACATCAACTTGGTCATCAGCTCACCGTCATCTCCATACACTTCAGTATGCCTATTCCACTCCTGTTTCTTCTCCATTGAATCTAAGAGAATCTCATGCCATATTGCTACTTCTGTCACCTAGTATTCTCAAATTTCCTACCTCTTGATTCAACAAGTTTCTTAGGACTCAAGTCTTCAATGCCCACGTTGGTTGTTTTTCATGTTCATTCAGTTCTCTCCTTTCTTCACATCCTCATGCCTACTCTTGCTCCCACTCGTGCTTGAACACATTGAATGAAATGAAAAACTCCAGCGGTCCTGGTTTTCAACTCAAATTGTTTCACAAACCACTTAACCTTGCAATAATCTTAATACAAATATTTTAAGGATTTTTGCTGCATTTATTAAATAATATATTTATTATTTATTCTATCACCACTGGTAGCTAAAGGATATCAATGGTCTTGGCATCCAGTAGGCTGACATTGAGAGAGTCTTTCCAAAGCAGAATTCATTTTCTGGAGAAGGGCTAATAGATTTGAGTCCTTAGCAGATGTTGGAGGTAGAGGTTGGTTTAGAGGTTCAGGGGTTAAAGTGGAAGTTCCTTCCATGTACTTGCTTTTCAGAATGGGAATGATGCTGGAGTCATAAGATGGAGAATTAAATCCAAAGCCTGCTTGGGGATATTGACCAATGAAACACTTAGTGATATTAATATTTGCAGGTGGGACAGGAGAAAGAGAAGCTCTAGGAGGAGCTGAAGGAAGGATCCCAGTATCCATGGAAGTGGAGTGTGCTGGCATTGACAGGTTTGAAGAGTTCCTCCCACTTGTACAGGCTTGAGCAGTTCACTGGTCCTGATTGGAGATGTTGATGACAGAACCTCTGCTGATTGCTGCTCTAGTGAGAGGTGGACTTGAAATGAATGAAGATTGTGCAAATCGGGCTGGAATGGTGTACAAGTACACCAGAGAAGGACAGTGACCCAAAAAAAAAGTAACCAGAGAAGATTTGAGAGGAATGGCTAATTTTAAATGAAGAATTTCCCAGAAATTTTGAAGGAGGGGGGCGCCAAAAGTGCATCAAAGAGTTTTTGTGGTGATCAATTTGGGACACCTGATGTAACAGTGAAATTTTTAATCTTCTTTTTTTACTCCATGTATTAAAAAAAATAAAAATAAAAAACATTTATATCAAAAAATTTCCTCAACTTCCCTCTGTCCTAGTGGTCTAGGAAGGTACCCCTGATTTTTTCAAGTCCCCATGTCATGCGTTAAAATTCTCCTCTTTGAGCCTGGCGCCCTATTTTTTTTTTTTGGCCAAGCGCTTGCAAGAAATCATCATCATCATCTACTTCTTCTTCTTCTTCATAAATATTTATCTCAACCAGTCTATCAATTTCCAATCCAACCTTGTCCCATCATTAACCATTGCTATGATCCAATAGATCACCCTCTTCCTCCTCATCTCAATACATCTATATCATCATTGAAATTCAATTTCAAGGCTTCTGGATAACAACCAAAACCACCATCAGCAATAGGCCAATCTTTTTCCATCAAAACTAAGCTAGATCCTCCATCAGATGCCCCCTCTCAACAACTTCAAAGCCTCCCAGAAACAGCTTTCATTCTTCCTTCACTCCTTGCCAACAGATTGAAGATTCCAAGCAATTGAGTGTCTAAATCCTTCTTACCCATCAACCATCTGCCATTGATAATACCCCCCATCATCATCATCACAGTGGATGCCCAAAGATTTTCTGGAACCCATAAGCAACTGCTCAACACCTCTTGAACTCTTGGACTTAAAGGTTCATGAAAAGCATGTTCCATTCCAGAATCTCCAGGAGAGTCCTAGACAAGCATAACATCCCCACAGTCAGTCTCAAACTCTTTCTATCTTTGGATGGGGGTGGGTATTGTTCATCTTTTCGCGCGCAAGGGTCTGCCAATGTATCCAAGAAATGACTTTAGTGAGATCCTCTCACCTCAGTCACAAATATTTTGCAGGGAGCAATGCACTCCCTTGATCCTCCTATTATCAAAACAAATCTGCTCTCATTGTGCTATCCCATTGTAAATATTTTACAGGTTCTCTTGCCCATAAAAGGAATTGCTTTATCCATCCATCATCTGGGGAATCAAGTATCCATGGGGCCCTTCCCTTTTTTTTATCTGAGAATTTTATCCAGAATATATCTATGATTGCCCTTTGATCCTTGAGCCTCCATACTCAAATACTTGATCCGCCCCTCTGTGGCCTTATTGGTATCACCAACCAATATCCTTCCTGGTTGAAGAATAATTCATTTTTTTGGATCCTTGAGTGTGTTATACCACTCCTTGATCCCTTTTTCCAACAATACTGGTCTGAATAATTCTTTGATTATCCTTCTGGAACCAGTCAGATTTTACTGATAGGTTTCTTTAAGCTTGAAATCTGGAGTTTCAAACCTCCCTTATTTTCTTTGAAGTTGAATTTTTTCCATGCTCATCACAAGTCTCTTGAAAATTGTTGGGTTATTTTTGTTCAAATTAGTTTTGCTTTGCTTCTAGAGCTTCATGAAACAAATTTCTTTGTTTTGTACAACCACCCAAAGTTATCTGGTACCCTTAAAGTGCTTGATTGTTGAGAGTTTGGCAGGTTCATTGAGAACCTGGAGTTTGATTTTGATTTAGTTTATATTTCTTAATCTTTTGCTGACAACAAGAGTTATTAGCTTGTGGGCTTTGTTACTTACAACTTCCTTTTTCTATTTAACCCTCAAAAAACCCAGACTTATTTTGTTCAAGTCTTTTCCCAAATCATCTTGCCTCAGATAATGTTGTTCCATTGCCACCAATTACCCTCAAATTTATCCCTTTTCATCAATTGGTTGTTCACAAGGTTGTGGAACTTCATCCTGGTTACATTTAAATATTTTGTGCAACACTGAGGAGGGAACCCTAAAAAGCCCCTCTCCCCTGCACAGAACTGCCAGCGGCTCAGCACCATTTGGAGTCTTAAATTTGGCTTGCCCAGGCCATCATCAAACCAGCAACCTTGGGATTTACAGTACCAACACATTTATAATCAACCTTGAAATACAATCCTCTTTCTTTTGGTCCTTCTTTTTCTCTTTGCTTAGATCTGATTTGTGGAGGCAACTTATCTTATAAGTAATTCCTCCCAATTTTGCACCTCTTGTGAAAATTTTATTTTTATTTTTTTTGAAACCCTACTCTTTCCACGCTTGTGAGGAACTGTTGAATTCTGCTCTTTGGATCCCCTAGGAAAATCTGTTATTCTACATGGCATCTTCTGTTACTCTCACCACCTCTTTGTAACCTGAGATGGTCAAGATTAATTATTAGAAAAATAAATGAGGTTTAAATTGGTTCAATTTGGAAAGGTTCTTGGACTGCTAAAAAATGGCCGCTGAAGTGGATGGAGAAATTTTATACTATATGGCCTATCAGTTATGATTCCTAATCTCCTCAGATGAATTCATGGAAGTAATTGAGTCTTTTTATAGATTTGAAACCCACAACTGGACACTTCTAAGGGAGGAAAGGTTGGTATATTGGGGGAAAATACATGTAGATTTATTGACTTTGCAGGATTTGGAGGATCTTGTCTTGCAATGGATCTCAAATGGTGGTGTTTCTTCAGCCTCTGACTATCAGTCTTTTAGGAAGTCTTTGGACCCAATCAAAAATCATCTTATCAGGAACAATCACATTGATACTGTGGAAAAATTTTGAGTTCTATTTTTGAAATCTTTTTTGCTAGCAGTACAGGAAAGTATTAGGGCTGAATTGGTAAAGTCTGGATCAATGATCACAACCAGGGATAATTGATTCAAGCTCCCTGTTTTCCTTGTCCTTAGGGGTACTGTGGATGAATTTATGAAAGGTCAAACTGGGTTAATTATCAAAAAGCCTAGATCAACTGAATGACTGCATGCTCCTTCTTTCAAAGAATCTAAAAAAATTAAGAATAAGATGGAGGCAGATTGCAGGCCTAAATCAAATCCCCTTTATAGTACCCTGGAGAATTGGTTGTTTGGAGTGAGAGATGGTGAAGCAGTTCTTTTGTGAGAGAATAGAGAATCCCTTTGCATTGAGAGCTCCTGACCTGATGAGATTGATTGTACATTGGGAAAATAGAAAGCATCTGTCAGCTTGAGAGTAAAGTCCTTCCAGTGTATCACCGCTATTCCTCTTCCTTTGATGGGCAGACTGGCTCCTTCCTTTCCAGTATTGATAGGGTCCCCTGTGTAGGGTTCCATTTTGACAAAGAAGCAGCTGTTGTTGATCATGTTGACGGATGCACTGCTTTCCAAAATGAATCTTTGATGAGGACTCCCGTGTTCAACCCATTGATAGAAAGGCCAGTTAGTGAGCTGACAGAGGTGCATTTAGCTGTTCCATGGTCAATCCCTTATTTTACTTCCACTTGGCTTGGTTCTATCTCCAGAGCTCCGGAGCAACTTTAGGATGGAGATGCCAGCCATCTTGGGAAGAGGCCTTTTTATATTGACTTGGATGATGGTATCCTTTCATGCATTTCTTGGTTTCAGATTACTTATGTGTCTCTGGTTGAAAAGGCTTCCCACCATAGAGTGCAACATCTCTCTTTGACTTTGAGGTGGAGACAGAGGAATAAGCTAAGATTTTGCTGTTGAGTTTATTAAGGTGTTTGAGGAAAAACTTAACTGAAAGATCCTTGTCAGATTCCATAATCTCCCTCTTGTAGTTGTCCATTGAGGGAGGAATTTTGGGGAGTAGAAGGTAGGCCACAATGTTTCCAGGAAGCTTGAGGCACACTTCTCCCATCTTCTTTAGGCTGACCTTAATAGAAGTGATGAATTTGGTAATGGTGTCAGCACTGAAGGAAAGATAAAGGAAAATTTGAACACTTAGGCTTGAATTGACGCTTGGGACGAGGCAAATTCTTCAATGATGGCCTTCCAAAGCAGCTTGGCTCAGTTGAAATTTTCAGGGGTTACTATATGGTTGTGAGTGTCTGAGTTGAGTCTGGAGATGTGCAGAAGATTGATTTTGTTGTTTATGGAGGTTTTGAGGACAGAGTTCTCATCATTGATGGCCAGAGCACATCCTCTAAAATCAATTATTCCATAAATCTTTTCCTTCCAGGTGCCTTAATTCTCTATGTCAAGTAGTGGAATGGTGTCAAGGGCAGGATTTAGCATAGTCTTGAAAAAGGTGTCCCTCATGCTCAATTAATATTTTTGCCAGCTTTCTTTATTTTAAGCTCTGTTATACCAGGAACCTTGCAGTCCTTCAGCTACGGAGAGTGATAAAAATACTGGAATAATGATAATAATAATTATTCCAAAAATAAACGCTTAGAGGCTCAAATAAACAATATAATAAGAGAAGTTGCAAGTTATAATTGATTTGGTAATAAAATGTTTTCAGTATGTATATAAAAGAGGGGCCACAGTATTATACTACTGGGTGTCTTTACAGACAAAGCAACCTCTCTTCAAGGGGCCTCCTTAGGCAGTTTAAGAACCTTGGAATGAAGATGGGTGCCTTATAAAAGGCCTCATTCCACTAATGGCCGGGCATAACAGCACACTGGCCTAGAAAGGAAGGGAAACATTTGGTCTGAGCACTTTACCACGAAAATCTGGCAATAATAGGAAGGGTTTCAGAGCAGATGGGGTGGATTTCCTGACTAAACTTCAAGGTTTGATTGGTTTTAAGAAATAAATAATAATACTACAGACTTGGTCATAAATCACTTGCTTAGACTCTTCATAAGCACTTGACTAACAATGAAATGGTGTCTGATTGATAATAATAATTCCTGGTAAACTGATGATGGAACAATGGATCAAAAGAGGTCTTTATAAATACCTTTTTGGGGTGATTTTGAGCTTCTCAGGGCGCGTAGAGATAGTTCTGCTCATGGGCTAAGAGTGAAAAGCCATTCAAAGCAAGTTTGGAACGTCCACTTGGTTCTGTTAATCAGCTGACCTTAGATCTGCTGGATTTCTGTACTATTTTAGCCACAGGACCTGTTAATCTATTATGGTGTAAATTTGATCATTCTGCATTCATCCTTCATTTTTACTATTATTATTGCTTGAAAGTGAACAGATGTGGACGTTTACTAATTTTCTATCATCTGCTGATACCGTATATAGTTTCAAAGAATTTTTATGAGCAATCCTTGTAGTGTTTTGTGGTCTTCAAAGATCAGAATCAATGATTTACATGGTAATCCTTATTCTTTGATTTATTATTAAAAAAATGTTCTGAAATTAATTTTTATTAATTATAATTATGTTTTGATCTTTTTAGATTATTACTAATGCATATGTAAACTTGTTACATATGCCAGGCAACCCTCATTAGGTTGTAGCTCTTTTGAGCAGTACCTGGTTTTCAGATTAGTCACGATGGATCCAGACACGGGGATCAGTCAGTACTGATGCGCCACAGGTAGGATCCGCTGCGTGCGTGGAAGAATATAGCTGTGGGGAGGTGTCTAGTCCCTCGGAAAATGCTAATACAAGTATGAAGGGGTATGTAATGAAGCCGGGCTGCGCCTGAAAATTGTGACATAACACATTTCCGCGTGTAACTCCTAAAATATACACAAAACCTCAATTATGAGTGAATTTTAGGTTTAAACCCTATACGTTACAACACGTGTGAAATGTTAAAATGGCCAAAAGGTGCCATATGGTGTTGTAACTTTTGTACTTTTCTTTTTAATTATTTTAAAAATGTAAGGACTTGGATTTCAAGGGTGGGGTCAGTGAGTGAGCCGACCTAATTTTGGGTGGGGAATCCATTTCTTTGATAATATTAATGGATTTCTCACTCCATCCTTTGTCAATTTAGATATTCTTATTTTTATATTTTTGTGTTTTTATGACAGGTTGCTCTTTACATAGTAGCAAGTTGACATTCCCCCACTCCAAAATATGTCTATATATGAAATGTTTTTTAGGCTCATTGCTTTATGCTGGCTCTGTAGTTTCTTAGGTATATGGTCCATCAGGGATATTGTGTTTAGGTAACCATTCATCCTTATCAGCTGATTCTCCCTTGTATTTAACTAGGTAGAGTCTGACATCTTTTCCATTGATCCTTTCTTTTTTTATCTTTAAGGATCTTTCCAATTTTTCCTCTTTATTTTTCAGGTTCTTCTGCAACAGGTGTTTCAGGTGAAGGAGTATATTCTCCATTCCTTGAGTGGTATTGTTTGATGAGACTTACTGGGAAGACTGGGTGTTTTCTAGAAAGCTCATCACAAATGATTATTTCCACAGCATTCGTAAAGTGAAGTTTTTTAATGGTGAAAGGTCCAACAAAATCTGGTCTAAGCTTTCTTTTTCCAGCTAAGTCAGTGAAGTTGGTGGTAGAGATCAAGACTTGATCACCAATCTTGAAATCATGCTCCTTATGGGTTTTATTGCACCATTGATGGTTATACTCCGAAGCATCCTGGACACACTTAACAGCATGTTGATTGGCTAAATCTATCATGTTTTTGAAACCAAGTGATGTAGGGTGAATATTTGTTAGCTGGTGATTAAGGTTATCCTTGGGTAATTTAGGAATCCATTCTCTTTCCAGTATGTAGGGTGCTTCCTTAGTGGTAGATTGCTTGCTACTGTTGTAGGCCATCTCTAGTGCAGGTAAAAGGCTAACCCAATTGTGGAAATAACCATCAGAATTCTTGTATTCTAGACAAAAGCCACAGAATCTCCTGAGCATGTCTTCCAGGGTCTGAATCATTCTTTCAGCTAAGCCATCCGTCTGAGGTTGATAAGCTGTAGAGAAAGCTAAGGTGGTTCCCAGAATGTCATGTAGATTTCTCCAGAACTCAGAGGTGAATTCAGGATCTCTGTCACTGATAATGATCTTGGGAACTCCAAAATCAGCAATGAGTCTGTTCCAAAATAATGGGGCAACTTCCATAGCAGTGTCTTCTTTGTTATGAGGTAGAAGCTTTTCTTTCTTTGAGAAACTATCCACAATTCCTAGCACTGAGTTGTAGGAATAGGCTCCTCCTGGTGGTAGTCCAGTTACAAAGGCCATGTTGATGAGATCTCATTTTTTCTTGGGTTCTGCAATCTTTTGCAGTAGACCAAAAGTTTTCACAGTGGTACTGTTGGACTTCTGACAAGTTTCAAAACTAGTAACATACTGGATAGTGGTGTCAGCATGCTACTATTTACAGAGCAACCTGTCAATAGCAACACAAAAACTATGAAAAAATAAGAATATCTCAATTAACAAGATAAAAAGTGAGAAATCTATAAATATTATAACAGGAATGGATTTATCACCCAAAATTAGGTAGGGTCACTCACCGTCCCCACCCTTGAATTCCAAGTCCTCAAATTTTTAAAATGATTAAAAAGAAAAGTACTAAAAAATTATGACACCAGTATGGCACTTTTGGGCCATTCTGATATTTCACATGTTTTGTCACCTATATGGTTTACACCTAAAATTCATTCAGAATTGAGGTGTTGTGTATATTTTAGGAGTTACACGCAGAAATGTGTTATGTCACAATTCCCGCGCGCAGCCCCGCATCATTACATATCCCTATGTACTTGTAGTAGAAGATTCCCGCGTACTAGAGACCCTCGCGCAGCTGATTCTGCCATGCACGCAGCAGATCCTACCCCGCGCGCATCTGTACTAACTGATCCCCACGTCTGGATTCGTTGTGACTAATCTGACAACCAGGTACCGCTCAGAAGAGCTACAACCTAGCTGGGGTTGCCTAGTATATGTAACAAACTGACATATGTATTACTAATGATCTAAAAAGATTCAAACTTAAATAAAATTAATTAAAATTAAGTGTAAAACATTTTTTAATAATAAATCAAAGATCAAGGATTATCACGTAAATCACTGAACCTGATGTTTGAAGACCACAAAAAACTACAAGGAGTGTTCATAAATTTATTGAAAACTATCTACATGTTCAGCAGATGATGCAAAATCAGTAAACATCCACATATGCCCAATTTAAAGCAATATCAATAGTAAAAATGAAGGATGAGTACATAATGATCAAATTTACACAATAACAGATTAACAGATCCTGTGCCTAAAATAGTACAGAAATCCAGTAGATTGAAGGACAGCTGATTGACAGCACCAAGGGGACGTGCTTATCTTTCCCTGACTGGCTTGCCAGCCTCATCTCACGAGCAGAACCCTCTCTATTTTCCCTGAGAAGATCAAAATAACCCCAAAAAGGTATTTATACAGACCTCTTTGGATCCATTATTCCATCATCAGTTTACCAGGAATTATTATTATCAATCAGAAACCGTTTCATTGTTGATCAAGTGCTTATATGAAGATAAGCAAGTGATTTATGACTTAGTCTGTAGTAGTATTATTTATTCTTATTAACCAATCAACCCTTGAAGTTTAGTCAAGACAATCCACCCCATCTGCTCTGAAACCCTTCCAATTATTCCAGGATTCTCGTGGTAAAGTGCTCAGAGTGATTTTTAGCCTTCCTGTCTTGGCCATTTGTGCTGTTACGCCCGGCCAGTAGTGGAATAAGTCCTTTCTAAGGCACCCATCTTTATTCCAAGGTTCTTGAACTGCCTAAGGAGGCCCCTTGAAGAGAGGTTGCTAGTCTGTAAAGATCCCCAGTAGTATAATACTGTTGCCCCTCTTTTTTATTATATTTAAAACCATTTATTACCTAACCAATTAAAACTTTCAAACGCTCTGATTGTATCATTTATTTGAGCTTCTAACTGTTTATTATTGGAATAATAATTATTATGATTATTCCAGCATTTTTATCACTCTCTGTAGCTAAAGGACTGCAAGGTTCCTGGTATCAGATAGCTGACAACTGGGGGTCTGGCCAGGAAATATCCTTAAATAATTAATTATTAATTATTTATTCCTTGTACCAGTCAATTTATTTCAAAAAAATAAGTTAACATACTTATAACATATATTTTTGATCATTTGTTTCTGTAGTGGATCTTAAGACCAACAGAGAATTGATCAATTATTATTTGAACCTTCTTAAAACAAAAAAAGAAGAAAAACTCCATCAATTTGTCCCTGTTATTCTAACTCCTGAGAAACAACAGGAGAAATTGATTTATTATAAAGAGCAGGTTATAAAGGACAAAGAACTTGAGCTTGAAAGAATTATCAATTTCAATTCTTTATAAGGCAACATAAGGAGTGGGAGATTTATAAAAGGAAGCTTTACATTTATAAAATAAATAACCCAGAAGATAAAGAAAAATCCAAAAATAATAAAAGTGATTATTTTTTCTAAAAACATCATTTTAACACGTGAAAACACAAAAAAATATTAAAATTATGTCCCAGAAAGTGTACCATTGGACTTAACTTTGGATTTATCCCAGGATGTGATTGGAACTCACTTAGAACCCGTTGGAATACCCTCCAAGGATAGTTTTGATCCCAACCAAGTGTTGGTACCCTTGAATTTAACTCTAAGTAAGTTAAAATATATATAAAAAAATTATTAAAAATATAAAACACACAAAAAATATTATTTTTATATTTTTGAAGTCTTTTTTAAAAGTTTTGACAAAAGACTTACTCATTTTTTTTTTGGTACTATTTATCAAAATAGGCGCAACACCCGTGCAACAGGTAGAGCCCCGTCATATGGATCTCTTCCCGGAGGAACCCGTGCGCGCAATGACTCCAGTTGCGTGCGCAATGAGGGAACTCAAACCTGTGACCATAGTTTCATGCAGGATGACAACAGCGACAACCGCGGCTGCCAACTCAACCAACAGACTGTTGGAGAACCATCTGTCACCCACCATGTTATCCCAGGAGGGTAAAGGTCCTCCTACACCACCCCAGCTGAACTCAACCAAGGAGGAAAGAGTCAAACTATTAGTGAAAGAGCAAGTGAGCTATTGGGAAAAATTCAGGTTGGCTCAGACCCAGGAGGATCAATCAGGTATGAGAAAAGCCATTTCTCAAGCAAAGAAATCTCAGATTTCTCTGAAAAGGTTGATCCCCAAGAAAGAAGTAGAAGGCTACGTGCAGAACTGGAATCCTTGGGATCAGTCAGCTTCCTTAAAGGGAAAGGAACCCAAAAAGAAGAGGTCCTCAGCTCATCAGAAGTTCAGGAACCCAAAGGATTGGGACAGAATAATATCCTTAACCCAGAAGTGGAAAAGGGTGTACCACAATTAGATGTAGAAGATCTTAATAGATTTTCTGTAAATTTGTCTCACAATGTTACTATTATTAGCCAATGCTTTGACAAAGTTTATCAACAATTGGAAAAATTGAGTTCAAGTATTTTCCAATTGATTGAAACTCAGTCTCAGATTATGAGAATTGATGAGTTGGAAATACACTAGCTCAAGGATAGTATAAGAGCCAGTAAGTTGGACCTGATGAAACATATTGATGATAACCAATCAATTCTTCAGGAAGATATTCTTTCAACCATGGACCAGCTTAAGGAAGAAGTTAAGAAAACTCGTCCTACTCCTTCAGCGCATCTCATTAACGAAATTGACTTATTAAGCAATAAACTTGATTTTTAGTTAGGTATGATTAAGAATGATCTCAGAAATCTTAAGATCAATTCTACTGACTCTCTGGTCATTGACCTAGAAGAAACTAGGCCTGCTAGTTTCACCACCACTCTTACTTTTCCTCCCAGAACCAGGATAACTAGGAATGGGTCTTTCAGACCATTCCTACTCCTGAAATGGAGCAGGCTTTGAAGCTACTTCCTCCCATCACTGAATGGCCTCAATTATCTGGAGAAGGAGAATAAAACAATTTCAGTTTTATTAAATTTATTGACTATACTCTTTCCTCTTATGACCTCCCTGATGCAATAGCTGTGGTAAGATTGCCCAGACTATTTGAAGGAGTAGACCTTGATTGGTTTATCAATAAAAGAGAAGAAGTTGGATTTTTATCCTGGAAGTCTTGGAAAGAATTGATCAAAGTACAATTTTTTATCAGGATTTGGGAAAGAAAGATTATGAAAACTTTTTAAACTTCCCCGTTTGATCCATCCAAGGAAAAACCTCATAAATGGTGCTTAGACCAGAAAAGGAGGTTAGACTGTTTCTATCCTGATGCTGATAAAGAAGAAGTCAATGAAATACTCCTCAACTTATGTCCCAGAAAAATCAACCACAGTGTAAGGTGCAGAATGCCTATGGACTCAGATATATCCACCTTAATAGGTGTATTGGAAGAAACTTTTGATATGAATGGTCTTGATAAAAGGTTCAATAGATTCCCCAGGGAACAAAATACTAGAAACAGGGAACAATATACTGCCAAAACTAAAGAATCCCCTGCTACTAATCCATCTACCTTGGAATTCAAGAAGACTCCAGAATTAAAGGAGAAAGTATGTTGGAACTGTAACCAAACAGGACACGTAAAACCTGATTGTCCTCTACCTAGGAAAAGGATTAATCTTATTGAAGAAGAATAGTATGAAAATCCTGACACTCACCTTGAAAATACTGATAGATCACTCTCTGATTGTGATCTAATGATCACTAACCCCATCAATGTTATTGAAGGTAGTATTGAGTCTTGTCAGTACATAAATTCCGTCAATGAGGATTCTCACTTACCTCAAAAATGGAATCCCAACTTGAAGATTCACCACATCTCTGAGGCTAAGGCCTTGAATCTAGAACCTTCTGCTGGTAAAGTTCACACTTCAGGCAAAACATGCTACGCTACTGGTTTAATCCAAGGTCCCCCTGTTAAGTTACTTCTAGACAGTGGAGCCTTTTGCTCTGGCGTTGGTTAAACTTTCCTGGAGAAAAAAGACCCAAATGGAAGCTGAACCTACTACCAGTACCTCAGGCTAAGTTCAGCAGTTGTAATTCTGCTCTCAATGGTGTTGGAGTATGGTCTTCTGATATCATACTCCCCCACTCTAAAGGATCACTCAAACTGAACATTGAATTTTTAGTTCTCCAAAAGGGATTATGTGATTATTTTATCCTTGGAAATGATTCTCTTTGCATATATGGTTTAGATGTATTCCAAAGGAAGGGTAGATACTTCACTATAGGTGGAGACTGGAATAAAAAGTTCCAAATATTCCATGTCAATGCTCAAACTTCTGATTCAACATATGAAAAACACTTAGAGAGTTTAAATCAGCAATAATTCTCTCAAGCTGCTTTTAATTCCCTTCTCAATGAAGAACAGAATCAGGATATCCCACACTATGCTTTGAAAACCACAATGCCTTCTGTACCAAGGATCACCCCACTGATAACATCAAAGGACATGATATGATTCTGACTCTAACCATTAAGCCTCCTTACCCAATTAACCTCAGGAGACCTGCTTACCCTTCTAGTCCAAAATCTAGAGCTGCTCTGGAAAATCATATTCAAGAGTTAGTTGACCTACAAGTCTCAAGGAAAGTAGGACAAAAAAAATAAGTAGATATCACTTCTCCTGTAACTATAGCTTGGCATAATGACAAGTCAAGGATTGTTGGAGATTTCAGAATGCTGAACAACTACACCCAAGCTGATTATTATTCAATTCCAAGAACTGACCATGCTCTGCATAACCTGTCCAAGGCTAAGTAAATCACTACCAGCTACATGCTGAAAGGTTTTCACCAAATACCTATCAGCCCTGATAGCCTGAAATTCATGAGAATTATCTGTCATTTTGGAATTTATGAGTATCTTAGGATGCCTTTTGGTATTAAAAATGCTCCTTCTCATTTTCAAAGGATGATGGACATTTTCCTAGGATTATTCATCAGACAGGGATTGATGATGGTATACATTGATGATGTTATCATTTACTCTGATCATTGGGATACTCACATGGAGAATTAAGGCTAGTCCTCAAAACCATCTCTGCTGTGGGATTGAAAGTATCAATGAAAAAGTGTAACTTTGGCTACGGGGAACTCAAAGCCTTAGGACATATTTTCTCCGGACTAACCATTGCTGCTGACCAAAACATGATAGCAGCAGTAATGAATAGACCTATGCCTCAGAATAAAACTGAACTTGTATCCTTTATCAGTTTCTACCGCTACTATAGGAAGTATTTAACAAAGTTTTCTCTTCTAACACAATTTCTGTATGAGATCTGCAACAACACCACCCTGTTTGAAATGACTCATGACAGAGTCAAGAACTATGAGGAACTCAAAATGGCAAGGACTTCAGCTCCAGTACTGATCCAGACAGATTATTCTAAACCTTTCAAACTCTACATAGATGCCAGCATGGAAGAACTAGGAGCTGCTTTACACCAAGAAGTAATAGAGAATAAAAAACCAGTGGAAAAACCTATACTCTTCATATCCAGACAAATTAAAGACACTGAGAAAAGGTACGGTGCAAGTCAAATGGAATGTCTTGCCTTAGTATGGGGTATGGAGAAACTCCATTATTACTTAGAAGGGGCCAATTATACTGTTATTACTGACTGCAATGCTGTCAGGACATTGATGAACATGAAGACCCCTAGTAGGCACATGTTAAGATGGCAGATAGCTATACAACAGTACAGAGGTCAGATGACCATAGTTCATCAAGCTGAGACTAAACACAAGAATGCTTATAGTTTAAGTAGGAATGTGTTACGCCATGACCCAAGTAACCCTGCTTATGATCCAGAAGATAATGATATCTTTCCTATCTTTAAAATCAAAAGGTTCAACATTGAGGCTCCTATAATGGGAATCCACATTTGTGAACTGAATGAATCATTGTTCAACTCAATCAAAGAGTGTTAAAGTTCTGGCATAAAGACTCTGATAACTATTATGGAACGTACTTCTGCACCTTCTGAATTTATCAATACCCTACCTGAACCTCTTTTGAAAACATACAAAGCCAGAAGGTTCCCAATATGGGATGGTCTGGTATACTTTAGGCATCAACATTCAAGTGTTATAGTCTTAACTAAGGATGACAATATCATACATTTTCTGGCTGAGTGCCATGATAACTGCTCATCTGGTCATTTATCTGCTGATAGAACCTTGGATAAGGCTAAAAAAACTGCTTGGTGGGTTAATTGGAGAGAATACATTATACAGTATGTTACCAGTTGTGAAACTTGTCACAAGTCCAACAGGACTACAGGAAAACAGTTTGGTCTACTGGAAAAGTTTGCTGAACCCAAGAAAAGATGGGATATCATCAATATGGACTTTGTAACTGGACTCCCACAAGGAGAAGCCTATTCCTACAACTCAGTCTTAGTCATTATGGATAGTTTCTCCAAGAAAGCAAAGTTCCTACCTAATCACAAGGAAGACACTTCTATGAAAGTTGCCCTATTATTTTAGAACAGACTCATTGCTGATGTTGGAGTTCCCAAGATTATTATGAGTGACAGAGATCTTAAATTCACCTCTGAGTTCTGGAGGAATCTTCATGATATGCTTGGAACCACCCTATCTTTCTCTTTGGCTTATCACCCCCAGATGGATGGATTAGCTGAAAGAACAATTCAGACCCTGGAAGACATTCTCAGGAGATTCTGTGGCTTTAGACTAGATTACAAAAATTCTGACGGTTATTGCCACAATTGGGTTAGCCTTATTACTGCACTAGAGATGGCCTACAACAGTAGCAAGCACTCTACCACTAAGGAAGCACCTTACATACTGGAAAGAGGATGGATTCCTAGATCACCCAAGGATAACCTTAACCACCAGCCAACCAATATTCACCCTACAACACTTGATTTCAAAAACATGATAGATTTAGCCAACAAACATTCTGTTTAGTGTGTCCAGGATGCTGTGGAGTATAATGAGCAAATTTGGGATAAAACCCATAAGGAACCTGATTTCAAAATTGGTGATCAAGTCTTGATCTCTACCACCAACTTTAACAACTTGGCTGGAAATAGAAAGCTTAGACCAGCTTTTGTTGGACCTTTCACCATTAATAAACTTCATGGTAAAAATGCTGTGGAAGTAATCCTCAGTGATGAGCTTTCTAGAAAACATCCAGTCTTCCCAGTAAGTCTCATCAAACATTACCACAAAAGGAATGGAGAAAAAAATTCTTCACTTGCAATACCTGTTACAAAAGAACCTGAAAAAAACAAAGGGAAAAATAGCAAGGTCCTTAAAGATAAAAAAAATAGGATCAATGGAAAAGACTTCAGACTCTACCTAGTTAGATAAAAGGGTGAATCACCTGATAAAGATGAATGGTTTCCAGAACATAAAATCCCTCTTGGACCTATACACCTGAGGAACTACAGAGCCAGCAGGAGGCATTAACCCAAAAAATTTTTTTCAGATATAGACATATCTTGGAGTGGGGGAATGTCAGCTTGCTACTTTGTACAGAGAAACCTGTCAATAGCAACACAAAAACTATGAAAAAATCATAATATCTCAATTAAAAAAAAAAGAAGTGAAAAATCCATAAATGGAAATGGATTTCTCACCCAAAATTAGGTAGGGTCACTCACTGAGCCCACCCTTGAATTCCAAGTCCTTACATTTTTAAAATAATTAAAAATAAAAGTAATAAAAAATTACAACACCAGTATGGCACTTTCTGGCCATTCTAATATTTCACACGTGTTTTCACTTATAGGGTTTACCTCTAATATTCATTCAGAATTGAGGTGTTGTGTATATTTTAGGAGTTACACGCGGAAATGTGTTATGTCACAATTCCCGCACGCAGCCCCGCATCATTACATATCCCTACGTACTTTGAGTAGCAGATTCTTGCGTACTAGAGAGTGGCACGCAGAAGATTTTTCCACGCACGCAGCGGATCCTACCCCGCGCGCATCTGTACTAACTGATCCCTGCGATCAGTCATGACTAATATGACAACCAGGTACCGCTCAGAAGAGCTACAACCTAGTTAGGGTTGCCTAGTATATGTAACAAACTGACATATGCATTATTAATGAGCCAAAAAGATCAAAACTTAAAGAAAATTAATTAAAATTAAGATTAAAACATTTTTTAATTATAAATCAAAGATCAAGGATTATCACGTAAATCACTGAACCTGATCTTTGAAGACCAGGAAACACTACAAGGAGTGTTCATAAAAATTATTAAAAACTATCCACATGATCAGCAGACGATGCACAATCAGTAAAAATCCACATCTTCCCGCTTTAAAGCAATATAAATAGTACAAATGAAGGATGAGTACAGAATGATCAAATTGACACCATAACAGATTAACAGATCCTGTGGCTGAAATAGTACCAGATCTAAGGACAGCTGATTGAAAGCACCAAGTGGACGTGATAATCATGTCGTAAATGGCTTTCCAGCCTCAGCCCACGAGCAGAAACCTCTCTACCTTCCCTGAGAAGATCAAAATCACCCCAAAAAGGTATTTCCACAGACCTCTTTGGATCCATTATTCAATCATCAGTTTACCAGGAATTATTATTATCAATCAGACAACGTTTCATTGTTGATCAAGTTCTTATATGAAGATAAGCAAGTAATTTATGACTTAGTCTGTAGTAGTATTATTTATTCTTATTAACCAATCAACCCTTGAAGTTTAGTCAAGCAATCCACCCCATCTACTCTGAAACCCTTCTCATTATTCCAGGATTCTCGTGGTAAAGTGCTCAGAGTGAGTGTTAGCCTTCCTGTCTTGGCCATTTGTGCTTTTACGCCTGGCCTGAAGTGGAATAAGTCCTTTCTAAGGCACCCATCTTTATTCCAAGGTTCTTAAACTGCCTAAGGAGGCCGCTTGAAGAGAGGTTGCTATTCTGTAAAGATCCCCAGTAGTATAATACTGTGGCCCCTCTTTTATATTATATTTAAAAAAATTTATTAACAAACCAATTAAAACTTGAAACTGCTCTTATTATATCATTTATTTGAGCTTCTAAGTGTTTATTATTCAAATAATAATTATTATGATTATTCCAGCATTTTTAACACTCTCTGTAGCTAAAGGACTGCAAGGTTCCTGGTATCAGAGAGCTTACAAGTGGATTCTCTCCAATTGATCCACCAAGCAGTTTGTTTAACCTTATCTAAGGGTCTAGCTGCAGATAAATGACCAAATGAGAAGTTATCATTGCATTCAGCCCGGACGTGTTTGATATAGTCATCCTTAGTTAAGACTATAACACTTGAATGTTGATGACTGTAGTATACTAGACCATCCCATATGGTGAAACTTCTGGCTTTTTATGGTTTCAAGAGGGGTTCGGGTAGGCTATTAATTAATTCAGATGGTGGAGAAGTACTTTCCATAATGGTGATCAGAGTTTTCATGCCAGAATTGTAAGATTCTTTGATTGAGTTGAACAAGGATTCATCCAATTCACAAATGTGGATTTTCATTATAGGAGCTTCAACTTTCAACATGTCAATGTTAAGGATAGGGAAGATATCATTATCCTCTGGATCATAAGCAGGTTTTTTTGGGTCATTGGGTAAAGCATTCCTGCTCAAACTATCAGCATTCTGGTGTTTAGCACCAGCTTGATGAACTACGGTCATCTGACCTCTGTACTGTTGTATGGCTATCTGCCATCTTAACATGTGCCTACTAGCGGTCTTCATGTTAATCAAAGTCCAGACAGCATTGCAGTCAGTAATTACTGTGAACTTGGTGCCTTCCAAGTAGTATTGAAGTTTCTCCAGAGCACATACTAAAGCAAGGCATTCCATTTGGCTTGCACCATAACTTTTCTCAGTATCCTTCACTTATCTAGATATGAAGAGTATAGGTTTTTCCACCAGTTTGTCATCCTCTATGACTTCCTTGTGTAATGCAGCTCCTAGCCCGCCATAATAGCATCTATATAGAGCTTTAAGGGTTTAGAATACTCTGGCTGAATCAGTACTGGAGCTGAAGCCATGGCCATCTTGGGTTCCTCATGATTCTTAACTCTTTCATGAGCCATTTCAAGGAAGATGGTGTTGTTGCAGATTTTATACAGACACTTAGTTAGAAGAGAAAACTTTGGTAAGTAATTCCTTTAGTAGATGTAGAAGCTAATAAAAGATAGGAGTTCAGTTTTATTCTGAGGCATTTTCCTATTAATTTCTGCTGATATCTTGTTTTGGTCAGCAGCTAAGTTTAGACCAGAGACAATGTGTCCTAAGGCTTTCAGTTCTCCATAACCAAAGTTTCACTTTTTCATTGATACCTTCAATCCAACAGAAGAGATGGTTTTGAGGACTAATCTTACTTTATCCAGCTGGGTATTTCAATCATCTGAGTAAATGATAACATCATCAATGTAAACCATCATCCATCCTTGTCTGATGAACAATCCTACAGCTGTTTCCATCATCCTTGGAAATGAGAAGGAGCATTTTTTATACCAAAAGGCATCCTTTGATACTCATCAATTCCCAAATGAAAGATAATTCTAATGAATTTCTGGTTATCAGGGCTGATAGGTATTTGGTGAAAAACATTCAGCATGTCCATGGTAGTGATGTACTTAGATTTTGATAGGTTATGCAGAGCATGATCAATCCTTGGAATTGAATTATAATCAGCTTGGGTGTAGTTGTTCAGCATTCTGAAATCTCCAACAATCCTTGACTTATCATTATGCCAAGCTATAGTTACTGGAGTAGTGATATCTGCTTGTTTGTTTTTCCTACTTTCCTTAAGACTTGTAGGTCAACTAACTCTTGAATATGAGTTTCCAGAGCAGCTCTAGATTTTGGACTAGAAGGGTAAGCAGTTCTCCTGAGGTTAAGTGGGTAAGGTGGCTTAATGGTTAGAGTCAGAATCATATCATGTCCTTTGATGTTATCAATGGGATGATCCTTGGTACAGAAGGCATTCTGATTTTCAAAGAATACTTGTAGGATGTCCTGTCTTTGTTCTTCATTGAGCAGGGGATTCAAAGCTGCTTGGGAGAAGTATTCCTGATTGAAACTCTCTGAGTCTTTTTCATAATTTGAATCAGAATTTTGAACATTGACATGGCATATTTGAAACTTCTTGTTCCAGTCTCCCCCTATGGTGAAGTATCTACCCTTGCTTTGGAATACATCTATACCATAGAAGCAAAGGGTATAATTACCAAGGATAAAGTAATCACATACTCCATTTTGGAGCACTAAAAATTCAATGTTCAGTTTGAGTGATCCTTTACAGTGAGGGAGTATGATATCAGAGGACCATACTCCAACAGCATTAAGAGAAGAATTGAAACTTCTGAACTTAGCCTGAGGTAGTGGTAATAATTTCAGTTTCCAGTTTGGGTCTTGTTTCTCCAAATAATTTGAACCAACACAAGAGCAAAAGGCTCCGCTTTCCAAGAGTAACTTTACAGGGAATCCTTGCATCAAACCATTAGCGTAGCATGTTTTTCCAGAAGTGTAAATTTTACCAGCAGAAGGTTTCAGAGTGAAGGCCTTAGCCTCAGAGATGTGGTGAATATTCATGTTGGGATTCCATTTTTGAGGTAAGTTTTAATACTCATTAACAAAATTTATGTCCAGAGAAGACTCACTACTTCCTTCAATAACATTTATGGGGTTAGTGATCATTGAATCACACTCAGAAAGTGATCCATGACTATCATCAAGGTGAGGGTTAGGATTATCATACTCCTCTACTTTGATAGGATTAAACCTTTTCCTAGGTAGAGGAGAATCAGGTTTTATATTTTGTGTTTGGTTACAGTTCCAACATACCTTTTCCTTTGACTCTGGAGTCTTCTTGAACTCCAAGGTAGTTGGATTAATGTCAGGGGATTCCTTAGTTTTTGCAGTATACTCTTCCCTGTTCCTAGTATTTTGCTTCCTGGGGAGTCTGTTGACTCTCCTATCTAGACCATTAATATCAATAGTCTCTTTGAACACTCCTATCAAGGTATAAAGATCAGAATCCATAGGCATCCTGCACCTTACCCTGTGGTTGATTTCTCTGGGACATAAGTTGAAAAGTCTTTCATTGACTTCTTCTTTACCAGCATTTGGGTAAAAACAGTCTAACCTCCTTTTCTTGTCTAAGAACCACTTATGATGTTTCTCTTTGGATGGAACAAACTGGGAGGTTTCATAAGTTTTCATCATCTTTCTTTTCCAAATCCTCTTACCAAATTGTACTTTGATCAATTCTATCCAAGAATTCCAGGATGAAGATCCAACTTCTTCCCTTTTATTGAAAAACCAATCAAGAGCCACTCCTTCAAATAGTCTGGGCAGTCTTACCACAACTATTTTATCTGGGATTTCATAAGAAGCAAGGTTACAATCAATAAATTTAATGAAACTGAAATGGTTGTACTCTCTTTCTCCAGAGAATTGAGGCCATTCAGTAATGGGTGGAAGTAACTTCAAAGCCTGTTCTATTTCAGGAGTAGGACTGGTCCTAAAATATTCATTCCTAGTTGTCATGGTTCTGGGAGGAATACTAGCAGTACTGGTGACCCTAGCAGGTCTAGTTTCTTCCAGGTCAATCACTGGGGAGTTATTAGAATTGACTTTAAGATATTTGAGATCATTATTAATCATACCTAACTCCAAATCAAGTTAGTTGTTTATTAAATCAATTTTTTTAATCAGGTGAGTTGAAGGAGTAGGACTAGTTTTCTTAACTTCAACCTTAAGCTGGTTCATGTTTGCATGAAATCTGCCTGAGGGATTGATTGGTTATCATCAATATGTTTAATCAGGTCCAACTTACTAGATTTTATACTATCCTTGATTTGTTGTATTTCTAACTCATCAATTCTCATAGTCTGAGACTGGTTATCAATCAGTCTGAAGATACTTGAACTCAATTTGTCCAATTGTTGATAAACTTTGTCAAAACACTGGATGATAACAGTAAAATTGTGAGACACATTTACAGAAAAGCTATTAAGAGCTTCTGCATCTAATTGTGGTACACCTTTTTCTACTTCTGGGCAAGGGATATCATGCTGTCCCAATCCTTTGGGTTCCTTAACTTCTGATGGGCTGAGGACCTCTTTCTTTTGGGGTCCTTTCCCTTTAAGGAAGCTAACTGATCCCAAGGATTCCAGTTCTGTAAGTAGCCTTCTACCTCTTTCTTTGGGATCAACTTTTGCAGAGAAATCTTAGATTTATTTGCCAGAGAAATAGCTCCTCTCTTAGCTGGCTGATCCTTCTGGGTCTGAGCCAGTTTGAATTGTTTCCAATAGCTCATGTGTTCTTTCACTAATATCTTGACTCTTTCCTCCTTGGTTGAGTTCAACTGGGAAGGCATAGGAGGACTGGTATCCCCCTGGGATAACATATTAGGCAGAAGGTGCTTCTCCAACGGTCTGTTGGTTGAGTTGGCGGCACAATTTGTTGCCGTTGTTGTCCCGCGTGACGCTATGGTCATGGTTTCAAGCCCCCTCATTGCGCTCACGACTGGAGTCCTTGCGCTTACATGTTCCTCCAATGGTGCTCTACCTGTTGCGCGGGTGTTGCGCCTGCTTTGAAACATAGCACCAAAATATGAGTAAGGCTTTTGTCAAAGCTTTTGAGAAAAGACTTGAAAATATAAAAAGATAATGTTTTTTGTGTATTTTATATTTTTTATCATTTTTTATATATATTTTAACTCACTTAAAGTTAAATTCAAGGGTGCCAACACTTTGTTGGGATCACAACTGTCCTTGGGGGGTATTCCAACGAGGTCTGAGTGAGTTCCAATGAGATCCTGGGATAAATCCAAGGGTAAGTTCAAGGTTAAACTGTCTGGGATGTCCTCTAGGAGGTCCTGGTAAATGAGATCCCAAAAACCAAATCCACTGAGATGAATAAAGACAAAAAAAAGTATAAGTTTAATATTTTTTGTGTTTTTATGTGGCAAGATGATATTTTTAGAAAAATAATCACTTTTATTAGTTTTGGATTTTTCTTTATCTTCAGGATTATTTAGTTTATAAATATAAAGCTTCCTTTGATAAATTTTCCACTTGTCATCTTGCCTTAATAAAGAATTGAAATTGATAATTCATTCAAGCTCAAGCTCTTTGTCCTTTATAACCTGCTGTTTATAATAAAGCAATTTCTTTTTTGGTTGCTCTGGAGTTATCATAGCAGGAACAAAGCTATGGAGTTTTTTTTTTTCTTTTTAAGAATCTTCAAATAATAATTGATCAATTCTCTAATGTTCTTAAGATCCACTAGGGAAGCAAAGGATCAAAAATATATGTTATAAGTATTTTAACTTTTTTTTTAAAAAAAACAGACTAGTCCAAGGAATAAAAAATCAAAGATTAATTATTTAAGGATATTCTCTGGCCAGAATTCCAGTTTTCAGATCTCTGATGCCAGGAACCTTGTAGCCCTTTAGCTACAGAGAGTGATAAAAATACTGGAATAATGATAATAATTATTATTCCAAAAATAAACGCTAAGAGGCTCAAATAAATAATATAATAAGAGCAGTTGCAAGGTTGAATTGGTTTGGTAATAAAAGTTTTTCAATATGTATAAAAAAGAGGGGCCACAGTATCATACTACTGGGCTTCTTTACAGACAAAGCAACCTCTATTCAAGGGGCCTCCTTAGGCAGTGTAAGAACCTTGGAATGAAGATGGGTGCCTTAGAAAGGCCTTATTCCACTAATGGCCGGGCATAACAGAACACTGGCCTAGAAAGGAAGGGAAACACTCACTCTGAGAACTTTACCACAAAAATCCTGCAATAATAGGAAGGGTTTCAGAGCAGATGGGGTGGATTGCCTGACTAAACTTCAAGGGTTGATTGGTTTTAAGAAATAGATAATAATACTACAGACTTGGTGATCATTCTGCACTCATCCTTCATTTGTACTCTTGATATTGCTTTAAAGTAAACAATGTGGAATTTTACTGATTTTCCATCATCTGCTGATCACTTTGATACTTTTTACTAATTTATATGAACACTCCTTGTAGTGTTTTGTGGTCTTCAAAGATAAAAGTCAATGATTTATGTGGTAATCCTTGATTTTTAATTTATTATCAATAAATGTTCTAAACCTAATTTTTATAAGTTTTGATCTTTTTAGGTTATCACTAATACATATTTCAACTTGTGGCATTATCCAGGCAACCCTTATTAGGATATAGCTCTTTTGAGAGGTACCAGTTGTCAGATTAGTCACAATGGATCCAGACGCGGGGATCAGTCAGTTCAGATGCGCGCGGGGTGGGTACCGCTGAGAGAGTGGTGGAATTAGCTGCGCGCGGGTCTCTAGTATGTGGGAAACTGCTACTATGAGGAAGTAGGGGTATGTAATGATGCAGGGATGCGCGCAGGAATCGTGACATAAAACATTTTGGCCTGTAACTCCTAAGACATACACAACACCTCAATTCTGAGTGAATTTTAGGTGTAAAACCTATGAGTGAAAACACGTGTGAAATTTTTAAATGGCAAAAAGGTGCCATACTGGAGTTTTAATTTTTAATACTTTTCTTTTTAATCATTTTAAAAATGTAAGGAATTGGATTTCAAGGGTGGGGTCAGTGAGTGACCCTACCTAATTTTGGATGATGAATCCATTTCTGCAATAATCTTTATGGATTTCCCACTCCTTCTTTTTTGATTTAGATATTCTTATTTTTTATAGTTTTGCGTTGCTATGACAGGTTGCTCTGTACATAGTAGCAAGCTGACAGTTAGTTAGAGGTGAGTTTCTTTCTGTTTTAACTATTATAAAGTATTGGGAACTCAAAAAAATTGAATTGAAACAGATGCTAAGGACTGTAGAAGAGCCACAGGGGAGTTGGATGAGAGTAGGGAGAGCAGAAAAAACAAAGAGAAGAATCAGACCAACAAGATGAGGAAGGACATTGTAAGATGAGCACGGTCTGGGTATAATTCAAGAAGGCGGATTCAATTGAGAGTGTTTGAAAGAAAGCAGGTTTGATTAATTGATGGGTCAGATTCTGGAATGGGGGCAGATCAGTCAGGTGGGTGCATGTTAGTGCAGTCAATTGCAATCTCACCATGAAGCCAGCAATGTAATCCGGAAGAGAAGATTAGGATGAGCTGAGGTTGAGGTTGGTGGTTGAGGGAGCTTGAACTGAAACAGATTGAGAGGCCAAGTGGCAAGTTCCAGCCAATTCAGAAAGGAATAGCAGAAAATGGGAAAAAAATAAACAGAGAAGAATGAAAACAGAGGTATCAGAAGGAAGGATACAAGACGATGAGGTCAAAAAAAAATTACAACATGGAGACAGTCACAAGTGTGATTGTTGAGATCCAAGACCCTGAGAGAGAAAATCTTTACCCACAGATCCCCAAGTCTCATTGGCAGGAACCAAGGTTTTGAGTGGTCTCTTGGATTTGGGCTGAGGTGTGATCACTCCGTAAAATCCATCAGGATTTTGCAGAGATTTCTCTGTGAAATTCCAGCAGGTATCCTCTGGCTATCTCCTCCTCCTCTCCTGCTGGGGCTTATCAATCAAATCCAGCCAGGAAAGAAAATGAGGAAGCTAAACCTCATAAGGCTCCTTCATTTCCAAATTCAATCCTTCAAAAACAAGTTAAACACTGATCCTCACGCAAACCTTATTCCTCTAATGTAGAAGACATGGAGGTGGAACAGGAGGCACTCATGGGAAGGTTCCAAGATTACTCTGATTCTCCTCCTTCATCTAAATCACCTCAACTGTCTGATCCTGTTCCTGCTTCAGCTGAGCTTCCTCCCTCCACCCAGTCCAAACTATATTTTGAAAGCAGAATATCAAAGGCCCACCCCAATGCTGTGGAAGGGGTATTAAATAAAATTTCTGATTACAAATTTCTGATATATCTGTGGCTGAACTACTGTCAATTTCTCCATCTGTTTCTGAAGGAATGAATAAATGGGCTTCTTGTCAACGTGTGGAGATTGGTCCTGAAGGATTAAAGGTATCCTATGGAAATTTGATGAAGGACCCTGTTGGAACAAGTCCCTCCTTGGATTCCAACCTTTCCTCCTGTCCTCTTGGTTTTCTTCCTTGTTATCTTGGTGATTCAGCTAAAACTGATTCTCCCCTCGTGGATTACAGTTCTCAGCTCAACTTAATTTTGGAGGCTATGGCCGCAAACTCCAGCTTAGTCCTAGGGTCAGCTTCAATTCTGCCATTTATGGGATATAGAATCAATCTTTTGAATTGGTTGGTAGTACTGAAGATGTGCCAGTTAGAATTGGTCAAAATATTGTTGGAACTTGTCATTTTTGGATCACTTTTTCAGAAGGTCCTATGATCTTGGGCCAACCATTCTTAATGGATTTTGGTGCTAACCTGATGTTTTTGGAACAAGTTGGGGAGAGAATTCTTCTTCCTGATGCTGATGGTACAAAAATTTAATTTCCTCTCTTTTCTTTGTGTTCTGGTCATTTTGAAAGATGTTTTCCTGGCCATAATCCTAAATCAATTTTTAGGGAAAGCTGAAGAAAAATCCCAACACCTCTCATTTTTTATGGGAATAGTTGATCCTACTGATGGTTTTAGTTCTCCTCAGACTCAGATTTCAACTCAAGGTTCAACTTTCATCTCTGAGGCTTTTTTTTTCATTTTTCTAATTATTTTCTTTTGATCTGGAAAGCATTATAGAACAAAAACATTTCAAAATGGAAAATTCCAAAGATGCTTCTTCTCTCCCTGGATCTGTTGGGTCTTTTTTTCCTTGTTCTCTTAGGCCTGATCAATCTCCTCTCATTTCCAGTTTGAATCTACGCAATGATTATAAAATAGATCCCAATCTCAATTGTATTCTTGGGGGTTTTGGTATGGAGGAATATGAGCTTTGTGTGGTGGCAATTTGGAGTAGAATTAAGCAATCCCAATTATGCACCGTCAGGGCAGTCTTCTACCTTTGTTTTTTAAAATCTAACTAGTTCCACACATGTGATTAAATTTTTATATCCTTGATCTCCCTTTATGGAAAAGGCACCCTTTGAGGACATTGTTTAACATTTGAAATGGAATATGTTGGAAGTTGGCCTCAGTTTTCAAATTCAAGTCTCACGGGTAAACTCCTGGAGGAAAAAAGAATTCCTCCTTTGCTACCAAGTACAAAAAAGTTGCAAAAAAGGTCCAACCGTTCAACCAGCCTTTGCCTCAATCCCCCTCTCATGTGTCCTCTCTTATCTCACAATCCTTATTATGGTTTATCCCAATATCTTACTGGTCCCTTTTTTCCTGATGGACGTGTCACTGAAGAACATCTGAAAGTGTTCAACTTTGGTCCAGATGGATGGCTTCTTCCTGATGAGTTTAATTTGATCAAAATTTTCCTATCTCTAAGGGAGAAATATATTGTTTTCTGTGAAGAAGAGAGAGTTATCTTGAAAGAATCCTATGGCCTCCCTTACATCATCCCTGTAGTTTAACATGATCCTTTGCAAAAAAAAAATCTCAATTCCTGATGCTAAAGTTGTAAAATCTATAAATTTAGTCTTTAAACAATTTTGTACTGGTTTATATGAACAGCCAAAATCTATTTATTCCATCCATGTATTCTTTTTCCTCAAGAGTAATTGTCAGCTCTCTGATACCAGGAACCTTGCAGTCCCCAAGCTACAGAGAGTGATAAAAACTCTGGAATATTAATAATAATTATTATTTCAATAATAAACACTTAGAAGCTCAAATAAATGATATAATAAGAGAAGTTGCAAGGTTTAATTGGTTTGGTAATAAATGGTTTTCAATATATTATAAAAGAGGGGCCACAGTATTATACTAATGGGCATCCTTACAGACTAGCAACCTCTATTCAAGGGGCCTCCTTAGGCAGCTTAAGAACCTTGGAATAAAGATGGGTTCCTTAGAAAGGACTTATTCCACTAATTCCAGGCATAAAAGCACAAATGGCCAAGCCAGGAAGGGTAACAGTCACTCTGAGCACTTTACCACAAGAATCCTGGAAAAATTAGAAGGGTTCCAGAGCAGATGGGGTAGATTTCTTGACTAAACTTCAAGGGTTGATTGGTTAATAAGAATGAATAATACTACTACAGACTAAGTCATAAATCACTTGCTTATCTTCATATAAGCACTTGATCAAAAATTACACGGTGTCTGATTGATAATAAATAATTCCCGGTAAACTGATGATGGAATAATGGATCCAAAGAGGTCTGTATAAATACCTTTTTGGGTAATTTTGAGCTTCTCAGGGCACGTAGAGAGAGTTCTGCTCCTAGGCTGAGGCTGGAAATCCACTCAGGGAACAATTGGAACGTCCATTTGGTTCTGTCAATCATCTGTCCTTAGATCAGCTGGATTTCTGTATTATTTTAGCCACAGGATCTGTCAATCTGTTATTGCTTAAATTTGATCATTCTGTACTCATTGTTCATTTTTACTATTGATATTGCTTTAAAGAGGGCACATGTGGATGTTTACTAATTGTCCATCATCTGCTGATCATGTAGATAATTTGTAATAATTTTTATGAACAATCTTTGTAGTGTTTCATGGTCTTCAAAGATCAGGGTCAGTGATTTATGTGGTAATCCTTGATCTTTGATTTATTATTAAAAAAATTTTTAAACTTAATTTTAATGAATTTTCTTTAAATTTTTATCTTTAAAGATCATTAGTAATGCATATGTCAGTTTTTTACATATACTAGCCACCTATAACTAGGTTGTAGCTCTTCTGAGAGGTACCTGGTTGTCAGATCAGTCACAACGGATCCAGACGCGGGGATCAGTTAGTACAGATGCGACCAGGGTAGGATCCTCTGTGTGCATGGCAGAATCAGCTGCGCGCGGGTCTCTAGTACGCGGGAATCCGCTACTACAAGTACATAGGGATATGGAATGATGCGGGGCTGCGTGCGGCAATTGTGACATAACACATTTCCGCGTGTAACTCCTAAAATATACACAACACCTCAATTCTGAATGAATATTAGAGGTAAACCCTATACGTGAAAACACGTGTGAAATATTAGAATGGCCAAAAATGTTAAAAGGATGAGAATTGATTTAACTTAAAACTGGGAACTGGTAAGATGAAAAGAAATGAACATCAGAATAAGAAAAGGAAGATGAGATGAAACCACAATCACAAACATCTGGCATTGAAGATCTAATGAGAGATTGGCGGAGATTGATGGACAAGACGTAGTTCAACAATGATGATTGATGAGCTTTAGAGGATTGAGTTGAGGTTGAGAATTGAAGCAAATGAAGGGATCAAGATGAATGAAGCTAGCAGGAAGATTGAGGTCAATACGTGAGGAAGTCAAATGTTGAGAAGAAATCAAGAGTCATATCTCACTGGGCAGGCACACAGAACAGTTGGAGAATTTGGTATGAGAAGAGATGATCGGGATAAAATGAAAGAGAAGGAATGAGAAGATGGGATGTACAGAGGATGATGAGAAGACCCCCAATTGAAGATTTGAGAAAGATTTGAGATGATTGAAAGATCCCCTGGCTGAGTTTTGCGGACGTGTAAAGTCTTGAGAAGAGGACCAGATTTGGAGTGTCTTCACTTGTCTACTTATCTGCGCCGTCATTTAGTGAGTAGGCGGTGGTAGAGTAGGCAGCAGAGATTTAACACCCCACCATGCCCGATGAGATATAGCGATGAGAGACATAGGAATGAAACAATAAATAAAAAAAATCAAGTACGAGTTTCCCCAGCATCAGAGCAAATAAAAGGAAACAGAAGGGCAATGCTTTGAGCGGAAGATGCTTTGGTCAGTGAATCTGCTGGCATGTCAGATGACTTCAACAGTTTGATCTTGATTCTGTTGGCTGCAAGCTCTTCCCTCATTCCATTAGTCTTTAAGTCCAGATGTCGAGTTTTTGAGTTTGATCCAAATTTGCGAATTTTGTCATCCAATCCGCTATTGTCAATGTTCAGTGGGATTGTCCCCAAAGATAAGGAAAAGATTTCGTTAACGAGAGCCTTAATCCAAGTCGCTTCATGAAATGATTCCACCAGAGCATTCAACTCCGCATCAGTAGAAGACCAAGTGATATTTTTTTGCTTACAGCTGTTCTAGGAGACAAGGCTTCCAAACACAACACACAAATAACCTGTTTGCGATTTACGAGTATTGGGATCATCAGCCCAGGAAGCATCAGAGAACGTTTCCAGAGCCTCAGGACCCGTAATTTTGAGTTCCAGTTGATAGTGTTGAGTTGCCTTCAGGTACTTCCATGTTTTCTTCAGTTCGTTCCAGTGATTGAGTCCTGGTTTGACATTGAACCTTGCTAAACTCGATACTGCAAAGCTGACGTCAGGTTGAGTGTAACACGCGATGTGATTGAGTGAACCTATCGCAGATCAATAATTGATGTTGAGTGCTTTGAATGCTTTGTGTTCTTTGTCTGTAGCGGGCTTGAGTTGCAGATTACAAGTGAGTGGCATGGACAATCCTTTGCAGTTGGTCAGGCCGAGTTCTTGAAGACCATGTTGTATGTGATTTGGTTGGCTGAGGAGTATTTTGTCGGATGAGACCTCTATTTTCATCCCAAGTATAGTATTGGGGTCCTGACTTGTCGATCCCTTGAACTTCTGTAGAAATTTTTGTTCAAAACCCTGGCCATTGCCCACGAGGATCAAATTGTCAACATGAAAGAATAAACGGGATTTGCCGTCTTCTGACAAGTACAAACAAGGATTGCAAGCAGATTTGTAGAATCCGATCTCCTTGAACCAGGTAGTCAGAGTCTCATACCAGTTCTTTGGGGATTGCTTCAATCCGTACAATGATTTCTTAAGTTTGAGAAACTTTGAAGGGCGATTCAAACCTTTAGGATTTTGTATGATAACCTCCTTGTCGATTGCTGAATGTAAGAAAGCACTTTTCACGTTGAATTGACGCACTTTTTGAGAAGATTTTAGTGCGTAGACTAACAGGAGTCAAAGGGTGGAGGGTTTTCCCGTAGGGGCAAATGTTTCAAAGAAGTTGATCCCCTCGATTTGGTTAAAGCCTTGCACGCACAGACGTGCTTTATATTTGATTGGATCCCCATGGCAGTTTTCCTTCACCTTGAAGATCCAAGTTGTTCAGAGCGGATTCAAAGGCTCGGGCCCCTCGTATTCTTCCCAGACGTCAAATGATTCAATCGAGGCCAGTTTGCTATCCATGGCGGCAACCCACCTGTCACTTTCATCACATCCGACGGCATCTTCATAGCTCTTAGGTTTGTAATAGTGAAAGAACCCATATCGCTGTGGTGGCTTGATAGTCGATCGATCTCTGAGGACCCGCGTTGGACAATTAGGTTGCTGATTTTCACAAGGTTGAGTTTGTATATTTGTCGGAGGCTGGCTTGCATTGGTATTGGGCCCTTCAGGGTCTGATACCTCTTGATCCAAAGGGGTGTTGTGATCATCCTTGGAGGATGATTCATCTTTGGACACCGACCAATACTCGGTAAAGGCTGGATTGTCTCTTTGAAGATGCCCACCTAGAGGTTGACCTAGTTCTACTCCCGTTGTCTTAAAGGTATCCCCCCCATCGTTGGTTGAGATTGTCAGAATTGAGTTGAGAGGACTAGCCATTTTTAGGAACTTGAAGTGTTTCAAAGAAATGATAGCATGAGTCTTGGTTAAGATGCGATATGAACGGAAGATAGGATTAAAGCCTACTAAAATTCCTTCTTCCCCCTTTTCCTTAAATTTTTGGCCCTTGTCGCGTCTAGAAAGTAGATATACGCAAGGGCTGCCTATTGGTTTGAGGTAGGAATTCGGCAATGCGTAACCCTGAATCCGGAACCATGGTGATACCGACTGATCTTCTCTGGGGATCTGATTAAGCATAAGAGCGCTGGATTTGATAACTTTGTGCCACAGGTAGGCAGGCAGCTGCGCGTCCTTCAACAATGTCCGAGTAGCTTCGATGATCGTTCTGTTAGCTTGTTCAGCCTTTCCATTATGTTTGGGATGGTAAGGTTCAGAGATAATTTGCCAAATGTGATTCCTGTCGTAAAACGTTTTGAGTTTTCCATTGAAAAACTTGGTACCACCGTTGGAGAAAAATTCCGATGGAAAATAACCTCTTTGTCAATGCTCTTTTTCAATCAAGTCAATAATGACCTCAGGAGTTTCCTCCTTTGAGGTTAGAGGAAAAGCTCCAACGTACCCCGATGCACTGTCCACGAGAGTGAGAATGAATCTATGACCTGCCTTAGACTGCGGCTTGAGAGGACCCATGAGGTCCAAGTGAATTTGATTGAATTCCTTAGTTGCCTTTTTGGAGGTCTCTTTGAACGAGGATTTTGTGATTTTGCTCTTGATGCAGTGGATGCACTCAAAGCGCCTTTTAACCTCAGGAAGGATATGTTTGGTGAAACCTTCAAGTCTAGCTATAGAAGCGTGGCCGTGGTTGCGATGGATCTCGAAAAGTTCCTTGTTGGCAGTCCACGTCAAGTGAGAGCAGTGAGGGGTGAGATAGTCTTGATTGAATTGGGGAGTTTCCAGTGAGTACAAGTTATCAACAATTGTTCCACAGAGGACATTGATACCTTCTTTGGTGACACTGAACTTGTTTTTGTTCGCGAGTAATGTACAGCCAGCCTGATTGAGTTCTCCTGCGCTTATTAGATTGATGGTGAGACTGGGCACATAGAGGACGTTGGAAAGTTCAAGAGTGAAATTATCCCAGACGAACTCCACTGTACCTCTACCCTTAATCTCAAGTTTGGCGCCCTCCTTCCCGGTTTTGATAGCCTGGTTGCAGTACGGAGACATCTCCTTAAAATAAGGACTATCATTGACCATGTGGATTGAGGCGCCACTATCTAGAATGAATTTTGATTTCGGATCCCCGTGATTGATCCAAGTCGTTAGCAGGGCAAGATAATGTGCGACCGGGTTTGTTTTGGAAGGATTTTTCCGCAATCTCCACTTAGCTTGGTCTTCTTTCCACCAATTGGGGGCAACTTCGGGATGTAAATGCCAACAGTTATCCGCCAAGTGATGTTTGTCCTGCTTTGGGTTGTGGTAGCCCTTGGTACACCTCCGACGTTCACTTTGCTTGTCACTATGAGTAGCAAAAGGTCTCAAGTTGATAAGAGCTACCTCAGTCCGTGAATGTTGGCCGTCTTGAGTCGTCTGAGCCTTGGATTCATTGTTGAGCTGAGTTAAATGATTTAGAACATACTCTACTGTAAGTTCTTTATCGGTGTGCATGATTTGTTGTTTGAAATCTTTCATTGCTTTGGGGAATTTGAAAAGAAGGAGATACGCCAGAATGTCGTTGGGTAAGATGATTCCAACCTCTGAAATTTTCTTGATGCAAACTTTTGTCCTCGTAATGAAGTCTTCTATCTAGTCAGGACCAAAACGTAAGTAGAGGAAGTTGTTAAATACCCTAGCTCTGTTGGATGCTTGAGAAGAGGCATATTTTTCGATGATTGCTTTCCGCAGCAGCTTTGCCAATTTTTTGTTATGCAAGGTGACAAAATTATTGTGGGTAGAAGGTTTGAGCCAAGAGATGATAAGAAGTTTGATTTCATCATTGAGGTTGTGGTCCAAGTTGGAGGTTTTGTCATTGATCAACCTGGAACATCCACAAACATCTAGAATCGCGTCCATCTTATCCTTCCATACGCCATAATTGTCTTTGCTGAGTTTTGGAATAGTGTCTAGTGCGGACTTCAGCATAGCCTGCCGGAACCCTTTGGAGATCGAGCCAGTGGACATTTCCCAGTCGGATTATCTAGGCGATGAGATGAGATTCGATAGAGCCGTCTGTTTGGCTTTTAACTGTGTTAAAAGGATGAGAATTGATTTAACTTAAAACTGGGAACTGGTAAGATGAAAACAAATGAACATCAGAATAAGAACAGGAAGAGGAGATGAAACCACGATCACAAACATCTGGCATTGAAGATCTAATGAGAGATTGGCGGAGATTGATGGACAAGACGTAGTTCAACAATGATGATTGATGAGCTTTAGAGGATTGAGTTGAGGTTGGGAAGTGAAGCAAATGAAGGGATCAAGATGAATGAAACTAGCAGGAAGATTGAGGTCAATACGTGAGGAAGTCAAATGTCGAGAAGAAATCAAGAGTCATATCTCACCGGGCAGGCACACAGAACAGTTGGAGAATTTGGTATGAGAAGAGATGATTGGGATAAAATGAAAGAGAAGGACTGAGAAGATGGGATGTACAGAGGATGATGAGAAGACCCCGGATTGAGACGGATTGAGATTCAAGAAAGATTTGAGGTGATTGAAAGATCCCCTGGCTGAGTTTCGCGGACAAGTGAAGTATTGAGAAGAGGACCAGATTTGGAGTGTCTTCACTCGTCTACTTATCTGCGCCGTCATTTAGTGAGTAGGCGGTGGTAGAGTAGGCAGCAGAGATTTAACAAAAAAGTGCCATACTGGTGTCGTAATTTTTTATTACTTTTCTTTTTAATTATTTAAAAAATGTAAGGAATTGGAATTCAAGGGTGGGGCCAGTGACTGAACCTACCTAATTTTGGGTGAGGAATCCATTTCTGAAATAATATTTATGGATTTCTCACTCCTTATTTTGTTAATTGAGATATTCTTATTTTTTCATAGTTTTGTGTTGCTATTGACAGGTTGCTCTGTATTTAGTAGCAAGCTGACATTCCCCCACTCCAAGATATGTCTATATCTCAAAAAGAAAATTTTTGGGTTAATGCCTTCTGCTGGCTCTGAGTCTGACGTCTTTTCATTGATCCTATCTTTTTTATCTTTAAGGATCTTGCTATTTTTCCCTTTGTTTTTTTTAGGTTCTTTTGTAACAGGTATTGCAAGTGAAGAAGTATGTTCTAAATTTCTTCAGTGGTATTGTTTGATGAGACTTACCGGGAAGACTAGATGCTTTATGGAAAGCCCATCACTGGGGATTACTTTCACAGCATTTTTACCATGAAGTTTATTAATGGTGAAAGGTCCAACAAAATCTGGTCTAAGCTTTCTATTTCCATCTAAGTTGGTAAAGTTGGTGGTAGAGATCAAGACTTGATCACCAATTGTGAAATCAGGTTCCTTATGGGTTTTATACCATCTTTGATGGTTATACTCCACAGCATCCTGGACACACTCACCAGCATGTTTGTTAGCTACATCTATCATGTTTTTTAAATCAAGTGATGTAGGGTGAATATTGGTTATCTGGTGTTTAAGGTTATCACTGGTTAATCTAGGAATCCATCCTCTTTCCAGTATGTAGGGTGCTTCCTTAGTAGTAGAGTGCTTGCTACTGTTGTAGGCCACCTCTAGTGCAGGTAAAACGCTTACCCAATTGTGGCAATAAACGTCAGAATACTTTTATTCTAGTCCAAAGCCACAGCATCTCCTGAGAATGTCTTCCAGGGTCTGAATAATTCCTTCAGCTAAGCCATCCGTCTGAGGGTTATAAGCTGTAGAGAAAGCTAAGGTGGTTACAAGCATATCATGAAGGTTTCTCCAGAATTCAGAGGTGAATTTAGGATCTCTGTCACTGATAAAAATCTTGTGAACTCCAACATCAGAAATGAGTCTGTTCTAAAATAATAGGGCAACTTCCATAGCAGTGTCTTTCTTGTGATTAGGTAGAAACTTTGCTTTCTTGGAAAACCTATCCACAATGAATAAGACCAAGTTGTAGGAATAGGCTCCTCCTGGGGGTAGTCCAGTTACAAAGTCCATGTTGATGATCTCCCATCTTTTCTTGGGTTCAGCAATTCTTTGGAGTGGACCAAACCGTTTCCCAGTGGTCCTGTTGGACTTTTGACAAGTTTCACAACTGGTAACATACTGTATAGTGGAGTCTCTCCAGTTGATCCAACAAGCAGTTTTTTTATCCTTATCTAACGTTCTATCAGAAGATAAATGACCAGATGAGCAGTTATCATGGCACTCAGCCAGAACATGTTTGATATGGTCATCCTTAGTTAAGACTATAAAACTTGAATGTTGATGCCTATAGTATACTAGACCATTGCATATGGTGAACCTTCCAGATTTGTATGGTTTTGAAAAAGTTTCAGGCAGGCTATTGATCAATTCACATTGTGCAGAAGTACTTTCCATAATATTGATCAGAGTTTTCATGCCAGAATTGTAAGATTCTTTCATTGAGTTGAACAATGATTCATTAAATTCACAAATGTGGATTCCCATTAAAGGAGCTTCAATGTTCAACCTGTTAATGTTAAGGATAGTGAAGATATCATTATCCTCTGGATCATCAGCAGGGTTACTTGGGTCATTGGGTAACACATTCCTGCTCAAACTATCAGCATTCTGGTGTTTAGTCCCAGCTTGATGAACTATGGTCATCTGACCTCTGTACTGTTTTATGGCTATCTGCCATCTTAACATGTGCCTACTAGGGGTCTTCATGTTCATCAATGTCCTGACAGCTTTGCAGTCAGTAATCACAGTGAAATTGGTGCCTTCTTAGTAATAATGGAGTTTCTCTAGAGCCCATACTGAGGCAAGACATTCCATTTGACTTGCACCGTACCTTTTCTCAATTTCTTTAATTTGTCTGGATATGAAGAGTATAGGTTTTTCCACTGGTTTGTCATCCTCTATGACTTCTTGGTGTAAAGCAGCTCCTAGCCCTTCCATGCTGGTATCAATGAAGATTTTGAAAGGTTTAGAATAATCTGGCTCTATCAGTACTGGAGCTGAAGTCATTGCCATTTTGAGTTCCTCACAGTTATTGACTTTGTCATGAGTCATTTCAAACATGGTGGTGTTGTTGCAGATCTCATACAGACATTTGGTTAGAAGAGAAAACTTTGGTAAGTATTTCCTATAGTAGCTGCAGAAGCTGATAAAGGATAGGAGTTCAGTTTTATTCTGAGGCATAGGCCTATTCATTACTGCTGCTATCTTGTTTTGGTCAGCAGCTAAGGTAGTCCAGAGAAAATTTGTTGTAAGGCCTTGATTTCCCTGTAGCCAAAGTTACACTTTTTCATTGATACTTTCAATCCTAGGGCATGGATGGCTTTGAGGACTAGCCTTAATTTCTCCATGTGAGTATCCCAATGGTCAGAATAAACATAACACCATGAATTTATACCATCATCCATCCCTTTCTGATGAACAATCCTAGGACAATATCCATCATCATTTGAAAATGAGAAGGAGCATTTTTAATACCAAAAGGCATCCTAAGATACTCATAAATTCTCAAATGACAGATAATTCTCATGAATTTCCGGCTATCAGGGCTGATAGGTATTTGGTGAAAACCTTTCAGCATGTCCATGGTAGTGATGTACTTAGCTTTGGACAGGTTATGCAGAGCATGGTCAATCCTTGGAATTGGATAATAATCAGCTTCAGTGTAGTTGTTCAGCATTCTGAAATCTCCAACCATTCTTGACTTATCATTGTGCCAAGCTATAATTACTGGGATAGTAATACCCACTTTTTCATTGTGTCCTACTTTCCTTAAGATTTGTAAGTCAACCAGCTCTTGAATATGGGTTCTAGAGCAGCTCTAGATTTTGGACTAGAAGGTTAAGCAGGTCTTCTGAGGTTAGGTGGTCAAGGAGGCTTAATTGTCGGAGTTAGGAACATATTGTGTGCGTTGATGTTACCAATGGGGTAATTGTTGGTACAGAAAGCATTCTGATTTTCAAAGCATACTTGTAGGTTATCCCGTTTTTGTTCTTCATTGAGAAGGGAATTCAAAGCAGCTTGAGAGAAGTATTCCTGATTGAAACTCTCTAAGTGTTTTTCATAAGTTGAATCAGAAGTTTGAGCATTGACATGGCATATTTGGAACTTCTTATTCCAGTCTCCTCCTATAGTGAAGTATCTACCCTTGCTTTGGAATACATCTATACAATATAAGCAAAGGCAATCATTTCCAAGGATAAAGTAATCACATACTCTGTTTTGCAGAACTAAAAATTCAATTTTCAGTTTGAGTGATCCTTTAGAGTGAGGGAGTATGATATCAGAAGACCATACTCCAACAGCATTAAGAGCAGAATTACAACTACTGAACTTAGCCTGAGGTACTGGTAGTAATTTCAGTTTCCAGTTTGGGTCTTGTTTCTCCAGATAAGTTGAACCAACACAAGAGCAAAAGGCTCCACTGTTTATAAGTAACTTAACAGGGGAACCTTGGATTAAACCAGTAGCATAGCATTTTTTGCCTGAAGTGTAACTTTTACCAGCAGAAGGCTTTAGAGTCAAGGCCTTAGCCTCAGAGATGTGTTAAATCTTCATGTTGGGATTCCATTTTTTGGGTAAGTTAGAATCCTCATTGACAGGATTTATGTCCAGAGAAAACTCAGTACTTCCTTCAATAACATTGATGGGGTAAGTAATCATGAAATCACAATCAGAGAGTGATCCATCAGTATCATTTCCAACCATACTGGTCTGAATCATTCTTTGATTACCTTTCTGGAACCAGTCACATTTGACTGATAGGTTTCTTTTAGCTTGAAATCTGGAGTTTTAAACCTCCCTTATTTTGTTTGAAGTTGAATTTTAATCACACTACTCTTGATTTTCTTGAGAAGTGTTGAGTTATTCTTGTTCAAATTATTTGTTGCTTCTCTTCTAGAACTTCATAAAAAAATTGCTTTGTTTTGTACCGCCACCCACAGTTATCTGGTACCCTTAAAGCGCTTGATTACGGAGATTTGGGAAGGTTTGTTGAGAAACCGGAGCTTGGTTGGGATTTAGTTGAACTTTCCTAATATTCTGTTGACAAACAGATCTATTAGCTTTTAGGCTTTGTTACTTACAACTGCCTTGTTCTTTTGAACCCTGAA